>JAAFCE010001963.1:18711345-18760621 GCA_013389805.1 Trigoniulus corallinus | reverse complement strand
AATGAGAGGGCGGATGCCCATGCCAGATGTACCCAACACTGCTGTCCCCCTCCTCCAATGCTCTCCTGATGGTATGGTGGGCCATCCATGAAGAATTGCAGCCCCAGTGATTTGCAGAGACACCCAACAAACTCTGCACACTGAAAAACACTCCAGTGCACTGGGTGTCCTCGTGCCACTAGTCACTTAGGGACGAGGTTGTGTGTGCTCGTCTTTGAATCAGTGACACGTTCCTCACCCAGTCCTACATTCTACAGGGTGAGGATCAACCATGGTGTGACTGCTGTTGGGAGCGTCTCACAGTGGCACACATCTTTGGTCACTGTGAGATATACCGTGAACTTGGATGCTGACTGGGAGTCAGTCCAGCATTCTCCACGTTATTTGGGGATAACCCTCAGGGTGTTGATAGCTTGCTTGCATTTGTGAAAAAGGTTGGCCTCTTTGACAAAATTTGATTTATATATGTTTTACTTTCAGGTGGCTTTCCATTTATTCTTGTATCATTTGTATCATTTTCCATTTATTCTTGTATTATTCTTGTCTGTTTTGTTGCGTTTATTGTTACGTCTGTTTTAACTTTTGCTGCTTGTATTATGTCTGTTCTGCTGTTTGCCACTTTTATTGTTATGTCTTTTTTCACTGTTGCCGCTTTTATTGTTATGTCTGATTTGGCTGTTGCCACTTTTATCGTTATGTCTGTTTTGGCTGTTGCCACTTTTATCGTTATGTCTGTTTTAGTTTTTGCCTGTAATTATTCTTCAGTATTTATTTGGTTATTGCCTTTTTATTTATATTACTTTTAGTGGGTTTTTGCCCTTATTTATTGCCGTGATGGTGGGATGGCCATTTACACCCCCACCATCGTGTTTGTCTTTCTGGACCCTAATGACCTTTGTAGTCAATGGGCTCTGAAACACAAACAAACAACATAACAAAAGAAGGGGAGAAAGAAGCTAGGCTGGCCAAGGCTAGAGATTGGGCCATCAGACATTTACCCCTCGCCTGCTCTCACTGACAATGGTAAAGAAGAGTTGGAAGGATACTTCCAAAACCTCTTTAATGAAGTGTGGGGAGATGGGGACATTACCACCAATCCTGTGCCAGCAGGGGCTGTGGACTTTTCAACTGAGGAGGAAGTAGCCAGGGCACTTAGGAAGATGAAAGGTTGAAAAGCTGTAAGCCCAGATGGAATATCCATTCAAATATGGCATAGTCTAGGGAGGATTAAGGCAAGGGTTTCTAACGGGGAGGGAAGCTGTCATCCCTCTGATTAGCCCACCAAAAACTCAAAAAACTGAAGGAAACGTTAGTGAAGATCAACTTGAGGTTGCGGAAACTCCTGGCAGGGTTATACTGCCGGTGATGGAGTTTCCCAGATGGAGCAATGTGAGCACCACATTATGATGATTGATGGGGGTGTTTACTTGCAAAAGAATGAATTACCAGTGGAATCAGTGATTGGGCACTACCAGCAGGGCTAGATTGTGTGTCTAGATAGTCACACGTGTCCACATGTGATTGCTATTATCATGAAAAGTGAAAGGGAGGAGTGCCTGGCCTTATTACAGATAGGGTCTAGTGATATAACTCAAAAGAAACCTACAGCAACAGTCCTGGAGGAAATTGTGGGAATAGCCAAGGAAGTCAGAAACATTAGACTAAAGGCTAAAGTAATGATCTGCCCAGTCATCAGTTGAAAGGACAGAGGCAGATTAGCTGCAGCTAAGGCCAGTTGGGTAAATGACAGGATGTTTCTATCAGGGCAAAGGATTGGAGTGAAGCTAGTCTTCATTACAGATTTGCAAGGAAATAGGAGAGGCTCAAGACAAAACAGGTTTGGAGGAAAGGCTGAAGACAAACCCTACAGCATTCTGGGGGTACCAAAAATGTGCAGAATGGGGGTTATAGGGTTCAAGCTGTTAAGGACCAATCCAAGAGTGTTTGCAAAACCATTTGCAATGGTTTGCAAATAGCAGGTGCGATTGCCCTCAAGGGTAATTTGGGGATTATAAAGGGAAAATTGAGGAGGTCATCATTGCAAAAGAGGGAATTAAGAAGCTTTTAGATAAATTAGAAGTCCATTTATTAAACAAGGACTCTCCAGGATTGTAAGCTACTATTTGATGGAAATTTTTAAAAAAAATCTTTAGAGTGCCATCGTTCCATCCAGCTGAAAGCTGGCAAATGTGGCAGTTTCTTTTAACGAGTGCAGTTTGTAAGACTTTTAAGGATATACTGTATTATTCTCACATATTATGTGATATTTGGAGGAGAATGGCAATAATTAGCATGAGTTTAGGAAACGTAGGTAATGTGACACCCAACTGGCTTATTTGTTGGACTATATTCAAAAAGCTCTAGTTTGACATTAGAGCTCAGTTGACATTATATTCCTGACTTTGAATAGTCCTTTGTCATGGTACCCGATGACAAGTTTGTTTCATAAATGCCCAAGTTTAGGATTCATAGTAAGGTTACTCAGTGGGTAAAGGCCTACCTGATTTGCAGGCAGCAGAGAGTACTTTTTGATGGTGTAGCATCAAAATGGATACATGTGCAACATCAGTGGTACCCCGGGGAAGCGTATTGGGACCTTTAAGGCTCAGCCACACAGAACGTGATCTGTCACAGCAGCAAACAATATCTGACTACAGCAGGGCACAGGGACAGTGACACAGAACGTGATCTATTTTGGATCACAGTGGGGACTCTTTTGTGTCCAGTGAGACGTTGGGGTGCACCAAGGTTCAGTACTTAGTCCATACCTTTTCATCCTGGTTATGGATGAACTGTTGATGGGAGAAGGAGAATGGGTCCCTCAGTGCATGGCATTTTCTAACAATATCAGAAATGTTAGTGACTACAGAGTACAGATAGCAAAGGGACTAAACCATATTAAAGGAGTAATAGTAAAGGGAGAGCTAAAGATTGGCATGAAGGAAAATGAGTATTTAGCTTTAAATGGGAAAGAACAGGGATATAATGGTGATGTACATTCAGGGGTCAAACTGGTGAAAATGTGCAAGAGGTAAAGTACTTAGGATAGGAGGGTATCAATTAAGTTGAAAGGGAAGTTCTACAGGGCAGTGGCTATGCCAGCTATGCTATAGCCACAGCCAACAGCCACATAAATAGAATGGAAGTAGCAGAGATGTGAATGCTGTGGTACATAATTGGCATGTCAAGAGATAATAGAATTGAAATGAGTATATTAAAGGTGGCCTGACAGTGGTGGACGTTGCCAAAAATGAGAAAGAATAGGCTGAGGTGGTATGGACATTTCATGAGAAGAGGGGAAGAGGAGGTGGTCAGTAGCACTCAGGGCAGGGGGAGACCAAAACAAATAATGAAACAGGTTATCACTAAGGACATGGCAGTAGTTGGGTGGATGGGGTCCTCGTTGGGATAGTAGGGACTGGAGGGAGGGAACCCACAGACCCAGCATCACCACAGGCAGGATAAGTGCAGTCCTGTGTGGTAGCAGGTACCTAATCATGTTAAAGGGGAAATTTGACAAGGCAGTGGTTAGGCCTGCTATGCTACATTGATCAGTGTTGGGCAGTGAGGAAGACCCATGTAAATAGAATGCAAGTAGCTGAGATGCGAATGCTGTGGTATATGAGCAGTGTGTCTAGAGCTATAGAGTTGGGAATGAGAATATTAGATGTAGCCTGGCGGTGGGGGACATCACAGAAAACTTGAGTGAGAGTAGGTTGAGGTGGTATGGAAGCATAATGGGAAGAGGGGAGGAGGCTCTCAGAATGCAGGTGGTTGAGAACACAGGGGCATGGGGAGATGAAACAGATTTGAGAGGATGTTGTTTGTACGGATATGGTTGCATGTGTAGTGGATGGCGACCTGGTTTTAGATAGTCAGGAGTGGAGATCTAGAACCTGCAGACCCGAACCTGCTGCAGATAGGATAAGCAGATGATGGTCTGTATATCATCCATGGTTTATAATTACAGTGAAACTCGCTTGACACGAAACTGACGGGACCAAAATATTTTTTCATGTTAAAAGAATTTCGTGCTAAGCGATTCGTGCAGAAAACCCATCATTGTTTTGTATGTCGTCATATTTTACTAATTGGATTTATTGCTGAAAGTTACACTTGTAATTTTTAGTAATATAACCAACAAAGTATTAATTTACCTGCCAAAGTTTCTATTTTGGTTATATAATGCAATGTTGGAACAAATGGGGTAGGCCATTGTCACCCACAGACAACCCAGCCAATATTCCTTTGGGTTCCAGATGCCTGGCTGAGGTGCCCCCAGTCCAGGGCATGTTCAGTGGGACCACAGATCCGACCATGCTGCACGTGTGATGAGGGTGTAATGATGTTTACTAAAAGTTACATTTGTGGGCATCATATTAGATTCAATATTTGCAATTTAAATAATGATGTAGGCTACAAATGCATAATTTAAAAAAAGCCTAAAAGAATTATTGTTTTTTTAGATAAAATGTGCTTTATTTTTAGTCTTTTTGAGCATAAATTGTCAATAAAAAGCCCCCCCCCCTCTCCATAGTTTGAAAGGTTTGTCAATGGCATGCCTCTACCATCCTGAACCCAGGCTGTAATCTTGCAACAGTGGCAACCATTGTTTATTTGTTTAATTTAACGAAAACTCTGGTATATGCTGTATATATGGTATTTTGTTAGCCGAGAAGGAAAATAATTTCATGTTAAGCTATTTTTATTTCGTGTCAAAAGAAAAAAAAAATGTATGGATTACAGAGTATTTTGTCCAGACCGCAGTGTTGTTTCAGGTTAACCTTTATTTCGTGTTAAGCGTTTTCGTGTTAAACGGATTTCACTGTACTTGCACAGAAATAAACTGCAGGCTCCAAAAAATTCACTACATACGATTTCCTCAATGGGGGCGTCACAGACTGATAAAAAATGGCATGATAGCAAAGTAGCATGCACAAAATCACTGTCTGATTTTCTTTCTGATGGGGGAACTTTGTAATATTTGTCAGTTTACATGATGCAAATTCCAAAACTTGCATGTGACATAAAAAGTGGCATGAGACTGCCATTTTCATGAGTTCTACTTCAGTTTACACATTATAGCTGAATGGCATGTGCAAATTTTTGTGTTGCATGTGATAAAAGTTGCACCATGTACAAGTTGGTTTACATCTTTTTAGTTTTTTTTAAAGAAATCCGAAATTATAAATGCAAATTCAATTCTTTTAATACACATGAAAAGTATGCTACAGAGCTACATTTTCCCACAATTGCTATTAAGAAAGAACAAGTAGAAAATTCACACAAAAAAAAAAAAAAAAAATAAAATGAGGAGGGCCACCAAATGCATCAACATACCTCAGGGTTGGGGCAAGTTGATATACTTTAAGGGGGGGGGCTAAGAATTTATAAATTCATATCATAGAACTTAACCATTGTGCATAAGCTGCTGACAACTAGTTGTAAATTACTTGTAATTCCCCTGCTATTTAACAAATATATTGAATAGTTATTATTTTAAGCTGGCCTCATGCAAAAGGTTACAATAGCCTAGATGAAAAAATTTCTTACAATGCCCAAAAACGTATTTAAGTGAATAATTTATGGTCCAAAAGTTAAAACCACATGGAAAGTTGTACATTAGCTTCATATAGGGACCTATTTAATAGGCAATATTCAAAGTGGATACATTATGTGGAATTTGATGGCATCAAGGTAAATACAGTATCAACATGCCCCATGTGATGTACTGCAGTTTCACATGGTTATTATAATGAGAATGGCTTCTTTCCAGATTTTTTTCTAGCCAAATTTGTAACTGAGATAATAATTTAGGTGTATAAATGTGCTATCAGTGATATACTGTACACAAAAGTTGTCTGCAGTGTGACTTATTCTATTCCTTATATCACCAACTGTCACCATTTCGTTTCAGTGAAAATAATCAAAAATAGTGTGGTTATTATGCATTAAATGTACTTACAAAGTTATGCCTAGAAACACAAGTACAATATTGGTTCAAACGCTGTAAGATATTATTTTCTATTTTAATCAAAATGTAATTAATGATTAAAATAGTAATTAGTCTGTATGACATCAATCGCTCTTAGAATTATCTGAAAGAAGAAATCATTATATTACTATAAAAAATCTATCATAAGATAATGCATTGAGTGCCTTCTGTGGGGTGGGCTGGTATCCACCAAAGACATCCTGCACCTGCAGACCCGAACCTTTACTAGTGGGATAAGAGTATGATGTTGATGATTGTAAAGTTCTGTGATTAACTTATGTGCACAGAGAAGGACTGTGGAAACCTCAGGGCTTCCTTAAAGGAAACCCTACCATTGCAAGTATTGTAGTGGGACCATTAGAATTATAGCCTAAGGTTTTGGGTGATTCATGGTAACATATGTAGGAATGAGAGTTGGTCTCTCCACTGCCATATTGGCCAGATAAGGCTGCTTGCAGTGTAGTGAAATAGAATTAGAAACCCCTATGTTCAACCCACCCCTATGTTCCCCCACCTCTTCCTTACCTCATCAAGTAAAAATGGGATCTTACATTACAATCTCATATATTATTAGATATAAATAATGAGATATTGAGACAAAGCCTTACCATAATAGTCGTCATATTTTCAATTGGCACAATCCATGCAATCTGCATTGGGACAGATCTCTCATTACCAATGCAGTAAATGAGTAAATTTAGTTGCCCCTAAAATATAAAAAGTAGTTGTTTCATGTGCATTTGCAAGTGATCAGTAAGCAACTAAAAAACATAATGGGAGAAATAAGTTGAAACGGAATTGTGCAGCAGAAGCAGGTGCATGTTTACTCACCACCAAGTCTTTCGGTGATAATTTGAAGTACATGGGTTGTGTAAGCGACAGAGCCATTGCTTGACAGGATTTTCTGAACTGAAATATTAAGCAACTCTGGTTTATGTATGAAACAAGTATAGTAGGTTGCAGTTACGATTATTATAACTAGCAATAAGGATTTTTGCTATAATAGTAGAAGAAGGTTTTCAGGCAATGAATTGCTTTATTTATTTCATTGGTAATTTAGGGCACTTCAAGTACAATCCTCATAGAGCCTCTTCTACTGCAAAGTTCTAATGGGTAAAGCCTGGTTACATGGCCTGCAACACTGATGAGAATTCCGTGTGAGCAGATGGAATTCCAAAGTACAGTTGTGCCTCTTTTTATGTCGTTTATTTTTATGCAATTTTAAAGTTTGCATTTTATTAAAAACAATTTGGCCAAATATGCATATTGTATGCTTGTTCAGGAAGTATAGTCAGTCTGCATGGTGAAACACACCAGTGGTTCACCATGCAGTGTCAAGGACCTTTCATTCAGTGGCATGGTGCTATCATTTTGACATGAACCTTATTAAGTGTAGTGCATTGAAATTATCTTGGTGTTTGTCTTAAAGTTATCTCCTGATGACTTTATTTTAAGAGAGTGACATTTTTGTGGAAATGCAGTTTTTTTATATAGTTGTGTAATGGACAAATGTTTATGTAAGGTGAAGCACATTCTTCCCCACTTCAATCTTCAAATCATGGATATATAGGTTGTTTCCTTGAAGTGTTTGAGGCAGTTGGCAAAGGCTCTGTGGGCCATTGCCAGCATCTTTTCTAGAGCTTCAAACTCTATATATTTGGAATCTTGTTATTGAGGGGACTGTCCTGATCTCAGTTTTAAGAATGCTGAAATACCTCCAAAGTAAGTTGTTGATTGTGGGGGTTGCAAGGAACTAAAAACAGAGGCAGAGGTTGCTATATTAAAGGCAGCCATTTCAGGCTCAAACCCTTGTGTACACAGGCTGAAAATGGGTAATGGTGGATCTCCAATGTGGTCTCAAGCAGTGATGCCCAACAGTCAGTGAACTAAGTCCAAAGTAGATGGCAATGGAAAGGGAAGAAACTGTTTGAGAATCAAGGCAGGTGCTCTAAAGGAGGGTGGAGCAATTTTTCACCAATTAGCCCACCAACAACCTCCAAAGCTGAAGGAGACATTGGTGAAATCAACCTGAGGTTGTGAAAACTCCTGGCAGCAAAACTCAGGGTTTTAATGCCAGTGATGGAGTTCCAGAGGTGGAGCAGGGTGTGCACTACATTAAGGGGATTAACATGGGCATGAAATTGGAAGTGAAATTAGTGATCATAATTGGTGACACAGATTTAATAGGGATAGACAGTTAGGCTAGATAGAGGCTGTGTTAATGTTGCTCGTCTTCCTGATGCTGGACTGGTGGATGTAAAGGATAGGTTGCTAGTATCATGAAAAGTGAAGGGAGGAGTGCCTTGATATATTAAAGATAGGGTCCATTGATATAGCCCAGAATGAACTTGTGACAACAGTTCAGGTGGAAATTGTGGGAATAGCCAAGAAATTCACAAACATTAGATGAAATACTAAGGTTACAATCTGCCTAATCATTGAAAGAATGGACAGATGCAGATTACTGGCATCTAAGGCCAATTGGGTAAATGACAGGATGTTTCTTGATTAGCAAACGATGGGAGTGAAGCTACTTGAATATAGCGCATGCCTCACAGATGTTCACTACAGGTTTGCAAGGAATGGATTTCATTTCAATAAAAGGGCTGCCACTAGGGTTGGAACAAAAATTAAGAAACTCCAGGTTAAGGAACCCCAGGTTAGTACTCCAGGTTAAGGCACAACATACATAACAAGTGGCTAATTGAAAGAAATAGTGCAGTGATGAGCATGAAATTGGCTAAAACTGATCATTTGACATTGCTAGCAATTAATTGTAGAAGCATAGTCATAAAGTGGCTGAATTTAATGTCCTTTCTTTCACATGGCATGCTGATATCATTATAGGCAGTGGTTAAGGGAAGATATAAGATCAATGGAGATTTTACTTGGAGATGGTACACAGTACATAGAAGAGGCAGAAAAGCAGGTAGATGGGGAGATGTGTTTGTTGCTGTAGAGAAATCCTTGAGAAGCTCTAGGGAAGTAGGGTTTAAGGGCGACTGTGAGACGCTGTTGTAGTGTTTCTGGCTCTTCAGGCAGGACTTATGTAATTGCCTTCTACTGTCAACCACGAAATGATCCAAATCCCTTGTTGAGTTTGATGCACATTTTGGAGTGCCTCAATCACATAAAGGCAGAAACTTACATCTTCCAGGTTTGAGGTAGAACAGCATGCAACCAGCTTCATATTCCAGTCTTTCAGAGGCTCTGACTTCCTTCTTGGAGCACATCTGTTTCACTGGATTTTAGCAGGATGTGACCATACCAACTGATGAGAGGAGGATTTCAGGCCTAGTTATTACTAATGTGCCTAGCTCTGTCAGGGATGTGAAATGCATTAAGGGAATTAGTCACCATGCTGGGGTTAAGGTTGAGGTAGCAAGAAATCTGCCAAGGTATTGTACACCTTGTAGGGAGACTTATCAATATCACTGGGCTGATTGGGAGTTGTTTAGGTCATTTGAATGATTTTCAGGTCACTGCCAATGCTTGCAGTGTTGAGGAATCTTGGCTAAGGTTCTCAGCACTTCTAGAGGAGGGTACAAGACTGGTCATCCTGGCTAAGAAGAAGTGGGACAATGGATATCTGGATTTGTATACCCAGGAAGTGAAGGCAGCTTGGTGTAAGCAGAAAAGTCAGCAACATATTTAGGAGGGAGCAGAATCCAGATTGTTAAACCACTTTTAAGGAAGCCAGGAGAAGGGCAGAAAGATTAATTAAAAATGCCTACAATTATTTCCATGATAATGTTTTGGGGGAATGCTCAAGAAAAGCCCAGAAGCATTGTGGAGGTACCTAAAAAGTGCAGAAAGTGGGGTTATAGGTTTCCATCTGTTAGGATGGTTCATGAATCTCAGTTAACAATAGCCTTAAAGCAGCAAATATTTTTAATAATTCATTTTCAAAAAAATGCAAATGCAGGGGTGATTTCCCTCCAGTCGTTGTTTGTTTGTTTGTTTGTGTTTTAGGGCTCATCGACTACAAAGGTCACTAGGGCCCAGAAAGACAAATCACCATGGTGGGGGTGTAAATAGCCATCCCACCATCATGGCAATAAAAAGGGCAAAAGGCCACTAAAAGGGATAACAATCAAAGGCAATACCCAAATAAATATCGAAGAATAATTACAGACAAAAGCCAAAATAGAAATAAAAATAACAGAACAGACATAACAATAGAAGTGGCAACAGCCAAAACAAACATAACAATAATAGTGGCAAAAGCCAAAACAGACATCACAATAAAAGTGGCGAATGCCAAAACAGACATAACAATAAAAGCGGCAAATGCCAAAACAGACATAACATTAAACACGGCAAAAAGCCAAAACAGACACAGAAACAAAAAGGCAAAAGCCAAAACAATACAAGAATAAATGCAAAGCTGCCTAAAAATACATGTATAAATCAGATTTTGTGATAGAGGCCAGCCTCTTTCACAAATACAAGCGAGCTCTCAACCCCCTGAGGGTTATCCCCAAGTGAGGTGGAGAGCTCTCGACTGACTCCGAGATGGTATCTCTCACAGTGACTAAAGATGTGTGCCAATGTGAGAGGCTTCCAACAGCAGTCACAACATGGTTGATCCTCACCCCTTAGAATGTAGGAGTGAGTGAGGAACGTGTGACTGATTCACAGCTGAGCAAGCACAACCTCCTCGCTCCACGACTGGTGGCACGAGGACACCCATTTCTCTGGAGTGTCCTTCAGTGTGCGGAGTTTGTTGGTGGTCTCTGCAAACCACTGGGACCGCCATTGGTCATGGACGGCCCACCACACCATTAGGAGATTATCAGAGGAGGGGAAAGCAGTTTTGGGTACATCTGGCAAGTGGCCCAGCTGACAGGCATGAACATCCGCCCTCTCATTGCCCATGATGCCTACATGCCCTTGGACCCACATAAACAACACTGTGTTGCCCTGCTTACAAATCACAAGCAGCAGTTTGTGCACACCCTGGACGATGGCATGTCTGCCATATAGGGTGTGCAACAGCTGAGGGGAGGATAGGGAGTCAGTTGCAACAACAAAGTGTCTGTCATTCAATAATTAATGAGTTCCAGTGCCCTGTGCAGAGCTGTGAGCTCTGCAGTTAAGACACTGGTGATGCCTGGAAGGCGGCCCCCTATGAGATGACCAGTTGTAAAGACTGACCAGCCCACTGAGGAGCCATCCTTCAACCCATCCGTGTTAATAAAAACATGGACCCAAGAGGTCAGAGAGAGTGGAAATCTCACAGTGAACATGACCTATCGGTAGTGGTTTTGGGGAAGGCTGCAGGCACAAAATTAAAGCTTGGCTCTGGCACTGTCCAGGGGGGCACAGAGGCCGGCAGTACAGGCTGCACCCTAGGTAGAGTCCCACCCAGGCCAGCAAGACCATCTATCCACCACACACCAAATGGAGGGGAACCCTTGGGCAGCGTTCCAATGGCCATCACAGATTTAGACTAAAAATGGCTGGGTGCATAGGGTGCTGAGGCTGACACTTCAGCCACAAAACGTATGCAGCCACCAAATACTGCCACTGCACAGCTAGTGGACAACCAGAATGGACAACCGGATGCCAGTATGATGAACACTGTCCAGCATCCAGAGAGTAGATGGAGCGGCCAGGCCATATATGCTGCAGCCATAATCGAGACGTTATCGAATGAGTGATCTGTAGAGCCGAAGCATTACCGTTTGATCTGCCCCAAAACCAGTTCCCTGCAGTCACTACAGAATATGAAGGGAGCGACGGCACTTAGCCTTCAGCTCCTTCATGTGTGGGACCCACATCAGACGGCTTTCAAAATGGAGACGAAGTAACCTCTAAAATTTGGAGGAGGCGACCATTCAGGATAAGTTGAGGGTCAGGGTGGAGCCCTCACAACAGCAGTACATGACCATTGTTTTGTCAGGGGAGAACTTATAGCCATGTGAGGTGGCAAACTCGTTGGCACTATTGAGTGCAAGTTGCAGCTGATGCTCAGTGCTGTGCATCGTTTAGCCCAGTACCTGATACAACAGGCGTCCACAAATAGGTACGACTGTACCAGGGTGTGAACAGAGGATGGTAAACTGTTCACTGCAACAGCAAAGAGCGTCACACTCAAGACGCTCCCCTGTGGGACACCATTCTCCTTCAGGAAGGCCGAGGTTTAGTTGTTACCCACATGCACTCTGAAACACTATGGAGGAAAAGAGGTTTAGTTGTTACCCACATGCACTATGGAGGAAAAGAGGCAGATTACCCCTGAGCCCACACTGGTGCAAGGTCTCCAGTATGCCCTGGCACCATGTGGTATCATATGCCTTCTCCACATCAAAGAAGACAGCCACCAGGTGCTGTCTGTGGAGAAAGGCCTCACGTATCAGATGATCCACCAGAGACCTGCCAGCATGGAAGCCACGTTGGGCATCAGTGAGAAGGTGGTGCCGTTCCAGATACCACACCAGGCGCCAATTAACCACCTGTTCCATTGTTTTGCAAAGACAGCTTGTCAATGAAATTGGTCTATAATTTATTGGAAGGCAACTATCCTTCCCAGGTTTTTGGAGTGGGATTACAGTAGCCTCCCACCAGCCTGCAGAGACTTCATGCTGCTGCAAAATGTAATTAAATACCTCAAGGAGATATCTAATGCCTTTCTCTGGTAGGTGTCATAGCATTTGATAGTGGATGCTATCTGGACCAGGGCAGTGTCCCTGGCTCTTGCTATAGCTGCCTGCAGCTCCTACCTGTGTGTACCAAGGGTAGAATAGGCCCACTGCATACCTGCATGGCATAAGAGGCGACTAAAAGGGGTGACTTTTTCTTCCCCTGATTGGACGACACCACTATCGTCATTGGCCATTACTTGTGTCCAGGACAGGACGATACCATCATTGTGGTTGTCAGTGTCAGTTTTGTACTCCTCCTAGAGGACTGACTGATGTGTTCTCTGTTGATGTAGGTTCCTCACTGAGGTGACCATAAATAAACACCTACCCATGTGTTTGCCATGTGTGGAGACCTGCACCCCTTGGAAAAGTGGAACCTGGTGATTGAGGAGGCACATGTCCTGTGATGTCTCTGGGCCACCCCACACTTGTGTCGTGGCTGACAGACATTGAGAATTAGGGTTTCGATCTACAGCCCCAACACATCACTTTGGCCACAGCTTCCAGGGAAAACGGGTGCCCAAGGTGGATACCTGGTCTTGGTCAATCGGCCAGGGGTGCATAAGTTGTTATGCCCCCAGGGTTACTATGAGTGGACGGGCAGTCAACCCTGATACCAATGGTCTGGTACTTGAGGATTATGCCACCTTGGCAGTATCCTGCCCAAGGAATCTCGGCGACCTGAATGGGCGTCCCCAGGTTTGGCTCCATGAAGGGTAAGACCTGTGGGCAGCAAATTTCATAATTCTTCAAATTATGGCAACTAAACAGAGGCTGGGGGCCTCACCAAAGACCCCATCCCCACCCCTTTGTCTTCTTTTTTCACTGTGACTAGTTCTTGTGTTGAGCCAGAAGATGGCAGGCTCAGACCCACCCAACTGAGTGGGCCATCTGCCATTGAGCTGATGGAGACATGTTCTGCTCCAACAGAGGCCACATTCCCCCGGTAAACCAACTGGATCAGGGAACGCACCTGTAGCGTCTATGGGATCGGCACCTGCCCTTAACAAGAGGCAATGACCTCTTAGCCTTAAGGTGCAGGGCTTCACTGCCAATGCAAAGCATGTTCCTGCATCTAAGGAGGCTTTAGGTGCAGTCAAAAGTAGCTCTATACCTTCTTCCTATCCTCTCCTGTTTCTTTCGATATCTGGGGAGGATAGTGCAGCCTTCGGGAAGGCGTCACCCTTCCTTATTGCTAAAGCCAACAAGGTCGTTGCCGATGATGTGACCCCAGTCAAGAAACTGCAATGGCACCTTGTTCGTGGAGGCATCTGCCCCCCACCAGACAGCGGCATTATTGAAAATGTGAAAGCTTGGTGACTACCCCATTGTGGTCGAGCCGCACTGCACCCTAAGCAGCAGTAGAAGTGTGGTGCAGTGCCCCGACTGACGGGTGTCAGAGGAGCAAATAGCGGAGGAGCTCAGGAACCAGGGTGTGATGGCTGTCCATCAAACCTCGGTTCGATGTGATGGGGAATCCCACCCGTCTGATACCTTGGTGCTGACCCTTGGTAGGCCCAAGGTGACGGAGTACATCATTGCTGGCTATCTCCACTTGCCTGTGCACCCATTTATCCCGAGCCCGCTTCAGTGTTTCAAGTGCCAACGATATGGCCATGGCCAGAATTCCTGTTCTTCCAAGGCCATGTGTGGCACTTGTGAGCAGGGAGACCTCTCCCATGAGTGTTGTGTGACTGCTCCCTTTTGCATCAACTGCAAAGGCAACCACCTTGCATTTTCTCGGGGAGAGTTACGTGTCCAGAAGGTTATCAGCTTTCAGGATGCGAGGCAGCTTCTAGCCTTGCCAGGGACCCCCAGTCGTTGGGTGTCCTCTGCAGGTGCTGCCAGGGCAGTTGATGTCTCATCTGTCTGCACCCAGACAGACACACTACCTCAGCTCCCCTTTCATTGGTTTGTTGCCCTCTCGGGCCCACAGGGTACATGGAGTGCCAGTCTGTGCTTGCATTGGCTGCCAGAGGGACCCCGACCCCATTTCCATGGCTTCGTCCAGCTCCACACCGCCTCTTGCTCATGCATGGGCCTCCCAATAATGGCGGTGCCAGCCTCTTTGGAGGCCCCAGATGCCTGTCATAATAGAGAAGCATCTCCATTGAAGGCCTCCCTCTCTGTCTCAGCCCAGCCAGCCACTTCCATGGAGAGGGTGGTGGGTGAGACAGGAGGAAAGGCAGTGGGCAACATGTCTACCCAGGCTCTCTGGCCAACGACAGACAGCATGGGGTGGTTTCATGCCCCAACACGATGCGGATTCCTCCTTTGAGATGGAGGAGGCTCACCCCAATGCCCAATGTGGCTTCCATGCTGGTAGGTCCCTGGTGGAGCATTTGATTCCACTGATGACTGCAGTTCATGAGGCCTTTCTCCCCAAACAGCACCTGGTGGCTGTCTTCTTTGATGTAGAGAAGGCATATGATACCACATGGTGCCATGGTATACTGGAGGCCTTGCACCAGTGGGGGCTCAGGGGTAATCTGCCCCTCTTCCTACATAGCTTTTTGTCTGACTGGACCTTCAGAGTGCATGTGGGTAACACCTTCTCCTTGGCCTTTCTGCAGGAGAATGGTGTCCCACAGGGGAGTGTCTTGAGTGTGACGCTCTTTGCTGTTGAGGTGAACGACGTACCATCCTCCGTTCACACCCTGGTACCGTCGTCCCTGTTTGTGGATGACTTTTCTATGAGGTACTGGGCTGCCACGATGCTCACCATCGGAACTGGCACTCAATAGTGCCAACGAGTTCACCACCTCTCATGGCTATAAGTTCTCCCCTGACCAAACAACAGTCATGCACATCTGTCATAAGCAAGGGCTTCACCCTGAGCCTCAGCTTACCTTGAACTGGCGCCTCCTGCTGGTTGTAGAGGCAAACTGGTTTCTTGGTCTCTGGTTCGACAGCCATCTGACTTGGGTCCCACCCTCGAAGGAGCTGAAGGCTAAGTGCGGTTCCTGCAGGGAACTGGTTTTGGGGCAGATCGAATGGTGATGCTTCGGCTCTACAGATCCCTTGTTCGTTCACGTCTCGCTTGTGGCTGTGGCGTGTATGGCCTGGCTGCTCCATCTACTCTCCAGATGCTGGACAGTGTTCATCATGCTGGCACTATTCAGCCTTTATGCTGAAACTATTTGATCCACCTCTGACTGTGCAACGTCAGTACTTGGCAGATGCATACATTTTGCTGCTGAAATGCCAGCCACAGCACCCTACACACCCAGCCGTTTTTAGTCACACTGTGAGACGGCCATTCAACTGCCACCCAGGCATTCCCCCTCCATTTGGCATGCTGTGGATGGACAGTCTTACTGGCCTGAGTGTGACTCTGCCTAGAGTGCATTCTGTTCTGCCAGCCTCTGTGCTGCCCTGGACTGTGCCAGAGCAAAGTTTTGATTTTCTGCTTACAGCCTTTCCCAAAACCAACAAGTTTGGACACCTCTCTCTGACCTATTGGGGCCATGACTTTATTTACACGTATGGGTTGAAGGATGGCTCATCCATGGGTTGGTCAGTCTTTACAACTCGTCATCTCATAGGGGGCCGCCTTCCAGGCGTCATGAGTGTCTTAGCTGCAGAGCTCACATCTCTGCATAGGGTGCTGGAACTCATCCAATTATTAAACAGACACTTTGTTGTTTCAACTGACTCCCTATCCTCCCTTCAGCTGTTGCACACCCTATATGGCAGACATGCCATCATCCAGGGTGTGCACAGATTGCTGCTCATGATTCGGAAGCAGGGGAAGACAGTGTTATTTATGTGGGTCCCGAGGCATGTTGGCATCATGGGCAACGAGAGGGTCAGGTGGCCCACTCACCAGATGTACCCAAAACTGCTGTCCCCTCCTCTGATGCTCTCCTGATTATGTGGTGGGCCGTCCATGATCAATGGCCATCCCAGTGGTTTGTGGAGACCACCAACAAACTCTGTACACTGAAGGACACTCCAGAGCACTGGGTGTCCTTGTGCCGCCTGTCACAGAGGGAGGAGGTTGTGCTTGCTCAGCTTCAGATCGGCCACACGTTCCTCACCCACTCCTACATTCTATGGGGTGAGGATCAAACATGGTGTGACTTCTGTTGGGAGCCTCTCACAGTGACACACATCTTTGGTCACTGTGAGAGATACCGAGAACTTAGATGGGGACTGGGAGTCAATCCAGAGCTCTCCCTCTCACTTGGGGATAACCCTCAGGGCGTTGAGGGCTGGCTTGTATTTGTGAAAGAGGCTGGCCTCTTTCACCAAATCTGATTTATTTACTTTATTCTTGTATTGTTATGGCTTTTGCCTTTTTATCTCTGTGTTGGTTTTGGCTTTTGCCACTTTTATTGTTTTGACTGTTTTAGCTGTTGCCACTTTTATTGTTATGTCTGTTTTGGATTTTGCTGCTCTTATTTCTATGTCTGTTTTGGCTTTTGCTTTTAATTATTTTCTCAATAATTATTAAGCTATTGCATTTATATTCTAATTGTTTTTAGGGGGTTTTTGCCCTTATTTGTTGACATCATGGTGGGATGGCCACTGTACAAAGTCCAAGTATACAACATCAACCTGCTTTCTGCTATCCTTTTGCTGGTTTTGCAAAGCTACCTTCACCTCTTTAGAATACCATTCTGGAACATAGTTTTTCTTTATCATCTTGGTAGGGACAGCTAGTTGTGTACCCTCTTCTAAGAGGGCTAGGAATCTATTCCAAGATTACCTATCACACCAGGTATTAGAAATGGTGTAAAAATCATTTAAGACATATTCCAGATATGACTTGAAATACTCCCAATTGGCCTTATTATAGCCTCTTTCACAAAATTTGATTTATACACAGTTTGTTTTAGACATCTTGGAATTTATTCTGGAATTATTTTGGCTTTTGCCTTTTTATTTCTGCATCTGTTTTGGCTTTTGCCTTTTCATTTCTGTTTTCTTTTTTTGGCTTTTGCCATGTTTATTGTTATGACTGTTTTGGCTTTTGCCACTTTTATTGTTATGTCTGTTTTGGCTTTTGCCACTTTTATTGTTATGTCTGTTCTCGTTTTTGCAGATTTTACTTTTATTTCTGGTTTTGGCTTTTGCCTATTATTATTCTTTGCTATTTATTTGGCTATTGCCTTCTGTATGTGTTAGTTTTAGTGGGCTTTTGCCCTTATTTATTGCCATCATGGTGGGAAGGCCATTTACACCCCCACCATGATGATTGTCTTTCTGGGCCCTAATGACCATTGTAGTTGATGGGCCCTAAAACCAAAACAAACAAACAAACAAGCCTTATTATATTGGTATGCCACCCGTCTAGGTAACCTTTTCACTATCTCCACCCTAACCACTGCATGATCACTAATTCCCTCAATACACTCAACATTATTTATAGAAGTGGGCACATTTGTGAATACTAAATCTAAAATTGTCCCTTTCTCATGTGTAGGCATGGTCACAATCTGTTCCAATCCATTACTGTACAGTTGACTGAAAAAGAGATTTGGAGACTGCATACTACCCCAATCCAACCCTGGTAAATTAAAGTCCCCACCAAGAATAATCATTGGGACCTTTTTCCTTTGATGCAGAAGTTCCAGCGATTGTGATAGTCTGATCAGTGGTTGTGGATCATCACCAGGAGGATGATAGAACCCTACAATGTAAATCCCCCACCACAAGAGTCAGCAATACAACAACATAGCATTTCACAATCTTCCTCATAACTCAATTCCCTAGAGCTTTCTAGGGATTTATCTATGGCCATAAAGACTCCACCCCCTCTACCTGCTTCCCTATCTTTTCTGTAAACTATATACTTATCTGCAAAAATCTCTGCTGATTTAACATCTCCCCTCAGCCAAGATTCAGTGCCAATTATGATATATACATCTGATGTAGAAACCAGGGCATTGAATTCAACCACTTTATTTACTATGCTTCTGCAGTTAACAACAAGCAAAGTCAATGGGTTAGTTACTGCTGGAAGCCTATCTACCCCTTTTCAATTAATGCCTAGTAGCCCTTTCCTATGAGAATTGTGTTTAAGCCTGGCATGAAATGACATGGTACCTTTCCTAAAAAATCAGCAATAAACTCATTAAATTTCATACCAATCCTCAAAGCAGACCTTGCATTGAAATAAAATCCATTCATAGCAAACCTCTGTTGGAGATCTGAGAGACATGCTCTATAATCAAGTAGTTTTGCCCCAATAGCTCTACCTTCAGAAAATACTTTATCCTTCAGTAAATCATTTATCCATTTGTCCTTAGCTATAGTTAGTCTTCCTTTATACATTTGCTCAATAATAGAACACACCATAACTCTAGTCTTAGGTCTGAATCTCCTAACCTCCTTGTCTATATCAATAATTCCCTGAAGAACTTCAATAGCAGGTTTATCCTGGGTTATGTCATTGGACCCTATCTGTAACACTGTCATACAATCTTCCCTTCCCCCTTTCATTATACTGCCAATCCTTTTCCTTATGTCCATTAATCTTGCATCAGGGAGGGATGCAACACTAACACATGCTCTCTCTTGCCCTTCTGGTAGTACCCAGGTATGAACACCCCTTTTATCTGTGTCGTCAGTTATAACAACAGATTTACCAGGTAATGGGTATTGCACCACCATAGCACCCCCATCACTGACCTGAGCTAACACTTCCAAGGTAAAATCCTGTGGCATAGAGACAGGCATATTGTGATCCCCTGCTTCCTTGTCTCTAACCAGCTTTCGATGCAATTCAGGAGTAACTTGTATACCATCCTGCTGCATTATTTCCCTTTTGTCCTTGAGAGCCTTAGGTGTTACCCTCAGGGATGTCCTATCCATTTTTAACACCATTTTGCCACCTGATGCCATCATGAATTTTCTAGGTGAACTTGATGGTGATGTAGTTAGAGACCCTACCCCTACCCTTGGGTTTCCCAGCTGCTGGGGAACTTGGGCTCAAGATGGTACCCTTCAACATAGATATCTCAGCTTTCATATGAGCCAGATCTAATCTTAGCCTTCCATCCACAAGGAGGGGTTTTGGCAAACCCCAGACCTACAAAATTGTGTCTACACAGGTACCACTTTCTCCAATCTTAACCAACCTTTGAGTACCTGTTCTCTGATGATTTCTTTATCTAGGGAAGTTATCAGGTCTCCTAAGTAATTAGCATATTTTATTTCTGGTTAAGCAATGTAACCCAAGTTAGTACCAACATGGTTGGCTGCTCAGAAACACTGGTTACTAAGACAGAAATGGGAGCAGGATGTCCATAAGGATATTGTAGTGTCTGGGGTGGATTGGGACCTGGTGGGAGATAGGCAAGAGTGGAGGACTAGACCCTGTCATAAGTGGGATAAAGGTATGGTGATGATGATGTCTTGTCTTCTAGGGTTCATTGCTAAAGCTTTTCATTGCTAAAGCTTGATATGGATGGTATTTAATGCAATATCCATCATAATGCACTTAATCTGAATATTTAAGCCTTGAAAATCAAAAAGTCTTTTTGGGGTCATGACAGACCCCCACCTTGTGTGTGTGTGCCAGAAATCGTCACCTTGTGGACAGTAGGTTAAGAGCTTACAACCCCCACACTCTGCAGCTTTCTTTGGAGGCATTGTAATATGCTGAGCTCTCAAAGTAGTGCACTATTTAACTAAATAAGTGATAGAAATGTGAACTGCTCCACTGGACTGGAGGTGGAGTGCATTATGGGATTTAGTTATCATGCTAGGATTATGGTTGAGATAGTGATAAAGCTACCTAGATATTATAAAGGTTGTAGGGAGACTTATCAGTATCACAGAGCTGAATGGGAGTTGTTTAGGTCATATTTTGAAACTGAGTTGAAGGATTTTCAGGTCCCTGCCAATGCTTGCAATGTTGAAGAATCTTGGCAACGATTCCTAGCACTACTAGAAGAGGGTACAAGACAGGCGATCCCTACTAAGAAAAAGCAGGACAATAGGTTTCCAGACTGGTATACCCAGGAAGTGAAGGCAGCTTTGCATAAGCAGAGAAGTCAGAAATATATTTAGGAGGTGGTGGAATTGAGATAGTGAAACTGCCCCTAAGAAATGCAGGAAAAGGGTAAAAGTACTGATTAAAAGGACCTACAATAATTTCTATCATAATGTTTTGAGGGAATGGCTCAAGAAAAATCCCTAAGCATTCTGGGGGTACCTAAACTAGTGCAGAAAGAGGGATTTATAGGGTTCCAGCTATTAAGGACCATTAAGCAAAAGACTTATCCACCAGTCAGTTTTTGACTATCAAGGGGAAATGCAGTAGGTTGCCATTACAAGAGCTTTTTAATATTTAATGGCCCACAAGACTTTGGGCCATGCTAGCATTTCTCCATTTATTCTGCACTGGGTGTCTACTACTTCATGGAAATTTTTAAAAAAATCATTAGACAGCGCCATCAATTCCCTCCTTCTGTAACTTGCAAATAATAGGCAGAGGATACTACAGATCCTCAAGTCAGAGGATACTACAGATCCTAAGTGCTACAAGCCAGTTTCTTTAATGAGTGCAGTAGATGAGACATTTCACAAACATTTGGAGGAGAATGGCGTCCTTAGCAATAATCGGCATGGGTTAAGGAAAGGGAGGGGGTCATGTGACTCTCAACTGCCTTGTCTAATGGACTTTTCAAAAATCTCAAGATAATGGTTAGCAGGTTGATGTTGTATTCCTGAACAGGCCTTTGTCGTAGTACCCCATGACAAGCTGGTTTCAAAAATGTCAAATTTAGGGATTCATAGTAATGTTACTCAGTTGTAAAGGCCTACATGGATGGCAGACAGCCCAGACTCCTTTTTGTTAGTAATGCATGAGAGTGAGCATCTGCGACATCAGCAGTCCACCAGGGAAGCATATTGAGACCTTTGCTCTATATATTTTATGTTGTTGATTTAGGACTTGACATTAAAACCACAAAGTAAAAGAAATAGCCTGCATATCACCAGTATGGTCAATTATGGAGTGCTGTAGTCGAATTTGGTTTCCCTTTAATTATATTCTAATTGTAATTACCATATATTAGCACATATAATGCACACCCACAGATACCATGCACTCACATATAATGTTCAGAAATTGGACTTTTATGTAATAAAGTTCTTGGATTATGCATGCCCACTTATACTGCCCATATGTACTTGGCCAATAGTCGTTGCTTATGGGTAGTGATTTTGAAGGTTTTATCAAATCTGAATATTAATAACTGGTAAATACATTATGAAACCATTATTTTTCTTGTATGGACATTTAAATTAAAATTCACTGTTGTTTATGATTCTTGCTAGAGATCTTATATCTTGAATGTGGCTCACTGTAAAAAAAGTTTTGGTATGGCATGCCTCCACAAATACTGCACAGGGGGATGCATGATATGGAACAAAATGTATACTGCATGTGGTATATGGACTAAAATATGGTAAATAACTTACCTGGCAAGCAGCCCTGATACCATATTTAATCTAATTAAAAATGCCCTCTGAAAGAAATAATAAACAGTGCCCTCTAATAAATGGCATACAGGTTATTAAAGGTACTCAATACATCATCATTATCACTATACCCTTATCCCAACTGTGCCATGGTCGGGTTTGTGGGTCCACTGAACATGCTCTGACTAGGGTCATCCCAGCCAGGCGTCTGGAACCCACAAGAAAATGGGCTGGGTTGTCTGTGGGGGGGGGGGGGGTGCCTTATTAAAGGTACTGCAATATAATGAGCGCCCTCTTATAAACAGGGCCCTTCAATAATTCAGCACAACAAAAAAAACCTTTGAAAAAATAAATTGGGTGTCGCTTATTAGAATAAATATTGTAAGCCAAATGGACAGTGGAGAAACTCTCATTCCAAGACTCTCACCCATGGGATCTGAAGCATCACATCTAATCTACCACATATTGCATGCCTGCTATAATGGCACCTTCTTGCAGAAACTTCCTCACAATATTCTCACTAAAAGAATTTCATTTTTGAAGGACCCTTTGAAGAAAAGACCAGTATAATGAGTCTGTTCATGCCCTGATCTCATTCAACTTGAATGAATGAACATTTCTCACCCTATAGTCTGCAAGGGATAACCTTCCACCTGGAGAACCCTTGTACCCAATTTTCAACAGTCTATGAGAAAGCCAAATGCTGTAGATACCCACCTCTGATGCAGTGAATCCCACCCTAATTCTGTGATCATGCATGAGACATTCGATCACTGAGAGAAGCAATTCAGCACAATTCTGACTGCCCTTGATTGTACCATTTCAATTTCCCAAGTTGCACAGCCATGTTGCATTGGACACACCAGTTCTCATGAGATCACTTGAATTAAGCCTTGCAGGCCCACAATAGTACCAACTTGAGTGATTGGTAAAGAACGTTGGGTGCTGAAAATTTCCCCTCTCCTATATCCTCAACATCTCCCTCCTCATCTCCTGTAAGCTGCCTCCTAAGGCTTCTGCCTGTTATGGCTATAAGCCGACATTCTTAGTGTCTATAGGTTCAATACTATGCCAAAGATGTTGGGCTTCTTTTGGGTGAGAGAGAGGCCACGAGTGTGCCTTCTTTTGGATGAGAAGTAAAACCGAGGTCCCGTGTTGCTGTACAATGTCATTTGCACATAATGTAAAAGCATCCTCTCCACTGAGCAACCGGTAGATGAGGAAAAATTTCTAGCTGTAGGACCTCATATCCTAGCGTTGGTGGAATACCCAAAAAAAACTATTAACAGAAGACCGACGATAAATAAGCATAGGAGTTGCAGCTTTGGTCGGCAACTGGCTTTGTGAAAACAATGACTAATAAATCGCCCTTGTGTCCATTCAGAGGGGCAAGATGGGTACCCGACCCTGCCATATGCAGAAAATGGGTTAGGATTTGCTATATATACAGAGGCGTAACCAGGGGGCAAGGGGGACAGATGTCCCCAGACGCAGAAGGCAGGGGCCTGCCTCAGTATGCCACTGTATACATACATAAATACAAAAATGATATTAGATGAAGGTCTCTGCTTGGGACCTGTCAGACTTGGCTGACAGAAGAGCCAAGAGTAGGGATGAGAAGGAGGTGATGAAGCACTGCTTTTGGAAAGTGGTGACAATTTCATACCCACTTGTAGTCCTTGCACTGGAACATGGCATATCATCAGTACTTGTTCAATACCTGTGGTAGGGTTGGGTCTGTAAGTTCTAGCTCTCCACTTTTGCCTATCTCCCACCAGGTCACTGTCCATCCCACTCACTACCATATCCTTGTAACATCCTAATGAGAAGGATGAACTGCCAATCAACTATAACTTGCAATTTGGGGTTTCCTGGAAAACAATGTATGAATAGTTTTGGTTTATATCATTTTTTCCTCATCTTTCAACACCCTCTATTTTAACAATACACCCCCAAAAGCATCTGAGGCTACTAATGCCCCCACTGATCAAACCAGACCCCTTAGGGGGCCATATTACCCACTTTGGGAAACACTGGTTTAGGGCTTTATCTCCATCTCTGCAATAACTAAGATCGTCTGCAACTAATATGCACTACGGGGCACATTCTCCTACTCCAGTTAGCAGTTTGTCAAAAACCAGAATGAACAGGTATGGACTAAGTGATGAACCTGAGTGAACACCAACCTTCAAAGTGAAGCCAGTCCTTACTCTGACAATGGAACAATCATTTCAATCCTGCACTATCCTAATAATAATGTGTTCAGCTACCACTTCTACCACACCTTCATCAAATCAACAAAGATTGCATTAGCTGCCTTATGCTTTTCTGTCGTCTGCTTGAGAATCAAAATTGGTTCCATTGTGGACTTGCTTGGCATGAACCAAAATTCCTTTCCCCTGACAACAGTTCTATTCCAAGGATGACATTCTATTACTCTCTCCTACAGTTTCATAGAATGGCTCTTAAGCCCACCCCACACGATCAGTTTGGTGTGTGCACATCAATGTGTTCAATTTGGTGTGAAGGAATGAATTGTCCACACATGATAAGTTTGGTATGCCGCATACTTATGTTCCTTTTCGTGAAATGTCATGTGCAATTGTTACCATGGTGCAATTTTTTAAAGATGACGTTTATCCATGTTTGGGCATGCGCAGAACAAAAAATGTGAGCAACCCCACACATGCTCATGTGAACTGCTCCACAAGAATGTCATTGAAAAGGACCCTCACAAATTCATATGTGCAAGCGGCCCTAAAAAAGAAGGGCCCAAAGTGCCCCAAAAATTGCCCAGAGTTAAAAAGAAAATAAAAAAACCATCAAAAGTAACCTTATTGCAGATAAGGAACATCTGCAAATCTTCAATTTTTGTTTTTTATTAATAAGCCTCCACAAAAAACTATTTTAATTTAAAAGGCGTCTGGAAGATTTCCATCTAAATATTACCCCCAACAAAAAAGGAACTCCTTAATTAAAATCTCACTTGCATCAATCAAATTCCGACATAAAAAATTCATTAACCAACACTATGAAAGAGAGCTTTTATTTCTAGGATAAAAAGCATCTTCAATGTGGAGGAGGAATGACGTCAAGAGGAAAAGAACATCTGCAAAATTCAACTCCAAAACAGGAACTTCCTTTAATGGAAAAAGGCAAAGGCATAAAATAGGATGGAGAGAGCAGATCAACATACAGGAATAGCAGATCAAGAAGAGGAGAGAACCAGGGTGCAGGCCAAGATGGAGAGAGCCAAGGAGGAGAGATCCAGAAGACAGAAAGCAGCCACAGATCCACCTCTGGAGGAGCATTTAGGATTGCAACCAAAAACTCTGAGAAGTTAGGAAGTCTCACCAGGACTCCCAAATCACAGAAGGGCCTCCAACTCCAGATAAAGATAAGATAGATGAAAAATTTCTTTTTATATACATATGTACATGTATACAACACCCATCCCCTGGCAAATCCATTCTTGTACTTGGGGACACAAACTTAAGGGGTGTTGATAGCTGGGCTCTACCAGAAGGGCTACAGAGAGGGTGTGTTAGTGTTGCTTCCCTTCCTGATGCAAGGTTGGAAGACATAAAGGGTAGGATTGAAGGTATTATGAAAGGGGAAAAGGAGGACTGCATGACGATTTTACATATAGAATCAAATGATATAACTCTTGATAAACCTGCAGTTGAAGTTCTGAAGGGAATTATGGATATTGCTAAAGCGATAAAAAGATTTAGGCCCAAGGCAAGAGTTATGCTGTGTCCTGTTGTGGAACGACAGGATAAAGGCAGATTAACTACAGCAAAGGCCAGATGGATCAATAATAGGATGTTTTCTGAAAGTCAGGCTATTGGGGCAAAACTACTGGATTACAGAGCATGTCTCTCAGATCTCCAACATTGGTTTGCTGTTGATGGGTTTCATTTTAATGCAAGGGCTGTCTCAAGGATCAGTACAAAAATGAAGGAGTTTATTGCCGATTTTTTAGGAAAGGTACCAAGTCATCTTATGCCAGGTTGAGTCAAAATATCAATAGGAAGGGTATTAATAGGGGAGGGATAGGTAAGTCTTTAGCAGTAAATGATCCATTGACTTTGCTTGTTGTGAATTGCAGAAGCATAGTCAATAAAGTGGTTGAGTTCAATACTCTTGCTGCCACATCAGATGCTGATATCATAATTGGCACTGAATCCTGGTTGAGGGGAGACATCAAATCAGCAGAGATCTTCTCAGATAAGTTTGTAGTTTATAGCAAGGATAGGGAAACAGGCAGAGGGGTGGAGTCTTTATAGCAACAATGGAGCCCATTTTTATTCTATGACAGATGGTTGAGAAACATAGAGCAGTAAAGAAGGACCTGCATGTGATCTTTGTTGACCTAGAGAAGGCCTATGATAGTGTCCCATGACAGGTTCTACGGGACGTTCTAAGAAAATTGGGAGTGGATAAAGGGCATATCAGAATAATACAAGATATGTATGATGGTTCCACCACTAGGGTGAGGACAGCATGGGGGAATACTGGAGGTTTCAAGGTGGCGGTGGGGCTTCATCAAGGATCAGCTCTCAGTCCATATCTATTTACTTTGGCAATGGATGACCTGCTGACAGGAATGGGGGGATGGGCCCCCAGTGCTTGGTATTTGCTGATGATGAATGAAGGTTAGAGGAGTCCCAAGAGGAGGCTCAACAGGGCTTACAGGACATTATGACAGCAATGGCAAAGGGGGGGGTGGAAGGTGAACCTGAAGAAAACAGAGTACTTAGCTTTCAGTTGGAGTGGCCAGGACCAAGGGGGTGTAGTTCGTTGTGGAAATGAGGTGCTACCAGCAGTGAAAGAGTTTAGGTATCTAGTATCAGTGATTCAGAGCAATGGGGAAATCGACTCTGACGTTACTCACAGAATCAATGCAGGATGGCTAAAGTGGAGACAGGCAAGAGGTGTGCTGTGTGACCGCAGAGTTCCAATAAAGTTGAAAGGCAAGGTTTATGAAACTGTAGTTAGGCCCACTATGCTGTATGGATCGGAGTGCTGAGCAGTGAGGAAGAACGACGAGAGGAAAATGGAAGTGGCTGAGATGTGAATGCTGTGTTACATGAGTGGGGTGTCTTGTGCAGACAGAGTCTTCAATGAGTAAGTCAGATGCAGCTTGGGGGTGGGATACATTGCAGAGTAGATGAGGGAGGGTAAGCTGAGGTGGTATGGGGATGTGATGCAACGGGAGAAGAAGTTCACGTGATATATTATGGGGCAGCAAGTGGTGGGTGGCATCAGGAGCAGGGGAGACCCAAGCAGACATGGGAGCAGGTTATACAAAGGGACATGATGGCAGGTTATACAAAGGGACATGATGGCTTGCGGGGTGGATGGGATCCTGGTTGGGAATAGATGGGAGTGGAGGATTACAACCTGCAGACCCAACCCTGCCATAGGCAGGATAAGGGTGTGATGATGATGATTTCACAAAAGCAATTAATAGTAAAGCGATTCTTTAACGGAAAATTAACTTTAATGGAATTTTAATGCTTTATTATGAGTAATTAATAGTATAACGTATCTTGAACGGAATTTTAATGCTTTATTATGAGTAATTAATAGTATAACGAATCTTTAATGGAATTTTTAAGCCTTATTATGAGTAATTAATAGTATAACAAATCCATAATGGAATTTTGATGGTTTATTGAAAGTAATTAGTAGTATACCAAATCTTTAACGGAATTTTGATGGTTTATTAAGAGCAATAAATAATATAATGAATCTTTAATGGAAAATTAATTTAACGGAATTTTTTTGAATTATTAAGGAAAATTAATTGCTTAATGAATTTGTAACAATTTAGTGATTAATTATGAAATTGCAACGATTTAGTAACTAAATGTGTTAGCTAAACGAATTTGTAATGAAATTGCATTAATTGATTAAATTGTAACTATTTAGTAATTGAATATGCCAGTTAATAAACTTGTATTGAATTAGTAATGGAAAGGACTCCTTGTTTATAAACTTGTAAGGGATATCTTTTATTCAAGGGAAATTAAAACTTTTTAAGTTTTGTATTAATGAAGGTCAGATAAGTAAATATTCAAATCTTTTTTTTTAATTAAATTCAACCCCACTGTTTAACCATAAATATATAACACCCACAATGGCTCAGAACCTTAAGTAGAGAATACTGCCTAAAATAAATTAAGAGAATAAAAAACCAAAGGCACACACACCACATACAACACTCAATTTGGATGGACGTCAGTCCAAATTGACACACTGATGTGATAAAATTTCTTCACACCGTCAGTTAAAATGTTTGGTGTGAGCAAACACCTTTTTTGCAAACACACGTCAGTTTGGTGTGTGCACACCAAATTGACACACCAAACTGATCGTGTGTGGCAGCCTTAAAGCTTGATACCTCTTGGGGACGTCATAAAAAAAATGGAGAGGAGGAGGTGCTCTTTAGGTCCCTTACAGGAATGTAAGTGGTTGGAAGCACCCAGGGGAGAGACCAAATAGATGTGGCAGTAGGTTGTCCATAAGGATATGGTTGTGTGTGCTGCAGATGGGAACCTGGTGTGAGATAGATGGGGTGCAGGGTTTGAATGCTAAGACCCAACCCTGCCACAGATGGGATAAGGGTGTCAAGATGATGTATAGCAGTGGTGGCCAACCTTTGTGTACAAAAGATCTGCTATTTATCTTAAAAATGTGTCACGATTTACTTGTTGCCATAGGCGGTTTGATACTGGTTCAATAGAGGTTCAATATTGGACCCACCTTGGTACAATATTAAACCTAGAACCACTGACCTGCTATGCCACCAAGGGTGATCTTAAGTCAATACATCACAAGCAGTCAGCCAAATATGGCTTTGCAATTCACCAGTTGATCGCAATCAACTTCTTGGCCACCCCTGATGTATAGAATACATCCATGAATGGTCTTCTGGCACTAATATGTTTAGCCTTAACCGTAGATTACTATAGTACCCTATGAATGACATAGTTACTAAGCATTAGTCTGTGAGACTACCAAAGTTTTTTTTGGATAAATATAAAAAATAATGGATATAAAAATTCAGAAATGTTTTAATATTCTGCAAAACATTTAAAATGATAATAGCAAAAAAATTCACACTATTAATTTTTTTCCACATTGAAAAAATATCTTTCCTCTGTGCTTACCCACAATTGCATTTGAACACACATGGCAGTGGAACTTAGTCATTCTGTGTATTTTAGAAAGACAGAATGCAAAAAAATTTTCTTTTTCCTTCCTGTGGAAGTGCAAATGACTTCATAATAATTGTTTCACCCAAAATTTCAGAGAGGGTTTATTTGAGTGGGTGGGGCAAAGTTGCAATAGTGAAATGTGATTTTATCCATGGTTGCAATATGGTCTCAATTGTAAAACTATAAAAATACTTATACAGTCCCTGGCCATATTATTGTGATCACCAGCTAATATTCAGCTGCAGAGACGTCACCAGGGTTGGCATCACCTCCCTCTTCATGGTTTCAGTGATGTCACGTGGGGTGGCTGTCACCCCCTTAGTGGTGCCACTGTCCAGCTGCAACCCACTGTGACCACCATTGACCATGGTCGGCCTGCCATGCCATCAAAGGGCATCCGAGGAGGGAACAGCAATGCCGGTGTCTTCTGGCAGGCGAGCCACCAGATTGGCATTAGCATCCACCCTCTCATTACACGTAATGTTGACATGCCCCAGGACCCACATAAAGACCCCTGTCTTGCCATTCTCATAAGTTATGAGAAGCTTATAAATAGTGAGAAGCCTGGATGATGGCATGTCTGCCATAAAGGGTGTGCAACAGCTGAATCACTAAGTATCAAAATGCATTACAAAACTATTACAAATGCAGAAATTGTCTAGTGGTCACATTAATATGGCCATGGACTGTATATTGCAGCTAAGAAACTTGAATAGTTAAATTATCAACTGTGGTCACACCAAAATAAAACGTCTGTCTTTGCAAAATGCATAGATTGCTTATGACAACTTCAATGGAAAAAGTCACGTAGTTTCTAAACATTAGTCTGGATGACTACTCATGGTGTGATGCAAGGGTTGCAAAGAGAGCAATGGTCAGAAACAAGGGGGGGGGGGGGAATGTTTCAGTGGCTATTTTAGGAAGGTACTGAAACTTTTGTTAAAAAAATTTAATTCTTCACCTCACAATTTAGAAATATAGAAAGAGCGTAGTCTGTGAGACTAATGTATAGTAATCTAGGGTTAAAACACTGTGATTAAGGGCTCCTAAGGAATTTTAAAATCCAGGTTCATTGCTTCTTGAGAATTCCGCCTCGGTGGTTTCAGTGGGTAGCATGATCCGTAAATGCAACAGAGGTTCTAGGTTTGATAGTGGATTGAGGTGGGTAGATTCTTTTGGGCGAGTGAAATTCCCAAAGTGCACCTTCCTTTGGATGGGAAGTAAAACCAAGGTCCCACGTGGTTTACGATTACATTACATAACTCTCACTATAATGCAATGGGTAATGGAGGTAACAAAGCGGCCTGAAGAAAAACCGTTAACTTTTTGCAACGCAAGCGCAGTTCGACTTTTGTCTACTTTCGTTGTTACCATAAATGGTAAACGGGAGTAAAAACTCACTAATGTCATTGTGCCGAAACGAAATGTGAGATTCACTGATATGTTATCGTCTTGTTATTCATATTTTGTAATGAAGAACTTGACAAATTATTATTAACCTACTGTAACCACTTTGAAATAATTAGCTATTTGTAAATATATAAGTTATGAAGTTTATTAAAATTGAATTGAATTGTAGAACCCTGCTTAGCGTGCTTCTATTTCATGCTTACCTTGTTGTTTACATTGCATACAGTAGTAATAATAAGTAACAAGAACAGAAAATCTTTTAACTCATAGCAGAACATAATCGCTTCTAACAAGCAGGTAAAGGCTGGTGAACTGTTACTTCGTACTGTAAAAAAGCAGGCAAAGCGGTGAATGTAATTGAATAAAATCGCCAAAAATAAGGGTGAGTATATAGTATTCCAGAGTTTAAACATTGCTTCAAATTCATGCCAAATCTCTTGCAGGTCACTATACAGCTGTGATGCCAGCAATGATGAACAGGCTACTTTGATTGCATTTACATGGCTTTCAAGAATGAAATTGACTTGATTGACAAATATCCATAAGAATCCAAATGTTGCTAAATCATACATTGCTATGAACGACAACATTAAGTTGTAATAGCAGTTAATAGCAAGTTGTAATAGTATGTATGAATCAGGGATCTTATCCTCCACAAGTAGACAGGTAAAAAGGAAGTGTAAAAATCCTGCTGACACCAGCATTGCCAGATATTTATTTGCTATTTGATTTACTCTATTTTTATGCTTTGTAAAGCATGGCAACGTTTCCATTAATGATATAAGTTGATGAACACGTTTCTGATTATAAATCATATAACAGAACATCACTTCAAATTGTAATAGTTTTCCAAAAGTTCCGAAGAAAGTTGTGAAACCCAACGGGAAACCCGAAGGGAAACCCAACGTGAAACCACTTGACCAGACATCAATAGCAATCAACAAACTTCCAAAGTTGAAGATAGTTGTGCACATGAACACACTGCTAGTAACAAAAATCTTTGCCACTTTCAGTCTCCATCCAGGTTTAATGCTAGTGAGTGCAGTCATTCCTGTAATATAAAAATAACACTGGTAGGCAAATAACATTGGTTGATTGCAAGCCATGTATGCGACACTAAGAAAGATTCTTTCTGTAAGATGTATGACGTTCGGTAAAGTAGTTCTTTGGAATATTCCAGAATATTCTATAATGTAGAAGATTGGCAGCCTATCAGTAATGCTATAGATCCATTGTATATCTAAATTACAGACCGAATTATAACTTGAAAAGGAGGCTTTCAGTAATCAATTAGTGAATTGACTACTACCAATTAACACCCTGGCTTTCAATTAGCAAGTTGACATGGTTCATGGATGGCATTCTATTATTTATTGACCACAATGATACTGCACAATGAGGTCGATTTTACATTCACTCACAACAGTTAGAACAAAGGATTTCCCTACCTCTTTTATTCCTAATTCAATATTTTTTTTCATGCAGAATGTTTCTATGAAACACATTGATGAGATGAACTTCACTTCAACACAGTATAGTATTAATCAACAACTCCACGGTTCCCAAATTTAATCCCTATCTAGGTAGGCCTAAATTACCATATTATCTCATGTATAATAAGCCTATTTTGCACCCAGACTTGGGTGCATATTCTGCATAGGAATACAAATTTCAGCCATTTTCAGAGGAACACTAAGCACGTGTAACATCTGCATGTGCTATGTGACGTCACACTTCATCTTAGTGCATGACGTCATGTATCTCATTCAATTTCTCCTTCTATGTTTTGTATTTGAATTTTTATAATTTAGCATTCTGTTGGGTCAGGTGCATGGCATTATTCTTTTGTTTTAAAAGGTTGAAATCGATTTAGAATTAGTCAGTTGTTCATCACACTTTCATGCGGATGGTTGCTTATACACTGTGTCAACGGATTACAATCACATAATTTACATAATAAAATATTATTTATTGGTTTGTGGATTAACCAAAAGGAAAGGTCTTCTACAATACCATAATACATTTACATACAAAAATCTTGTGGATTTGAGCAATGAACATGCTAAAACTGGTGACCCAGACGTGTTATTGGAAGACTTCATTTTTTTTATGGCTGTAAATCCTATAGAGCAATTATCTGCATCTGGACAGATGGAAGATGCTAACGAAGATGTGTTGGTGAATGCTACTCAACAGAATTTGCGTTTATTTAAATTACCACCATTTTGGGCTCATGACCCAATAATGTGGTTCGCCACAAGTGGCGTAGCCAGGATTTTCTGAAGGGGGGAATATGACTGTCGATAGCATGAACCAGGATTTTCTGAGGGCGGGGGATATGACTTGATAGGGTGTATACCTCTTCGTTATATTCGAGGCCCAAGGGGAAGGGGGTTTACCCCGCAACCCCCCCCTTGGCTACGCCACTGTTCGCCACCATCAAGTACCGTTTCAGGGTACATAATATCAAATCGGACACTCGAATACTCATGTGTGCCCAGGGTAGAATCGGCGCACTGCATACCTGCATATCATAAGAGGCGACTAAAAGGAGTGACTTTTTCTTGCCCCTGATTGGCCAACACCACTATCGTCTTTGCCCATGACTTGTTTTCTGGACGGGACGTTACCATCATCGTGGACGTTCGTGTCCTTCCTGTGTCATTTACTGGATGACTGTCCGACTTGCACTCAGTCGATGTAGGCTCCTCACTGAGGTGACCATAAATAACCACCTACCCACGTGTTAGCCGTGCGTGGAGACCCGCACCCCTGGGAAAAGCAGATCCTGGTGGTTGAGGAGGCATATGCCCTGCAATGTCTCTTGGCCACTCCACACTGGTGAGGGGGCTGATATACATCGAGGACTAAGGTTGTGACCTACAGTCTCCAAAGCATCACTTTGGCCACAGCTTCCAGGGAAAACGGGTGGCCAAGGCGGATATCTGGTCCTGGTCAATCAGCCAGGGGCGCATATGTTGTTATACACCCTAGGGTTGCTGTAAGTGGACCAGCAGTCAACCCCGAAGCCAATGGTCCGGTACTCGGGGATTATGCCACCCTAACAGTATCCTGTCCGAGTAGTACTGGGGGCCGCATCAAAAAACCCAACCCCACCCCTTTGTCTTTTTTTGTCTGTGACTACTTCTTGTGTTGAGCCGAAAGATGGTGGGCTCGGTCCCACTCAACTGGGTGGGCCAGCTGCCATTGAGCTGATGGAGACATGTTCTGCTCCAACAAAGAGGCCATTTTCCCTCAGTAAGCCAACTGGAACAGGGAACGCACCTGTGGCGTCTATGGCATTGGCACCTGCCCTTAGCAAGAGGCAACGACCTCTTAGCCTTAAGGTGCAGGGTTCCACTGCCGATGCAAAGCATGTTCCTGCATCTAAGATTTTAGGTGCAGTCCAACCACCATCCATACCTTCTTCCTATCCTCCCTGGTTTATTTCCTTCTCTAGGGAGGATGGTGCAGCCTTGGGGAAGGCTACGCCCTTCCTTATTGCCAAAGCCATTAAGGTCATTGCCAGTGATGTGACCTCGGTCAAGAAACTGCACAATGGCACCTTGTTGATGGAGGCATCTGCCCCCCACCAGACCGAAGCATTACTAAAAATGTGGAAGCTCAGTGACATCCCCATTGTGGTCGAACCCCATCGCACCTTAAACACCAGTAGAGGTGTGGTGTGGTGCCCTGACCTATGCGGGGAATCAGAGCAGCAAATAGCAGAGGAGCTTATGACCAGGGTGTGGTGGCTGTCTGACACACCCCAGTCTGACAGGATGGAGAATCCCGCCAATCTGACACCTTGGTCCTGACCTTTGGTAAGCCCAAGGTGCCAGATTACATCATGGCTGGCTACCTCCGCCACTGCTGTATCCTCTGTCTGTACCCAGACGGACATACTACCTCAGCTCCCCCATTCTCATCATTTTGATGCCCACTCGGGCCTGTGGGGTCACCCCGACCTCGTTTCAAATTGCTTCTTCCAGCTCCACCACCGCCTCTGGCCCATGCATGGGCCCCCCAATAATATCGGTGCCAGTTTGTTTGGAGGCCTCTCTGTCTCAGCCCAGCCAGCCTCCTCCATGGAAGGGGTGGTGGGTGAGACGGGTGGAAAGCAACTAGGGACACCTCCCACTACTGCCATGGGGCGGGTGTCCTTGGTTCGCCCACCCAAGCTCTCTGGCCAATGGCAGAGAGCATGGTGTGGTTTCATGCCCAAACTGGGGCATTATGGGGATTCCTCCTTTGAGATGGAGGAGGATGACCCCATTGAAGACAACCCTCCCTTTTCTGGAGTGGGATGGAGAAAAGGGTGATATAGAAATAAGCCACCAAAGCCCACGTGATGGAAAATTTCCTACAGTGGAACTGTTGAGGGTTTTCCCAGAAGAGGGACAAGATCACACTGCTGATCTCACGACATGAATCTGTCTTCGTCTCCCTACAGGAGATCCTGTGTCGTAGTGATACCCTGCTTTCGTTATGGGGGTACACTTTATATGCAGACACCCAGCAGCAAGGAAGCCACACTGTGGGAGGGGTGGCTACCCTTATCCATAATGGTTGCATGCACATGCCAGTCACTTTGCAGACGCCTCTGCAGGCAGTGGCTGTCCCCACCATTCTGTTCCCTCTACATGCCTCCTGGAATTGATAACCCATGGGCATTCCTCATCTCCTCACAGCCCAGCTGTGACCCTTCCAGTATATGGGTGATTTTAATGCCCATAATCCTCAATGGGGCTCGCACAGTCACAAACCCCGAGGTCGACTTCTGGAACAATAGGTGTCACACAATGGCCTCATTGTTCTAAACACAGGTGCCTCGACACATGTGATGACTGCCACTGGTGGTCCCTCATGTAGAGACCTATCCATCTGCTCTCCTGAGTTGGCACCAGATTTGTAATGGGAGGTTTTGTCAGATCCTTATGGAAGTGACCACTTCCCCATCAAGTATAGCATTGGAGATGAGGCATTGCCCCAACACCCACCACTGTGGTGTCTGCACTGCAGACTTGGAGTCCACCATATCTGCTTTTACCCACTCTGTGATTTTGATGGGGGTCAACGATCTAGAGAGTCACTTCACAGAGGTGTTGGTCAGTGCAGCAAAGGCTCGTGCAACCCACCATGAGCACAGGTGCCATGGTGGATGGAGGAATGTTGGAGTGTGATTCGGGCTCACTGGCGAGCCCTTTGCAGCTTCCAGTGTCATCCTACCAATGCCAATTGTGTCGCTTATCTCCGTGCACGGGCATATGCATGGTGAGTGAATCAAGGGAGCCAAATGCTCCTCATGGAGTATGTACGTTTCTCACTTACCCATCACATGCCCTCCAAGAAAGTCTGGAAAAGCTGAGAAAGATCCAAGGAAGGTATTTACCATCATGTGGCTCTGGTCTCCTCATGCAAGGGAGTCACCTACTTCTGACATATGAGGTGACTGAAGAGCTGGCATGGACGTTTGCTGCCGCCTTCAGTTCCCATCAGTACATGACAGCATTTATGCAGACCAAACAGGCTGCAGAACACCACTCACTTAATTTTGCTGGTGGTAGCACTGAGGGGTATAACAAGCCTTTTATTCCTTGGGAGCTGCAGGCAGCTCTAGCAAGAGCGGGGGACACTGCCCCTGGTCAGATAGCATCCACTATGATATGCTGTGACACTTACCAGAGAAGGGCGTTAGTTACCTCCTTGAGGATTTTAATTACATTTGGCAGCAGCATGAAGTCCCTGCAGCCTGATGGGAGGCTACTGTAATCACACTCATCGTCCAGGGCATGCACAGATTGCTGCTTGTAATTCATAAGCAGGGCAAAACAGTGTTGTTTTTGTGGGTCCTGGGGCTTGTTGGCATCATGGGCAATGAGAGGGCTGATGCCCATGCCCGTCAGGTGGCCCACTTTCCTGATGTACCCGACACCGCTGTCCCCTCCTCTGATGCTCTCCTGATGGTGCGGCAGCCATACAGGAACAATGTGGTCCCAGTGGTTTGCAGATACCACCAGCAAACTTTGCATTCTGAAGGACACTCCAGTGCACTGGGTGTCCTAATGTCACCAGTCAAAGAGGGAGGAGGTTGTGCTTGCTCGGCTGCAAGTCAGTCACATGTTCCTCAACCAATCCTATATTCTACAGTGTGAGGATCAACCATGATGTGACTGCTTTTGGGAGCCTCCCACAGTGGCACACATCTTTAGTCACTGTGAGTGATACCATGAACTGAGATGCTGACTGGGAGTCAGTCATGAGCTTTCCATCTCACTTGGGGATAACCCTCAAGGGGTAGAGAGCTCACTTGGATTTGTGAAAGAGGCTGGCCTCCTTTCACCCAATTTGATTTATACATGTTTACTTTACAGGAGCTTTGCATTTATTCTTGGATCACTTTGGCTTTTGCCTTCTTATTTCTGTGTCTATTTTGGCTGTTCCCGCATTTATTGTAATGTCTGGTCTTTGCCGCTTTTATTTTTATGCATGTTTTGGCTTTTGCCACTTTTATTGTTATATCTGTTTTGGCTTTTGCTGCTTTTATTTTTATGTGTTTTGGTGTTTTGCCTATATTTAGTCTTAAATATTTATTTAGCTATTGCCTTTTTTATTGTTATGACTTTTAGTGGGTTTTGCCCATATAAACAGTAAAAGTCCCATGATCATTTGAACTGGTCCAAATTGTAGGTGGGAAAAAATATAAAGAGAAATAATTCAGAATTTAGATTCAAATTACAAGATAATAGTTTTTTTATTTTGAAATATTGCGACCTTGGGTGTGCCGCCCCTTGCCCCATCATGCTACACCACTGGGCAGGATCATTTATACTGTAGGGGAAGGTGGGGCTAATTGATGCATATATTTAGTTTTTTTTTTAAAGAAATCTGAAATTATAAATACAAATTCAATTCTTTTAATTCACATGAAAAGTATGTTACAGAGCTACATTTTCCCACAATTGCTATTAAGAAACAAATAGAAAAATCACAAAAAATTAAAATGAGGAGGGCCACCAAATGCATCAACATACTGCAGGGTTGGCACAAGTTGATAAATTTTGAGGGGGGGCCTAAGAATTTATAAATTAATATCATACAAGTTAACCATTGTGCATAAGCAGCTGACAACTAGTTTTAAATTCCTTGTAATATCCCTGCTATTTAACACATATATTGAATAGTTATTACTATAACCTGGCCTCATGCAAAAGGTTACAATAGCCTTATGAAGACCAAAAACTTATTAAAGCGAATGATTTATTGTCCAAAAGTTAAAACCACATGGAAAGTTGTACATTAGCTTCATATACAGACTTGTTTAATAGGATATATTCAAAGTGGTCACATTTTGTGCCATTTGATAACATCAAGGTAATTATCAACATGCCCCATGTGATGTACTGCAGTTTTACATGGTTATTATAATGAGAATGGCTTCTTTCCAGATTTTTTTCTACCCAAATTTATACCTGAGATAATAATTTAGGTGTGCAAATGTGCTATCAGTGATATACTGTACACAAAAGTTGTCTGCAGTGTGACTTATTCTATTTCTTATATCACCAACTATTACCATTTCGTTTCAGTGAAAATAATCAAAAATAGTGTTGATATTATGCATTTAATGCACTTACAAAGTTATGCCTAGAAACACAAGTACAATATTGGTTCAAACGCTGTAAGAGATTATTTTCTATTTTAATCAAAATGTAATTAATGATTAACATAGTAATTAGTCTGTATGACATCAATCGCTCTTAGAATTATCTGAAAAAAGAAATCATTATATTACTATATAAAAATCTATGATAAGATAATGCATTGAGTGTCTTCTGTGGGGTCGGCTGGTATCCACCAAAGACAACCTGCACCTGCAGACCCGAACCTTTACTGGTGGGATAAGAGTATGATGTTGATGATTGTAAAGATCTGTGATTAACTTATGTGCACAGAGAATGACTGTGGAAACCTCAGGGCTTCCTTAAAGGAAACCCCACCATTGCTAGTATTGTAGGGTGACCATTAGAATTATAGTCTAGGGTTTTGGGTGATTCATGGTAACATATGTAGGAATGAGAGTTGGTCGCTGCTGCGATATTGGCCAAATTAGCCTGCTTGCAGTGTAGTAAATTCGAATTAGAAACCCCTATGTTCAACCCAACTTTCTGAACATGCAGCAATAGAAAACAAATTGGCGAACAGTAGTGCATGGCAGAAAAAATAGGAGTAGACTAAAAGTCATTTAGGTTTGAACTTCGTGTGCAATGTGGTGAAACTGCCTCTGAAGAGATATGAATTTTTGATGAAAAGGCAAAGTTTTGGATTTTCATTATATACGGTTTCTCTCGGGAATTATTTTTCTGCATTAGCATGACTTAGGTTTGAAATACTAAGGATAGGAGAGATTACGATTCATTGTTCATATCCCTGGATAAAGTCATCAAAGCCAATGGCCTCGTTAACATGGCAATGTTTTTCCCATATACCATATACGAGTTTTTCCCGAATAAAGCAGTGACAATTAAAACCATATGGGATTGTTCAGATGGAGGCCATGCGGGGAAATCTCGAATACGAGAAAAAAATTTTCCCGTATACTGACCGAACTTTTCACTGAGATGCGAGATTCTCGAAAACGATATTCTCGAATATGAGAAGCAGTGGCACTTATTTTGCTATTGTGCTGTTCACACGACCAAACTTTTTCCCCCTACTAAGTCAGAAATGAAACTTTAGCAAAAATTTTTCCAGATTTTGAAATGTGGGATGCTTGTGCACCTGCCTTATCATCAACCCCTTATTCCGCCTTTGGCAGGGTCGAGTCTGTGGGTTCTAGCCCTCCACTCCCATCTATCTCCCACGAGTTCCCCGTCCACCCCTCACACTGCTATATCCTTATGGACAACCTGCTCCCACGTCTGCTGTGGTCTCCCCCTGCCCCGTGTGCTTCCAACCACCTGCATTCCTCAAATGGACCTAATGAATTTAGCATTACATGCCCATAGCACTGCATTCTATTCTCTCACTTTTTCAGCGATGTCCACCACCACCACGCTACCTCCATTATACTCATTCCTAATCCTATCTACTCTCTACACTCCACTCATGTACTGCAGCAGTCGCATCTCAGCTACATGCATTCTGTTGACCTGAGTCTTTCTCACTGCCCAACACTGATCCATATAGCATAGTTGGCTCAACCACTGCCCTGTAATTCTTTGTTTGTTGCTGTTTTAGGGCCATTAAACTACAAAGGTCATTAGAGCCCCGTTTACTGCGTAGTTCTAATGCAGAGACGGCACAGACACTACCCTAATGCGACAATTGTTGGGTACTAGCAGTACCCAGTTTTCCCAAACGGCCACTCATGTTAGTACTAGCTGGGCATGCGTTGCTTAACTTCAGTGATCAGATGAGAGCTGGTGTGTCCAATGCAATAAGCCACTCCCAGGCCTGTAATAAGTGGACCCCTTGAATGCGTGCATTCGTGATGACGACTGTTAGTTCACTTACTATCTGTGCTTCCCTGCAGTGTCCCTCTATACGTGAAAACTCGAATTGAATAGTCACCATGTGAAACTCTGTCTCGTATTCGATAAAATCGTGTACGAGAAATATCGTATCGAATAGGTTGCCGTGTGAACCAGGCCAATGGATACCATTTCTTTGAAATAATCATAAGGAAAGCACTGCATTATTATTAAATTAAATAAAATCAGTATCATCATCATACCCTTATCCCGCCTGTTGCAGGTTTCGGTCTGTGGGTTCTTGCCTTCCAATCCCGCCTCTCTTCCACGAGGTCCTCGTTCACTACACACCAAGCTCTACCATATCTCAATCGCCTCTCCCTGATATGTCCCAATCCCCACCCTTCCTATAAATATATTCATTCCTTAAGCCTGGTTTTGTGGCATGTGACACCAATGCAAATCACGCTCAAGGAGACGAAAGGAAATCCACTTTTTTTTGCAATGGTAATGCAAAATTACCAACAGCATTTATCGCTTGAATGTGTCGTGCACATCTGATTGGTGTTTGATGGTCTCTTTTAGTTCCATTAGTATTTTTTGTGGTGTTGGCGCCACCCATTGAGCATTTAATTGTTCGTGATTTTGCACCATTGAGCGTTTGATTGATCGTGATTTTGCTCCTGCCATGAAATCACAACAGGCGCAATTTCTCTTATCACCTGTGGTAGACATAATAATTTTGCCGTCTGCTCGAGCACTATTCTCATTGGTGTTGCATGCTGTAGAACTAGGAATATTCTGTCAGCTCTCTCATGGGCTGCACTGAATAACGCCGCTCACACCATAACAAAATGGGGTGACACCAAAACGGAAGTAGGATAAGAGTGGCTTTTTGGGAAAGGGGTGTGACACCTTGGCGTCACTGAACTGGGTGATGCGTCTGTCACTGCTCTTATATAGTTTACGTCCTTCTGTACTTGTTCTCTGGAGTCACTAAGTTTTCTGCATCATCTATGACTGCCATACACTGAGGGGCCTTTTCTTGTACACCAGTCAGCAGTTTGTCCATTACCAGAATGAGAATGTGAGGACTTAATACTGAACCTTGGTGTACGTTAACCTTCACTGAGAAGCCAAGATATAGCAAAACATTGGCAATGGGACAAATGCCAAGGGCATAAGGAGCAAGAGGCGCAGGACACTATCACTGTTACAAATAGCTTACAGTGTATTGCTGACTTACTGAATGCTATAGTAGATATTTGCGATGGTCGCCAACTCTCTACTCTCCACTATGTCTCTGCTGAGAGGCCTCCAATGGTTCCCCCAGTAATCCTTACCCTGGCTATGGAGCTATAGTACATACCCTGAACTCGTGGAACACTGTCATAAAAATTGATGAAGATTTCATGGACTGCCTTCTGAAAATCAATAGAGATTGCATGGAGACCTTTCTTTGTGGCCACATGAATTTCTATTATCTGCCTCAGAATGACAATCGGTTCCTTTGTGTACCTACTTGGCAACAACATAAACTAATTTCCCTGAACAAAGGTCTATCCCAAAGATAACATTGTGATGCTCCTGCCCAGAGCTTTATAGAATGGCTCATCAGCTTAATACCTCTATATTTACCACAGTCATGGACATCGTGGACATCATGGTAATATTAAACTCTCATGACATGCAGAAGTCATTCTATCTCCACTGGCTATCCTATTGAAATCATCGCTATGCTATGCTCATGTCATCGCTATGCTATGCTATTCCCATTATCGCTATGCTATGTTCACATTTTAGTCTTGACTCTGGGCCTATGGCTTTTTGATCTTTCTTCTTCAAGAGGGCTCTGGGTATTTCCTCCTCTTTAACCCTGCCCACCGCCCCACAACTATGAGGATAGGTGCAACCGTCGTCCTCTTCCTGCAGCAGTCAGGAGGCGGTGGAAATTCTCCCCACCTCTTCCTTACCTCATCAAGTAAAAATGGGATCTTACATTATAATCTCATATATTATTAGATATAAATAATAAGATATTGAGGTAAAGCCTTACCATAATAGTCGTCATATTTTCAAGTGGCACAATCCATGCAATCTTCATTGGGACACATCTCTCATTACCAATGCAGTAAATAAGTAAATTTAGTTGCTCCTAAAATATAAAATGCAGCTGTTTTCATGTGCATTTGTAAGTGATCAGTAGCGACTAAAAAGACATAATGGGAGAAACAGGTTGAAAGACAAGTGTGCAGCAGAAGCAGGTGCATGAATACTCACCACCATGTCTTTCGGTGATAATTTGAAGTACATGGGCTGTGTAAGCGACAGAGCCATTGCTTGACAGGATTTTCTCAACTGAAATATTAAGCAACTCTGGTTTATGTATGAAGCAAGTACTGTAGGTTGCAATTACGAATATTATAACTAGCAATTAGGATCGTTGCTATAACAGTAGAAGACGGTTTTCAGACAATGAATTGCTTTATTCATTTCATTGGTGATTTAGGGCTCTTCAAGCACAATCCTCATAAATCCTCGTCCACTGCAAAGTTCTAATGGATAAAGTCTGGTTCCTTGGCCTGCAACCCTAACGAAAATTCCGTGTGAGCAGATGGAATTCCATGTACAGTTCGGTCTCTTTTTATGTGGTTTATTTTTATGCTATTTTAAAGTTGTGTAGTTTGCATTTGATTAAAAACAATTTGGCCAAACATGCATATTGAATGCTTGTTCAGGAAGTAGGGTCTATGGCCCTTGACACTGCATGGTGAACCCCTGGTGTGGTTCATGGGAAGATAAAATCCACTGACCGTTGTATTAGCCGGTCCAGGGAGTCTTAGTCTGTCAGAAATTAGCATACACAATGGGGGTTCGGCACTTGAACATGGCACTTAACAATCATACCATCATCATCACATCCTTATACCGACTGTGGCGGGGTCGGGTCTGCAGGTTCACTGAATATGCAGTAAAATTAAAACTTATTTTGCAAAGTATCCCGGCGGACACTTTCAAGTAGATCATCGACACTGTGAGGTACCAGACACTTTAACGTGTTACCCTGGCATCTTCCCACAGATAACCCAGCCAATGCCCAGACAAAACGCCTGACTAGAGTGTCCCCAATAAGAGCATGTTCAGCGTTGTTGTTGTTCGTTTGTTGGTGTTTAAGGGCCCTTCAACTACAAAGGCCATAAGAGCTCCATCCACAGCATAGTTCTTATGCAGAGACTTCACAGACCCTACACTAATGTTACGATTTTTGCGTTTTTAGCAGTACCCAGTTTTCCCAAGCGGCCACCCATGTCAGTACTAGCTGGGGTTCCGCTGCTTAACTTCAGTGATCAGACGAGAACTGGAGTTTCCCACGCAATTCGTCACTCCACATATTCAGTGGACCCACAGACCTGACCCTGTCACAAGTGGTGTAGGGGTATGATGATGATTACACTGGGCTGGATTTTGAAAAAAATTTTCTGATGATTGCAAGAATTCAACTGATTCTGAATCATTTTTGGATGGTGATTTAAAATATGGGTTTAATTTTTCTCTGGCACGTACAGATTTTTCTACCCGTGTGTGCCCGGGGTAGAATAGGCACACTGCATACCTGCATGTCGTAAGAGGCGACTAAAAGGGGTGACCTTTTCTTGCCCCAGTCTGGACAACACCACTGTCGTCCTTGTCTATGACGTGTTATGAACAGGACGATACCAACTTCGTGGTTGTTCCAGTGTTCGGTCTGACTTGTTCTCGGTCGATGTAGGCTCCTCACTGAGGTGACAGTAAACAAACGCCTACCCACGTGTTTGCCGTGCGTGGAGACCAGCGCCCCTGGGAAAAGCGGATCCTGGTGGTTGAGGAGGCGCATGCCCTGCGATGTCTCTTGGCCACTCCACACTGGTGAGGTGGCTGACAGACATCGGGGACTAGGGTTTTGATCCACAGCCTCCAAAACATCACTTTGGCCACAGCTTCCAGGGAAAACGGGAGGCCAAGGCAGTAGCCCGGTCTTGGTCAATCGGCTGGAGGCGCATAAGTGGTTATGCCTCCTAGGGTGACTGTAAGTGGACCAGCAGTCAACGCCGATGCCAATGGTCCGGTACTTGGGGATCTGTCCGATTGTTGTTGTTGTTTGTGGTTTGTTGGAGTTTAAGGTCCCGTCAACTACGAGGTCATTAGAGACCCGTCCACTATATAGTTCTAATGCATATACTGCACAAACACTACACTAATGCTACGATTATTGGGTATTAACAGAACCCAGCTTTCCCGAGCGACCACCCATGTCAGTACTAACTGGGCTTGCGTTGCTTAACTTCAGTGATCAGACGAGAACTGGTGTGTCCAACGCAACTCGCCACTCCCTATCCTGTCCGAGTAGTCTCGACGACCCGAATGGGCGTCCCCGTGTAGGGCTCCGTGTCATGGGTAAGACCTGTGGGCAGCAAAAACATAATTATTTAAAATTATGGCAAATATAAACCAGAGGCTGGCGGCCTCTACAAATAACCCCATCCCTCCCCCTTCTTTACTTTTACTGACTTGTGTTGAGCCGGAAGATGGCGGGCTTGGTCACACCCAACTGAGTGGGCCAGCTGTCACTGAGTTGATGGAGACATGTACTGCTCCAACAAAGAGGCCGCGTTCTCCCAGTAAGCCAACTGGATCAGGGAACGAACCTGTGACGTCTATGGCATCGGCACCTGCCCTTAACAAGAGGCAACGACCTCTTAGCCTTAAGGTGCAGGGTTCCACCGCCGATGCAAAGCATGTTCCTGCATCTAAGATTTTAGGTGCAGTCAAACAACCATCCATACCTTCTTCCTATCCTCCCCGGTTTATTTCCATCTCTGGGGAGGATGGTGCAGCATTGGGGAAGGCGTCGCCCTTCCTTATCGCCAAAGCCATCAAGGGCATTGCCAGCGATGTGACCTCGGTCAAGAAACTGCACAATGGCACCTTGTTGGTGGAGGCATCTGCCCCCCCACCAGACCGAAGCATTATTAAAAATGCGAAAGGTTGGTGACATCCCCGTTGCGGTCGAACCCCATCACACCTTAAACACCAGTAGAGGTGTGGTGTGGTGCCCTGACCTACGCAGGGAATCAGTAGAGCAAATAGTGGGGGAGCTCAGGGAACAGGGTGTGGTGGCTGTCCGCCACATCGCCGTCCGACGGGATGGAGAATCCCGCCCGTCTGACACCGTGGTGCAAACCTTTGGTAAGCCCAAGGTGCCAGATTACATCATTGCTGGCTACCTCCGCTTGCCTGTATGTGCCTTCATCCCGAGTCCACTTCGATGCTTCAAGTGCCAGCGATATGGCCATAGACAGAATTCGTGTTCTGCCAAGGCCATGTGTGGCACTTGTGGACAGGGTGACCACTCCCCCGAGCCATGTAAGACTGCACCTCTCTGCATAAACTGTAAGGGCAACCACCCCGCCTCTTCTAGGGATTGCCCCACTTGGCTGCAGGAGCTGCATGTCCAGAAGGGTATCAGTTTTCCAGATGCATGGCGGCTGCTAGCCTTGCCAGAGACCTCTGTCTCTGTCTGTACCCAGACGGACACCCTACGTAAGCTCCCCCCTCTCATCCGTTTAACGCCCTCTCGGGCACGTGGGGTCCATGGGGTGCCGGTCTGTGCCAGCATTGGCTACCAGACGGACCCCGACCCCATTTCCATGGCTTCTTCCGGCTCCACCACCGCCTCTGGCCCATGCATGGGCCCCCCAATAATGGCGGTGCCAGCTTATTTGGAGGCCCCAGTTGCCACTCATCAATGAGAGGCATCTCCCTTGAAGGCCTCCCTCTCTGCCCCAGCCCAGCCAACCTCCTCCACGGAGGGGGTGGTGGGTGAGACAGCAGGAAAGAAAGTAGGGACACCCCCCACTACTGGTGTGGGGCGGGTGTCCTTGGTTCGTCCATCCAAGCTCTCTGGCCAACGGCAGAGAGCACAGGGTGGTTTCATGCCCAAACTGGGGCAAGATGGGGATTCCTCCTTTGAGATGGAGGAGGACGAACCTAATGAAGGCGTCCCTCCCTTTTCTGCAGTGGGACGGAGGAAAGGGAGGAATAGAAACAAACCACCTAAGTCCACTTGATGGTAAATTTCCTACAATGGAACTGTCGAGGGTTTTCCCACAAGATGGACGAGATCGCACTGCTGATCTCGAGGCACAACCCTGTCTGCATGTCCCTCCAGGAGATCCTGTGTTGCAGTGATACCCCCGTTTCGTTATGGGGGTACACTGTATATGCAGACACCCGGCAGCAAGGAAGCCACCCTGTGGGAGGGGTGACTATCCTTGTCCAGAATGGGTGCATGCATGTGCCAGTGTCTTTGCAGACGCCTCTGCAAGCAGTGGCTGTCTCATTGCAACTGGATGTGCCCACCACTCTATGTTCCCTCTACATGACTCCTGGGATTGATATCCCATGGGCAGACCTCGACTCCCTCAGTGCCCAGCTTCCAAAACCCTTCCTGATTATGGGTGACTTTAATGCCCATAATCCCCAATGGGGTTCGGACAGTCACAATCCCCGAGGGCGACTTGTGAAACAATGGGTGTCACACAATGGCCTCATTGTTCTCAACACAGGTGCCCCCACACATATGATGACTGCCACTGGTGGCCTGTCATGCATAGACCTGTCCATCTGCTCTCCTGGTTTGGCACCAGGTTTGCTGTGGGAGGTCTTGTCAGACCCTTGTGGAAGTGATCACTTCCCCATCAAGATTAGCAGTGAAGATGGGGCATTACCCCAACACCCACCATGGTGGTGTCTGCGTCGGGCGGACTGGGAGGAGTGCGTCCGCCATATCTACTTTCGCCCACTGTGTGATTTTGATGGGGTCAACGACCTAGTGAGCCGCTTCACAGAGGTGGTGGTCGGGGCAGCATTGGCATCCATCCCCCAGAGCTCGTGTAACCCACCACAAGCACGGGTGCCATGGTGGACAGGGGATTGGCGGAGTGCGATTCGGGCTCGCCGACGAGCCCTTTACTGCTTCCAATCTCGTCCTACCGACGCCAATCACATCGACTATCTTTGATGCCGGGCATATGCACGATGGGTGATCAGGGAGGCCAAACGCTCCTCATGGAGTCAGTACGTCTCCTCACTTACCCGTCACACGCCCTCCAAGAAAGTCTGGGAAAAGCTGAGGAAGATCCAAGGCAGATATTTACCATCATGTGGCTCAGGTCTCCTTGTACAAGGGAGACATTGCCTTTTGCCGTGTGAGGTGGCTGAGGAACTGGGAAGGACGTTTGCAGCCGTCTCCAGTTCCTGGCACTACATGGCAACATTCCTGCAAACGAAGCAGGCTGCAGAACGCCATCCACTGAACTTTACTGGTGGTGTCGCCGAGGGGTATAACAATCCATTTGCCCCTTGGGAGCTACGAGCAGCTCTAGCAAGAGCCAAGGACACTGCCCCTGGACCAGATAGCATACACTATCAAATGCTACGACACCTACCACCTACGACACCTACCATAACTCCTTGAGGTATTCAACATTATATGGCAGCAGCATGAAGTCCCTGCAGGCTGGCGAGAGGCTACTATAATCCCACTCCCAAAACCTGGGAAGGATAGTAGCCTTGCAATAAATTACAGACGCATTTCATTGACGAGCTGTCTTTGCAAAACAATGGAACGAATGATAAATTGGCGCCTGGTGTGGTATCTCGAGCGGCACCACCTCCTTGCCAATGCCCAATGTGGCTTCCGTGCTGGTAGGTCTCCAGTGGATCATTTGATCTCCCTGGAGACTGCAGTACGTGAGGCCTTTCTCCACAGACAGCACTTAGTGGCTGTCTTCTTTGATGTGGAGAAGGCATATGACACCACTTGGCGCCACGGTATATTGGAGGCCTTGCACCAGTGGAGGCTCAGGGGTAATCTGCCCCTCTTCCTCCAACGCTTTCTGTCCAAATGGACCTTCAGAGTGCGTGTGGGTAACACCTACTCCTCTGCCTTTCTGCAGGAGAATGGTGTCCCACAGGGGAGCGTCTTGAGTGTGACGCTTTTTGCTGTTGTGGTGAACGGCCTACCATCCTCTGTTCACCCCCCGGTCAAGTCGTCCCTATTTGTGGACGACTTCTCAATCAGGTACCGGGCTGCCACGATGCACAGCATTGAGCGCCAGTTGCAAATCACACTAAACAGTGCCCACGAGTTTGCCGCCTCGCGTGGCTATAAGTTCTCCCCTGACAAAACAACTGTCATGCATTTCTGTCGTAAGCGAGGGCTTCACCGTGAGCCTCAGCTTACCCTGGATGGCCGCCTCCTGCCAGTTGTAGAGGCGGCCGGCTTTCTTGGTCTCCGTTTTGAAAGCCGTCTGACATGGGTCCCACACTTGAAGGAGCTGAAGGCTAAGTGCCTTCGCTCCCTTAATATTCTGCGGTGCCTGCAGGGAACTGGTTTTGGGGCAGATCGAATGGTGATGCTTTGACTATACAGATCACTCGTTCGATCCCGTCTCGATTATGGCTGCGGCGTATATGGCCTGGCCGCTCCATCTACTCTCTGGATGCTGGACAGTGTTCATCATGCTGGCATCCGGTTGTCCATTGGGGCGTTCTGCACAAGTCCAGTACTCAGCCTTTATGCTGAGGCTGGTGAGCCACCATTGACTGTGTGGCGGCAGTGCCTGGCAGCTGCATTCATTTTGCGGCTGAAAGGTCAGCCACAGCACCCTACACACCCAGCCGTCTTTAGTGACATTGTGAGACGGCCATTCCACCACCGCCAGGAGGTTCCCCCTCCATTCGGTGTGCGTCGGATGGACTGTCTTGCCGGCCTGGGTGTGACTCTACCTAGGGTGCAGCCTGTACTGCCGGCCTCTGTGCCGCCCTGGACAGTGCCAGAGCCAAGTTTAAATTTAATGCTTGCAGCCTTACCCAAAACCAGTACCGATAGGTCATTGTACCAACAAGAGTTCGGACGCCTCTCTTGGACCTATCAAGGCCACCCACGGATGGGTCGAAGGATAGTTCCTATGTGGGTTGGTCAGTCTTTACAACTGGTCATCTCATAGGGGGCCGCCTTCCAGGCGTTGCCAGTGTCTTAACTGCAGA
>JAAFCE010001963.1:18637853-18710945 GCA_013389805.1 Trigoniulus corallinus | reverse complement strand
GGGGGGGCCGCCTTCCAGGCGTTGCCAGTGTCTTAACTGCAGAACTCACAGCTCTGCACAGGGCACTGGAACTCATCCAAGTATTGCATAACAGACACTTTGTTGTTGCGACTGACTCCCTATGCTCCCTTCAGCTGTTGCACACCCTGTATGGCAGACATGCCATCGTCCAGGGTAGGCACAGATTGCTGCTTGTGATTCGTAAGCAGGGCAAGACAGTGTTGTTTATGTGGGTCCCGGGGCATGTTGGCATCGTGGGCAACGAGATGGCAGATGCCCATGCCCGTCAGGTGGCCCACATGCCAGAAATACCTGACACTGCTGTCCCCTCCTCTGACGCTCTCCCGATGGTGCGGCGGGCCGTCCACGACCAATGGCGGGCCCAGTGGTTTGCGGAGACCACGAACAAACTCCGCACATTAAAGGACACTCCAGTGCACTGGGTGTCCTCGTGCCACCAATCACGGAGGGAGGAGGTTGTGCTTGCTCGGCTGCGAATCGGTCACACCTTCCTCACCCACTCTTACATTCTACGGGTTGAGGATCAGCCATGGTGTGACTTCTGTTGGGAGCCTCTCACAGTGGCACACATCTTTAGTCACTGTGAGAGATACCGAGAACTTAGATGGCGACTGGGAGTCAGCGCAGAGCTCTCCACATCACTTGGGGATAACCCTCAGGCAGTGGAGGGCTCGCTAGTATTTGTGAAAGAGGCTGGCCTCTTTCACAAAATTTGAATTATATGACATTTCTTTTAGACACCTTTTGTAATTATTTTTGAATTATATGGCTTTTGCCTTTTTGTTTCTGTATTCGTTTTGGCTTTTGCCACATTTATTGTAATGTCTGTTTTGGCTTTTGCCACAATTATTATTCTGTCTGTTTTGGCTTTTGCCTTTTTATTTCTGTGTTTGTCTTGGCTTTTGCCACATTTATTCTTCTCTCTGTTTTGGCTTTTGCCACTTTTATTGTTATGTATGTTTTGGCTTTTGCCTTTTTATATGTCTGTTTTGGCTTTTGCCTTTATTTATATGTCTGTTTTGGCTTTTGCCTGTATTTCTTTTCTGAGTAATTATTAGGCTATTGCGTTTTTATTGTTATTACTTTTATTGGCCTTTTGCCCTTTTTATTGCCATCATGGTGGGATGGCCATTTAAACCCCCACCATGGTGATGTGTCTTTCTGGGCCCTAATGACCTTTGTAGTTGATGGGCCCTAAAGCAACAAAAAAAAAAAATTCACGTACCACCAACCTGCGACTCACATACCACAGGTTGGGAAACGCTAGTGTATGCTAATTTCTGACAGACTAAGAGTTCTTTGGCTGGCTAATACGATTGTCAGTGGATTTTATCTTCCTGTCAACCACAGCAGCTTCCTGGTTTACTTCCTGTGAACCAAATATACATACAGTATGCATATTTGGCGAATTTTTTTTTTGATGAAATGCAAACCACACAACTTTAAAATCGCATAAAAATAAACTGCATAAAAAGAGACCCAGTTGTACTGTTTTTATTGTTTATTGTGCAATGGCCCATGCTTCCTGTTGATACTGAGGAATTTTTGTTGCACAACAATCTGTTAGTGTTCTCGGATGTTGAATATATTATGAATTATGTTTATCACTCCTTCATCATCATCATATCCTTATCCCACCGGTGGCAGGGTCGGGTCTGCAAGTTCCAGCCCCTCACTCTCGACTATCTCCCACCAGGTCCCTGTCCACCTCACACACTCCCATAGAAACAACATGTTCCCATGTCAACTTTGGTCTCCTCCTGCCCCAGGTGCTACCGACCACTTGCATTCCTCGTATGGCCCTAATGAGGTCCTTGTCCTCTCTTCTCATCACATGTTCATACCACCTCAGACTATCCTCTCTCATTTCTTCAGCAGTGTTCACCACCCCAAGGCTACCTCTCACATACTCATTCCTAATTCTAACAGCTCTTGACGTGCCACTCCTGCACTGCAGCATTCGCATTTAGGCTACTTTTGTTATATTGATGTGGCCCTTCCTCACTACCCAACACTCTGTAGTGTAGCTGGTCAAACCACTGCTGCCCTGTAAAACTTACCTTCCAACTCCCTCCTCCTATCACACAGGACTCTACTTGCCTGTCTGTGTCTGTGTCTCACATCTGTGTCTATCTCCAAATTGCTTTGGAAAGTAGATCGATCCTAAGTACAATACCTCTTGCACCTCTTTCACTCATTTGCCTCTTGAATGGACGTCACCGTTAAGTTTCCCTTCATGTGTTGCAGCCGTTACCGTTAAGTTTCTTTTCATGTTTCCCTTCATGTTTATCTTTAGCCCTCCCGTTTCTATCAATCCTCTAATGTCGCTTAGTTCCTTCTCTATCTGTTCTCTGCTGTCACCAACGTTCCAATATCATCAGGAAATACCAAGCACTGAGGGGCCCACTTTCCCACTCCCATCACCAGTTTATCCATAAGCAGGATGAAAAGGCAGGGAATAAGTACTGAACCTTGATGCACTCCGACTTTCACTGGGAAGCCTGCAGTATACCCTCAAGGTGTCCTTACCCTGGCTTTGGAGCCTTCATACATATCCTGGAGTATTTCGATAAAACCGTTCTCTACCCCCCTCCCTTCTTTTCCATAATACCTCCCAAACAACCTGCCATGGTACACTTGTAGGTTTTCTCTAGGTCAATAAAGACAGCATAGAGATCTTTCTTTTCTGCTCTATACTTCCCTATCATCTGCCTCAGAATGAAGATTAGCTCCATTGTGGACTAACCTGCCATAAACCCAAATTTATTTCCACAGACACTGGTACTATCCTTGAGGCAGCACTCCATTACTCTCTCCCAGAGTTTCATGGAGTGGCTCATCAGCTTTATATCTCTATAGTTACCAAAATCTTGGACATCCCTTTTGTCCTTGAAGAGTGGTACTATTCAAATTTCACACTATTCTGATGCCAATCTATCTCCACTAGTACCCGTGTGTGCCCAGTGTAGAATAGACACACTGCATACCTGCATGTCTTAAGAGGCGACTAAAAGGGGGGACTTTCTTGTGCCCCTGATTGGACAACACTACTAGCATTGTTGGCCATGACTTGTGTCCTGGACTGGATGATACCATCATGGTGGTTGTTGGTGTCATTCTTGTATCCTTTACTGGAGAACTGTTTGACATGTTCTCAGTTTATGTAGGCTCCTCACTGAGGTGACCATAAAAAAAACGCTTACCCATGTGTTAGCCGTGCATGGATACCTGTACCCCTGGGAAAAGCGGATCCTGGTGAGTGAGGAGGCATATGTCCAGCAATGTCTCTGGGACACTCCACACGGGTAAGGTGGCTGACAGACATTGAGGACTTATGTTGCGACCTACAGTCTCTAAAACATAACTTTACCACAGCTTCCATGGAAAACGGCAGTCAAGGTGAATCCTCGGTCTTGGTCAATCGGCCAGGGCCACATAAGTTGTTATGCCCCCTAGGGTTGCTGTGAGTGGACCATCTGATCTCACTGGAGACTGCAGTATGTGAGGCCTTTCTCCACAGACAGCACCTGGTGGCTGTCTTCTTTGATGTGGAGAAGGCATATGATACCGCATGGCGCCATGGCATACTGGAAACCTTGAACCAGTGGGGGCTAAGGGGTAATCTGCCCCTCTTCCTCCATAGCTTTTTGTCTGACTGGACCTTCAGAGTGCGTGTGGGTAACACCTACTCCTCGGCCTTCCTGCAGGAGAATGGTGTCCCACTGGGGAGCGTCTTGAGAGTGAAGCTCTTTGCTGTTGCAGTGAACGGTTTACCATCCTCTGTTCACACCCCGGTACAGTCGTCCCTATTTGTGGACGACTTTTTTATCAGGTACCGGGCTGCCACGATGCACATCATTGAGCATCAGCTGCAACTGGCACTCAATAGTGCCAACGAGTTTGCCACCTCACGTAGTTATAAGTTCTCCCCTGACAAAACAATGGTTATGGACTTCTGTCATAAGCAAGGGCTTCACCCTGAACCTCAGCTCACCCTGGATGGCCGCCTCCTCCCAGTTGTAGAGGCGGCCCGGTTTCTTGGTCTCCGATTTGACAGTCGTCTGACATGGGTCCTGCACTTGAAGGAGCTGAAGACTAAGTGCCTTCGCTCCCTTAATATTCTGCGGTGCCTGCAGGGAACTGGTTTTGGGGCAGATGGAACAGTGATGGTTCGGCTCTGCAGATCACTTGTTTGATCACGTCTCGATTATGGCTGCAGCGTGTATGGCCTGGCCACTCTGTCTTTCCTCTGTATGCAGGACAGTGTTCATCGCACTGACATCTGTTTGTCCATTGGGGCGTTCCGCACAAGTCCAGTTCTCAGCTCATATGCTGAGACTGGTGAACCACCATTAACTGTGTGGTGGCAGTAGTTGGCAGCTGCATACATTTTGCAGCTGAAATGTCAGCCACAGCACCCTACACACCCAGCCATCCTTAGTCACACTCTGTAATGGCCATTCGAATGCAACCCAAGGGTTTCCCCTTCATTTGGTGTGCGGTGGATGGACGATCTTACTGTTCTGGGTGTGCCTCTGCCTAGGGTGCAGCTTGCACTGCCAGTCTCTGTGCTGCCCTGGACATTGCCAGTGCCCAGATTTGATTTTGTGCTAGCAGCCTTCCCCAAAACCAGTACTGATAGGTCAGTGTATCAACAAGAGTTTGGACGCCTCCCTCTGACCTATCGGGGCCATGTTTTTATTTACATGGATGGGTCGAAGGATGGCTCCTTGGTGGGTTGGTCAATCTTTACAACTGGTCATCTCATAGGGGGCCACCTTCCACGTGTCGCCAGTTTGTTAACTGCAGAGCTCATAGCTCTGCACAGGGCACTGCAACTCATCCAACTATTAAATGACAGACACTTTGTTATTGTGATTGACTCCCTATCCTCCCTTCAGCTGTTCCACACCCTTTATGGCAGACATGCCATCGTCCAGGGTGTGCACAGATTGCTGCTTGTGATTCGTAAGCAGGGCAAGACAGTGTTGTTTATGTGGGTCCTGGGGCATGTTGGCATCATGGGCAATGAGAGGGCGGATGCTCATGCCCGTCAGGTGGCCCACTTGCCAGATATACCTGACACTGCTGTCCCCTCGTCCGATGATCTCCTGATGGTGCAGCAGGCCGTCCATGAACAATGGGAGTCAGTCCAGAGCTCTCCACCTCACTTGGGGATAACCCTCAGGGGGTTGAGAGCTTGCTTGTATTTCTGAAAGAGGCTGGCCTCTTTCACAAAATTTGATTTATACATGTATTTTTAGGCAGCTTTGCATTTATTATTGTATTGTTTTGGCTTTTGCCTTTTTTACTTCTGTGTCTGTTTTGGCTTTTGCCACTTTTATTGTTATGTTTCTTTTCACTTTTGCTGCTTTTATTTTTATTTCTGTTTTGGCTTTTGCCTGTAATTATTTTTCCATATTTATTTGGCTATTGCCTTTGATTGTTATTACTTTTAGTGGCCTTTTGCCCTTTTTATTGCCATCATGGTGGGATGGCAATTTACATCCCCACCATGGTGATTTGTCTTTCTGGGTACTAATGACCTTTGTAGTTGATGGGCCCTAAAACAGCAACAAACAATATTACTATAATGGTGGGAAGGCGATTTACACCCCCACCATGATTATTGTCTTTCTGGGCCTTAATGACTATTGTAGTCGATGGGCCCTAATGACCATTGTAGTCAATGGGCCCTAATGACCATTGTAGTTGATGGGCCGTAATGACCATTGTAGTCGATGGGCCCTAAAACACAAACAACAACAACAACAACTAGTACCAACATGGGTGGTTGGTAAAGAACGTTGGGTGCTGCAAATTTTCCCTCTCCTATATCCTCTACACCTACCTCCTCATCTCCAGTGAGCAGCCTCCTAAGGCTTCAGCCTGTTATGGCTGCAAGCCCACATTCTTAGTGGCTCTAGGTTCAATACTAGACCAAAGTGGGTAGGCTTCTTTTGGGTGAGAGAGAGAGATGCCATGAGCATACCTTCTTTTGGATGAGAAGTAAAACTGATGTCCCGTGTTGGTGTACAATGTCACTTGCATGTAAAAGTATCCTCTCTACTGATCAACTGGTAGGGTTAGGATTTGCTATACATAACTAGTCAGACTTGGATGACAAAAGGGCCAAGAGTAGGGCTGAGGCTTCAGATAGGGCTGAGAAAGAGGTGATGAAGCACTGCTTTTGGAAAGTGGTGACAATTTTGTACACACTTGTAGTCCATGCACTGGAACATGGCAGATCATCAGTACTTGTTCAATACGTGTGGTAGGGTTGGGTCTGTAAGTTCTAGCTCTCTGCTGTTGTCTATCCCCCACACACTACCATATCCTTGTAGACAACCTGCTCCCACATCTCCATTGGTCTCCTCCTGCCCTGGGTGCCTCCAACCATTTGCACCACTGTCATGGACCGAATAAGTTCCTCCTCCATTTCTCCCATTATGTGTCCATACCACCTCAATCTATTTTCCCTCACATTTTCCGTGTTGCCCCCACCTCAGGCTACATTTTATATACTGATAAGTAATTCTAGCAGATCTTGACACCACTTATATGCTGCAGCATTCACATTTCGCCTACTTGCATTTTACTTATGTGGCTGTTCCTCATTACCCAACACTGTGATCTATGTAATGCAGCTGGCCTAGCCACTGCCCTATCAATTATTGGAACCCTCCAATCATGCAGGAATCTGCTTGCCTGTCTCCAATTTTCTTTGGAACACACATCTTAACTGCTTTACCTCTTTGACCTTTCTCACCAGCTCACTCCCAGAAAGTACATCATCATGATTTCCCAGTCCTTCCCAATTCAAAGAAAATATTCTGACTTCATCAATTATCTTTAGTCCCTCCTTTTCTATTCCTGCTCTAATATGGTTTAGGGCATAGATTCCCAAATTGGATTAGGGCTTTATCTCCATCTCTGCAAAACTAAGATGGCCTGCAACTAATATTTATTGAGGGGCACATTCTCCTACTCCAGTCAGCAGTTTGTCAAAAGCCAGAATGAAGATGTATGTACTAAGTGATGAACCTGAGTGAACACCAACCTTCAAAGTGAAGCCAGTCCTTACCCTGACAATGGAACAATCATTCATATCCTGCACTATCCTAATAATAATGTGTTCAGCTACCACTTCTACCACACCTTCATCAAATCAACAAAGATTGCATTAGCTGCCTTATGCTTTTCTGTCGTCTGCTTGAGAATGAAAATTGGTTCCATTCTGAACTTGCTTAGCATGGAAAACAGTTCTATTCCAAGGGCGACATTCCATTACTCTCTCCTACAGCTTCATAGAATGACTCTTAAGCTTGATACCTCTTTAGCTGATAGAATTTGGAACTAGCATAGGAGAGGACGCCTGAGGGGAGGACGTTGTAAAAAATTGGAGAGAAGGAGATGCTTTTTAGGTTCATTGCAGGAAAGTAAGTGGTTGGAAGCACACAGGTGGGAGGCCAAAGCAGACGTGGCATTAGGTTGTCCATAAGGATATGGTCTTGTGTGCTGTCAATGGGAACATGGTGTGAGATAGATGGGAGTATAGGGTTTGAACCTGACCCTGCCACACATGGGATAAGGGTGTGAAGATGATGTAGGGTAGATGGTGGCCAACCTTTGTGTACAAAAGATCTGCTGTTTATCTTAAAAATGTGTCATGATTGACTTGTTGTCATAGGCGGTTCGATACTGGTTCAATAGAGGTTCGATATTGAACCCACCTTGGTACAATATCGAACCTAGAACCACCGACGCAGACCTAGAACCACTGAACTGCTATGCCACCAAGGGTGGTCTTCAGTGAATACATCACAAGCAATCGACCAAAATTGGCTTTGCAATTGACCAGTTGATCGCAATCAAATTGTTGGCCACCCCTGATGTATAGAATACATCCATGGATGGTTTTCTGGCACTCATATGTTTAGTCTTAAACCACTGTAATTAACCCTTTACTGACCAATGTTCCCATTTGGCAACACGTTTTTAAGTAGTTAATATGTAGTTTAAATTGTGTTTTATAGCACATTTACTTTAACACTTTATTAATAAATGCAAAAAACTTATTTTTAAATCCAGGCCTCATAATTATGAAAATTTGACCCAAAACTGGCCATTCCCAGGGGTGTTGGGTTCAGATTAACTTTCTCATAACAACTTTAACAAATTTCAATATATTTTTGAAATTGATTTCATTGCACATAATTTTCCCTTTCCATTTTATCATGGGCTAGTATAAATTTGTATCCTGGCATAATAACAACCTTTATATTTTTAAAAATATTAAATGAGAAAATCACAGAGAACATGAGTAACCATCAGCTGAGGTGGTATGGGCCTCTTATGAAAAGAGTGGGAACTTATTGGGTTCATTATGGGTCTGCACGTGATTGGGGCTCCAACGGTAGGGCAAGACCAAAACGGACGTGGGAATAGGTAATGCAAAGGGACGTGGGAATAGGTAATGCAAAGGGACGTGGAGACGTGCAGAGTGCAGAGGTAGGACCTGACCCTGCAACAGGCGGGAGGAGGGTAAGATGATTATGATGATATTTTATAAACTGAATATGAATTTTTTATGGTTCAATGAAAACATGTGCATCTTGAGTCACATATCAACCCCTTAGATGAATCTTGAGCTTTTACTAACTGCAAAGCGCCAATGTTCCCAAATGGGAACATCAAAAATGCTTCAAAGATGCTTAGCAAGTGACCTAATACTTGACCAAGGAGTCCTAAAAATGAAAAAAGTTTGATTTTTTTCCGGCCAGTAAAGGGTTAAGGGTTTCTCAGGGATTTTTAAATGTGGGTTCATTGCTTCTTGAGAATTCCGCCTGGGTGGTTTCAGTGGGTAGCATGGTCCATAAATGCAACAGTGGTTCTAAGTTTGATAGTGGATTGAGGTGGGTTGATTCTTTTTTGGGCGAGTGAGATTCCCCAAGTGCACCTTCCTTTGGATGGAAAGTAAAACAAAGGTCCATGTGGTGTACAATTACATTACATAACTCTCACTATAATGCAATGGGTAAAGGAGGTAACGAACAATAGGCTGACTAGTGAAGGACTGGTGAAGGTAATCAAATCCTTTGCCAACATTTTTTATACAAGAATGTGGCATGCACATTCACAAGAAATTCCTGTATCTGGTTGTGTATAACATGAATGAAGCCCTGTTCACATCAATACACTCAAGGCCACTACTGGGAACGTGAATGGGACAGCAAGCTCCACCATAACGCCCAATAACGAATGGAATGTAGGTAAAGCACTGTAGATATGCAAAGCTGGTATACCAGTATGCTGGTAAACGAAGGCAAAGCATTAAACAGATAAGTGAAAAAAATACGTTGACAACCACAACATGCAATTATGTATCGCCCAACACAGCTGTTTTGTGTAGAGAAGAGGGGCCACGGGTACATCATGTGGTGGAGGTGTGCTGCCATTGGTCAAACGGCTTATGTTTAATGGTAAAGATGAAAGTTGGTCACTTTCCCATTCATTGCCATTTGTCATCGTCATTCATTGTCATTGCCATTTGTGAAGTGGACTTAAGAAAAAAACGTTAACTTTTTGCAACACATGCACAGTTTCATTTTCGTCTGCTTCTGTTGGTTACCATAACCCGCCGCGGTGGCGTAGTGGTTAGCTCACTTGGCAACTACGCCAGTAGTTCCAGGTTCGATACTGGACCATGGTGGGTCGGCTTCTTTCGGGCGAGAGAGAAGCCGCGAGTGTGCCTTCTTTCGGATGAGCAGTAAAACCGAGGTCCCGTGTGAGTGTACGATGGCACTTGCACGTAAAAGAACCCTCTCTACTACGCAACGGGTAGATGAGGCAAAAATTTCCAGGTGTAGGAGCTCGCCCCCTGGCGTCGGTAGCATTCCCCAACGAACACTAGACCGACGATAAATAAGCGTAGGGGTGCAGCTTAGGCCGGCAACCAGCTGCAGAAAAAACTATGTCCAATATATCACCCTGTGTCCATTCAGAGGGACAAATGGGTACCCGACACTGCCATAGGCGGGAAAAGGTTTAGGAGTTGCTTTTTCTGTTGGTTACCATAAATGGTAAACGGGAACACAAACCTCACTAATGTCATTGTGTCAAATCAAAATGTGAAATTCATTAGACATATCAATAAACTGCTATGTTATTGTCTTGTTATTCATTTTTTGTAATGAAGAACTTGACAAATTATTATTAGCCTACTGTAACCACTTTGAAATACTTAGCTATTTGTAAATATAAAAGTTAAGAAGTTTATTAAAATTGAATTGAATTGCACAACCCTGAATAGTGTGCTACTATTTCATGCTTACCTTGTTGTTTACATTGCACACAGTGGTAATAATAAATAACAAGAACAGAAAGTCTTTTAGATCATAGCAGACTAAAATCGCTTTTAACAAGCAGGTAAACGCTGGAGAACAGTTACTTTGTTCTGTAAAATAGAAGGCAAAGCGGTGAATGTAATTGAATAAAATTGCCGAAAATAAGGGTGAGTATATAGTATTCCAGAGTTTGAACATTGCTTCAAATTCACGCCAATTCTCTTGCAGGTCATCATACAACTGTGATGCCAGCAATGATGAGCAGGCTGCTTTGATTGCATTTATATGGCTTTCAAGGATGAAATTGACTTCATTGACAAATATCCATAAGAATCCAAATGTTGCTAAATCATATATTCCTATGAACGACAACATTAAGTTGCAATACCAACATAGTATGTGTAAATCAGGGATCTTATCTTCCACAAGTAGACAGGTAAAAAGGAAGTGTAAAAATCCTGCTGACACCAGCATTGCCAGATATTTATTTGCTATTTGATTTACTCTATTTTTATGCTTTGTAAAGCATGGCAACGTTTCCATTAATGATATAAGTTGATGAACACGTTTCTGATTATAAATCATATAATAAAACATCACTTCAAATTGTATTAGTTTTCCAAAAGTTCCTAAGAAAGTTGTGAAACCCATCTTATAATTACGACTTGAGCAGACATCAATAGCAATCATCAAACTTCCAAAGTTGATTGAAGTCGTGCACATGAACACACTGCTAGTAACAAAAATCTTTGCCATTTTCAGTCTCCATCCAGGTTTAATGCTAGTGAGTGCAGTCATTCCTGTAATATAAAAGTAACACTGGTAGGCAAATAACATTGGTTGATCACAAGCCATATATGCAGCACTGATAAAGATTCTTTCTGTAAGATATTTGATGTTCAGTATAGTAGTTCTTTGGAATATTCCAGAAAATTCTATAATGTAGAAGATTGGCAGCGTAGCATTAATGCTATAGATCCATTGTATATCTAAATTATAAACCTAATAATAACTTGAAAAGTAGGCTCTCAATAATCAATTAGTGAAGCGACTACAGCCAAATAACATCCTGCCTTTCAATTAGCAAGTTGACATGGTTCATGGATGACATGGTTATTTACCATAATGATACTGCACAATGAGGTCGATTTTGCATTCACTCACAACAGTTAGAACAAAGGATATCACTACCTATTTTATTCCAAATTCAATATTTTTCTTTCATGTAGAATGTTTCTGTTAAAGACATTGATGACATGAACTTCAAATCTACACCATATAGTATTAATTAACAACTCCATGGTACCCAAATTTAATACCTATCCACGTAGGCCAAAATTACCATATTATCTCGTGTATATTATGCCGCTTCTTCCCAAAAAAATTGGGTGCACTCACACATATACATATTTTAGTATGTTGTTCATCCACCTTTGCTGTTTTCAAAGTGCCTACTTACTCGAGTCTGCCTGGGGTAGAATTGGCACACTGCATACCTGCATGTCGTAAGAGGCGACAAAAAGGGGTGACTTTTCCTTGCCCCTGATTGGACAACACCACTATCGTCTTTGCCCATGACTGGTGTTCTGGATGGGACGATGCCATCATCGTTGTTGTCTGTGTCCTTGACTGGGTGACTCTTTGACTTGTCTTGGTCGATGTAGGCTCCTCACTGAGGTGACCATAAATAACCGCCTACCCACGTGTTAGCCATGTATGGAGACCCGCACCCCTGGGAAAAGCAGATCCTGGTGAGTGAGGAGGCGCACGTCCTGCGATGTCTCTGCGCCACCACCCACTGGTGAGGTGGCTGACAGACATCAAGGATTAAGGTTGTGACCTACAGCCACAACACATCACTTTGGCCACAGCTTCCAGGGAAATCGGGCTGCCAAGGCGGATACCCAGTCTTGGTCAGTCGGCCAGGGGCGCATAAGTGGACTGGCATTCAAACCTGTCGCCAATGGTCCAGTACTCAGGGATTATGCTACCCTTGCAGTATCCTGTCTGAGGAATCTCGGCGACCCAAATGGGGGTCGCCGTGTTGGGCTCCGTGGTGGGTGAGACCTCTGGGCAGCGAATACATAATTATTTAAATTATGGCAACTCAAAAACAGAGGCTGGGGGCCTCATCAAATAACCCCCCACCCCCTTCACCTTCTAATCCTTTGCTGACTTGTGTTGAGCCAGAAGATGGCAGGCTTGGTCCCACCCAACTGTGTGTGCCAGCTGTCATTGAGCTGATGGAGACAAACACTGCTCCAAGTAAGAGGCCACGTTCCCCCAGTCACCCATCTGGATCAGGGAACGCATCTGTGACGTCTAAGGCATCGGCACCAGCCCTTAACAAGAGGCAACGACCTCTTAGCCTTAAGGTGCAGGGCCCCACCACCGATGCAAAGCATGCTCCTGCATCTGACGTCTTAATTGGCCCACAGACGTTCAACTTGGTTGTCAACCGCGTCGTCAACTTGTTTGCCACAGACTGAAAACCAAGTTGACAACCTGGTCATCAACATCAGTTTTTTAAAAAATTTGCAGCGAAAAGGTGTAGCAAAACTTCCTTAAACTATGGTGCGGCCGAGTTGCATTGTTGTGTGGCCGAATTGCATCGGAGTGTGGCCGAATTGCATCGGAGTGTGGCCAAGTTGCATTGGTGTGCGGCCGAGTTGCATTGGTGTGCGGCCGAAATGCGCTGCTGTGCGGCCAAATTGCAGTGGAATGCGGCCGAGTTGCTTTGGTCATACCAGTTCTTGTCAGATCACATTACATTAATTTTGGTGGTACACGTTTTACACCAAATATTTAAATAAAAGCTTTAATTCTTATTTATTTGATGCAAATCAACTCCTAACTCCTTTCTTGCCTATGGCAGTATGCTATTGACTCTCTGACCTTGTCTTTGCCATAGTCATCGCCGACCAATGCTTATTTATCGTCGGTCTACCGTACACCAAGTGGGACCTCGGTTTTTCTTCTCATCCGAAGGAAGGCGCACTCAGGGCATCTCTATCGTCCGAAAGGGGCCCATTCACCTCAGTCCAGTACCTAAACTAGAACCACGGACGGAGTTACTCAGTTACTATTGTAGGACCCTAGCTTCTCCTACTGTGCACGAATTATGACCCTTTAATAATTTTATTCTTCACTTCTGGACACTGTATCTAGATATTGTAGAGCATTCCACACCAACTTCACTCAGAATTTTTTGAAGTGCACTAATATTGACGGCAAAGTTGACAACGCTGCCATAGATGAAGCAACTTGGTTGACAAAAATAGGCTCCTCCCATGAAAAATCTAAAGATTTTGATTTTACTTCAACCGTTGCCTCAACTTGAACTTTCAACCTTCAACCTACCCACAGACGATCAACATTGTCTTTAACATGGCAAGTTGACGACACACTTGGCAACCAAGTTGACCGTCTGTGGGCCACTTTAGGTGCAGTCAAAACAATTACCACATCTTCTTCCTATCCTCCCCGGTTTCTAACCATCTCTGGGGAGGATGCTGCAGCCTTGGGGAAGGCGTCGCCCTTCCTTATCACAAAAGCCATCAAGGGCGTTGCCAGTGATGTGACCACGGTCAAGAAACTGTGCAATGGCACCTTGTTGTTGGAGGCATCTATCACCCACCAGCCTGAAGCATTACTAAAACTGCAGAAGCTCGGTGACTTCCCCGTTGTGGTCGAACGCCATCGCACCCTAAACACCAGTAGAGGTGTGGTGTGGTACCCTGACCTTTGTGGGGAATCAGAGGAGCAAATAGCGGAGAAGCTCAGGGACCAGGGTGTGGTGGCTGTCTGGTGCACCTCAGTTCAACGTGATGGAGAATCCCGCCCTTCTGAAACCTTGGTGCTGACCTTTGGTAGGCCCAAGGTGCCAGAGTACATCATGGCTGGCTACCTACAATTGGCTGTACGACCATACATACCGAGCCTGCTTTGGTGTTTCAAGTGCCAACGATATGGCTATGGAGAGAATTCCTGTTCTGGCAAGGCCATGTGTGGAACTTGTGGGCAGGGAGACCACACCCCTGAGTCTTGTAAGACTGCACCTCTCTGTATAAACTGTAAGGGCAACCACCCCGCCTCTTCTAGGGATTGCCTTACTTGGCTGCTGAGCGTGCAATACAGGAGTTGTGTGTCCAGAAGAGTATCAGCTTTCAGGATGCATGGCGGCTAATAGCCTTGCCAAGGACCTCCAGTCATGTAATGCCCTATGCAGGTGATGCAAACAAGCTGCTGTATCCTCTGTCTGTACCGAGACGGACACACTACCTCAGCTCCCCCCTCTCATCATTTTGATGCTCACTTGGGCCGGTGGGGTCAATGAGGCGCTGGTCTGTGCTAGCATTGGCTGCCAGACGGACCCTGACACCATGTCTATGGCTTCTTCCAGCTCCACCACCGCCTCTGGCCCATGCAAGGGCCCCCCATAATGGCGGTGCCAGCTTCTTTGGAGGCCCCAGGTGCCTCTCTTCATGGAGAGGCATCTCCCTTGAAAGCCTCCCTCCCTGTCTCAGCCCAGCCATCCCCCTCCACGGAAGGGGTGGTGGGTGAGACAGGTGGAAAGAAACTGGGGACACCTCCCACTCCTGCAGTGGGGCACATGTCCCTGGTTTGTCCACCCAGGCTCTCTGGCCATTGGCAGACAGCATGGAGTGGTTTCATGCCACAACTGGGGCACGACGGGGATTCCTCCTTTGAGATGGAGGAGGACGACCCAATTGAAGGCATCCCTCCCTTTTAGAATAGAAAGTTTACGTGATGGTAAATTTCCTACCATGGAACTGTCGAGGGTTTTCCCACAAGAGAGACGAGATCACACTGCTGATCTCCAGGCACAACCCTGTCTGCATCTTCCTCCAGGAGATCCTGTGTGATACTGATACCCCCATTTCATTATGGGGGTACACCACATATGCAGACACCCAGCAGCAAGGAAGCCACCCTGTGAGAAAGTCGGCTATCCGCTCTATCCGGTCTATCCGCTCTATCCGGTCACCACTCTATATTCCCTCTACATGCCTCCTGGGATAGATATCCCATGAGCAGACCTCAAATTCCTCAGTGCCCAGCTATCAAGACCCTTCCTGATTTTGGGTGATTTTAATGACCATAATCCTCAAAGGGAGCTTGGATGGTCACAACCCCTGAGGGCTCCTTGTGGAACAATGGGTGTTGCACAATGGTCTAATTGTTCTAAACACAGGTGCCCCCACACATGTGATGACTGCCACTGGTGGTCTTTCGTGCATAGACCTATCCATCTCCTCTCCTTATTTAGCACCAGGTTTGCAGTTGGAAGTTCTGTCAGACCGTTGTGGAAGTGACCACTTCCCCATCAAGATTAACAGTGGAGATGGGGCATTGCCCCATCACCCACCATGGTGGTGTCTGCGTCAGGCGGACTGGGAGGAGTTCACCCACCATATCTACTTTTGCCCACTGTGTGATTTTGATGGGGTCAACGACCTAATGAGTCACTTCACAGAGGTGGTTTTTCAGGGCGGCATTGGCATCCATCTCTCAGAGCTCATGCAACCCACCACAAGCTTGGGTGCCTTGGTGGATGGAGGATTGTCGGAGTGCGATTCAGGCTCAGCAGCAAGCCCTTTGCAGCTTCCAGTCTCGTCCTACCGACGCCAATCATGTCGACTATCTTCGAGCCCGGGCATATGCATGGCGGGTAATCAAGTAGGCCAAACGCTCCTCATGGAGTCAGTATGTCTCCTCACTTACCCGTCACATGTCCTACAAGAAAGTCTGGGAAAAGCTGAGGAAGATCCAAGGGTGGTATTTACCATCATGTGGCTCTGGTCTCCTCTTGCATGGGAGACACCTACTTCTGCCATATGAGGTGGCTGAGGAACTGGCATGGACGTTTGCAGCCATTTCCAGTTCCCAGCAATACATGGCAGCATTTATGCAGATCAAACAGGCTGCAGATCGCCATCCACTTAATTTTGGTGGTGATGTCGCTGAGGGGTATAACAACCCATTTACCCCTTGGGAGCTGTGGGCAGCTCTATCAAGAGCCAGGGACACTGCCCCTGGTCCAGATAGCATCCACTATCAAATGCTGTGACACCTACCAGATGTAATTAAATACAATTTAAGTATTTAATTACATTTGGCAACAGCACGAATTACCTGCAGGCTGGTGGGAGGCTACTGTAATCCCACTCCAAAAAACCTGGGAAGGATAGTAGCCTTCCACTAAATTACAGACCCATTTCATTGATGAGCTGTCTTTGCAAAACGATGGAACGAATGGTTAATTGGCTCCCAATGTGGTATCTGGAACGGCACCACCTTCTTGCCAATGCCCATGGTGGCTTCCATGCTGACAGGTCTCCGCTGGCATATTGGAGACCTTGGAGACCTTGTGGGGGCTCAGGGGTAATTTGCCCCTCTTCCTCCACAGCTTTTTGTCTGACTGGACCTTCAGCGTGCATGTGGGTAACACCTACTCCTCTGTGGGGGTAGGCATCCCCCATGGCAAGCAGCGACAACATTCCTGCAGGTTCTGGACGCCTGGCTGAGGTGACCCCAGTCAGAGCATGTTCAGACAGCATTCCCCAAAACAGGGGAATTAGTCAATATCCTAAAGCGAAGGAGCATTCAGGTACCTTTCCTACAGGAAACTAGGTGGAAGGGGAATATATCAAAGGCCTTTGGTGAGTGATACAAGCTTATATATGCAGTTAGTGAAGGGGTCAAAATGGTTTGGGTATTGTATTAGACAGGGAGCTGCAACGAGCTGTCACCCACGTGAAGGGATGGGTCTGGGTGAACCCACAGGGGAACCCACATGGGTCTGGATGAACCCATAGGGCAGCTGCTGATATATCACCAGCCATAAGAGTGAAGGATAGTGAGGTAGGGTCCTACTCTCCCTGATGGAAGTACAGAGGAGGTGGGAAGAGTACTTCCAAAACCTCTTGAGTGCTGCAGGGGGAGGTGGGGACCTTGCTACATATCCTGCATTGGCAGGGAATGGGGGACTGCGAAACCAGGGCGCTTAGGAAAATGAAAGGTCAAAAAGCTGTAGGCTCAGATGGAACACCCAATTCAACTGTGCCATAACCTAGGAAGGACAGGTATCAGGTGGCTAGGGAAACTTCCCAGGAGGATACCCAGCAGAGATTGAATGCCATCAGCATGGCGTGAGAGTTGGATAGTACCACTCTTCAAGGGCAAAGGGATGTCCAAGATTGTGGTAACTATAGAGGTATAAAGCAGATGAGCTGCTCCATGAAGCTCTGAGAGAGAGTGTTGTAATGTCACCTCTGGGATAGGATTATTGTGCATGGAAACCAGGTATACCACCTGTGGCAGGACCAGGTCTTCAGGTTCCAGTCCTCCACTCCTGCCTATCTTCCACCCTATCCCCGTTCACACCACACACTGCCATGTCGTTCTGGACAACTTGCTCCCACATCTCCTTCAGTCTCCTCCTGCCTCAGGCGCTCCCAACCACCTGCATTCCTGAAATGGACCTTAGGAGCTCCTCCCCTCATCTCATTACGTGTCCATACCACTTCAGCCTATTCGCCCTCATTCCTATGAGGAAATCCCTCATAGGAATGATCTTGCTCCCTCAATCTATTCCTAGCATAGGTGGTCTAACAACTGCCCTGTAAAACTTCCCTTTCAACTTGAATGGGACCCTCCTATCACATAAGACTCCACCTGTCTGTATCCACTTCAACCATCCCCATTGAGTCTTTGGGTCACATCCAAGTCTATTTCCACATTTGCTTTGGAACGTTGATCCTAAGTACTTTACCTCTTGCACCTTTTTCACCAGTTTGCCCCTCGAGCGTACATCACTTATTTTCTTGTCGTTCCTAATTGAAAGCTAAATGCTCTGTCTTTGTCGTGTTCATTTTTAGCCTTTCCTCTTCTATCACTCCTATAATATCGTTTAGTCCCTTCTCCATCTGTTCTCTGTGATCGTTGGTTTTTCTGATACCACTGGCAAATGCCATGCACTGAAGGGCCCAATCTCCTACCCCCATAAGCAGTTCGTCAAAATCCAGGATAAAAAGGTATTGAAATTCACTGGAAGCCCCTGGTATTCCCCCAAGGTGTCCTTACCCTGGCCATGGAGCCCTCATACATATCGTAGGCCTTCTCTAGATTGATAAACATTGCATGGAGGTCCTTCTTTGTGGTCCTATACTTTTCTATCATCTGCCTCAGAATGAAGCTTGGCTTCATTGTGGACCTATGTGGCCTAAACCCAAAATGATTTCCATGGACACTAGTTGTATCTCAGAGGTGGCGTTCCATTACTTTCTCCCACAGCTTCACGGAGTGGCTCATTAGCTTTATGCCAGTATAGTTACCACAATCTTGGACATCTCTTTTACCCTTGAAGAGTTGTACTATCCAATTCTCATGCCTTGCAGATGGCATTCTATCTCCACCAGCTAACCTACTGAAAAGTTTCCCTAGACACGTGGTGCCTGTCCTTCCTAGGCTACACCACACTTCAATGGGGATTCTATCAGGGGGCCTACAGCCTTTCATCTTCCTAAGTTGCATGGATACTTTTGCCTTTGTTACACAGTCCACCAACCCTCTCGATGCAGGATTTGTGGTAAAGTCCTCCTCGCCCCCTGCAGTATTCAGGAGGTTTTGGAAGTACCCCTCCCACCTCCTCTTCAACTCTGACAGCAAAAGCAGGACGCTACCTTCACTATCCTTTGCTATTGTTATGGTTCAGGGTATGTCTGTAGCTGCCCTATCTCTAGCTTTCACAAGATTGAAGACTCCTCTCTTCTTCTGTCTCTAACTGCTCATAGAGGGCCTCATACTTTGGGTGCTTGGCCAGGGCAATGATCCTCCTAGTGCTGGTCTTGACCTGCCTACAGTATATTGTATCTTACACTCTTGGTCCCCTATCTCCCTCCACCTGTGGAAAGCAGCCTTCTTTGCTTTATGGCTGCTTCTACCGCCTCATTCCTTCTACCTCATTCCACCAGCCTAACCAGCCATTTCCAAAATTTTAATTTTTATCAATAAATATGATCATTATTAAGTTAATAAATGCTGTTGCTACTGTGTTTCCCTGAAAATAAGACCTAACGAAAAAGTAAGACCTATCAAGATTTTTCAGGATGTTCTTAATATAAGCCCTTCCCTGAAAATACACCCTACAAGAGCTCTAAGGCGAAGAGCACATCCCTTAATTAAAGGGAGTCGAGAGGATAGAGCAGTGGCAGCAAACCATTTTTGAAGATGGGCTGCAATAACAAAAAACCGGGTTTAGGGTGCAAAATGTTTAAGTTTTTGTCATTCTTGGGTTACAGGCAAGCAAAAGTTAGACACTTGCCACGGGCACTTCATACCCCCGTGATGGCACTGCCACTAACTTCTGCAATATCATCAGCAACTACCATGGACTGGGGGGGCCCATTATGGTACTCCCGTCAGCAGCTCGTCCATAGTCGGGAGCGGCGAGTTGCGTTGGACACACCAGTTCTCGTCTGATCACTGAAGTTAAGCAACGCAAGCCCAGTTAGTACTGACATGGGTGGTCGCTCGGGAAAGCTGGGTACTGCTAATACCCAATAATCGTCGCATTAGTGTAGTGTCTGTGCAGTATATGCATTAGAACTATACAGTGGACGGGTCTCTAATGACCTTGTAGTTGACGGGACCTTAAACTCCAACAAACAAACAATCGTCCATAGTCGGAATAAACAGGTATGAACTTAGTACTTAACCATGGAGGTCCCCGACCTTCACTGGGAAGCCCCCAGCATTTCCCCAAGGTGTTCTTACATTGGCTAATACCCTTCTTCATTGACCTGAAGAATGCTGACGACAGTATGCTAATACCCCAAAAGTGTATTCTCTGCATTAAAATGTGCAATCTCTGCATTAGAAATATGCAGTGGACGGGGCTCTAATGACCTTGTAGTGAAAAAGCCCTAAAAACACCAACGAACCAAACGAGTTTAGGTGAATACACTAGCTGGACTGTGTCCCATACAAAATTTGCGTAGTGCTTTAGGAAAAGGTTGGATCTGAAACTTTGCAATAGTGTCACCCGGTGTGATCCGCACCCCCTCGGTATGCCTCTGGGTCAAATGATGACACATCACCAGTGTCTTAACTGCAGAGCTCACAGCTCTGCACAGGGCACTGGAACTCATCCAATTATTGAATGATAGACACTTCGTTATTTTCACTGACGCCCTGTCCTCCCTTCAGCTGTTGCACACCCTTTGTGGCAGACATGCCATCGTCCAAGGTGTGCACAGATTGCTGCTCATGATTCGTAAGCAGGGGAAGACAATGTTGTTCATGTGGGTTCCAGGGCATGTTGACATCATGATCAACGAGAGGGTGGCATACCTGCCAGACATGCCTGACACTTCTGCCCCCTTCTCTGACGCTCTCCTGATGGTGTGGCAGGCTGTCCATATACAATGGCAGTCCAAGTGGTTTGCAGAGGCCACCAACAAACTCTGTATACTGAAGGAACAATCCAGTGCACTGGGTGTCCTTGTGCCACCAGTTATAGAGGGAGGAGGGTGTGCTTGCTTGGCTGTGAATTTGTCACACATTCCTCACCCACTCCTACATACTATGGGGTAAGGATCAACCATGGTGTGACTGCTGTTGGGAGCCTCTCACTGTGGCACACATCTTTAGTCACTCTGAGAGATACCATGAACTTAGATGCTGACTGGGAGTCAGTTCAGAGCTCTCCACCTCACTTTGAGATTGTATTTGCTTGTATTTCTGAAAGAGGCTGGCCTCTTTCACAAAATGTAATTTATACACGTTTTCCTTTCTAGTAGCTTTGCCTTTATCCTTGTGTCGTTTTGGCCTTTATCCTTTTTATGTCTGTATCTGTTTTGGCTTTTACCTTTTTATTTCTCTGTTTGTTTAGGCTCTTGCCTGTTTTAGCTTTGTCTGCTTTTGGCTTTTGCCTTTTCTATATTTTATTCTCTTTAGGCTTTTGCCTATTTTATTTTTGTTTCTGTTAAGGCTTTTGCCCATTTTATTTTTATGTCTGGTGTTGGCTTTTGTCTTTATTTATTGTTTGTTATTTATTTGGCTATTGCCTTTTTATTTTATTACCTTTAGTGAGGTTTTGCCCTTATTTATTTTCCTCATGGTGGGATGGCCATTTACACAGCAACCATGGTGATTGTCTTTCTAGGCCCTAATGACCATTGAGGTTGATGGGCCCTAAACCACAAACAATCAATCAATCATTCCTAATTTATACCCCATTGAACCCTTAAGAAACCTGAAGTATAACATCTATGCTACCAAATATTGCATGCATACTATAATGGCACCTCCTTGCAGAAACTTCCTCATTGAGAGAATTCCATTGCTGAATGACCCTTGGAAGAAAGGACCACTAATACAAGTCTGTTTGTGTCCTGACCTCCTTCAGTTTGAAAGGATGATCTGTAGTCTTCCAGGGATAAGCTGCCCCCCAGAATTCCCTCATATGCTAATTTCAGCAGTCTGTGAAAAAGCTTAATGCTGTCAGAATCCTACCTCTGATGTAGTGAGTCCCACCCTAATTCCATGATTATGTCTGAGACACTCAACCTATGAGAGAAGCGATTCAGCACAATTCTTGCAGCCCTCCTTTGTATAATTTCAATTTCCCAATATAACTCCTGCCTAAAGGGAAACCAAATTGGACTACAGTACTCTAATATAGGCTACTTCTTTTTCTTCCTTTGTGCTGTCTCCCAACATTCTTCTAACCAAACGGGGAGCTTGCCCAGCCTTCCCAATCAGTTTGTCAGTGTGCTCCTCAGTGTTTAGAATAACACCAAGGTGCTTATGGGTCTCAACCCTATTAACCCTAACACCACCTATGCAATAAGTAAAATCAACTTGCTTTCTAGACCTGCTTATCTTAAGAAAGCTTCATTTGTGCAGGTTTAATAGCAACTCCCACTTTCTGCTCCAATCATTTGTCTTGATTAGGTCCTTTTGTAATTCTGTGCAGGAAGATAATCCTTCATCAGCTACCCTTGCAATGCACGTGTCATCTGCAAATAGCTCAAGAAAGGATTGTATGTGAAGCCCTATATCATTAATATAAATTATGTAGAGCAAATCTCCCAAGACACTTCCCTGGTGGACTCCTGATGTCACAGGTGTCCATTCTGGGATCTGGAACGTTCGCCCCCGACATTTCGTCCCCGACGGTTTGCCCCCGATATTTCGCCCCCGAGTACTTTTCGCCCCCGGAGCTTTCGCCCCCACACATTTCCCCTCTCGGACGTTTCGCCCCTGGGAGGGCAAATGGCAGTTTTTTTTTTTGTTAATTTTTGTTATTCTGTATTTGGTGAGGTAAAATGCCAGCGTAAATATCGCAAATTTGTAATTTTTCGTAAATTTTTTTTATTTTTATTAAACTGTGGCACTTGCCGAATAATGCATTACTCCTACAACCACGTTTGCTCTGCATGACACCTTTACTTCGTGGTGCAGCAGGATATAAGGGGCAGGCAATGTTTTCATGCTGAATCATTGATAAATTTGTTTGGGGACAGCCTCAAATTTCTAAATATCCGTTAATTCGTTTTACCACCGAATTAAAAGAAATGATATTAATTAAAAAAAAAAACACTAGCGTCCTACAAATCGACGCGTTTTAGGCTATATGTTTACAGACTCCGTTTGACTTTCGGACATAAGGTAGCGACACGCGCATGCGCCAAATTTTACGTTGGTCGTTTTAAGCATGGACGCTGCCGCTATTGTTTAAATACAGTTTAGCAGACGAACATCACTTAAAACACTTTGACGACGTAAATTTTACGTTTCAAGTTTTACGTTTACGTCGTTTGCCCTAACTATCTATTTTTACAGTAAACAGCGCAACAAAAAACCGGCCATTTACCCTCCCAGGGGCGAAATGTTTGGGGGCGAAACGTCCGAGGTTCGAAAGCTCTGGGGCGAAAAGTACTCAGGGGCGAAATGTCGGGGGCGAAACTTCCGTAAACCATCCATTCTGAAGCTTTTACCATCAAAAGGACTCTCTGCTGCCTGCCATTCAGGTAGGCCATTACCCACTGAATGACCTTACTATGAATCCCTAACGGGAACATTTTTGAAACAAGCTTGTCATAGGGTACCATAACAAAGGCTTGCTCAAAGTCCAGGAATACCACATCAACCTGCTTTTCCTTGTCTAGAGCTTCCTGAACATAGTCCATCAGACAAGCCAGCTGAGTGTCACATGACCACCCTTTCCTAAACTCATGCATATCCCATAATATGCAAGAATAATATGCAGTATGTTCAAATATCTTTCATACAGCACTCATTAAAGATACTGGCCTGTAGCACTTATGATAAGCAGTATCCCCTTACTTAAAACTCCCAATCCAACCCTGCCACTGGCAGGATGAGGTCAGAGGATGATGATATACAGCGTTTAATTTTTAAAGTAACGAATGCCTTTATTTTAAAAGCTATAAGATATAGGAAAAACTGTTTAGGAAAGTGTTGTAGTTGATGGAGGGGGAATTCATTTCCTAAAATCATTCAGAAATTTCGGCTGTATTTTTTTTAAGGATAATGCAAAGTTACATTTTTTCAAAGGATATGGCTATTTTTAACTACCACAGAGCAAAGCTCTTAAAAAGTTAGAAATTTTGATATAGCATGTTCATCATCATCATCATACCCATATCCCGCCTGTGGGAGGGTCGGGTCTGCAGGTTCTAACCCTCCACTCCCATCTATTTCCCACCAGGTCCCCTTCCTCCCGACACAGTGTCATGTCCTTTTGGACAACCTGTTCCCATGCCTGTTTTGGTCTCCCCCTTCCCCAGGTGCTACCAACCACGCCATTCCTGAGATACACCTGATGAGCTCCTCTTCTCATGACATGACCATACCACCTCAGCCTATTCTCCCTCATTTATTTGGCGATGTCCACCACCCCCAGACTGCCTCTAATATATGCGTTCCTAATTCTATCAGCTCTCGACACGCCCCTCATCTACCACAGCATTCGCATCTCAGCTACTTGCATTCTATGTACATGGCTCTTCCTCAATGCCCATCACTCTGATCCATACAGCATAGCTGGCCTAACCACTGTCTTGTAGAACTTCCCTTTTAACTTGATTGGGACCCTTCTGTCTCACAGGACTCCACTTGTCTGTCACCACTTCAGCCACCCCCCATCAGAGTCTATCTCTCCATTGTTTTGGAACGTTGATCTTAAGCACTTTACCTCTTGCCATACGTCACCGTTATTTTACTGTCCTTCCCACTTGAAAGCTAAATACTCTGTCTTCATGTTTATCATTAGCTAAGGGCTAAGTGCAGAACCTTGGTGCACCCCAACTTTTACTTGGAAGCCCCCAGTGTTTCCCCAAGGTGTCCTTACCCTGACGATGGAGCCATCGTACATATCTTGGATTATACGAATGAACACTTATTCTACCCCCCCTTTTCATAGTACTTCCCAAACTACCTGACGTTGGATGCTGTCAAAGGCTTTCTCCAGGTCAATGAAGATGGCATGGATGTCTTTCTTTGCTGCCCTATACTTTTCTACCATCTGCCTCAAAATGAAGATTGGCTCCATTGTGGACCTATCTGGCATCAAGCCAAACTGCTTCCCATGGACACTGGTTCTATCCCTGAAGCTACGTTCCATAACTCTCCCAGAGCTTCATGGAGTGGCTCATTAACTTTATACCTCTATAGCTGCCACAATCTTGGATATATTCTTTGCCCTTGAAGAGTGGCACTATCCAACTCTCCCACAATGCAGAGGGCATTTTTTCTCCACTAACTATCTTACTGAAAAGTTTCCTTAGCCATCTGGTACCTGTCCTCCCTAGGCTGTGCCACACTTGAATGGGGATTCTGTCTGGGCCTATTGCCTTTCTGCCTTTCATCTTCCTAAGGACCCTGGCTACTTCCTCCTCAGTGACAGTCTCCACAACCCCTGCTGATGCATGGCAGGTGAAGAGGTCCTCATCACCTCCTGATGCATTCAAGAGGTTCTGTAAGTACTACTAGTAAGATTCTACCCTCATTATCCTTCACTGTTATGGCATGGGGTATATCTGTAGCTGCCCTATCTCTAGCCTTGGCCAATTTGAAAACTTCTCTCCCCTTCCTTTGTCCCTAACTGCTCGTAGAGGGCCTCATACTTCTGGTGCTTGGCCCGGGCAATGATCCTTCTAGCGGTGGTCTTTGCCAGCCTATATTGGGTCTTTGATTCTTGGTCCACTATCTCCTGCCACCTGTGGAAAGCAGCCTTCTTTAGCTTCATTCCACCTCCATGTCTGCCGGTTTCCCTGGACTGTGCCACCAACTCTGCCCTGCCCCAAAATGGCTTTCCCACAGGTTCTAATTTTTCTGGCAACCCTGTCCCACATGGCATCAGCTGTCCCTTCCCAATCCCAGTTTACCTGCTTGTGCACTTCTTGTATAAATTCCTCTGTTTTGGTGGGTAGTTTCCACCACCTGATGACCTGCTCTCCTTTCCAAGAATGTGCCTTGCCTGCCGCTTTAACTAGGATTTCTATCATAAGTAGCCTATGGCCACATTCTTTTGGAATTTTCACTGTGGAGAGTCCAGCAATCACGTACCTCTAGTCTATGCTGCTCTCTAATCATAAAAAAATCTATCTCAGACATCCCTTGTGGTGAGTGGAATGTGATTAGGTGCTTGTCCCTCTACCTAAACCAGGTATTTGCCAATGCAAGGCCTAGAGCATTTGCTGTGTGGAGGATCCACTGTCCATTTATGTTAACTGTAAATAGCATGTTCCTATATCTAAAATGAAAAATAAGCCTTCACATTAATGGGGATTTGTTAATGGCCTGTGGCTACAGGAGTTTGTCTCAGGTAAGCAACTCAACAGATTGGCGCTCTTAGCCATACCAACTAGTTAACTTGGAGTGCAGACTTGGTTTGCACACCAAGATAGTCAAGTCTGTGGTCCCCATTAAATTTGAAGGCTTATTTTTAATTTTAGGTATAATAACATGCCATATGAAAATTTCTCATTTTTTAAGAGCTAAGTAATTTGACAGTTAAAAGTACCCTTATCTATTGAAAAAAAAAACGTAACTGTGCATTAACTGCCAAAATTTCCTAACTGTTTTAGGAAATTGATGTCCCTCTCCAGCAACTATAATTTTTACCCAAACAGTTTTTCGTTATATCTTATAGTTTTTTATATAAGGGCATTGGTTATATTAAAAATTACAGCCTGTATATTAGTGTGGCAGAAATTGTGTTACAAGGAATATATTTCTGATTATTCTGCGGAGCTTGCTTATATAAATTCAACTGAGATTTTAAGGGAGAGTTCGTCGAACTGCTGCATATTAGCCTTTAAGCATGTCGATCTCACATTTAATAATCACATTGCAAATAAAAGATAACAGCCGTGTATTTTTCAACAAAATACTGATAAAATGCACGTGACATCGTCAAGCAAGAAACCATTTCTGTTTGATTGGCATTCGTCCACCTACGTCTTTGAGACCATTAAAATTGCCTCTTGATGCATTTAGTGTTTGGGATACTTTCAAAATGCGCACGAACGTGGTAACCTGGGAAAATGTATGTGGCAATCTGTCCATATTTTGGGTAAGCAGGCGAAAAGAAATTTTATTTGTTATTCTTAATAGTTTTTGAAGGCATCTGCTGCAGGTTTGTAAATTTTTTTTCACTGCTGCCAAGTGGCCACTTAAGTGACTTATTCTCCGTTAAAAATTAATTTCATTTCCACTGTTTAGATGTCTATGAAATATGTAAAGGTATTACGAATGTAGTTAATTTACTTCCGGTCGCCAGTTTTTATACCCGACTTCTAAAATTAAGCAGTGTCGTGCTTAACTAGCAGCAGTCCAAACACGAGCTTTTAGTACCCTTTGAGCTAACCAGATGCGTAACAGGGAGGTGTACTTCAAATAGAGTGCTACCCAAAATTTTCTATATATTCAGAATGTCTTAGTATAAATCTAACTAGCAATTACAATAGGCCCTCTACTGCCCCTTAGACAATGTCCTACCTTCAGTGGTTTAGCCAACTACAGGTTGGACTCATAATCATCATCATCATCTCACCCTTCTCCCGCCTGAGACAGGGTTGGGTCTGTGGGTTCTAATCCTCCACTCCCGCCTAACCCCACCAAGTCCCCCAACACTCCTAATGCTCAGATTCGAATTGAAAGCTAAATACTCTGTCTTTTTCAAGTTAATATTTAGCCCTCCCCTTTCCATTGCCTCTCTTACATCGTTTAGTCCCTTCTCTGTCTCCTCTCTGCTGTCGCTAGCTTTCCTGATGTAATCGGCAAATGCCAGGCACTGAGGGGTCCACTCCCCTACACCCATCAGCATTTCATCCAAAATCAGGATGAAGAGATATGGGCTAAGTACCGAACCTTGGTGCACCCCAACTTTCACTGGAAAGCCCCCATTGTTTTCCCAAGGTGTCCTTACCCTGGGAATGGAGCCATCATACATATCATGGACTATTCTAATAAATCATTCTTCTACTCCCCTCCTTCATAGTACTTCCTACATTACCTGACGTTGGAGACTGTCAAAGGCCTTCTCCAGGTCGATAAAAATGGGATGGAGGTCTTTCTTTGCTGTTCTATACTTTTCTACCATCTTCCTCAGAATGAAGATAGGCTCCATTGTCGAACTGCCTGGCATAAACCCAAATTGATTTCCACGAACACTTGTTTTTTCTCGGAGGCAACGTTCCATTACTCTCTCCCAGAGCTTCATGGAATGGCTCATTAGCTTAATACCTCTATAGTTGCTGCAGTCTTGGAGATCCTCTTTACCATTGTAGAGTGGTATTATCGAACTCTCTCTCCATGCAGATAGGCATTCTGTCTTCAGTGGCTATCTTATTGAAAAGTTTCCCTCACCACTTGTAACCTGTCCTTCCTAGGCTATGCCATACTTGAATGGGGATTCCATCTGAGCTTACTGCTTTTTGACCCTTCATCCTCCTAAGTGCCCTGACTATTTTGTCCTCAGTTACACAGTCCACTGCTGCTGCTGGTGCAGGGTTGGTGGCCATGTCCTCATCTCCCTCCACTTCATTCAAGAGCATTTGGAAGTACTCCTCCCACCTCCTCTTTACTTTTGTCAGAGAGAGCAGGACCCTACCTATGCCATCCTTCACTGTTATGGCTCAGGGTATATCTTTAGCTTCCCTATCTCTAGCCTTTGCCATTTTGAAAACCTCTCTCCCCCCTTCCTTTGTCCCTAACTGCTCATAGAGGGCTTCATACTTCTGGTGCTTGGCCAGGGCAATCTTCCTCTTAGCAGTGGTCTTGGGCTGCCTATATTGCATCTTTGACTCCTGGTCCTGTATCTCTCACCACCTGTGAAATTCTCCCTTCTCTTTTTGATGGCTGCTTCGACCTCCTCATTCCTCCACCATGACTGCATGTTACCCTGATGATCCCACAGACTTTCCCACAGGCTCTAATTTTTGGGGCAGCCCTGTCCCACATGGCATCTGTTGTCCCTTCCCAATCCCAGTCTATGTGCCTGTGAACTTCTTTCATAAATTCCTCTGTCTTGGTGGGTAGTTTCCACCACCTGATGACCTGCTTTCCTTTCCAAGAATGTGCCTTTCCTGCCGCTTTCACTAATAGTTCTATCATTAGTAGCCTATGCCCACATTCCTTTTGAAAATTTTCACTGGGGAGTGCCCAGCAATCATGGACCTCTGACCTGTGCTGCCCTCTAGCGATAAAGAAATCTATGTGTGACATCCCCTGTGGTGACTGGTATGTGATTAGGTGCTTGTCCCTCTTCCTAATCCAAGTATTTGCCAATGCAAGGCCAAGTACATTTGCTGTGACAAGGATTCGCTGCCCATCTATGCTGGCTATTCCATACATCCATCCCCCATGGACCACCCCATAACCGTGGTTACCTTTGCCCATGTGGCAATTAAAGTCCCCCAATAACTAAGCACTCATTTCCTTGACATTGCCCTTCCTGAGCCTCCAGTGAGTGTGCCGGATCCTCAAACTGTACTGAAACCATTTTTTCTGGGTTCATCCAGACCTGCCTGGGGGGCATACACACTGATTAGGTGAAGCAGTACTTCTCTCCAAACCACTGTAATTAGCAGGAGCCTGCTATTGATACACTTCACCTGGGTGACCCCTTGCTGTAGCTCACTATCCAATACAATCCCCACTCCATTCTGCCCCCTTCACTGGCAGTATATATAAGCTTGTATCCCCAAGGGCTCTTTATCTATTCCCTTTCCCCTGATTTGCCTGTAGTGATCCCCATATTCCACATTCCTAATCTAAGATTTGCCCCTTTGCTATCAGCACATGCTCTGACTGGGGTCACCCCAGTTGGGCGTCCTGAACCCACAGGAATGTTGGCGCTGCTTGCAGTGGGGGATGCCAGCCTACCCCACAGAGGATACTTGGCACGCTATCTGCCACGGGGTCTGAGGTCCCAACCCCAAGGGATTGCACACTACTGATGTCTGTGGCCTGAGGCCAACTAGTGAACGCCTGTTGGTGGCCAATGCAGGGGTCTTAATCCCCAGCACTTTGGGTTCAATGCATCCCAAATTTGGCATTATACCTGCAAATGTGTAAGGGATAATGTTAACAAGTAAATAAGAGCAATAATGGTAATATTAGTAATAACAGTAATAGTGATAATAATAATGATAGTAGTAGCAATACTGATACTAGTATTAGCCAACCATACATTAGTACTGATAATAATACAATAAATGCAATACCAATAATGGTATAAACCTATCATACACCTACAATATTAAACTAATAAAAATACTGTTAGTATGAAGTAATAATACTAAATAATAATAGTAATACTAATACACACTAATAATATCATTAACAATAGGTGGTCGGTTGCTGACAGATGATGCATGCCAACCATGCTGCTATCAGCAGGAAACGCCATGAGGTTAGGCTTATGTAGCCAAATCTTGCAAAGTTCCCTACTGCCAAATAACAGCCCTGACCTCCATGGTTTTTCCTTGTCTGGAACTCTAGGGATTTCCACCTTAAAAAAAAAGGTGGGCTCTACCCCCAAAAATTGGCTGGAATCGCTTTTGAAAAATGAAAATGTGCAGAGCACCAAGAAAGCAGACGCTCAGGGGACAAGCACCACCTAGAGACCCCATGGAATTCTGAACAAAACAACAAAAATATCCAAAATCCGATGAACCGATCACCAGCAATCACGTGTTGAAATTGTTAGTTAACTCCCTACGCAATTCAGGTTCTGGTACAATGCATTGAAGAAGTGTGCTGAGGAGTAACATGAAGTTCTGTACCCAATTGTGTTATGGTGTCAGTGGTCATCACATAGAGCACATTTATGACTAACTTTGGTGGAAATCTAGTTGTGCACTATGGTTGTTTGTAAATTAAAAATAATTGTGATGGTTGGTGATCCATTAATCAAATTTTGATAAATTTTTGGTTTGTTTGGAATTCCATTCGTGTTCCATGTGGAATTCCATGACTGTTTACCTCATGAAAGTCAATGTTATAATGGTATTTGTGTTAATTTCTTGATTTGCATGTTGAGCATTCAAATGTCCTTGTGAAGGTATAGGGAGGTAACTACTAAATTCAACACATGATTGCTGGTGATCCGTTCATTGGGTGTTGGAATTTTTTTTTGTTTTGTTTAGAATTGCATGCTGAACAAGTCTCCAATTGGAATTTTTCATGTATTTGTTATGGTCTTTAAGGTAAAATTTGGATAGGTCCTAATTTGCATATTTTGGATGAAGACGAATGCACCATGGGATAGGTCACCCACAACTTCCTATTCATTGGATTCATCACAATTGACATACCTCAGTTACGAAAATAAAAGGGGGGCGCCTTATCATCACCACCCTGTATATAGTTAACAAATAATAAAGGGAAATAGCTATACTTTTTATAGCAAATTGAAAGATCTTCCCCAAATTTTTTCGAATGCGTTTAGCTATCTTTGGAAATTTATTAAAACTATTTGCACCTATCAAGACAGATTTAGCAAGTTTCACAATATGTAGGGTATGTTTATCTTCCAATATTCAGATGACACAGGAGGAATGGAGTGGGATCTGGACTGTTTGTTGCAGTGTGCACACCTGCATACATTCCAATAGGAAGGCGACACTCTTAAGACAGACTTGCCCCATAACTGTTGCAGTGGTTGCTAGACAGTTTTGTCTGCTGGACGCCTTGTTTCAAGTGTGCCACTACCCATTGGTTTTCATTGCCCAAGCTGAGCACATAGACTGTCGTGAGACAGTATACACTACATGAGGCCACAGAGTTACTTCCCATTTTGAGTTTCATTTAAGCCTCAGTTCAATATAGACCCGGGTACCACTGCCACCGAGACAGTTAACGCAAATTAATGCTAATTCTCTTTTGGATTCCAATTACGAAAATAAACGAAACAACATACAATTGAAATATTTTCGATATACAGTATAACGTAGTTACTTTTTTTTTGACAGGAATTTTCTCAAATATGGAATACATCAAATCCAGAAATTCCAGAATGTTTCCAAAAGACTCTATTAGTATGGTGGCCGTTTTCACTCTTATGGTTGTTAATTCCTGTAGAAATTTACTGTCTGACCAGAAGTTCAAGGTTTTATATCCCATTATCAGTATTGAGTGTCACAAAAATGGTAAGTGAGAAGTGTTAAAATGATACCCAATATTATCTCTAACGTTTTAAAATGTTTATTAAATTTTAAAAGAATGATATTCGTTACAGATAGCCAACCTTATTTTAGTTCTTCTATCAATAGTCGAATTCAGCAACGTACTCTATTTGAATAGTCAAGGATATTCAATCCTTGCCTTGGACATCTATAATCCTGTTATTAAAGCAATGACGTTTGTAAGTACACGCTTGTTTGGAGGATCGTTTCTGGCCCAGGCAGTTGGTTTCTTTCTAGCAAGACGGAAGTCCGAAGGGCGACATTCCTCGAATGGAAAGTAAAACCAGGGCCCCATCACGCGTGCCCCATATCACTTCTGCATACCTTTATTTTGCAAAAGGTAAATTCTGGAGTCCCTTCCTCAATTGTAATTCCCTTGTACCAGTGTCCCAATGTCACCCGGTGCAATCTGCACCCACCTCGGTACTCCATTGCCCCTGCACTTACTAAACATATAGAGATGCAGATCGGTAAACTATCCAGCTGTCGATCGTTTACGCTTTGACATTTTTTATTTTGGGTACCCGCCTCTTTTCGGTTTGGTTCGTTGGTGTTTTAGTTCCTTCAACCACAAGGTTATTAGACTCCCGTCCACTGCACAGTTCTAATGCAAACACTCCACAGACGCTACATTAATGCTACGATTTTTGGGTATTAGCGGCACCCAGTTTTCCCAAGCGGCGACCCATGACAGTGCTAGCTGGGATTGCGTTGCTTAAACCTCTTTTGGGAGCAGGAGCAATTTGGCCCAAGGGATCACTTTTATTTCGTTCCTACCCTCCACCCATGCTAGGGCTTTCTGCTTACGCAGCCAACTCAATCATTAGCATGGGGGACTTCCCTATCCGCCACCTGGGTACGCACCAAGTTGTAGTCGACCTCTGATCGTGGTCGCCCCCCGGATAATTGACCGACGTTAAATAAGCAAGGACTGAGTTTCTAAATTACTCACAGGTTCTAAATTACTACATTACGTCACAGGAGTAATTCCATTGTCATGAGTTTAGGAACGATACAAGAGTAAATATTACAAAGATGGCAGACGATTTGGTGGTGGCAGACGATAATTTGACAATGGCAAGCGATAATTTTCTCATTATCCCCCCCAGATATTCATTTGTCCACCCAGACCACTATGTTTAATTCATTTATGATTGGAAAATCAGTTAATTTTAACACACATATATAATTTATATACTATATGCAACTTTGGGTAGAATTTTATTAGGGTTAGGGCCTACTATATGCCCCGCTATTAGGGTTACTAAACGGGTATATGCCCCGCTACACCAGGGCACGTCCTGGTTTTGAGGTCTGTGTCCCAGTGTCCCTGCCGGCCTTAGGGCCAGGCGACTCCCTTGGGCTCTGCACTGGTGAATTAAAATAACCCTGGTACTGGGGCCCTGCTATCGCCTGCTGCCTTGGGCTCCTCTATCGTCTGCTGCCTTGGGCCCCGTAAACTGTAGGGCCTGCCCTGCCGACAGTCATTTGTCCTGGTCGATTTAAAATTTTCGCATGTTAGACAATTATTTTCCGATAATGTCATTGCATTCACTACTGCGCATATACATGCCAAGATTTGGTACAGACAGACGCGTCCATGAAAACACATCGCATTTTGCCAGTGAAAATGACTGTTCGGCCACTATTGATCGATCTATTATGCAATTTTTTTATCATAAAGTTGTGAATGCTTATAATATGAACTCTTGTTATTTTATTGAAAAAATACTTTTCAGGGGGGGTTTAAGAACGCTTTTGGAATAACTCTAGCTTGACTAGAGTAATTTAGAAACTCAGCCAAGGAATTTTAGCAAGACCAGGCGTGAACAGCCAAATTTACAGGCTAGGAGCTTCCACTCTCATGTCAGTGATTGGGAAATGCGCTTACAAAATTCTGGCAGACGCCCATTAAATTAGTATAGTTGTTTTAGCATTGGATAGACAGACGACTTTGAAAATCGTAGTTTAATAATCACCCATACCCCTCCCCCAATAGGACCAAAATACTTACCCAACCCTGCCTTAGACGAGAAAAGATGCATGCAACTGAAACAGTGGGCAGTTTCCTTCACGTCAAAAACTGTACCTGACTCAGTGTGCAAAGCTTTGCACCCTCCCAAAATTCTGTTTTATTAATGCACTATCGAATTGTGTAATTAAGCACGTTTTTGATCTTTTTCCAGCTACTTTGTATAATTTTCGTACACGTAGAGCGGATACAAGGAATTCAATCATCTGGAGTTTTATTGCTCTTTTGGACCACTCTATCACTCTCTTCGCTCCCAAATTTTTCAAGTTGGATTTCTCAAGGTCTAGATCCGGTACAGTATAAAAATTTTATTCTGGAAGGCTATCCTTTTGTTTGACAGTCTTCTCATCTTCTCATAAGCAACATGCTTATCTCACAAATTAAACCTTTGGTTTATTTGTTTGGATGCCTGAGGTCCTGGATTTTGGCTTCCAAGCTTGCCCTGGTGTTTGTTGCTAAAGTCCAGTCACTGATTCGTTTCTCTGCACCTTTCTTGGTCTCTTTGTCTCTGGTCCACTTGTGGTCCCTACAAGTTGCATTAAATAATGATTTACCATATTTATTCCAATAAACGCCGTGCCGTTTATTTATTTCGTGGCGTTTTTTATGCAGCGCTTACTAGAGTGTGGCGTTTATTAGAAGGCGGCCCTTATTAATTTTCTGAGCCCTCATAGACGTAATGGATGGTAAAATAACACTGACATATTATCTAGGGGCGAACTGGTGAAGAAGGTGAAAGAGGTCAAGTACTTAGGTTCAACGTTCCATAGCAATAGGGAAATAGACTCTGATGGGACCCATAGAATCAATGGTGGATAGTTGAATTGGAGATGGGCAACCAGTGTCCTGTGTGATAGGAGGCTCCCAATTTAGTTCAATGGGATGTTGGTTAGGCCAGCTATGCTGTATCAATCAGAGTGTTGGGTAGTGAGGAAGAGCCACATGAATGGAATGCAAGTAGCTGAGATGTGAATGCTACAGTAAATGAGTAGGGCGCCAAGAGCTGATAGAATGACGGATGAGTATATCTGAGGTAGCCTGGGGTGGTGGGCATCGCCAAAAAATGGACAAATCAGCTATTCATAAGCCAAATCGATTAACTCCACTTTTTGAAAGTTTTGAGATTTTAGTGTCAAAGCACTTGTTCAGACATAAATTTTATTATGTATAATACATTTCTGAAATAATATAAATTAACACCATTAAAAATCAAAAAGCTTTTTGGCCAGTGAATAATTAATAATTTCTTTCAGAAGCCATTCTGACTAACTCCATACTGTAATGTAAATCATTGCAATAACGAAAATTCTGTCTTCGATAGTGAGGGAATTTGGATAGCAAAAATTTAAAAGGCCACTCATCTAAATAGGATGAACAGGCTCACAGTCAAATGGCTGCAGATTGAATGTCACAATTTGATAAAGTTTTAGTATTTTCGTTTGACTTAGAAAAACCTTTGCCATTTCCTAATCTTACTACATCTGTAGCTTATTATAAGCAAAATTTATATGTTTATATTTTTAGTTGTCATGATTTTAACAAAAATATAAGCCAGATGTTTGTTTGGTCTGAAACTGAAGGATCTCGTGGGTGTCAAGCAGTTGGGGTCTGTAACAAAAATATATAATGTTAGTCTGATTTGGGTGTTATTTGGTTCCATTCCTAGGGTCAGGACAGCATGGGAAAATACTGCATGCTTCAACGTGCAGGCTGAGTGCATCAATGGTCAGCACTTAGCCCATATACATTCACTCTAGTAATGGATGAGCTGCTCATGGGAATAGGGTAATGGGACCCTCAGTGTCTGGTATTTGCTGATGATGTGTGAAGGCTTGAGGAGTCCAAAGAGGATGCACAAAAGGGCCTACAGACATTAAAACAGCAATGTTGAGAGGCGGCCTTAAGGTGAACATGAAAAAGAGAGTTTACCTAGCTTTCAATTTTAGTGGCCAGGGGCAAGGGGGTGAGATTCGTTGTCGGGCGTTGAGGGGATCCAGTGGTGCAAGAGTTTCATTATTTAGGAACAGTTTTCCAGAGCAATGGAGAGATAGATTCTGATGTGACACATAGGATTAATGCAGGATGGCTGAAGTGAAGGCAGGCAAGTGGAGTCCTGAATGACCTCCGAGTCCCAATAAAGGTTTACAGAATGGTCGTTAGGCCTTCTGTGCTGTATGGCTCAGAATGTTGGGCAGGTAGGAAGAACCATGAAGGAGAATGCAAGTGGCTGAGGTGTGAGTGCTGCACTACATGAGTGGGGTGTCACAAGCCAACCGAATCTGTAATGATTACATTAGAGGTAGGCTGGGGTGCAAAACATCACAGAGAAAAGGAGAGAACAGTGGATGAGGTGGTATAGGCATGTAGTGAGGATAAGGAGGAGGAACTCATTAGGTCCACTATGGGACTGCATGTGTTGGAGCACAAGGAGAGGGGAAGACCAAAACGGACGTGGGAGCAGGTGGTTCAGAGGGACATGGAGGTTTGTGGGGTGGAGGGGTCTTGGTTGGGGATAGATAGGAATGGAGGTTAAGAACCTGCAGACTTGACCCCACCATTGGAAGAATAAGGGTGGGATGATGCTGATTTTGATGTTGCACTGTATTACTTTTCTTCACTTGCCAAATCGATTAACTCCCTTAATTACCCAAAAGTTGTGATGTTACTAAATATTACACCAAGACTATTCTGTCTCATTTATTCTACTTGTCTTAAGATGAAAGATACATCTTCATTTATGCATTACACAATGTTTATTTCAATTTTTATCTTAAAGGGAATTTCTAAAATCAATCTATATTAAGTCATCAAATATCTCCACTTTCTGTGTTAATCGATTTGGCAAGTGAGTGGCTCAAATAACAAAATTATTAACACGTAATGAGAAGAGGGGAGGAAGAGCTCATTGGGTCCATTTCAGGAATGCAGGTTGTCAGAAGCACCCAGGGCAGGGGGAGACTGAAGCAGATGTGGGAACAGGTTGTCCATAAGTATATGGCAGTGTGTGGGGTGGACAGGGACATGGTGGGAGATAGGTGGGAGTGGCAGGCTAGGACTTGCATACCCGACCCTGCTGCAGGTGGGATAAGAGGATGATGATGATGAGTAACGGCAGCGGCGATTGTTGGAGGGTGGCGATTATTGGAGGGCGGCGTCTATTGTTTATTTCACCCTGATGATGTGGCGCTTGTTAGAGGGCGGCGTTTATTCGAGGGTGGCTTTTATTGGAATAAATACGGTGTGTAATTTTTCATATTCCTTCTTGTCACAATTTGTCTCCTGTCTGTCGGAAATTTAACATCCTTCCCTTCTCTCTATTTCTTTGGTTCTCTAATATGCTCTCTCTGGCTCCTGCTGTGTGCAACCCTCGGCACCCTTGCCACTATATTGCCAACTGTTACTGTTACTCTCTAATGGGGGTTGGGGAGTTAGCCAAGCAGCCATAACAGGCCTAGCCCTAAGGAGGCTGGTCAGGGGTTAGTAGGAGGGAGGTTTAGAGGATGTAGGAGGGGAAATCTGCAGAACCCAATGTTCACTACCAAACACCCATGTTGGTATTAACGTGGGCTTGCATTGCTTAACTTCAGTGATCTTACGAGGGCTGGTGTGTCCAACGCAACCTTTTTGCATCTTCTGTTGCTGTCATGGCCAACCACAGGTATCAGCTTGTGCGCACTCTGCCTGACTGAGATGTCAGAAGGCAGTGAGATGTGAGGTCCATGGTTTACAATTGCTCAAGACAAAAAATGTATTGCCAACTGCTGCCATTTTAAGCGAGTGTTGCATCAGTACTTTTTTCGCTAATTGTTTCTCTGTGAACTCTGTTCTCATGGTGTTCCGTTTTTTTTCTGCCCCTCTAGTCCATTCCCATCCCCTCTACATTCTTCTTATAATGTTTGACTAATTCTGAAAATGCATTTCATGTAGGTGTCCACAATTAATGAATCTCAGTTTGTGGTTTATATGTGCTATTATCCACTATTTGTTGGACAAGGACTTCTATCATTGGTGAATGATGTGGAACCTGTGTATCAACAGCCACATCATCGAGGGAAGGTAAGCCTCTCTAATGATATTTGGACACACACTAGTGGTTGCACTATTTTGATGGCTGTCACATCATCGTCAAGTGTTAAATGAGTAGGGTTACCATAATTTAGAAACCATAATGTGGGTAAATTCACAACGACTCCCCACTGGAAAACAGAACTTGCAAGTTTCTGCATAGAAAAGCTAACTTATAACTAAAGGCTCGACCACACAGAACGCGATCTGTCGCAGCGGGCAGCTATCTCTGATGCAGCGATCTTTGTAACACATTAAAAACTATTAAAATGGTCACAGAGAAGGTGATCTGTCACAGCAATGTATTTTGGATAGAAGTGGTCAGCGATCCGAATGCACAAAATTACAATTTTATCACGCAATCCAATTGTCAGTTTGACATGGGCACTTCTCAATGGGTCACTGATGAAGATATTGTGCCCTATGTGGCGTTTTCATATCGCAGACCGTTGCGACGGTCACACGATTTATGCCCTCTGTGACAGATCGCGTTCTGTGTGGCCGAGCCTTAAGAAAGCCACCATTTTGAATTTGCTTACATATAGTCTGCTAATTAATTTAAACGCATTGTACTATAGATCAGTTATATATTTGTGTGGGAATTTATCGAGTTGAATTAATTTCATTGGTTGGGATATTAATAAGTAGTTGTGGTCAGAGTTTACTCGGATTCACTTTTACTTGATCCTCAAGAAAACTCACTGCATTAGCCTACAATAGACGATATTTACAGAACATGCGTTAGAGAATTTTAAAAGGCATCATTTAATGATTGACTAATTTCATCAATCATCAACATTAATCTTTTCTATGCACGCCTTCGCTACAATAGCACTAATGAGGCCCTGTGCTAGTAAACCAATCAGGCCAGCGGTGGATTTCTGCACATGTGCATGAGGCGTGTGCCCAGGGCCTATTAAATAAAGGCAGCATCAAAGTGCAACTCTCAAAAGGAAAAAAATTCTTTTATCTACTTATTATTTTTTCATAATTTAGCAGTATTTCGTAAATTAAATTGACAACTGAATAACACCAGCTAGAATAAAAATCGTTGTTGTACAAGGCTTGTTGTAAGGTGTAGGACTAGTCAAAACTTTAGAAGGGGGGCATCAAAATTGAATTGCACCTGGAGCTTCTGAAGTGCTAAATCAGCTGCTGAATGAAGCCCCCTTAATTTATCTCAGAAAGGTATGCCGTGTAGGTATACACAAGAAATCAGACATACAGTACATACTCAGGGAATTTAGGTATAGTAAAAATATTATGTGTGGTGTAGTTAAATTCATTCTAATGGGTAGTCTTTTTGAAAAATCTTGTGAAAAATCGCAGTTCACAAATTTCCGAGCTTAGATTGCTCATGAAATTTTTAGTATCTTCGTATATAATTTAAGACCATCCATGCAGCATTTTCCAAAAAAATTAAAGCCAATATATATTCTTTTAGAGATTGGTAGTCGGACCAACTAACTTCTAGCAACCATGTATGCAGAATATGAATGAAGTTTCCTGCAACTTTTAGTAACTGACTATTTTTATTATTGAAGATTGTCCAATCAATAATTTCAATATAATTAGAAAGTCTTACATATATTTTTTAGCATTATTAACAACACTTCCTTCATGGGGATCTGGTGGGAGATATGCAGGAAAGTAGGGTAAAACTGAAATGGCTGAATGATGAAATGACTATATGATATATTGTCACAATTTATTGAAAAACAATGAATTTTGCTAAAGAATTATGCTTTGAAATCATGAAGCTGTGGTTGAGAAAATGCTTATGATGGAGAGTTTATCCTGATCATTGTAAATGTCACTAAGGAAAATTTTAAGGGAATTTGCACTATAGCCATCCATTTGTGCATCAGCAAGTAGAAAAACATGAATATGTGCATATTACCCATCAAAAATTAAGCTTATGACCAGACATTCATGCAAATGGTGTTTGAGGCCTATGTGTTAGAACCATCAAGGAATGCCATGGGGGTTGGGACCTCCCTGGGATCCAATGGCAGATCATGCATGAAGCGTCCTCCATGGGGTAGGCCAGCATCCCCCAAAGCAAGCAGTGCCAAAGTTCCTGTGGTATCCAGATGCCTGGCTGGGGTGGCCCTAGCCAGATCACATTCAGAAAGCATAGTGGTAAGCCTTACCTTAGGAATTTGGGCACCCTTACAGCAGTGTTTTCCAACCTTTTATGCCACTGCACCCCCCTGAAAAAAATTTTTTCCCTCCATGCCTCCCTGTCTTTTAATAGATGATGTGTGTGTCGTTGGACATTCATATTTACAGTATTTTTATTTCAAATTACTAATTTACCTACATATAATGCATCAAAATTTAATGTGAGAGTGGGTGTTGTATATTGGTACAAAGCTTATCAAATCTTTGGGCAATGTGGAGAGTGAAACTCATAACTCCATTTTGGCTATTATCCTGGTTCAATATAGTGATACTGTACCTCGACTTACAGTGCCCTAACTTACGAGTTATTTGAGATATGACCCCGGTCAGCATGATTTTTGATGTGTTTATGATGTTATCTGATTTGAAACCAGTGTTTTTGTTCTGATTTCAAATATACAAATAGTTTTTTCCATCCCGTATAGTTTTTCAACAAATTTGCTTTAATGATGTGCTGAGATATGCTATATTTCAAGATTATTGTTTGTCATCTGAGTTTACAACAGGTAGAAGGCCACATTTCTGGGTTGAATTTGAAGAATAAAGGGCTGTGAAATAAAGTTACCATGCTTGAAGTTGGGAGATGTCATAGCATTTTGCACCAAGGTGAAGTTTTTGGGCCCAAATAACTCATCTATTCATGCAGACAGAACTTAATGATTTGGTGAGAGGTTTGAACTTATCTAAAGGGCATCTGGAATGGAGGGGGACTTAGTGGGGTAGAGGCGGAAGTGGAGGATTAGAACCCATAGACCCGACCCTGTCTCAGGCAGGAGAAGGGTGAGATGATGATGATTTGAACTTATCTAAAGGTGCAGCAGAAGTTCTTGGTTCTAGGTTAAAATGAAAAAACCTTTTGGCATCAGGGACATTTTTCTTATGGTATCACCATACAGAAGAAGACCTACTGCCATTCTTTGCTAAGGAACACTCAATAGTACTTCACTGTGGCATTCCTGGCCACATGAAATATTTTGAAATCCAATATGCTGCTTCTGAGTGGAGGCTCTGCATTGATTCCTCTAAAAGCAGTTTAAAGTCAATACTTCTTCATAATGGGAGTAAGTAGTTTATTCTAACCAGCTCTGAGAGTCTTTTGAAAGTGTGAAGAAGGTGTTGATGAAACTTGAAAATGAGGAGCACAACTGGCACGTATGTGGAGATTTCAAAAAGATAGGCATGGTTCTTGGTCAGCAAGCAGGCTATATAAAAATGCCATGCTTTTTGTGAGTGGGGCAGTAGAGCAAAAGATAAGCACTGGGTGAAGATATCATGGCCAAAAATAAAGCATCTATTTCCAGGGACACAGAAATATTTTGAACAAATCATTGATTGAGCCCACAAAGGTATTATTTTCACCTTTACATATTAAACTCTGATGAAACAGTTTGTGAAAACATTGCACACAAATGTAACCTGCTTTCACTATCTTGCAAAGCAGTTTCCAAACATTACAACAGAAAAAATTAAAGCAGGAATTTTTCTGGGTCCTGAAATTCACAAACCCATAATTTGAGGATTCTATGAATAAAACTGAAAAATATGCATGGATTAGATTTAAATCCGTTGTTTAAGGCTTCTTGGGAAACAAGAAGGGCAAAAATTACCAATACTTAGTGAAGTTGTTATTGTTGTTTTAGGGCCCTTCAACTACAGGGTCATTAGAGCCCCATCCAATGTGTAAGTCTGATGCAGGGACTGCACATACACTACACTAATGCAACGATTTTTGGATACTAGCGGTACCCTGTTTTCCCAAGCGGCCACCCATGTCAGTACTAACTGGGCTTGCGTTGCTTAACTTCAGTGATCAGACGAGAACTGGGGTGTCCAACGCAACTCACCAATCCCATACTCAGTGGAGACCATGCTGGACAAGTAGAAGAAACTTGTATGCAATATGAGTGTTAAATTGAACATTCTACACTCCCATTTGAAATATTTCCCAAACATCCTTGGAGATTTTAGTGAAGAGAATGGTAAAAGATTTCACCAAGATATTAAAGAGATGGAACAGAGGTACCAGGGAAGGTGGAATTCTAACATGATGGCTGACTACTGCTAGAACCTCGATCGAGAGTGCAAGAAACTTCCAAAATGTTCGAGGAGGTCAAAGAAAGGGAAGATTGAAGTAGAATAAAAGTACAGTGAAACTCGCTTAACACAAAACTGACGGGACCAAAATATTTTTTCGTGTTAAAAAATTTCGTGCTAAGCGATTCATGCAGAAAACCCATCATTGTTTTATATGTCGTCATATTTTATTAATTGGATTTATTGCTAAAAGTTACACTTGTAATTTTTAGTAATATAACCAACAAAGCATTAATTTACCTGCCAAAGTTTCTATTTTGGTTATATAATGCAATGTTGGAACAAATGGGGTAGGCCATCACCCCCCCACAGACAACCCGGCCAATATTCCTTTGGTTCCAGATGCCTGGCTGGGGTGCCCCCAGTCCAGGGCATGTTCAGTGGGCCCACAAATCTGACCATGCTGCAGGTGGGATGAGGATGTGATGATGTTTACTAAAAGTTACATTTGTGGGCATCATATTGGATTCAATATTTTCTATTTAAATAATGATGTAGGCTACAAATGCATAATTTAAAAAAGCCTAAAAGAATTATTGTTTTTGGGATAAAATGTGCTTTATTTTTCAGTGTCTTCTTTGAGCATAACTTATCAATAAAAAGGCCCCCTCCCCATAGTTTGAAAGGTTTGTCAGTGGCATGCCTCTACCATCCTGAACCCAGGCGGTAATCTAGCAACAGTGGCAACCATTGTTTATTTGTTTAGTTTAATGAAAACTCTGGTATTTGTTGTATATCCAGTATTTTGTTAGCTGAGAAGGAAAATAATTTTGTGTTAAGCGAATTTTCTTTCGTGTTAAAAGAAAAAAAATTATGGAATTACAGAGTATTTTGTCCGGACTGCAGTGTTGTTTCGTGTTAACCGTTATTTCATGTTAAGCGTTTTCGTGTTAAACGGATTTCACTGTATTTCAAGTCCATTCCTCACTAATCCATTTTATATAAGTCCAAGAAATCAGACTAAATATTGTTTTTTAACATTCCTTATAAAACTATTATAATTTAAGGAGATGCTTTTGTGGAATAATATTTCCAAGAAATCAATCAAAATTCATGTAAGCTGTAGAAATTATTAGCGATTTATGAAAAATCTGTACGTGCCTGAGGAAAACTAAACCCATATTTGAAATCAGCAGCCAAAAACAATTCCCGAATCATCTGAATTTTTGCAATCATCCGAAATTTTTTTTCCAAAATGTAGCCCTGTGTGAGCTTTCATTTGGTCAGTTTGTTAATTTGAGATGCGAACTAAAAATATACGAGTTATGAGTGAGCTTTCCACACCACAAATAATTAGCAATCTCCAAGACAGTTATCTACCCCTGCAAGTCCTTCTATCCTGGATAATGCATCTGCTCACCCACCAAACCCCAAAGACACTTCCTGTCCTGCAGCCTATGAACCAGCAGGTGAACCCTGATTTTCAAGGAATTCTTCAGCAAGCACATGTTCTGCCACTGCTTTGATGTGAGTCTCACAATTATAGACCTGTTTGACCTGTGCATGTAAGAACCTGTGTTCTGAGGCTGTGCCTGAATAGGATATCAAAGATTGGAACAAAAGTGGCAGTGGTAGAGGAGAGTGTGTCCCTTGGAAAGTGCATGGGCTTGGAGGTTGCCGAAGAAGATGTCACCAAGGCTCATCACATCGCACTCTGCAGTAATTATAGCATTGGGAAACAAGTAAAAATCAATGATATTTCTTTAATAATACTGAGGAACAAATTTTTACTTTGGAAAAAAAAACATTTCTCACTTACTGCTAGATTATTTATCTGTTCTCCATTTTGCCTTAGGACGTCACGTTCTCTGGTAATTCATAGGGCTGCAGTTCCATTAAAACATTAATTGTGAATGGACATCATACCTCAGATATTGTACTGTATATAATTTCTGTTAATAATATAGGACTTTACATGATATAGGGCATTTATGTTAATGACATAAGGCTATCTGCAGATGGCACCTGCATTGCAAGGGTGGTGGATGAAGGGTTATCTTCCTGTACAGAATTGCAAACAAGATGTATACCTGGAGCATAAAGTGGGAGTCACTGCCATTAAACCTGCACAAATGTAGCTTTCTTATGATAAGCAGGTCCTGAAGGCGATTTGATCTTGCTTATTGCATAGGTAGTATGAGAGTTAAGAGGGATTATTCTAAATACTATGGTCACTTGGAGGGAGCACACTGACAAATCGATTGGGAATACTGGGCATGCCCTCCGTTTGGTTAATAGATTTCTAGGGGACAGCACAAAGGAAAGGTTTTCACTGGTATGGCCAATTGTAGAGTAATGTAGTTCAATTTGGTATCCCTTTTAGGCAGGATTTATCTAGGGAAATTGAAATTATTCAAAGGCGGGCAGCAAGAATTGTGTTACATCATTTCTCTCGAAGATTGAGTGTCTCACACATCATCACAGAAAGTCTTTGGCAGCTTATCCTTTGCAGAATATAGAGGGAGAAATGATCATCCATTGAAATTGTAAGGGATCAGTGCACAAACAGACTTGTATTACTGTTTGTTTTCCAAGGGTTATTTGGCTATTGGAATGCTCTCGGTGAGGATAATGTGGTGAACATTCTGTAAGAAAGTGCCATTACAGCAGGTGGGCAATGCATGACAATAGATGCTGTGCTTCAGGTGGGTTACAAATTAGGAATGAGAGTCATTCTCTCCACTGCCAATTTGACCTATAAGGGCTGCTTGCAGTGTATTCAATTAAATTAGAATGCAATCATGTTCCCAGTGGCTCACTAATCTATCAGGGAAACAAAACTCTACTATAAACTGGTCACTAGCTGTATACTAGTAGGCCTACCTAGGACTAATAGCTGGCCAGTGACAATAGGTAGACTAAAGTACAGCCAGATTTCTTTCATACTGTATGTCATTTACTGCTTTATTTACAACTGTCACTAAAATTTTAAAAAGGGGAATTACAAAACATTCGAGGGTCACACAGTAAAACGAAAGTCATTTATGTGAACAGCATACAAAAATACATAAAATAGCTCTATTGGTGTTTCCGTATTTTTTTGGCTGTTATACAGTGTAACAGTTTTAAACAATATACAGTATTTAGGGTGTTTTGGTGGCTGGATTCGATTAAAGGCATTTTAATTAATTTCTGTGAACAAAAATAACTTGACAAACAAGCAATTTGAGTTACGAGCTCAGTCACATAACGAATTAAACTCGTAAGTCGAGGTATCACTGTATTTGGTTTTCATTGCAGCCAGTGCCGAATAGCCTGTTTCAAATGAATAATATGTCACAAACGGCAGAAGGACTTGCATTGCTTTGAACTACAATGATTCATACTCTCCACCTGCACCTCCCCTGGTAGTAGTCCATGCCTCCCCTGGGAGTCACGCCTCCCAGGTTGAATGGATGCAAGATAGTGAAGGGGTCAGAATGGGGCTGGTATAGTATTACATAGTGAGCTGCAACAAGAGGTCACCCTGGTGAAACGAATTAATAGTAAGCTACTGTTTGTGACAGTGGTTTGGTTAGGAGTAGTGCTTCTCCTCAACAGCACGTATGTCCCCAGGCAGGTCTTGATGAACCCACCAAGGTGTTTCTGGAGGGAGTTTGAGGACTTGGTGCACTCACTGGAAGTTGAGGTGGAGCAATGTCAAGGGAATGAGCACTTAATTATCAGTGGGGACTTTAATTACCACATAGGCAAAGATAAAATAGGGATATGGAGGATGGAGGTATGGAATAGTTAGAATAGAATGGCAGCAAATCCTTGACACAGCAGATGCACATGGCATTGCTTTGGCAAATATGTGGTTTACAAAGAGGGACAAGCACCTAATCATATTCCAGTCACCACAGACTCTATGGTTTCTTTATGGTTAGAGGGCAGCATTGAGCAGAGGTTTGTGATTGCTGGGCACTCCCCAGTGAAAACTTCCAAAAAAGAATGTGGCTTATGTTAGAAATCCTAGTGAAGGTGGCAGGCAAGGCACATTCTTGGAATGGAGAGCAGGTCATCAGGTGATGGAAATTACCCACCAAACCTGAGGAATTTATACAAGAAGTTCACAGGAAGGTAGACGGGGATTGGGAAAGGACAGCAGGGGCAGGGTGAAGTAGAGCAGGGTTAGAGTAAGAATCACTATCCAGGGAAACAGGCAGATATGTTGGTGGAATAAGGAGGTAGAAGCAGCCATGAACAAAAAGAAGGCTGTTTTCCACAGGTGAAGGGAGATAGGGGGCCAGAAGTCTAAGACTCAATATAGGCAGGCCAAGACCACTGCTAGGAGGATCATTGCACTGATCAAGCACCAGAAGTATGACGCCCTCTATGAACAGTTGGTTGGTTGGATTAGTTGAATGGGTTGGGGAATAAGTCCAGCAGCCATAACAGGATGAAACCCTTGAGAAGGCTGCCCATGGGTGAGGAGGAGATAGGTGAAAGGATGAGGAAGAGGGTTTATTTGCAGCACCAAACGTTCGTTACCAACCACCCATGTTGGTATTGACGTGGGCTTGTGCTGCTTAACTTCGGTGATCTCGCAGGTGTGTCTAATGAAACTTGGCTACACAGGAAGAACAGAGAGAAGTTTTCAAACTGGTGAAGGCTAGAGACAGGGCAGCTAAAGATATACCCTGACCCATAACAGTGAAGGATAGTAAAAGTAGGGCCCTGCTTTCCCCACCAGAGGTAAAGAGGAGGTAGGAAGAGAACTTCAAAAACCTTTTCAATGCTATGTTATACTAAGTTTCAATGTTACACTAATGGGTTGGGGAGTAAGCCAAGCAGCCATGAAGGCCAAACCCTTAGGAGGCTGCAGAGCAGTGTAGAGCAGTGGTTGGCAAACTGTGGCTCGTTGCCCCTTTGAATCCAGCTCTTCCACAAATGGCTGTGTTGGTGTCCAGGCATGCACAGCAGTGTTGCTTGGGTGATGGAAGATGTGGCAAGGCAGTATGTGGTGCTGGGGAGGCACAGTTGACCAAGGCTCTTTGTCCACTGCCACAACAAAATTGCAATTCACTGAAATGCAATGCAACTAAAGTTAATTGCGATGTCACTTTCTTCCACAGATGCAACTCTTTGGCAATAGTTGCACTTATGATGCTGAGTAGATCAGATGAAGAGAGCATTGTGTGGATGGTGCACATTGCTTGATAGTTGCAATGGTGGGAGAAGTCCACATCGTTAACATGAGTCAGACTAGCATGCAACTAAAAACTAAATAAAATTTCATTATTTTTCCGTTGAGGTGTAGTTGGATTGTGGCAGTGGACAAAGGGCCTTATGCATGAGTTTAGTGGGTCATTCAGTCAGCCGTCTCATTGTGTAAAGTGGTCCATGCTTGTCATGGCCACAAATCACACCTGGGTGGTCAAAAGTATCTTCTTGAAGAAAAGTTACCTGCATTTTTCTAACCAGCCATTTCCAAAAATTTGATTTGTATCACAAAATAAGATCACTATTACTGTATTATCTTGCATATAATATGCACTCCAAGTTTCAAGATTTTGTGTTAATGTAAAAATCACAATACCCATGTATAATACACATGTTAGGTTTGGCAGTTACAGTATTTCAGATGACGATTCCAAAGATTTTTTTTGGGTTTTAATATCAGTATTGTTGGACATAGCTGGACATACTCATTTTTATTACAGTACTTCTTATTTTTTTTAGTAGTACACTAGTATTACTATATCCATGGTTTCATCATCATCATCTTACCCTCATCTTGCCTGTGGCAGTGTCATGTCTGCAGGTTCTAGCCCTCCACTTCCATCTATCGCCCACCATTTCCCATTCCACCATGCAAATTGCTATATCCTGATGGACAACCTGTTTCCATGTCACCTGAAGTCTCCCCCTGCCCCGGGTGCTACCAACCACCTGCTTTCCTAGTATGGCCCTAATGAGCTCCTCATCCCCTCTTCTCATAACATACCCATGATTATGTTTGTATTAATGTACATATCTGTGGTATAAAGATAAATAAAATCTTTATCCTTTTACAGTAATTCTTAAATGGTCAAAACGAATGCTAGGTTAAATTTACAGTTAAATATGCTATTTATAAAAATAACTCAAAAGAGCACCTAATGGAAGTTAAATAAAGTTAATAAGCAATCATAAGCCTCTTCTGTTGCTTTCAATGGATGATCCAGAATTCTTTACTTGTGCTTAGTGTTCCTCTGAAAATGGCTGAAATTTTTACTCCTTTGTATTATATGCACCCAGACTTTCACCATTTTTTTGGGAAATACCTGCGTGTTATACACAAGGTAATACAGTAAATTAATTAATGATGTTGCTACCTATATGCAGTAGAGTTCGGCTGTAGTGTGCCATTAATAACGAACTCTTGGTTATAATGTACTGTATTTCAACAATGAAAGTTTCCTAGTGAAATCTTTCCCAATCAAATCTTTCACCCATTATAACAAACTTTGGATATAACGAACTGTTTTTAGCACATTTTCCTGGGTCATTACAACCAGATTTCACTGTAGCTGAAGTTTAAAAAATTTGGCTCTCAAAAGAAATCTTAATCATTGTACTGTTGATATTTGGCTTTCTTGACTGATGTGTTTGCTGACTACTGGTGTAGAGGATGCAGAAGAGGGGAAATTTACAGCACCCAAAGTCCTATACCAACCACCCATATTGGTACTAACGTGGCATTGCTTAACTTCACTGATCTCACAAGAGCTGATGTGTCCAGTGGAACTTGGCTGCAACCACACCGCCTATCCTACATCAGCAGGGGTGGTGGACTATGTAACAGAGGAGGAAGTACTGTAGCAAGAGCACTTATGAAGATGAATGGTCAAAAAGCTGTAGGCCCAGATGGAATTCCAATCCAAGTGTGGCATAGCCTTAAGAGGACAGGTACCAGGTGGCTAGGGAAACTCTTCAGTAGGATAGAGGCATGAGTGTTGGATAGTGCCACTTCAATGGCATGAGAGTTGGATAGTGCCACTCTTCTAGGGCAAAGAAGATTTCTAAGATTGTGATAACTATAGAGGTATAAACCTAAGGAGCCACTCCATGAAGCTCTTGGAGAAAGCAATGGAACGTCACCTATGGGATAGAACTAGTGTTCATGGAAATCTGTTTGGGTTTATGCCAGGTAGGTCCACAATGGAGCCAATGTTCATTCTGAGGCAGATGATAGCAAAGAAAGGGTAGATCTCCAGAAAGATCTCCATGCCAGTTTTATTGACCTGGAGAACGCCTATAACAGTGTGCAATGCCATGTAGTGTGGGATGTATACAAAAGAGGGGGTAGAAGAAGGGTTTATTCAAATAGTCCAGGATATGTATGATGGCTCCATGGCCAGGGTAAGTACACCTTGGGGAAATACTAGGGGCTTTCCAGTGGTGTAAATAGCTGAAAATTAGGGAGAATAGGCTGAGGTGGTATTTAAACATCATGAGAAGAGGAGCTCGTTAGGTCTATTAAAGGAATTCACCATTTTGCTCATTTTTACCAAATGTGGTAAGGCATGGAACAGTGCATCAGAAATGCAAACTGTCTTTCTTCAATACAAACATATGAATACTTCAAGCATTTGCAGGTAATATTGAGGGGTTCTTGGTTCTGTACAACGGGGGGGGGGGGGGGCTGATGAGATTGTTACGACCATGCTGCATTACCAATTAATGACCACAACCCAGCTTACTAGTCACATGATACTGTGTTTCCATTAAAAGAGATCCTAAAAAAAGAGTTCCTTGTAAAAGAGATCCTAAAATACTCTCCTGATGTCTATGTGATAGGCATGGTCATTCAGGGTTGACTCAGGGTATCCCCAATGAGCAACTGACACTTGACATCATAGGACCATGCATAAAATTTGTCAAACAGTTCCTTTTAAGGTGTCAACACTACTCTGACAAGACATGTCAACACATCAGGTCAGATAGCAAATTCACGCAACATATGTATAATGACATATACTCTGTATACATTGTTCTGATGTGCTTTCATACATCCAAGCATTGTACTGCATATTACCTTGTTGTAGAACAAACATGTCAAACTGGGGTATCCCAAGGGCCACATAGGTAACATGCAGTACTCATGTGGGTGTCATGTAGTGTTGACTTGTTTGCAATTTATTTCTGAAAGTACCTAAAGGCCTGGCCTGATGGTGTCAAGTATATTTGTGGTATTTCATAATACAGTAGTACCTCTAGATATAAGTAAATTGAGATATGGGAAAAAATTTGGAAAATACATACAGGGTGATTTTAAAGGTCATGCTCAAAGTGAAGGGGGAGGTGGAGGAGTAAAAAATAAACAATATTTACTCTGCAAAAGATTTGATTTGAGGCTTTAATTATGGAGTTATAAGCATTTGATAGATACAACCAAACATCAAATGTCCACCATGCTACTTTTGTAACACACAATGAAACCCAATTTAAAATCAATGTGTGAGTAGGTATTATTGGTGATCATTTAATTGGACCATATCTTATGCCACCAAATTTAAATGGGCACATCTACCTCATTTTCTTGCAACAAACACTCCCAGAACTTTTAGAAGATGTTCTACTTGTGTTATGGCAGTAAATGTGGTTCCAACAGGATGGAGCTCCTGCACATTATGCACATGACGTTCGAGTATTTCTTCACAACACATTCCCAGGCAGATGGATTGGCAGAGGTGGTGCAGTGGAATGGCCAGCCCATTCTACTGATTTATCACCACTCTGTTATTTTTTGTGGGATCATCTCAAAAGTCTGATGTATTAAACACCAGTGAATGATCCTGAAACACTTCTAGCCAGACTAGTAGCAGCGAGTGAGGAAATCAGAAATACACCAAATGTTTTTGCAAATGTGCTCTAAAGTTTTATTTTGTTGTTGTTGTTTGTTGAAGTTTAAGGTGCCGTCAACTACGAGGTCATTAGAGACCCGTCCATTGTATAGTTCTAATGCATATACTGCACAAACACTACACTAATGTGACGATTATTGGGTATTAGCAGAACCCAGCTTTCCTGAGCGACCACCCATGTCAGTACTAACTGGGCTTGCGTTGCTTAACTTCAGTGATCAGATGAGAAATGGTGTGTCCAACGCAACTCGCCACTCCCTAAAGTTTTATGAGGAGATGTGCAGCATGCATTGAGCACAGGGGACATAATTTCGAACAGTTGTTGTAATGGAAATCTTTTGTTCAAATCCTGCAGTGATTGTTATTTCTTCAGTATATTTCAATCAATCAATGAATACCATTAATTAAAACAGTGTCTTTTATTATGGCAAGGTTACCAGAATGTGTAATATGCATTGGTATTTCAAAGAGTCACAATTGTGATGCAAAACTATCAAATGCTTGTAACTCCATAATTAAAGCCTCAAATCAAATCTTTTGCAGAGTAAACATTGTGTGTGTATTATACATTGGATTAAAAATTTCAGCCATTTTCAGAGGAGCACTAAGCACATATAGAGAATACTGGATTGTCCATTGAAAGCAACAAAATAGACATACATATGTGTATTAACCTCATTTAACTTCTCTTAGGTGCTGTTTTCAGTTATTTTTATAACTAGCATATTTAACTATAAATTTAACATAACTTTCATTTTGACCATTTAAGAAATAAAAGGATAAACACTTCATTTAAGAATTTATATAAACCTCATCAATTGCAAATAGAAAGTTATTAAGAGGGTTTATAATAAGTCTATTAGATAAATATATATGGATGCATTACTGCTAAAACTGCTTTTGCAATAAAAAGCTAAATAACAGAAGAGATTTTCATTCTTAACAGAATCTTCTTTGGAGTATTTTTCTGGGTGCAGATTCTGGTTGGACATCTCGTAGAGCTTTATTGGTCATTTGTTTTTTGAATGTGGCTATCCAGCTTCCTTATTGGAGATGTTACAGCTCTGCTGCCTTGAACTGTACTCTCTGTCTGTCTGTATTCTCTTGGATGACTCTGTACTGTTGTGTTTTTAGATGATGCTTGCATCTCCTTTTATACTTCTTCTTGAGGTAAAAAACTAAAGTGAATCATCTTGACAGACGTTTTTCTTTTCAACTAAAAGGTGCTTCACCCATGTTAAATATAGTTTTAAAGTAATAGTTTTCCATTTGCTACCAAGTTGCTAGCAGTAGAAGTAACTCCCAGCCAGAATTTGATAGGGATTTGCCAGGAGGAATGGATGAGGTTATTATCACTAGGGTGGGAATTTATTTATTCCACGCACAAAACAGTTCCAGAGTGCAAAATAAAAAAAAAAAACTTCAGGGGAAAACTAAGCCCGGACATGGTAACAAGTAAACACAAAGAAAAAGATACATTACATACTCGTTTGATCACAAAAATGGTTATATAAAGCCCGTCTAAAATGACGGCAATTAACGATACATCAGAATTGAGTACAGTCGTAGAGCTTGGAACGGAGTAGGAAAGGAAGAGCATTCCATTTCCCCAGGACTACCCATGGAAAAAGCTTCTCCCTAAGATCATTAAAAGGAGAAGTCGGTTCAACCTTAAAACGGCGGGTTCTACGAACCGAGATATCAGCGTGAAAATAAACAGAGAGAAAATGTTAAGAATGCTTGTTATATCTCAGAGCTGCAGCAATAATCAATAACTGACAGAAAGAGAGGTATAGGGATAGTGGCAGGAGGCGGAATCTGTGACAGTGAAAAGAGATAGAGCGCCATGGAGGAAGACGAAAAATAGCACGAAGAATTCTATTATATGGAAGCCTAACTGGACGCAGTTGGGAATATTTCAGCCCTGCAAGGAAAGGGGCGGCGAAATTCACAAGTGGAAGAACTTTCGTGTGGAAAATAGTACGAAGTGGCTTACCAAAGAGTAAAGGTCTGAGACGGAGAAAGAGATACACTAAAGTATTTAATTTCACCGAGAGAGAATCCCGGTGATGGAGAAATTTCAGTTGTGAATCAAAAATAGTGCCAAGCACTGGCAAGAAAAGTAAAGTACCACTAACTGGTTTGGGGAGAGCCTTGGCAGAGAAGACTATTACTTTTGTCTTCTCCACATTAAGGTACATCCCCAGGGATGAATACCAAAGGGAGACAGAGGACACTAAGTTAGTAATTCGTGAAGGAATAGAATCCAATCAATCACGAGGAACAGCAGTTCCGAAATTATTATCGTCCGTGCACGACCACAGCCGCCACCCCTTGCAACATTCCGGAAGATTGGAGGAAGCTAAATTAAACAAGAGGGATTGATCAACTACTAAGTAAATTACAAGTATATAAGGCCATGGGCCCTGATGGTGTTTCACTATTTATTCTGCAGCGACTTTCTAAGATTATTAGCTATTACTTGGTGGAAATTTTTAAAAAGTCATTAGCCACAAGCATTTTTCCATCATCATGGAAACTGGCAAACGTGGTGCCCATTTTCAAGTCCAGGGACACAGCAGACCCTAAGTGCTATAGACCAGTTTCATTAACAAGTGTTGTATCCAAGATTTTTGAGCACATCTTATTCTCATCTATAATGGCATATCTGTTAAGGAAGGGCATCATTAGTAATAACCAACATGGGTTTAGGAAAGGCAGGTCATGTGACACCAAATGGCTTGGTTGATGGATCATATTCAAAGGGCTTTAGAAAGCAGAAAGCAGGTTGATATTGTGTTCTTAGACTTTGAACAGGCGTTTGTCATGGTGCCCCATGATAAGCTGGTCTCAAAAATGTCCAACTTAGGGATACATAGTAATGTTATTCAATGGGTAAGGTCCTATCTGCTTGATAGAAAACAGAGGGTGATTTTCAATGGTAGTGCATCTCAGTGGAAACCAGTCACGTCAGGGGTCCCTCAGGGAAGTGTATTGGGTCCTTTGTTGTATATTTGCTATTAATTCCTTCCTTGAACTATTTGCAGATGACCCATGTGCTGCTCAGGTATTAGATGATGGGTTATCATCCTGTGTGCAATTACAACAGGACCTAGATAGGATTTACAATTGGTGTGTAAAATGGGAATTGCCATTAAACCTGAAGAGGTGTAGGATCCTCACAATATCAATATCTTGAAAGCTACTTGATTTTGATTACCACATAGGTGGAGTGTGAGTTGATAGGGTTGTAACCCATAAACACCTTGGAATTGTCTTAAACAGTCAAGGTAATTGGCATCGAACCAGAACGAACCCGAAGACCTAAGCCCGATAAAACCGTTATTTTTGGTTGGCAAAGAAACCAGAAGCGAACCAAAAAAAATATCGCTCTTATCGGTTCGAACATGGGGTCCAGGCACCATACGGGCATCCGGGCGTCCATATGGGCATGAACATGGGGTACAAAATCACTCCAACCATCAGAAACATGCTGTACATGCTGTATATACAAAAAGTTTGCATGTGCAGCATGTCCTATTTCTCAAGCAGACTGTGTGCAGGGGCCTTGAATATAGTGAAGTGCTACACACCCTATCGACAGTCATATAATTCCCCTTCAGAAAATCCTGACTATGCTACTGCCTGTGTGATAGGGACGTTGTACAGGGCAGTGGTTCAGCCAGCTTTGTTATAAGGATCAAAATGTTTGGCAGTGAGGGAGAACCACGTCAATAGAATGGAAGTAGCCGAGATGTGAATGCTGTGGTACATGAGTGGGGGTCACGATCTGACCGAATCTGATAAGATTAAGTTAGTAGTAGCTTAGGAGTGGGAGGCATCACTTAAAAGATGAGAGAGAATTTGTTGAGGTGGTATGGGCATGTGATGAGGAGGGGAGAGGAAGAACTTATTAGGTCCATTACAAGACTGTGAGTGAATGGGGATACCAGGGGTAGAGGGAGACCAAAATGGCCATGGGAGCAGGTGGTGCAAAGGGACTTGGAGGCATGTGGGGTGGAGTGGGACTTGGTGGAGGATAAACGGGAGTGGAGGATTAGAACCTGTAGATCCAACCCTGCCTTAGGTCAGATAAGGGTGAGATGATGGTGGATATTTTAAGTATAATTTGCTGTATTTTAAAATTATGTTTAATACATATTATTTTTTTTAATTAATATTCGGAGTGAAACAGAAAACCGTAAATCAGAAAAACTGTTATTTTTACTGGAATGAAAATCATAACAAGCACCATAACCAAAACCAGAATGAAAAAAAAATAAAAAGTGGTAGTCGTTTTTCTATCTGCCATTTACTTTTATGGTCATCTGGTAAAGAGGAAGGAAATGAGAGGGGAACAGTTTTTTTTCTGTCTAAAATGCCCTGGGTATTTTTTAATTGGTGAATTTTTGGTCCATTTTCTGAGAGTTTTGAATGGTTGACAATCCTGGCAGCTGTTTTTTTTTCACTTAAAAGGTTCTTCATTCAAGTAAAATATGGTTTTAATGTAATAGTAGTTTTAGTAGTGTAATAGTAGTGTAAGGTTAGAATAGTAGAATAGAACAAGTTAGAACGAAAATAATACGAAATAGTACGAAAATAATAAGAAATATAAAATTTGTGAGCCATATCTTTCACGTTTTGCGACTTCCCAGTCTCATTGTGAAAAGTGGTCAATGTTTGTTGCATCCATGAATCACACGTGGGTGACAAAAGTATCTTCCTAAAGCACAAAGTTACCTGTATTTTTCTAACTAGCCTGGACAGCGTGATGGGTGTGCAATCCGAATGATAGCACAGGGCCCCGTGCATTCGGATTAATGAGCCAATTTATAGAAGGACCTCACTTCACGTGGTCGGCGGGTTCTAGCCCTCCACTCCTGTCTGTCTCCCATCAGGTCCCCGTCCACCCCACACGCTACCATGTCCCTACAGACTACCTTTTCCCACGTCTGCCCCAGGTGCTACCGACCACCTGCATTCCTGGCAAGGTTCTAACAAGCTCCTCCTCACCGTGTGCATACCATCTCAGCCTATTCTCCCTCATTTTTTCTGCAATTTCCACCACCCCCACGCTACCTCTAACATAGGCATTCCTGATTCTATCAGCTCTTGACACGCATTGCATCTCGATTTGCACACGATTTGTATCTCGGCCACTTGCATTTTGTTGACGTGGCTCTTCCCTCCTGCCCAATACTCCGATCATTACAGCATAGCTAGCCTAACCACTGCCCTGCAGAACTTCCCTGTCAGCTAGATTGGGACCCTTCTATTACACAGGACTCTGCTTGCCTGTCTCCACTTCCACCAGCCCCCATTGATTCTATGGGTCACATCCAAGACTATCTCCCCATTGCTTTGGAACGTTGATCCTAAGTATTTTACCTCTTGCACCTTTTTCACCAGTTCGCCCCTTGAACGTACGTAACTGTTATTTTCCTGCCCTTTCCAATTGAAAGCAAAATGATCTGTCTTCATCATGTTCATCTTTAGCCCTCCCTTTTCTATCGCTCCTTTTATAACGTTTAGTCCCTTCTCTATCTGTTCTCTGCTGTCACTAGCTTTTCCAATATCGTCAGCAAATGCGAAGCACTGAGGGGCCCAGTCTCCTACCCCTGTAAGCAGTTCGTCCAAAACCAGGGTGAAAAGATATGGACTAAGCGCCAATCCTTGGTGCAGCACAACTTTCACTGGAAAGCCCCTGGTATTCCCACAAGGAGTCCGTATCCTGGCTGTGGAACCATCATCCATATCGTGGACTATTCGAATGAACACTTCTTCTACTGACCTTTTTCGTAATACCTTCCAAACTACCTGCTGTTGGACACTCGTAGGCCTTCTCTAGGCCAGTAAAGATGGCATGGAGATCTTTCTTTGCTCTCCTATACTTTTCTATCATCTCCCTCAGAATAACGATGGGCTCCATTGTGGACCTACCTGGCATAAACCTGAACTGATTTCCATGGACACAAGTTCTATCCCAGAGGCAGCATTCCATTACTCTCTCCAAGAGCTTCATGGAGTGGCTCATTGGCTTTATACCCCTATAGTTACCACACTTTGGCCATCCCCTTTGCCTTTTAAGAGTGTTACTATCCAACTCTCATGCCATGCAGATGGCATTCTATCTCCAACAGCTAAAATATGGTAAAGTTTCCCTAACCACCTGGTGCCTCTCCTTCCTAGGCAATGCCCTACTTTGATTGGGATTCTATCAGGGACTACAGCTCTTCAGCCCTTCATCTGCCTAAGTCCCCTGGCTACTTCTTCCTCTGTTACACAGTCTACCGCCCCTGTCGATGCAGGATAGGGGGCAAAGTCCTCCTCTCCCTCTTCAGTATTGAAGAGGTTTTGGGAGAACTCCTCCCACCTTCTCTTTCCCTCTGATGGGGAAAACATTACCCTACCTTTGCTATCATTCACTGTTATGCCTTGAGGTATGTCTGTAGCTGCCCTATCTCTAGCCTTGGCAAGCTTGAAGACTTCTCTGTCCCCTTCCTGTGTCTAGCTGCACATAGAGGATCTCACAATTCTGGTGATTGGCTAGGGCAATGATCCTCCTAATGGTGGTCTTGACCTGCCTATATTGTATCTTAGACTCCTGGTACCTAACTCCCGCTACCTGTGGAAAACAGGGGAGCGGTGAGTTGCATTGGACACACCAGTTCTCGTCTGATCACTGAAGTTAAGCAACGCAAGCCCAGTTAGTACTGACATGGGTGGTCGCTCAGGAAAGCTGAGTACTGCTATTACCCAATAATTGTCGCATTAGTGTAGTGTCTGTGCAGTCTATGCATTAGAACTATGCAGTGGACGGGTCTCTAATGACCTTGTAGTTGATGGGACCTTAAACACCAACTAACAACAAATGTGGAAAGCAGCCTTCTTTTGTTTGATGGCTGCCATTTCCAAAAATCTATTGTTGATATTTGGCTGTTTTGACCGATGAGTTTGCTGACCACTAGTCTAGAAAACCACTGGTCTGTCCATAAGTTAGGGGGCGCCAATTTTTCCCTTGCCCTGGGCGCTAGATACCCATGCTACGCCACTGGTCAGGTCTGCAGGTTCTAGTCCTCAACTCACGCCTATCTCCTACCAGGTCCCAGTCCACCCCACACACTGTCATATTATTGCAGACTGCTTGCTGCCACATTAAGTAAATTTCAGGAATGCAGGTGGTCAGAAGCACCATGGGCAGGGGGAGACCAAAGCCCCCCCACAACCAAAAGTTAAGCTATTGAGTGTGTAAACAAATCTGCTACATGAAATCGTCGAATTTGTTCTTCCTGCCCTTCAGAAATTAAATGCATGATGCAATATTCATGCCACTGGTGCCCCAGAGCAATCTGTGTTAATCATCGTGGGCATATTTGTATAGTCGTGGCCTCTAAAAAAACTCACCTAGAAATGGTACATAAAAAAACCCACCGTCTAACTTGGCTCTTATTAAATAAAAAGTGTTACTGTTTTGCATGCGCTGTTAAGCTACATGCGTGTAGCTAAAATAAAGCAGCATTTAACTTACAGTGACCAACATTATCAAAAAAAAATTTTTTTTTTCATTTTCTGGGAAAATACGCCATAATTGTTTGGTTTTTTGCACGATTTCAAGGCAGTACCACATTTAAATGGAAAAGTGCCATCAATTTTCCATATGGCCAAGTGTTAGGCCATACCCCCCTCTACTTAGAAAATAAATATTTTACTGTTACCTACAGCCAACATTTTACAGTAATCCTTTAAAGCCAAACATAAAAAAAACCCATACGTCCTCTAAAAAAACCCACCTCCAAAGTATTTCAAAATTTGAAAGAATGTGGAATAAAGAGTTTGCAATAAGCCCATGCAGCAAGTTTTTCAAAACTCAACCTAGTATTTATAAAAATTGTATTTTAAAAGTGTGTACCTCAAAAAATTTCTGCCAAGAAAATTCTACATTGGCCACTTAAGGAACGTATTCTACAAGGATGAAAATGAGCCACTTCCCCAGGCGTCATTCAGATTTTTAGACTTTAGAGGAGATGGACGACTACCTGCATTCCTGAAATTGACTTTACGAACTCCTCCTCATCTCTTCTCATTACGTGACCACTCCCAGCATTCACATCTCAGCTTGTTGCATTCTACTGAAGTGGCTCTCTTCCCTGCCTAGCGCTCGGGTACTGCAGCCAAATTTTCCATTGCAAAATTGCTAGGCTGCCCCCATGATAGTGCTGCACCGCGAATTACCGGTGTCATGCAGAGCTGCGCTACTTCAGCATCTTCACAAACGCGGGTGGCAAAGGTAGTGTGTGAGACTACCAGCTACCAAAAAATATAGATGGAAATTAATGGTAAAAGTGTATTTGAATGTCCTAATTGGTTTCGTCATGCGTTGCAGACGACTTGTGGCGCTTCGGTCGGTTACAGATGTTAAAAATACACGTTCCGGGGCGTGTTGCACATGTTAATGTTTTGAAGTATTAACTGAATAACTGATAAACTGAGAATGGATAAAGTTGTTCCAGTCATTGTTTTTCAAATGGTGGGTACAAATAGGATTTTTTCTGAGGTGAAAGATACATGCAATGAATTATCTCTGGTAAAGATCCTTTACAATGATCTCTACTTTCGGTCTTTTGGTTCTCCGGCCCGCGAACAAGATACATATCGATTCTGTGAATGATCTCGTGTAGCCAGGAATATCCCGTTTGTACGAATCTCGCTTTTCTAGGCACAGAAAAATCTCTGAAAAATTTATTTCCGCCCTGAAAATAATGTTTAGTCATAAAAATACTTCTTTTCGTCAAAACAATAACACGTGCAACACGCCCCGGACCATGTATTTGTAACATCTTTAACCGACCGAAGCGCGCAAGTCGTCTGCAAGCAATAACAAAACAATTAGGACATTGAAATACACTTTTACCGAAATTAATTTTTAAGGAAATCTTTGCATGGATCGTTATTAATTAGGAAGGAATGAAGGTACTGAAAATTTCAGGGACATCGCATGCTTAGAAACCAATGATCAGAGAGTTTTGTAAGATGCAGGTTACCCTTTACCATTCTAGGGTTAAGTAAGCAAGGCATTTTATAAGGATGAAAATGAGCCACTTCCCAAGGCATCATTTAGATTTTTAGACTTTAGAGGAGATGGTCGTCCAGCATCCCTATGGAATTTGATCCTGCAGAGAACATTTTCTATGGTGCAATTCCAATGAACTTGCAGCTTCATTAGGAATTTCAATTGAACCTACTGTTACAAGGAGATGTTATCCATCTGGGCGTTATGGCACATGCGCGTTAATGCATTTATAATAACTTGTGTCTAATGCAATTTTGATGTTGTGTGAATAAATTTTTGTTCTTAAAATCCAGTAGTAGTCGTTTCAACATCCATGTAAATTATTATGAAAAAAAATATGTTAACTACGTTTGAAACTTTAAGAAAAACTAACTTAGAGACATGGTTTTTTTTATAGAGACCATAGGTTTTTTTTATGAACATCGGGTTTTTTTTTAAAGTTTCACTTTTTTGAAAAATACCAAAAAATGAATGACCAATGAATAGGTGAAAGTACTGAAATATCTGCACAACATGTAGCCATGATAAAAGAACACAAAAACTTTGATAAATGGGCACTTACAGAAAGATATGGGGCTAAAAGTGAAAAGTGGGGGTTTTTTTTAGAGGCCACGACTATATTCAATGTGGAAATTTAAAATAAATTGCGTATTGTGGATTGCAACACATTGATTAATAAATATGCAATCGAGTTTTAAAATTATAGCACGGCATTTCAATAAAATATTGCAAATGTACTTTGGCAGTCTCACAGAGTACCCTTTACCTTTAATGTAACAGTAAAGGTAGCATTACCTCTCTAGGGTTAACGTAAATCTTGAAACTTGGGGTGTATATTATATGTGAGACAATACGGTATATACAGTATACTGTATTACAGTATCTCGTGTATTATTATGCACCCAAAATTTCACTATTTACATTAATGTAACAATTTCAGTACCATGTATAATATGCAGGTTAAGTGGATGGGGACCTGGTGGGAGATAGGTGGGAGTGGAGGGCTTGAACCCATAGACCCGACCCTGCCACAGGCAGGATATGGGCCTGATGTTGAAGTTTGCCAGTTATTTCATATGACGATTCTGAAGAATTCTTATGGTTTTAATATCGATATTGTTTGACATAACTGGACATACTAATTTTTATTACACTACTACTTAATTTTTGTATTAATGCTAGTATTAATATGCATATCTATGGTTTTAAGGTAAGTATAGGGTTTATCCTTTTATTACTTAAATGGCCAAAACGAATGCTAGGTTAAATTTATAGTTATATATGCTATTTATGAAAATAACTCAAAAGTGCACCTAATAGAAGTTAAATGAGGTCAATAATCGAACATAAGTCTCTTCTGTTGCTTTCAATGGAAGATCCAGTATTATCAACATGTGCTTAGTATTCCCTTAAAAATGGCTGAAATTTTTACTCCTATGTAAATTACGCACCCAGACTTTCCCACAAGTTTATGGAGAAAAAAACTGCATATTATAGGTGGGACAATAAGGTATATACCATATTTATGCTAATAAACGGCATGCCGTTTATGTTTTCAGAGGCTTTTTTGTTGTGCCACTTATTGGAGGGTGCTGTTCATATTTCAGTACCTTTAATAAGGCACCCCATAGGCAACCCACCCAATATTCCTGTTGTTTCCAGACACTAAATGTTCAGTGGACCTATAGACCCGACCATGCCACAGGCGGGATAAGGGAATGATGGTGATGAATTCAGTACCTTTAATAAACATTGCACCAGTTATTAGAGGCCGCTGTTAATTAGAATAAATATGGTATATATGGTATTTGGGGGGGGGGGGCGAGTGAGGAACGTTGTCCCCACGTGTGGATCCAGGATGGGGTTTTTGGGGTTGCAACCCCCCTATGCATATATATAAACTTATTTGCATAATATATGTGAGCTTTAGCTCAACCCCCCTGTAGTGGCTCAACCCGCCCCTCCCCTCCCGACGAAAATCCTGGATCCGCCACTGGTTGTCCCTACAGCATAAACTATCAATGATAAGTATACTTTTCATGAAAAACTCTGAAGCAGCCCTTGCACGATCAGGATTACTGTCAGTTATTCACAATACTGACAATAATACTGTTTGTGTGAGGGCAACTACTGATGTAGTGTCAGTATACTGAAATACTTTCACCATTGTGAAAGTATTTTGGTTCTATTATGGGCATATTCAAAACACTGATCGTATATTGATCGTTTGAGGGCTATACTTTCAACATTTGGTCAGTATGAATCAAGTGTGCAATGATGAAGTTCATGCTGCCGATGTCTCCTACTGTGTTTCACTTATTGTTGTAGGAGAAATATGGCTTGAAAGTTTCTAATTTTTTGAAATACAGAAAAACAACAAGCAGCTCCTAACCCTTTTCCCACCAATGGCAGGATCGGGTACCCATCTTGTCCCTCTGAATGGACATAAGGGCCATATATTGGACAGTGTGTTTCGACAGTCGGTTGCCGACCAAAGGTGGAACCATATGCTTATTTATCGTCGGTCTGCTGCCATTTACTGCTTATTCTAAACTATTCAAAGTACCATATTAACTCGAGTATAATATGCACCCCAAATTTCAAGATGTAAGTAAATGTAAAAATCTTAATTCCTATGCATAATATGCTGGTTAAGTTTGCCAGTTGGCTTAGCATTGTTGTTAACATATATGAAATCATAAAAGAACTTCTAATGAACTTCTGGTATTGAAATCTACACAATCACGTGATTGGAAACATAAATATGTTGACATACATTATTTTGAAAACATCAGGTGACTAATTTCTTTATGCGTGTCTAGTGTCCTCTGAAAATGGCTGAGATTTTTATTCCTATGTATAATACGCACCCAGACGTTTCACACAATTTTTTGGGAAAAATACTGTATATTATACACGAGATAATAAGGTAATCCTCACGATCAGTTACTTTAAAGTAATTTATTAAATTTCAAATACACAATTTTCAATCCAATGTCGCTTTTTCTTTGTGTTGCATGCTAAACTGCATAAAATAATGGAAATATAAGCTATTTTTTCTATTATCCATAGTGAAATGAGAAACAGAAAACGCCAAACGAATGCCTATAAATTTCTGAACTAACTAACTACTGACAATAATATTGACGGTCTGGGAGCTCATTATGAATACTGATGAAATATTGCCAGTATTCAATATTGACAGTAATACTGATCGTGTGAGGGCCGCTTAAGGAGCAGCTGTATTGCATAGCACAAACCAATCATTGTTAATCACTGAAGTTAACCAGTGCAAGTCCTGATATTACTGGCAGGGGTGACCGCTTGGGAATACTGGATACTGCTAATACCCAAAAATCATAACAACAGGGTAGTAGATAATCCTTTATTTCCAATTTACTTCTCATCCAAAAGAAGGCACACTCACGGCCTCTTCCTCGCCTGAAAGAAGCCGACACACTGTGGTCCAGTATCAAACCTAGAACTACTGATGCAGTTGCCGAGTGTGCTAACCACTATGCCACCATGGCAGGTAAAAAGCCAAAACCAACATTAACCAAAACGGACAAAAGTCCAAACAGGCACAGAAATAAAAGGCAACAGCCAAAATGATAGAGTAGCAAAAGGCAAAGGCCAAAACGACAAAAGGAAAAGGCAAAAACCATCAGAAAAAAATGGTCAATATTAGATTTTGGGAAAAAGGCCAGCCTCTTTCACAAATATAAGTGAGTTCTCAACTCCCTGGGAGTTATCCCCAAGTGAAGTAAAGAGCTCTGGACCGACCCCCAGTCAGTATTTAAGTTTATGGTATCTCTCACAGTGACTTCATCCTCACCCTGTAGAATGTAGGAGAGGGTGAGGAACGTGTGACCAATTCGAAGCCGAGCAAGCACAACTTCCTCCCTCTCCAACTGGCGGCATGAGGACACCCAGTGCACTTGAGTGTCCTTCAGTGTGCAGAGTTTGTTGGTGGTTTCTGCAAACCACTGGGACCGCCATTGTTCATGGACGGCCTGCCGCACCAGCGGGAGAGCATTGGAGGAGGGGACAGTAGTGTCAGGTACATCTGGCAGGTGGGGCACCAGACGGGCATGGGCATCTTCCCTCTCATTGCCCATGATGGAAACATACCCTGGGACCCACATAAGCAACACTGTCTTGCCCTGCTGACGAATCATGAGCAGCGAAATGTGCACACTGTGGACGATGGTATAAGGCCTGGAATTATTTATAGTGTTAAACCAATTCTCTTTCAAGGGCCTTTACAGCATGCATTTCTTTTATTATGTCGTCCAGGCAATTCCGAATTATTACTTCTCATCATTCAATTGCGTTGTTGCAAAGGACCAAATCACTAATATTCATATTATTTAGTCATTATGTAAATTATTTAGACTTTACAACACTAGTCTTATGAATGTTGATCAGAAGGTTAATTTATATATAATTCTAAATTCCGTTGCTGCATTGTTGATGGTAATTAATGAATATATTATTAATCCAACAGATCTGATGGTGAAACTTATTAAATCCAACAAATATTTCATATAATATAACAATAACAATATATTTTTGTTAAGTTGCACTATATAGGGCAGAGCAAGGAAAAACGCGTCTTCACTGTGAGTAGCAAAAAGATGCTATATATTCAAAATCTCTAACAGAAAAAGAATTTTAGAAAAACAGTCTAATTTGAAATACAAAAGTTAGAATAAATGCATGTGCTCTAATTGAATTCAACATATAGAACATCTGTGATCATGTGCATTCACATTAGTGATCATGCACGATCACCACATTACTCCTCCTGGCAGAATTGATGTCCAAAGGAACAGCAAAGTGAACATGTTGTGCCCGAGTACAGGAGCAAGTAAGCATAGGGTGTTCATGAGATGGAAGTACAACTTCCGATGGGGTCAGAGATTCTAAAGTGTCAGGAATGTCAAAATCTGAAATAAAAGTGGGTTTCAAGTGATCAATGGAGACATTATCAGAACGACCATTGATATCTACTGAAAAATATTTATCAGTACAATTAAGAATTTTGTAGGGACCTTCGTATGGTTGAGTTAGTGGATGATAGAGAGCACCTCTACATATAAATACATGTGTAGATTGATCAAATTGTGGGAAATGAAAAATGGGATGAACAGGAGAATGTGGAGGTGTGTGGAGTAAATTTTGCATTCTCAACCGTAAACGATCAACAAAATTATCTGGTGTTATTGAAGCACCAGTAGGTATGAAAAAATCACAAGGTAATTTCAGCGTTGTACCATATTTTAATTCAGCTGGTGATGCACCTAAGTCCTGCTAACAGAACATCGTAACCCTAAAAGGATCACTGGTAAATGATCACACCAATGGTGAGGATCTTCATTGGCCTTCAATGATGATTTCAACAGCTGCTGGAAATGCTCAATCATTCCATTGGATGCTGGATGATAAGATGTTGTATGTATGTGTTTAACATGAAGGATGTTGCACAATTCAGCACACAGGAATGAATCAAATTGGCATTCACGGTCAGTTGTGATGGTGGATGGCACACCAAAATGGGAAATCCAATGTGTGACCAAAGCAGAGGCAACTGTAGGTGCAGTGGCATCAGGAATGGGAATTGCCTCAGGCCAGCGAGTAAAGCGATCAATACATGTCAAGATGTATCGTTCATCATGTGAAGGTGGAAGGGGTCCAACGATGTCAATATGGATGCAATCAAACCGTGTGGCTGGTGGTGTACAAATGCCAATACCAGATAAAGTATGGCATGTGATCCTACTCTATTGGCATTTAATACATGATCGAGTCCAGTCAGCAACGTTCTTGTTGAGGGATGGCCAAACATATCTCTCAGCTATCAACTGTCGAGTTGCTGCAATTCCAGGATGAGAAATATTATGGAGACTATGGAAGACAGCTTGATAAAGGGATTGAGGCACCATTGGACGTGGATGAGGCATTGAAACATCACAAAACAACATATTGGTATCAGGAATAGGCACCAACTGAATGGATAAAGAACCAGGTTGGGCAAGTAATTGTTGAAGTTCCACATCTTGTTGCTGTGCTTGGTGTAACTGCTGAGGAGTGACTGCTGGAGTGGCAAGCTCTAAAGAGTGAATAGTTGAATGTGAAAGAGCATCTGCAACTATATTACTGGAACCTTCAATATGACGAATATGCATTGTAAAGGCAGCAATATAATCCAAGTGACGAGCTTCACGTGGTGAGTGTTTGTCAATGTGGGTTGACATTGAATAGATCAGAGGTTTGTGATTGGTATATATATAAAAAACTGTCAACCTTCAAGAAAATGATGAAAGTGTTTAATTGCTAAATAAATAGCAAGAAGCTCTCGACCAAAAATACTATAACGGACCTCTGGTTGTTTGAATTGTTTGGAAAAGAATCCAAGAGGTTGCCAGTCACTCATAACATGCTGTTTCAGAACAGCACCTGCTGCAATGTCAGATGCATCTATAAAAAGTGTAATTTCGGTATTGGGATTAGGGTCTGGATGAACAAGTGTGACAGCATTGGCAAAGGCATCTTTAACCTTTGTGAAGGGAATTTCCATTGCATCAAACCATGGTACTGTGCACTCTTGCAAGGTTTCCCAACCAACAAGGTATACAATGGCTGTAATAGTGTAGCACAGTTTGGAATGAAACGAAAAAAGTTTACTAGGCCCAAAAAACGTCAAAGAGATCGATGAGAATCGGGGTGAGGAAAATTTTGAATTGCCTAAACTTTACATGGCAATGGTGAAATTCCTTGTGGAGTAACACGATGTCCCAAGAAATCCAAGGAAGTGCAACCTAAAACACATTTGGCAAGGTTGATAGTGAGAGAATGTTGACGGAGTGTCGCGAATACTGGTCTCAAATGGATGGTGTGTGTTTCATCATCAGCACTGGCAATTAGAGTGTCATCCAGGTATTTAAAAACAAATGGCAAATCACTGAGGACAGAATCAATAAATCTTTGAAATGTTTGTGCTGCATTACATAACCCAAAAGGCACCCTAGTATATTCGAATAAACCAAATGGTGTACTGACAGCAGTTTTGGGAATGTCCTCAGGGGCAATAGGAATCTGATGACAGGCTTTTTGTAAATCTAATTTTGTAAAGATGCATGCAGCACACAGCTGTGCATTAAAGTCCATCAAATGTGGGATGGGATAACAGTCTGGCACAGTTCTGGAGTTTAAAGCATGAAAATCACCAATGACTCTTCACAGATCGCCTTTGGGAACCAGATGCAGTGGGCTTGACCACGAACTAGAACATGGACGAATGTAGCCAAGCTCATGAAGAATGCGAAATTCTTCTTTGGCTGCCTTCAATTTATTAGGATCAAGATGCCTTGCTTTTGAATGTACTGGTGGTCCATTGGTGGTAACTATGCGGTGATAGGTGGTGTGAGAAGGAATTGTGATGTCTTAAATTGTTGGAGGAGTGCTTTGCAGTGAGTTGCTATATCTGGAGCTATTGTAGACAAACAGTGATATTGCACAGGGTTATGGAGATGGATTCCAGAAATCTCATATCCAGTAACTCTATCACACAGTTTTTGTCATCCTACATCCACAATTAAATTAAAGTGGGACAAGAAATCTATGCCCAGGATTGCATGTGCCACGTCAGCAATAACAAAATTCCATGAGAGGGAATGATGTAACCCTAGGTCAACGGACAAATGATGCATCTCACAATGATGCATCACATACAAGCATAAAGTCACTAACTTTAGATGGTTTTGGAGCAACCTGTGACAAAGGGAACATGCTAATTTCTGCTCCAGTATCAATTAAAAATGTAAAATGGGTGTTTTTATCTCTAATAAAAAAAAATGGCTAGAAGAAATGCCAACATTGCTCTGCATCTCTAAGAACGATTGACCAGATCGTTTCCCAAAGAGCAGGGCATGTGACACTTTCTAGCCTTATCCCCAGATGTTTGGTGATACCAACATAAATTAGGGTTGGGTGAGGTGGACTGGGTATCCCTGAGACATGAATGTGAAGGAGAGTGAGAACAACTATAACGTCTGCGAAATTGTGACTGATGGTGACAATGCAAGGATAGGGAATTAACTTTGGCTGTCAAATCATCTAGTCGAGATGAGAATTTGGTAAATTCAGCCATGAGAGAATCAGATGGAGTTGGGGCTGACAGGGCATTAAGGTGCAAGGCATGGGGATCCATGACTTTCATGATCTTATCAGCCATTTCGGCTAATTTATCAATGGCTGTGGCAGGGTCAGCTGTGGCTAGAACTACTCTAACTTGTCTAGGCAGATGTGAGAGGAAAAGTTCTTTAATTATGGATGCATCACCTGGAGAATTTAATGCATCTCCTGTCAATTGCTGCATTCTTTGGAAAAGTTGTGATGGTTTTCTATCTCCTACTTCTTGACTATGTAATAATTGTTACAGCTTCTGCTGTTGAGATAGTGAACTTCTCTGTATAACTGCTAGCTTCAAGGTTTCATAAGGCTCGCTTCACACCAAACGAATCCAGATCACTCAGAATCAGTCCGAATCAAGGTTAATCTGACTCACTGGGATTCAGCTTGGTTCTCCACCATTCAAATATACACAGATGCAGTCTTTCCTTTCACACCAGATCAATCTGATTCAATCCACCTTGATTCAAGATTGACAGTGATTCGGCTGGTCAGAATCTTCTACCTTCAGGCATTCATGAATCAATAGATAGTTAGGGCAAACGACGTAAATGTAAACGTAAAACTGAGCATACTAAAACTTTTTTACGTTTACGTTTTACATAGGTATAGCTAGGGCATGGCAATTTTATGTCATGTTGCCAGACTGGTGCGCAACACTGTGGCACTTGCTGAATAAAGCATTACTCCTACAACCACGTTTGCTCTGCGTGACACCTGTACTTCGTGGTGCAGCATTATACAAGGGGCAGCCTATGTTTTCTTGGCATATTCTAAACAGTTGAATCGGATAAATTTCTGTTTGGGGACAAGCTCAAATCCTAAATATCTGAAAATTCATATTACCATCTAATAAAAAACGTTTATATTAATTAAAAAAACCACTAGTCCCCTACAAATCGACGTGTTTTAGCTTATATCTTTACCGACTCCATTTGACTTAAAATTCAAGCATAAGGTAGTGACACGCGCATGCGCCAAATTTTACATTTGACTCGGATTGAGGTTGTGTGAAAGCAAGGAGATTACAAATCAGACTCACCTTCATTGGATTGAGTCTGATTGATTCGGATTCATTTGGTGTGAAGCGGGCCTATGGGTGCACTGTCGGTGGATGGAGAATCAGATCATGCACATCGGAAATTATCTCTTCTGGAAGAGCATCCACTGTTAATTCAAATTTTCATGAATCTTATTTAATATTGTACACGTTGAAACGATACTCAATCATCACAAACCACATTTCTGGATCATGAATCCAGAAAGTGGGAAGTTTAAAAAATTTTAACCCTTGATGTGCAGCATTAATAGAAAAGTCCTCATCATCTTGCACTGTGGGTGGGACGGGTGACTAAGGGGGCGAAATTTGCTCTGCAAACTGCATTGATGTTTCTTTTATTTGTTTTAGTTAAAATATTATGGGTGCAACTGCTATTGCAATAATATTTGTTATTTGTTGAAATAAGTGTGTCCTACCGTATACCAACAGGTGTGATGTTAGATCTTCCAAAAAATTTTAAAATCCACAGTGAAATAATTAGAAGTAGTAAAATATTTTTATAACTGATTCAATAAATAATTTAGTGTGTTGTTTTCACTAATCCCGTATGGTGTCACAAAATCTGCTGGTATCATGTCCGGGTCACCATATGTTGCAACGGTCCAAATCACTAATATTCAAATTATTTAGTCGTTATGTATATTATTTAGACCTCACAACACTAGTCTTATGAATGTTGATATATGATCCTAAATTCTGCTTCTGCAAAGTTGATGGTAATTAATGAATATATTAGTAATCCAACAGATGTGATGGTGAAACTTATGAAATCCAACAAATATTTAATATAATACAACAATAACAATATATTTTTGTTAAGTTGCACTATATTTGGCAGAGCAAGGAAAAACTCGTCTTCACTGTGAGTTGCAAAACGATTCTATATATTCAAAATCACTAACAGAAAAAGAATTTTAGAAAAATAGAAGAATTCTAATTTGAAATACAAAAGTTAGAATAAATGCATGTGCTCTAATTGAATTCAAAATATAGAACATGTGTGATCATGCGCATTCACATTAGTGATCATGCGCGATCACCACAGCGTCAAATGTACGACCTCGACAAAGGGCTCTTATTTTAAAGTTCTTTACGTTGAGTATATAATAAAGAGGAATGCCATAAAATATATAATAGTCAACGTGATGGTAACCCTAAGGTTAATACTGGGAGTTTTCAGTCAACATTTCACTGAGGTCGGTCAATGTGAATTTAATGACAGCTTTATAAGACAATTTGAGGCGTAGTAATCTTTAATATGTTCCTGTCCTTGGCTCAAAATCTGGATTTGAGCCTTATGTCCAGTTACTGTGTCACGAGTTCACCGATGTTAAAAAGGTACAGCCAACGGCGGCCTTAGGGGGTGGCGAACAGGGCAATCGCCCGGGGCCTCGTGCCAAGCAAATTTAACTTTTCACGAAGGACAAAGGGCTTCGCAAAGACCTGCCACCCGGAGCCTCGCAATGGGTAAGGCCGCCGCTGGGTACAGCAAGACGTGCTGGGGCATCCGATTGTAACGTACCTCCAAAAGTTAGCAGCCAGATTTCTAATTAGGGAAACGAGCATAACATTCTGCCCTGAAACAATGTTCTATCTTCGGTGGTTTAGCCAACTCCTGGTTAGACTGCAACTTTTGGACTGGCAGTATAGAAATGGGGATAGCACTGCAAAAATTCCTTATCAGTTGTGACTTGTTTGAGTCCCTGAGAGGGGAGGAATTGCTGCATTGTTCCTCCCTCCGGATCCGCCTTTGAATGATAGTTAAGTTTTTACAAAGAAGGAAAGACACCTGATGACACTTAATCACGACTCTCTAAAGGACATTTTAATTTAATTGAGATTGAGGAATTTCAGACCTGCCGCTGTGGCGTAGTGGTTAGCACGCTAGGTTCGATACTGGACCGAAGTGGGTTGGCTTCTTTCGGGCAAGAGAGAGAGGCTGCGAGTGTGCCCTCTTTCGGATGAGAAGTAAAACCAAGGTCCCGTGTTGGTGTACGACGGCACTTGCACGTAAAAGAACCCTCTCTGCTATTCAACGGGTAGATGAGGCAAAAATTTCCAGGTGTAGGACTCGCCCCCTGGTGTAGGTAGCATTGCCCAACGAACACTAGACCGACGATTAAAAAAAAGCGTAGGGGTGCAGCTCAGGCCGGCAACTGGCTGCATAAAAACTATGACCAATATATCGCCCTTGTGTCCATTCAGAGGGACAAGATGGGTACCCGACCCTGCCATAGGTGGGGAATTGGTTAGGAGTTGCTTTTTTCTAAGTAGGGAAACAATGAATTTATTTCTATTGGTCTTCTAAGAAATAAATAGAAAGCACTACTTCATATTGACAATAAGGGGGTCTACGACAATTGGGTGAAAAAGACATGTTTTATTCATTTGCCTTTTTCCCCTCTACTAAAACGCTACATAGGGCGCACTAGCAATCCACAGAACCATAATGGGGGGGGTATGAAGCGCCTGCGGCAAGTGTCTAACTTTTGCTTGCCCGTAACCCAATAATGACAAAAAACTTACACATTTTGCACCCCAAACCCAGTTGCACCCATGGCGGCCGCCTTCTTCGCCATGCCCTAGTTACGACCCTGTATTAGAGGTAGCCTGGGGTGGGGGACATCATTAAAAAAGGAGAACAGGTGTTATGGATATGTAATAAGAAGACATGAGGAGGAGTATGTCAGGTCCATTGCAGGAATTCAGGTGGTCAGAAGTACCTGGGGCAAGGGAGACTGAAATAGATTTGGGAGCAAGTTGTGCATATGGTGGTGTGGACAACGACCTGATGGGGATGTTAATATGTATAGTTTTATTTTTTAAAATTATTTTATGCAATCGTCCCTACTTAACTTTAGGTCCTGAGCCATTGTGGGCATTATATATATTTTGTTAACAGTGGGGTTGATTCCAAATTCAGAAACAAAGACTTTTTTAATATTTACTTATCTCACGTTTATTAATACAAAATTCATAAAGGTTTTAATTTCCCTTGATTAAAAGATATCTAATACAAATTTATAAACAAAATTTTTTGATGCTAAATCATTACAAATTCATTAACTAATAAATTCAGTTAGTAAACCATTACAAATTCATTAATTACCATTATTGAATCATTAAAATTTCATTAACTAATAAATTCAATTACTAAATCATTACAAATTCTATGCTAATAATTGCTTTTGTGAAAACTTACATGTAAAAATATATAAAACAAATTTGATGTTTCTTAACTTATATCTGTTGGAGGCACTTTTATATCCAGCTATCCTGGTGAGGCTTCTCAACTCCTTGGAGTCCTAGGTCCCAGTCAAGTGCTTCTCCAGTGGTGGATCCTTGGCAGTATATATATGGCTGCTTTCCTTCTTGAGAATCTCTCCTCCATCTCTCTCTTCTTCTGTGACTGCTCCTTGGTTCTCTCTTCTTCTTTGACTGCTCCTTGGTTCT
>JAAFCE010001963.1:18619436-18637843 GCA_013389805.1 Trigoniulus corallinus | reverse complement strand
TCCTTGGTTCTCTCTTCTTCTTTGACTGCTCCTTGGTTCTCTCTTCTACTTGGTCTGCCCTTCATCTCTCTGAATTTTCCTTTATGCCCTTGCATTTTTTCCAAAAAAGGAAGTTCCTGTTTTGAAGTGGAATTCTGCAGCTGTCTTTCATCTTGAGGTCATTACTCTTTTACATTGAAAATGTTCTTTATCCTAAAATAAAGTTACTTTTCAAAAATATTAATTTTTTTGTACAGTTTTAATTGAGGTCAATATTAAGAGTGAGGTCTTCTACCTAAAGATCCTTTTTTTAATGAAGTAAAAATTTAAGCTGGATGTCTTCCAGATGTTGTTTTATTAAAATAAAGATCCCTTTGTATGGAAGTCTAAATGTCCTTAGCACTCCCTTTTCCAACGCTCCTCTAATGTCGTTTAGTCCCTTCTCTATCTGCTCTCTAGTGTCACTAACTTTCCCTATATCATCGGCAAATGCCAGGAACTGAGGGGCCCATTCCTTTACACACATCAGCAGATCGTCCAAAACCAGGATGAAAAGATATGGACTAAGTGCTGAACCTTGGTGCACCCCAACTTTCACTGGAATGCCCCCAGTGTTTCCCCAAGGTGTCCTTACCCTGCCTGTGGAGCCATTATACATATCCTGAATTATTCTAATAAACCCTTCTTCTATCCCCTTTTTCGTAATACTCCCCAAACTACCTGTCGTGGGACACTGTCAAAGGCCTTCTCCAGGTCAATAAAGATGGCATGGAGGTCTTTCTTCACTGTCCTATACTTTTCTACCATCTGCCTCACAATGCAGATATGCTCCGTTGTGGACCTACCTGGCATAAACCCAAACAGATTTCCACAGACACTAACTCTATCCCAGAGGTGACGTTCCATTACTCTCTCCCAGAGCTTCAATGAGTGGCTCATTAGCTTTATACCTCTGCAGTTGCCACAGTCTTGGACATCCCCTTTACCCTTGTAGAATGGTACTATCCAACTCTCTCACCATGCAGATGGCATTCTATCTCCACTAGCTATCTTATTGAAAAGTTCCCTAACCACTTGGTACCTGTCATCCCTTGGCTATGCCATACTTGAAACTTCCTGTCATATTCCTAAGTGCCCTGGCTACTTCCTCCTCAATTACCTGGTCCACAGCACCAGCTGGAGGAGGATTGGTGTGATGTCCTCATCTCCCCCTGCTTCATTCAAGAGGTTTTGGAAGTATTCCTCTCATCTCCTCTTTACCTTTGTTGGTGAGAGCAGGACCCTATCTAAGCCATCCTTCACTGTTATGGCTTGGGGTACATCTTTTGCTGCCCTATCTCTAGCCTTGGTCAGTTTGAAAACTTCTCTCTCCCCTTTCTTTGTCCCTAACTGCTCATAGACGGCCTCATACTTCTGGTGCTTGGCCTGCCTATACTGAGTCTTTGACTCCTGGTTCCCTCTCACCTGCCACCTGTGGAAAGCAGCCTTCTTTTGTTTGATGGCTTCTTCTACCTCCTCATTCCACCACCATGACTGCCTGTTACCTTGGACTGTGCCTCCCACTCTACCCTGCCCCAAGATGGTTTTTCCACAAGCTCTAATTTTGTGGGCAACCCCGTCCCACATGGCATCTGTTGTCTCTTCCCAATCCCAGTCTACCTGCCTGTGAAATTCCTCTGTCTTGGTGGGTAGTTTCCACCACCTGATGACCTGCTCTCCTTTCCAAGAATGTGCCTTTCCTGCTGCTTTCACTAATAGTCACTGGGGAGTGTCCAGCAATCACGGACCTCCAATCTATGCTGCCCTCTAACCATAAAAAAATCTATCTGTGACATACCTTGTGGTGACTGGTATGTGATTAGGTGTTTGTCCCTCTTCCTAAACCATGTATTTGCCAAAGCAACGCCAAGTGTATTTGTTGTGTCAAGGATTCGCTGCCCATCTATGCTAACAGCTCCATACCCCCATCCCCATGCACCTCCCCATAACCCTGGTTGGCTTTGCCAACATGGCTGTTAAAGACCCCCAATAACTAAGCACTCATTACCCTGACATTGCCCTACTTGAGCCTCCAGTGAGTGCACTAGGTCCTCAAACTCTGTTCTGAAACCATCCTTTGTTGATTCAATCAGACCCGCCTGGGGGGGGCATATGTGCTGATGAGGTGGAGCACTACTCCCTGCCAAACCACTGTAACTAACATTAGCCTGCTATTAATATACTTCACTTGGGTGTTTCCTGGAGAAAAGCTACATGAATTCTCCTATGCTTTAGGGTGTTATCTAGTTCCCCTGCTTTGCCAGTGAGGATCCCCACATTCCATGTTCCCAAGTTGCGTTGGACACACCAGTTCCCGTTAGATCACTGAAGTTAAGCAGTGCACACCCACGTCAATACCAACTTGGGTGGTTAGTAAAGAACGTTGGGTGCTGCAAATTAACCCTCTTCCTCCTCCTTTCACCTACCTCCTCATCTCCTGTGGGCAGCCTCCTAAGGGGTTGACCTGTTATGGCTGCCTGGCTTACACCCCAACCCACACACTAATCAAACTAATCAAAGGATTTTTGTCCCAGTGCTATCTGAGCATGCTCCGACTGGGGCCACCCCAGCTGGGCATCTTGAACCCACAGGAATGTTGGTGTTGCTTGCAGTGGGGGATGCCAGCCTACCCCACAGAGGACACTCGGCACGCTGTCTGCCATGGGGTCCGAGGTCCCAACCCCCATGGCATTCCAAGTCACTGATGACTGTGGCCTCGGGCCAACCTGCGAACCTCTATCAAACATGGTCCACAGGGCGACAAGTAAACAGACTAAACGAATTAAAAAACATAAAATATACAAATAAACAAACTATTTACTACAACTACTACTTAATTAATAAATGATCAATTAGATAATTAAATTTTGCCATAAGGCGTTGGCCCAATAACAGCATGTGTGCAGATGGTGCAGACGATGCACGTTGCACCATGCCAGGATTAGCAGAAAACATCACAAGATCAGGCTTAATTGCCGAACCCTGCAACTAGTTCCCTGCCACCTAAATTGGCTCCAAGCCTATGGCCCTACCTTCCACGTATATCTAAAGTATGTCTATTAATTATATTACCCTTAATTTACTTTCTAGTAAATATGTGAAATTTAAATTTTTATGTATTTTTCAATCTACCTATGATTATTTTTCCTATTTGAACCCTTCATCATCATCATTATACTCTTGTCCCTCCTGTGGCAGGGTCGGGTCTGTGGGTTCTAGCCCTCCACTCCCATCTGTCTCCCACCAGGTCCCCATCCACCCCACACACTGCCATGTCCCTCTTGACAACCTGTTCCCACGTTTGCTTTGGTCTCCCCCTACCCAGATGCTACCGACCACCTGCATTCCTGAGATGCACCAAACGAGTTCCTCTTCCCCTCTTCTCACAACGTGTCCATACCACCTCTGTCTATTCTCCCTCATCTTTTTGCGATGTCCACCACCCCCAGGCTACCTCTAATGTATGCATTCCTAATTCTATCTGCTCTCAATGACACGTATACTGCAGCATTTGCATCTCGGCTACTTGCATTCTATTTCGATGGCTTTTCTTCACTGCCCAACACTCTGATCCATATAACATAGCTGGCCTAACCACTGTCCTGTAAAACTTCCCTTTCAACTTGATTGGGACCCTCCTATCACACAGAACTCCACTTGCCTGTTTCCATTTCAACCACCCCCATTGATTCTATGGGTCACAATGTCACTCTATTCTCCCCATTGCTGTGGAACGTTCATCCTAAGTGCTTTACCTCCTGCACCTTTTTTACCAGTTCATCCCTCGAGCATATGTCTTGGTTGTTTTCCTGACCATCCCAATTGAAAGCTAGATACTCTGTCTTCATCATGTTAATCTTTAGCCCTCCCTTTTCCATTGCTCCTCTTATATCATTTAGTCCCATCTCTATCTGTTCTCTGCAGTCACTAATATTCCCTAAATCATTGACAAATGCCTACACCTGCCAGCAGTTCATCCATAACTAGGATGAAAAGATATGGACTACGTGCTGAACCTTGGTGCACCCCAACTCTCACTGGAAAGCCCCTAGTGTTTCCCAAAGTGTCCGAATCCTGGCTTTGGAGCTAACACACATATCCTGGCTATGGAGCCATCACACATATCCTGGATTATTCTTATAAACCCTTCGTCCACCCCCCCTTTTTCACAATACTTCCCAGACTACCTGTCATTGAACACTGTCAAAGGCCTTCTCCAGGTCGATAAAGATGGCATGGAGGTCCTTCTTTCCTGCCCTATACTTTTCTATCATCTGCCTCAGGATGAAGATTGACTCCATTGTGGACCTACCTGGCATAAACCCAAACAGATTTCCATGGACACTAGTTTTATTCCAGAGGCAACGTTCCATTACTCTCTCCCAGAGCTTCATGGAGTGGCTCATTAGCTTTATACCTCTATAGTTGCCACATTATTGGACATTCCCTTTATCCTTGCAGAGTGGTACTATCAAACTCTCATTCCATGCAGATGGCATTCTATCTCCACTAGCTATCTTATTGAAAAGTTTCACTAGCAATTTGGTACCTGTCCTCCTTAGGATCTGCCATATTTGAGAGGGTATTCTTTCAGGGCCTACAGCTTTTAGGCCTTTCATCTTCCTAAGTGTCCTGGCTACATCCTCCTCAGTTACCAAGTCCACAGTCCCTGCTGGTGCAGGATTGGCAGTAATGTCCTCATCTCCCCCCTTCATTCAAGAGGTTTTGGAAGTACTACTCCCACCTCCTCTTTACCTTCATCGGAGTGAGCAGAACCCTACCAATGCAATCTTTCACTGTTATGGCTTGGGGTAGGTCTTTTGTGGCCCTATCTCTAGCCTTGGCCAGTTTGAAAACTTCTCTCTCCCCTTCCTTTTTCCCTAACTGCTCATAGAGGGCCTCATACTTCTGGTGCTTGGCCAGGGCAATCTTCCCCCTAGCAGTGGTCTTGGCCTGCCTGTACCATCTTTGACTCCTGGTCTCTTATCTCCTGTCACCTGTTGAAAGAAATCTTCTGTTGTTTGATGGCTGCTTCTACCTCCTCAATCCACCACCATTTTTGCCTATTAGCCTGGACTGTGCCTCTCACTCTACCCTGCTCCAAGATGGTTTTCCCACATAGTGTCTGCTTTCCCTTCCCAATCCCAGTCTACCTGCCTGTGCACTTCTTGTATAAATTCATGTATTTTGGTGGGTAGTTTCCACCACCTGATAACCTGCTCTCCTATCCAAGAGTGTGCCTTGCCTGCTACTTTCACTACTAGTTCTAACATTAGTAGCCTATGGCCAGATTCTTTTTGAAAATGTTCACTGGGGAGAGCCCAGCAATCATCGACCTCTGGTCTATGCTGCCCTCCAACCATGAAGAAATCTATTTGTGACAACCCTTATGGTGACTGCTATGTGATTAGGTGCTTGTCCCTCTTTCTAAACCATGTACAGTCAAACTTTGCTATAACACACCCTGGTTATAACACTTTTTGGCCTATAACACACACAAGGGAAAGTCCCAGCCAGCACTAATGCATAAGTATATAGAAATTTATAGGCACTTTCTGGCAATTTATTGGCATTTATTGACCATACAGCACTTTCAACGTGTGAGAGACCTCGGATATAACAAACAGCTGTAACATGAAACTAGATGGCATACCCCACAGCTTAAGTAAGGCTGTATGGTGCAAGAGTTTTCCTATCTGGGATCAGTTTTCCAGAGCAATGGGGAAATCGACTCTGACATGGCCCGTAGGGTTAATCCAGGATGGCTGGAGTGGAGACAGGCAAGTGGGGCAAATTTTACAGAACTGTCATTAGGCCATCTATGCTATATAGCTCAGTGTTGGGCTGTTAGGAAGACCCATGAAAGGCAAATGCAAGCGGCTGAGATACGAAAGTTACGCTACTTGTGTGGGGTGTCAAGATCTGACAGAATTAGAAACGACTACATTAGTAATAGCTTGGGGGTGGCAGATATTGCGGATAGGATGAGAGAGAAGCGTTTGAGGTGGTATGGGCTTGTGAAGAGGAGCTTATTACATCCATTGTGGGACTGCAGGTAGTTGGGGACACCAGAGGTAGAGGAAGACCAAAACGGGTGTTAGTGCAGGTGGTGCAAAGGGATATGGTGGCATGTGGGGGAAGGGGACTTGGTGGCTGATTGGTGGGAGTGGAGGATTAGAAGCCACAGACCGGAACCTGCCTCAGGTGGGAGAAGGGTGAGATGATGATGATGATAAAAGGATAAAATTCTCAGCAGTGTGGAATCTGGCAAAATTGCAGCTGACTGCAAATATGGGCATCTTAAAGTATAATTATACAAGTCTAGGTTGAATTTATCTTGAAATTAGCATATTTTTGTTAAGTTAACATAGCTTTGGCATCATTTAGCATTGTTTCTGTTATAACACACACTCAGTTATAAGACACAGACACGAGCAGTCCCGACGGTGTGTGTTATATCTGAGTTTGTCTGTATTTGCCAATGCAAGGCCTAGTGCATTAGCTGTGTCAAGGATTGGCAGCCCATCTATGATAGCTGTTCCATACCTCATCCCCATGAACCTCCTCATAGCCCTGGTTATCTTTCCCTACATGACCATTAATGTCATTGCTGATAACTAAGAGCTCATTGCCCTACCTGAGCCTCCAGTGAGTGTGCCAAGCCCTCGAACTCTGTCCAGAAGCCATTCTTTGTGGGTTCATCCAGACAAGCCTGGGGGCATATGCACTAATGAGGTGAAGCACTACTCCTCCCCAGAACACTGTCACTAACAGGAGCCTGCTATTGAGTTGTTTCACCTGGGTGACACCTTGCTGTAGCTCCCTATCCAATGCTATACCCACCCCATTCCACCCCCATTCACTGGCAGTATAGATAAGCTTATACTCCTCACCAAGGGCCCTTGATCTATTTCCCCTCCACCTTGTTTATTGGAGGAAAGCTACCTGGATCCTCTGTCACTTTAGGGTATTTACTAGCTCCCCTGCTTTGCCTGTAAGGGTCCCCACATTCCACTTTCCTAATCTAAGATTTGCCCCTATACTTTGTGAGCATGCTCTGACTGGGGTCACCCCAGCTGGGCATCTTGAACCCACTGGAATGTTGGCGCTGCTTGCAGTGGGGGGATGCCACCCTACCCCACAGAGGACACTCGACACACAATCTGCCATGGGGTCCAAGGGAACCAATACCAATGGCTTCGCAGGCTACTGCTGACTGTGGCCCAAGGCCAACTTGTGAACCCCTATCAGGCACCAGTGCTGGAGTCCTAATCCCCTCATTGTGGGTTCAATGCCCTGCAAATTCAGCATCTTACATACTTTGGAATGGATAATGTTCACTATAATAACTAATATTAATTAATAACTATAATAGTAATAGTAAAATTAACCAGTAAATTAACTAAGATTATAATTATATAAGATAATAAAATTCTATAAGATTGCAAGATTATATAAGATAACACAAGATTATAAGATTATATAAGATAACACAAGATTATAAGATTATATAAGATAACACAAGATTATAAGATTATATAAGATTTTAAGATTATAGGAATATATAAGATTATGAGTGTATATGCAAAATTCCGCCGTCGGTAGTCTGTGACAGGCCCCAACGACAGCACAGACGACGCACATGGAACCATGCTGCTGTGACTGCCAGCAGGAAACGCCACAAGGTTAGGCCTGATGCGCGTTTTTATATATAAATATTTATCCCCTTTTACGGAAAATGCAGTGTTTAATTGTATCCAAACATATAAATGATTAATAAAGTTATAATGCAACAGAAAATGTAATGTGCAAGCAAACAAGCAGCAAGCAGGATGCTGGACCGATCGGTAGTCTCCAACTGGTTTTTTTTGTTCTCGACCGTTCTGACTTCTCTAAGAATCAAATCTTCTATTTTCAAATTCAAAAAGAAGAATAAAATACGTCACCACTTGTGTCTGAGTTCTACAGAACACCAGTGGATGACGTGCAACAATAAAAGAATGTGTAACGTGCTACAGGCCTATGTAGCCAAACCTTGTACTAGTTCCCCACTGCCCAAAACCGGCCCCAACACTCATGGTCCCACCTGCCACAGGAACTTTAGGGGTTCACACCTTCAAAAAGCCAGGTTTTACCTCAAAAAAGGGCTTCAAATGCATTTGAAAATAGAAAAGTGCAGAGCACAAGGAGATCGGACGCACGAGGGACTAGAGCGCCACCTAGCGTCTCCTCCTACTTGATCTTTCATTTAACATAAAATTAGGGAATCAATCGCTTATACAAAACCTGTTAAATTATATGGAAAGTATGCTGTTACGCTACTACTTGCTTCCGCAATGACGTAGTGAAGGAGCTAACTGGTGAAGAGAAAAATATTTAAAGTAGTATGAGTGTAGTGTCTGTGTAGAGCTGCCCTAGAACTACGCAGTGGATGGGGCTCTATTGACCATGGTGGTTGAAGGGCTGTAGTATGCCAACAAATCAACCCTTCAGTTAGTATCTCTTTTATCATCTGCCTCCAAACGTTTGGGTTGACGACCGTGTTGGAGGCAACAAGTAGATTTGTTGAATGAACTGTAGAAAAAGAGATACTGTACGTTGATATCTATCATCACTTATTTTCTCATACTTTTGTTACAGAAATCTTTCCCTCGGACTCAAGCTTCCATAATGTCGAAGTTATTTTTTAGTTGGTTAACTAGGTAAGTTTCTAACATCCTTTATGATTGGATAATTGACAAAGTAAAACATTGTTGGGTGGATCGTCTCTTCATGACAAAGATTAGCCAGTTGGGCTGAAACTAAAAGTTCACTTTCGATCGCTAAACAGAAGTCTGAGTACTAGAAGGTCTCGTGCACTCAGACGTTAGGCCATGGTTCCGCGTTCAAATTTTTGGCTGAAGTGAATAGGTCCGAGTGTGCATTCCTTCATTTCGAAAGTAATGGGTGTGCGATGTCACCTTCATGTAAGAGTATCCTTTCCACATAGAGCAAAATAAGCGTGGAGATGGGGAAGTTACCACCTGTATTCGTTGCCCAGTGTTCTCATCTGATCATTGAAGTTAAGCAATACCCAAATCGCCATAACTGCGTAGTGTCTGTGCAGACTCTGCATCAGAACTACACTGTGGATGGATCTCTAATGCGCATTGTCGTCGGAGGACCCTAAAACACGAACAAAAGAGGGGGAGACTTATTGCGTTGACCACACCAGTTCTCGTTTGATCACTGAAGTTAAGCAACGCAACCCCAGCTGGTACTTGCATGGGTGGCTGCTTGGGAAAAGTGGGTGCTGCCTGTACCCAAAAGTCGTCGCATTAGCGTAGTGTCTGCGCAGTCTCTGCATTAAAACTATGCAGCGGACGGGGCTCTAATGACCTTATAGCTGAACGGCCCTAAAACACCAACAAAACAAAAAAAAAACATGGACGAAACAATGCCAGGGTGTTGGAGCTTGCATCTTCATGAAGAGACTGTTGCTCAGAACTTTGGGTGGAGCTGTTATTCCACCCATTGTTCCCTATGAACCTATAAACGTGGAGTTTTCTATATAAATGTAGTTATCATATTTTCAGGTTGATCGATTTAGGGGAAGAGAAACAGTTAACTGTTGAAGATGTTTGGAATAGCAGTCAAGAAGTCACAGATACAGGCTTAGCACATTTACTCATATCTTGGATGGATAACAATTCCAATTATATGTGCTGTTTACTTTAAATGGAGAACTTAACAGAATTATTCAAATCCTGCACTTCACATTTCAATGTATATTTTACTGTTTTCCAGGTTGTTACCTTTTTATCCTATTAAACATCGTCTCTGGACATTTTTCATGAGCATAACAGCTTTTCTGCTGTCTGATGCAGCCGTTCTACTTATTCCACTTATTATAGAGTATGAATTTATAATACTAATAATAGTATTTCTAGCATTCCAAAGTCAGCCTTGTATTTTACTTGATTGCGGTATCACTGAAGCATCACCAAAGCGTTTCCATTGACACATGGTCATTTCATGGGGAGGGGCTGCACGAGTCCGAACCTATGTTAATAACCAACCAATTAGTAAAGGTCACTTGGGATAGTGGTTCCCATGCTTCTCAAGATGGTCAACTCAAGGCTACTCAAGCCGGCCAGAATGTTATAAATCATAAATGTCGCCTAATACTATTATTAACTTTCATCATCATCATATCCTTATCCTGCCTGTGGCACGGTCAGGTCTTCTGGTTCTAATCCTCCACTCCCGCCTATCTCCCACCAGGTTGCCGTCCACCACACGCACTATCTTATCCCTACATACAACCTCGTCCTACGCCTGCTTTCGTTTTCCCCTGCTCCAGGTTTAGCTATCCAGGTCCTTCCAACCACCTGCATTCCCGTACTTGGCCGATAGAGCTCCTTCTCCCCCTTTTCTTATTACATATCAATACCTCCTCAATGTACTCACCAAATTTCATAGTTCTGCATTAGAACTATGCAATGAACGGGGCTTTAATGGCCATTGTAGTCGAAGTTGAAAAGCTGTTAACGTGAACAAGTTACTTTCTATATGTGACATACTTAACGACAATACAAACTTAATTCATCATAATCATTATACCCTTATCCCGCCTTTGACAGCATCAGGCCTGTGGGTTCTAGCCCTCCACTTCCATCTATCCCCTACCAGATTTCTGTCCACCCCACACACTACCATATCCTAACAAATACCCTGCTGCCACTGCTGCTTCGGCCTCCCCCTACTCAGTGTACTTCCAACCACCTGCATTCCTGAAATCGAATAACGAGCTCCTCCTCCCTTCTTTCATTATGTGTCCATACTACCCCAACCTAATTTACCTCATTTTATTCCGCGATGTCCCACAACCCGTAGCTACCTGTAATAGTATCCGTTCCTAATTCTTCAGCTCTTGACACCCCACTCATATACTGTATCATTCGCATGTCAGCTACTTGCATTCTATTGACGTGGCTCTTCCTCACTGCCCAACACTCTGATCCATATAGCATAACGGGACACTCTGATCACTCAGGACTCCATCTGCCTGTCCCCACTTCAACCATCCCCCATTGATTCTATGGGTCACACCCGAGTCTACCTCCTCATTGCTGTGGAACACGGATCCTAAGTACTTTATCCCTTGCACCTTTGTCACCTGCTCTCCCCCATAGAATACGTAATCATTATCTTCCTGTCGTTCCTGCCCTGTCCGGCTGAATTGCGTTAGACACATCAGTTCTTGTCAGATCACTGAAGTTAAGCAACGCAATCCAAGTTAGTACTGACAGAGGCGTACCTAGGCTTGGTGTCACCCAGTGCAGCAAATCCCAGTGTCACCCCCCCCCCCACCATTCACCCCCACTGTGCTCCACCTGAGCCACCAAAATTTCAAATGCTTTTAGATTAATGTTTGTTTCGGGCATGGTGTGTCAGTGGGCCCTGGGCCACTGTCATCACAGTCTGCAAAGTCACAGGGTTTGGAACTTTGGTCCCTGTGGCAGATAGTGCTTTGAGAGTCCTCTGTGGGGTAGGCAAGCATCCCCCATGGCAAGCAGTGACAACATTCCTACAGGTTCCAGACACCTGGCTGGGGTGAACCCAGTCAGAGCATATTCAGACAGCATAAGGGCCCATCTTAGATTAGGAACGTCAAATGTGAGGACCCTTACAGGCAACACAGGGGGATTAGTCAATATCCTAAAACAAAGGATTCAGGAGGATTCATGTAGCTTTCTTCCAGGAAACTAGGTGGAAGGGGAATAGATGGACAGATTTTGAGGATTTGGTGCACTCACTAAAGGCTGAGATAGGGCAATGCCAAGGGAATGAGTGCTTAGCTATTGGTGGGGATTTTAATGGCCATGTAGGCAAAGGTAACCAGGGTTATGGGGATGTTCAAGGGGATGGGATATGGAACAGTTAGCGTAGAAGAACAGTGCATCCTCAACACAGCCAATGCACTTGGCCTGGCATTGGCAAATACGTGGTTTAGGAAGATGGACAAGCACCTAATCACATTCCAGTCGCCACAAGGGATATCACAGAAAGATTTCTTGATGGTTAGATGGTGGCATAGAGCAGAGGTTCATGATTGTTGAGCACTCCCAAGTGAAAATTTCCAAAAGTAATGTGGCCACAGGTCAAATCCTAGTGAAAGTGGCAGGCAAGACACATAGAAATGAGAGCAGGCCATCAGGTAGTGGAAACTACCCATCAAAATGGAGGGATTTGCCCATAAAGTGCAAAGGGAGGTTGACTGGGATTCAGAAGGGACAGTGGATGCCATGTGGGATAGGGACGCCAGAAAAATTAGAACCTGTTGGAAAGCAATTTTAGGGCAGGGTCAAGTAGGAGGCACAGTCCAGAAAAACAAGCACACATGGTGGTGGAATAGGAAGGTAGAAGCAGCCATAAAGCAAAACAAGTCTGCTTTCCACAGTATAATGGGAGATAGGGGAACAGGAATCTAAGACTCAATATAGGCAGGCTAAGACCAGTGCTAGGAGGATCATTGCCCTGGCCAAGCACCAGAAGTATGAGGTACTCTTTTGGCAGTTAGGGACAAGGGAAGGGGAGGTTTTCAAACTGGCCATGGCTAGAGATAGGGTAGCTAAAGACATCCCCAAGCCATAACGGTGAAGGATAGTGTATCATTTTGTTTGTTGGTGTTTTAGGGCCCTTCAACTACAAGGTTATTAGAGCCCCATCAACAGTGTAGTTCAGATGCAGGGACTGCACAGACACTACACTAATGCAACGATTTTTTTGGATACTAGCAGTACCCAGTTGTCCAAAGCGGCCACTCATATCAATATTAACTGGGATTGCATTGCTTTACTTCAGTGATCAGACAGGAACTGATGTGTCCAATGCAATTTGCCGCTCCCAAGGGTGGCAGAGGTAGGGTCCTACTCTCCCCAATGGAGGCAAAGAGGAGGTGGGAAGAGTACTTCCAAAACCCCTTGAATGCTGCAGGGGGAGATGGGGACATAGAACTGTGTAACCAGGGCGCTTAGGAAGATGAAAGGTCAAAAAGCTGTAGGCCCAGATGGATTGTTTGTTTGTTGGTGTTTAAGGTCCCATTAATTACAAGGTCATTAGAGACCCGTCCACTGCATAGGTCTAATGCATAGACTACACAGACACTACACTAATGCGACGATTATTGGGTATTAGCAGTAACCAGCTTACCCGAGCGACCACCCATGTCAGTACTAACTGGGCTTGCGTTGCTTAACTCAGTGATCAGATGAGAACTGGTGTGTCCAACGCAACTCGCCGCTCCTACCCAGATGCAACACCCAATTCTTGTGTGGCATAGCCCAGGGAGGACAGGTATCAGCTGGCTAGGGAGACTTCTCAGGAGGATTGCCAGCAGAGATACAGTAAAATGCCACTGGCATGGCATGAGAGTTGGATAGTGTAGCTCTTCAAGGGCAAAGGGGATGACCAAGATTGTGGTAACTATAGAGGTATAAAGCTGTTGAGCCACTCCATGAGGCTCTGGGAGAGAATGATGGAATCTTGCCTATGGGACAGGATTAGTGTGCATAGTAATCAGTTTGGTGTAAATCGGGTATCCCGCCTGTGGCAGGGCCGGGTCTGTGAGTTGCAGTCCTCCACTCCTGCCTATCTTCCACCAGATCCCCATTCACCCCACACACTGCCATGTCCTTGTGTACAACTTGCTGCCATGTCCTTGTGGACAACTTGCTGCCATGTCCTTGTGGACAACTTGCTGCTACGTCTGCTTCAGTCTCCCCTGCCTTAGTTACTTCCAACCACCTGCATTCCTTAAATGAACCTAAGGAGCTCCTCCCCTCATCGCATTACGTGTCCTTACCACTTCAACCTATTCTCCCTCGTTCCTATGAGAAAATCCCTCATAGGAATGATCATGCTCCCTCAACCTATTCATAGCATAGCTGGTCTAACCACTGCCCTGTAAAACTTCCCTTTCAGTGTGAATGGGACCCTCCTTTCACATAAGACTCCACCTGCCTGTCTGCACTTCAACCCCCTTTGGGTCACATCAGAGTCTAGCTCCCCATTGCTTTGGAACGTTGATCCTAAGTACTCTACCTCCATGGCGTAGCCAAGTTGCGTTGGATGCACCAGTTAAGCAATGCAACCCAAGTTAGTACCAACATGGGTTGTTGGTAGTGAAGGTTGGGTGCTGCCAATTTACCCTTTCCTACGTCCCCTACACCTAGCCCCTCCTAACCTGCAAGCAGCCTCCTTAGGGTTTGACCTGTTATGGCTTCTTGGCTTACTCCCCAACCCGATAGTGTTACATACAACTACTAATACTACTCTTGCACCGATTTCACCAGTTGGCCTCTAGACATCACGCAACCATTACTTTCCTGTCTTTCCCAATTGAAAGCTAAATACTCTGTCTTCTTTTTGTTTATCTTTAGCCCTTTTCTATCGCCCCTCTAATATGGTTTAGGCCTTTCTCCACTTGTTCTCTGGAACCATTAACTTTTGCAATGTCCTCAGCAAATACCATGGATTGGGGGCCCGTTCTTCTACTCCCGTCAGCAGCTCATTCATAACCAGAATGAACAGGTAAGGGCTTAGTGCTTAAGTTTCCCCAAGGTGCTCTTACCCTTGCTATTATCCTTCTTCATTGACCTGGAGAAGGCTTATGACAGTGTGTTAATACTCCAAACTCCAATACTCCAAGTCTCTGCATTAGAAATGTTGTCAAAAAGCCCTAAAATACTAATGAAACAAAAGAGTTTATGTGAATCCACTAGCTGGACTGTGTTCCATACAAAATTCGCTTTCATTGAAACTAAAATTCAAATAGTGCTGTAAGAAAAGGTTGGATCTGAAACTTTGCAATAGTGTCACCCGGTGCGGTCAGCACCCCCCTCGGTACGCCTCTGAGTAATGATATGCGTGGTTGGCTGGGAGCATTGGGTGCTGCTAATTTCCCCTCTCCTGCATCTTCCACCCCTACGTCCCCCCTCACCCGCGAGCAGCCACCAATGGTCTGGCCCGTTATGGCTGCTTGGCCGACTCCCCAACCCGTTGACGTAACATACTAACATACTAAATACTCTGTCTTCTTAATGTGTATGGCAGTGTTGGCCGTGCTTTCTCTTTCTGGCGGTACTTCATGTGTTGCCAGTGCTTTTCTTTCGCTGCACCAGTGTCGGATCCAGAGGCGGATCGGGGTGGGGGGGTCTTTAGACAATATCCTATCTTCGAAAAGAATTTCATTAAAACAACAATTAAATACCTTAAAATATGCACAAGGCTAACTTACCGTCACAGCCATTCACAAGGCACACCTTCATGTGCGTCCATGTTCATTCTGTCAGTTTATTACCCGAAATCAAAACCAGGATTGACTCTTACTCAGTATCGAACCGCACACATACTACGACCTGTGTGAAACTTCGCTGTCAGAAACGGAAAAAATTCATGTGCAACAGTGAAAAGTTATCAGAAACAAAAGCTTTCGCATTCATAAATTGCCCTCAACCGATATGTGAGATATCCGTGCTAGTTGAAGACTTAAGGCCTATTCCTAGATTTGACGATTATACCCATTGTAATTGGTAACGCTGACTGGTTTTTAGTGAACTTACATTTGCCGGTTCCCTGAAATGATCTCACACCCTTCTAACTTCCAGCTTCTTCGTTAGCTCAATAGCTGCGTGCTTTACTCTCGATTCTTTGGACGTAGGTTTCTTCCTCGTCTAGGTGGTTGGTTTCTTCGAGAACAGTGAAACCCTCAATTGAGCTATCTCCCAACCCTTAAATCCTTTTAGTGCCTCAGTGCCCTCAGCGCCTCAATGGGCATTTTTACATTGCTATTCCCAATGCTATATTGCCAGTCCAACACTAGCAGTTTAATCTGCTGTTAGCTAAACCACCAAAGATAGGACATTCTCTAAGGTACAGTAAAGGATCTATTGTAATTGCAATATAGATTTATACTAGGGGATTAGGAATATTTAAAAATATTTTGGGCGCACTCCCTCAGTTCTCCCCCCCTGATCCGCTCCTGCATCTATTTGTGGCAAAAAAAAGACATCAGCATACTGTTGTTGGGAAGGTTAGGGAAGTAAAGCTTGGGCTAACCAGAATGCATCTCGTTCTGCATAGCAGTCTGATATCTTCAGTTTTGTAACGGATCTACATTTCATAAATATTTTTCTATAGTATTTTTATAGATTACCTGTCCTCCGACTATATTTCGTGGCATGGATGGGTGTTTGTTACTCTGTTAACCTTGACCGCGTTCACGACATCTATTATCAAATGGCATTCGCAGTATCATTTTTTGACTGTCAGCACAGCCTCCATGCATGCTCTCTCACTAGCACTTTACGAGAAGGTAAGTTGTCGCCGATATTCTGTAGTGTTGGTTGTTTGTGCATTTGTGGCTTTCTCCTTAAACGGCCCATGTAGAAGTGTCTCTCTACCAAGGGCTATTAGATATACGTCGTATTAGTTTTATATGCAGTTGCATTCATTATCGTCAAACCTTTTCTTTCCAGTCAGTGACAAGATCGGGTTCTGACCCTCCACTCCCAACACAACGCGTCTGAAGACTCCTTTTCTTATATGTATCTACAGTAATTGCAATTTACGCGAGCCACACATGTAGGCCTACACAATATAATCTTATCCCCTGTCCCGGCTTTTCCAACCATCTGCATCTCCATAATGGAGCTAACCAGCACCTCTTCCACTCTTCATCACATGGCCATACCACCGCACACTAGCATCCCTCATCTTTTCCTCGATATCCCCCAACCCTCATTCCTATTTCAATGAGGGAGCGGTGAATTGAGTTGGGCACACCAGTTCCGTCTGACCACTGAAGTTCAGCAGCGCAACCCGAGCTAGTACTGCAATGGGTGGCCGCTTGGGAAAACTGGGTACTACTAATACCCAAAAATCGTCGCATTAATGGAGTGTCTATGCAGTCTCTGCATAAGAACTATGCTGTGGACGGGGATCTAATGACCTTGTAGTTGAAGGACCCTAAAACCGCCAACAAACAAATAATCCTAATTCTATCTGCTGTCGATAGCCCCTCCCATGTGCCGCAGCATTCACATTTCAACTACCTGCATTCTATTTACGTGGCTGTTCCTCACTCCCATGTAAAACTCCACCCAGAGGCGTGCCAGCACAGAGTGCAATGTATGCAATGCAGACATGCTCCAGGATATTAAAGGTGGTGTGGCGCTCTATTTGGTACTTAGATCGAGCCCCCTCATCTGCCATAACCAGTGATAGGACTATGCCAATACTCATTAACCCTTGTGTTACTACCCGGAATTTTTCACACTAGTTACTACCCGGGTACACGTGTACCCTACTGCAGAATGGCATTACTCTGACCCTGAAGATGCATTAGTGGCGACATCTATTGCTTTATTTATTGAAGAGGGGGTGGGGAGGAGCCAGGAGCAATATCAGGATGACCTACAGGTACCCTCAGGGGTGCCTTTCCATTTGTAAAGGCTGCATTGGTAATTTGGCAAAATTGCCATTTGGGAGCATGCTAATGCAGTCAATCTCTTGCATGCAAACTGCAATCACTTCTGCATTGACTACACCAACAACTACTATTACTACTGCTCAACGTGCAAGAGCTGATCCACAGGGAAGAAATGCAGCAATTGCTCCCATCCCCCTCAGTGCCTCAATGGGATGCATATTTCAACCGATTCAACTTTGCAACTGATGAGGTATTTTAACGTTTGCTATTCCCACATCTACAGTATACTGCCAGTTGAATCTGCAGTTGGCTAAACTACTAAAGATAGGACATTCAACAGTGGTGGATCGGGAGGAGGGAGCATATCAAAAAAGGTGCGCCCCAAATATTTTTAAATATTCAGAATCCTTTAGTATAAATCTAGCTAGCAATCGCAATGGGTCCTCTCCTGCCCCTTAGATAGTGTCCTATCTTCAGTGGTTTAGCCAACTACAGATTGGACTGCAACTGTTGGACTGGCAGGTTGTGCCCCATTGAGGCACCGAGGTGGAGCAATTGCTGCATTGCTCCCCCCCTCTGGGACATTGTCAAAAGGGGCAATAAAAGACCTATTATAATTGCTAGATAGATGTATACTAAGGGATCTTAAATATTTGAAAATATTTGGGGCGCACTTCAAAAAATTGAAGTGCCCCCCCCCACCTGATCCGTCTCTGGATCCAGCCCTGTCAACGTGATATACATGGACATAAAATCGTTGTTGGTTCATCACACAGCACCTAATAAATAGAGAAGAAAGACTTGAAAATCGTGCGCAAAATGTCAGAAAGCTATTTTTGCAATGAACATTCTTTGACATTCTCAGTTTGCAAATGTTGTCCACAACATCTCTCTCTCTCTCTCTCTCTCTCTCTCT
>JAAFCE010001963.1:18587922-18617922 GCA_013389805.1 Trigoniulus corallinus | reverse complement strand
GTGTAGGGTGGTTGTAGTGGAGACAGGCAAGTGGGGTCCTGTATGACAGGAGGGTCTCAATAATGTTGAAAGGAAAGTTTTACAGGGTAGTGGTAAGGCAAGCTATGCTATATGGATCAGAATATTGGTTAGCAAGGAAGTGCAACGAAAAGGAAATTCAAGCAACTGAAATGCCATTGCTGCGATACACGGGGTGTAAAGAGCAGATAGAATTTGGAATAAGAAGGGGAGACCGGGGCAAGATGACTAATGCCTTAATTAGCTATTTTCCTGATAGTTATCAGCATCATATGAATACTACTAGTACTCCTTACGACTAGACACTAAAAAATCATTTTGTCAAGGGACTGTTGCCATTACTATATTATTTACATGAGTTTCATTGTTTTTCTGCTGTGTGTTATATGAAACCAAATTTTGGAAATAAGATTTAATTAATATAGAGGTAAGCTATAGAAATATCTAATAGCATTTTGATCTACCTTAGACAACTGGCTATTCATATTCAGTATTCATTATTAAAATAATTTTTTAATCTTATTGCTATAATACTTAAATTTTAAAATTGTTGCTGGGGCAAGTTGACGAGCTCACCATCTTGACCCTCAATGTTAACTGGCATCTTCTTTGTGGTGGACAGCTTACCTGTGATTATTTTTAAATAGAAAAATTAACTTTTAAGTTGACAATAAATTCGATTTACTATTTTCTTCGATTTTAACCTTTAGTGTTAATGCGTTTTTATTATTCACAAAAAAAAAATTAAAAATATTATTTCATTTACCTTTAACAATGTAATAAATAATGCCTAATCCTATTTTACTATAAAAGAAATAAGGATACAATAATAGAATTCGGAGAATTTACTAATTTCTTTTACTTTTCAATGGCCGTCATCTTGCCCCGGGACTGGGGCAAGATGACGAATTTTGCATCGTTCATTAAAAATTATAAATTCACCTTGAAGATATCAAAAAATGTTTCACTTTAAACCACTAAATTATAAACAAAGAAGCATTCTAAGGATATCAGCACAGTAAAACATTTTATCTCGAAAGAAAAATAAAAAATTAATTTGAAAACTCTTAGTATCGTCAACTTGCCCCGGTCTCCCCTACATCAAAGGTAGCCTGGAAGTCGCGGGTATTTCAGAAAACATTAGAGAAGAGAGGTTGAGATGGGATGGGCATGTGATGGGAAGAGGAGGCAGCGGCTGTCTTGGGTTTGATGCACCAGTTCTCCTCTTATCACTGAAGTTAAGCAACGCAACCCCAGCTAGGAAAGACATGGGTGGCCGCTTGAGAAAACTGAGTACTGCTAATACCCAAAAATCGCCGCATTAATATAGTGTCTGTGTAGTATCTGCATTAGAATTTTTCAGTGGACGGGGCTCCAATGACTTTGTAATGGAAGGGTCCTAAAACACCAATGAAGCGAACAAAAGGATGGGAAAGGGAGCTCGTCAGGCCCGTTACAGAGATGCAGGTTATTGAAAGCATCCGGGACAAGGAAAGACAAAATCAGAGGTGGGGGCAGATTTTGCTTCAGGACATAGTGTTTTCTGTTAGTGTTTTAGGGCCCTTCACCTACAACGTTATTAGACTCCCGTCCACTGCGTAGTTCTAATGCAGGGACTGCACGGACACTACACTAATGCGACGATTGTTGGGTGTCAGGCTACCCTGTTTTCCAAGGGGCCACTCATGTTTCTACTAGCTGAGGGTGCGTTGAATAACTTCAATTATCACACGAGAACTGCTGTGTCCTACCAGGTCTCTGTCCACTCCGCTTCCAGACAGAGACACCTGGATATAGGTGGGAGTGGAGGCCTTAAATCTGTCACAGGCGAGATAAGTGTATAATGATGGTGATCATGATGATGCTCTTTTCCGTTTAGGCGGCATTAACAGCATTCGCCGTTTACACAGTAGGCGACAAAAATACCTTAACTTCAACGAAAGCTTTCGTTTCTGTCATCATCCTATTCATTCTGTATATTTCCGTTAATGAGGTTCCTATTAAAATACACAGCTTAAACGAGGTAAGTAAACTAACAGAAAATTTATTCCTTACTCACCTCAGTGTCAGCTACTTGATCTGACATTGTTGTGTTACCATTTTACCTGAGGCAAAACACCAGTGCTTTATTAGTCAGTACTTAGCCCATACCTATTCACTCATGTAGTGGATGAGCTGCTAACAGGAATAGGGGAATGGGCCTCTCAGTGCATGGTATTTGCAGATAATGTTGGAGGGCTTGAGGAGTCCAGAAAGGCCTAAAGGACATTAAAACGGCAACAGAAATAGAGGGTCAAAAGGTGAACATGAAGACAGAGTACCTAGCTTTCAGTTGGAGTGTCCAGGGGCATGGGTGTAAGATTCGTTGTGAGGATGAGGTGATATCAGTGGTGCAAGACTTTCGAAATTTAGGATCTGTTTTCAAAGCAATGGAGAGATAGACTCCGACGTGACCCCTAGGATTAATGCAGGACGGCTGAAGTGGAGACAGGCAGTGGTGTCCTGTGCGACCGCCAGGTCCCAATACAGTTGAAAGGCAAAGTTTACAGAACTGTTGTTAGGCCCGCTATGATGTACGGCTCGGGGTGTTGGGCAGCTAGGAAGAACCATTAGAGGAGAATGCGAGTGGCTGAGATGCGAATGCTGTGATAGTTGAGTGGGGTGTCACGAGCCAACAAAATCCAAAACGATTACAATCGATTGGAACATCACAGAAAATAGGAGAAAATCGGCTGCGGTTGTATGGGCATGTGATTAGGAGGGGAGAGGATGAGCTTATTAGGTTCATTATTGGACTGCAGGTGATTGGGGGCACCAAGAGTAGGGGAAGACCAAAACTGTCGTGGGAGCAAGTGGTGCAAAGGGACATGGAGGCATGCAGGATAGTTGGGGGACTTGGTGGGATAGGCAGGATGAAAACACCAGTCCTTTATTGAGTGCAATAGCCGAACTGCTACCAGAGCCGGCTGGAGATTTAATGAGGTGCCCAAACATATTTGCAAACTGAAATTTGAGATTGCAGAGTTTCTCTGAAGGGGGGCTCCGGTCTAAGGCAATTCGATACAGGTGTCTCGTGATTTGAAGCCTACATACAGTAAGTATAATGTCACCAGCACATAAAAAGCCCCTGCTAAACTAGAACTAAAGCGGCCGCAGACCACTCAATCTGCTTTGGCGGCAAAGGGCGAATTAAGGGATGTAAAAATCCCGGATTCTCCTCGGTCATGCCTCGGTGGGGCAGAGTTAGCATTCTGGACTGCTGAGTCAGTGGTTCAACCTTCGATACTGGATCGAGTTGGTTTGACTTCCTTTGGGGGAGAGAGGCTTCATACTTTGGATGAGAAGTCGAGACCTTGTGTGGTGTGCACTGTGCCACCAGCACGCGACAGAACTCTCACCAAGAAAAGCAACCCCTAACCTTTTTGCCGCCTATGGCAAGGTCGGGCACCCATCTTGTCCCTCTGAATGGACACAGGGGTAGCTTCTCTGAAGCCAATTATTGTCGGTCGACACGCGACGCCAGGAAGCGAGCTGCTACACCTGGAAATTTAACCTCATCTACCCGTTGCACAGTAGAGTTCTTTTATGAGCAAATGTCATCGTACACCACGCGATACCTTGCTTTTACTTCTCATCCGAAGGAAGGCACACCCGGCACTTCTTTCTCCCCAAAAAGCACCACCTCACCCGGATCCATTGAACTCGAAATCAATGGCGCAGTAAATCGAGCAAGCTATCTATTGCGCCACCGAGTCGGAGAAAGAACTTCACACCTATGGAGTAAAATGTCACGTGTAGTTGGGTGAAATTTCAAGTTGTGGGAGCTCACCTCTAGCATCGCTGTAGGGAAAGTGCCCCAAAAGAGAAAAAATAGACTTTGGGGTGAGTAAAAATCCAATCCAATGGATCGTTCATGTCACCAGTTAGGCATCACTGCCTTAACCCCTTCATTATTTTATAGGGTCTGAAATCCTCCAGCCGTTTCTGTGATATATTTCGCACCATAAATTGCAGTCGTGGAAATTGTGTACTTAATGATGTAAATATTTTTGGTAAGTGGTATTAAAATTTGATATATACAATACATTTGCGGTTTATAAAGTGTGTGCACCGTGGTGTGGATGTTTGCAGATAATTTTTCAAGGGGTACTAGGCATATAAAAAGTATTCAAAGGAGGGAAAACTTGTTTTTCTTTCTCACTTTATATTTTATGTATTTTTCTTAGGTTTTTTGGATGGGGAAACTTTTCCTGTTTAACCCCTTTCCTCTCTGCGGACGCCTATGGCACGTGCGCACTGAGGATGAAATTGTTAACTGATCAAAGTATTGCCTGCAGATTTTTTATACGCGCACTACTGTTTCATCATCATCATACCATCATACCCTTTGGCGGGGTGGGATCTGCGGGTTCTAGCCCTCCACTCCCGCCTATCTCTTACCTGCCATATCCTTACGGACAATTAGACAACCCCCATTAATTGGACGGGGGCTGCAAATTGCGTTGGACATACCAGTTCTCGTCTGACCACTGAGGTTAAGCAACGCAACCCCAGTTAGTACTGACTTAGGTGGCCGCATGTAAAAACCGGGTACCGCTAGTATCCTAAAATCGCCGTATTAGTGTAGTGTCTGTGCAATCTCTGCTTAAGAACTACACTGTGTTGATGGGGCTCTAATGACCTTGTAATTGAAGAGCCCTAAAACACCAACAAACAATCAATCATTTGGACAACCTACTTCCACGTCTGCTTTTCTCTCCACCTGCCCCGGGTGCTTCCAACCACCTAAATTCCTGAAATGGACCTAACGAGCTCCTCCTCCCCTCTTTTCATTACGTGTCCATACCACCTTAACCTACTCTCCATTTTCTCCTTGCCAGGCTACCTCCAATGTACTCATTCTTAAATACGACTACTGTTTTTGGCTAATAAACATAACAAAAACCCTTGTTCCGCTTGCGGCAGGGTCGGGTATGCGAGTATATCCCTATTCGCTCCTATTTCCCACGGGGTGCTCATCCACCCTTCCATGCAACCGGCTTCCAATTCTTCTTTGGAAATCCTCTACCCAAATAATTCTTGTAACATGCAATCCATTAATGGACTTGAGCAGTTCTTCCTCTTTTCATAACATGCCATTATCACCTCAATCTGTTCTCTCATGTTTTCTACACTGTCCCTCGTTACCAAACTACCTTTACTATATTCATTCGTAATTCTATCTGCTTCGACATCCTCGCATGCTCCGCAGCATATGCAATTCTTCTACTATTATGATTTTGACTTGACTTTTTCTTACTTCCGAACCCTCTGATGCATGTACCACAACCTCCCTAACCACATGGTGGCATCTAGAACTATTTAGGCCCTATGTATAGAAGCGAACGTCGGGCTCTTTTTATTTAAACCAGAATACTGTATGCATAATGTTCATTAGTAAATCACGGATTATGAGGCTGTGTTGAAATCTATTATTTAAGGTTGACATGTAGTAACTACTGCATCACTGAAATTGTGGTAGGGTCAGGCACCTCTCTCTAATTGGGTGACAATTGCTTAGCTCCAAAATGAAATTAAATTTTGTCGTGTGTACGTATGGGTACTAGTACGCCCTGCCTCCTCTTTTACGTCACGTGTTAAACAGTTGTTCAGTAATGCAATTTTTAATATCAGTGCATGCCTTGCCTAGATCTTATTTATGTATTTCTTTTAGAATCACAGAATGTAATCGAAATATCTGATGGATCATTTTCGTGGAATTCATCTGACGAACCATTATTACAAAATATCAGTGTTCAAATCAAGCCAAGCAGTTTCTCAGCCATTGTAGGTTCGAGTGGAAGTGGAAAGTCATCCTTTCTCACTGCCATTTTAAAAGAAATGCATCAAGTTAACGGACACTTACACGTTAAGGTAAGGATAAGTTGTAAAATCTTTGGTTGGTTCATATACACACCATACAGGGTATTGCTTTGAACAACAAGAAGCAAATGTTGGTCACCTTTAATACGTGGGTCATCCTCTATTGTTGAACATCCTGGCAAGAAGGCACACCATATTCTAAAACTTATATTTTGAATAATCACTACAGCGAAGCATACTAAATGTTGAATATTGAGTGGCATTGCAGTAATCATCATCTTCATCATACCCTTATCCCGCCTGTTGGCAGGATCGGGTCTGCGGGTTCTAGCCCACCACACCCACCCATCTCCCACCAGGTCCCCGTTCACCCCACACACTACCATATCCTTACGGACAACCTGCTCCCACGTCTGCTTCGGTCTCCCCCTGCCTCGGGTGCTACCAACTACCTCCCCTCTTCTCATTACGTGTCCATACTACCTCCATATACTCTCCCCTCATGCTACCTCTAATATACTCATTCTTTATTGTATCAGCTCTCGACACTCCACTCATTTACCACCGCATTCGCATCTCGGCTTCTTACATTCTATTTATGTGACTCTTCCTCACTGCCCAACACTGATCCATGTAGCGTAGCTGGCCTAACCACCGCCCTGGAAACTTCCATTTCAACTTGATTGGGACCCTCCTGAAGTATGGAGAAATGCAATCTTAAAGAAATTTATAACCGTTCTAATATAGCACACGTCATCATCATGATACCCTTATCCCGCCTGTGGCAGGGTCGGGTCCTAAAAGAACTAAACTTCAAATACGGGAAATCCTCTTACACGGGAAACCTCTTCTTATCCGGGTTCCACTGTAGTGTCTTTGTGATGGTGAAAAGCTAGGAAATGGGGAACAACTCAAGTACCTTGGATCACTCTTTCAAACAGTGGGGAAATAGAGTAGGTAGATCAGTGTATGGTTAACGAAATGGAGACAAGCAAGTGAAGTTTTGTGTGATAGAGGGATCCCAGGAAACTGAAGGAAAAGTTTCATAGATAAATGGTAGAGCAGTCATAGCTGTATGGGTCAGAGTGTTGGGCATTTTGGAAGTGCTACGAAATCAACATGAGGGTAGCTGAGATGCATATGCTGAAGTATACGTGTGAGATCACAAGTCAAGAGTAGAGGGTAGAGGACAGCAGAAAAGATGAGAGAGGGTTGACAGAGGTGGTGTGGGCATGTTTTGAGAAAGGGAAAGGAGGATTTGGTTAGATCGATAGGGGAAATGCTGGTGGTGGGTCCCAAACAAATAGAGGTAGGCTGGGATCAGATAATTAAACTGAATGGGGAGACGTGTTGTGTGAGGGGATCCCGCTCGAAACAGAAGTGAGGGGAGGAACATAACTCCCAGATTCGACCCCGCCAAGGGTAGGATAGGGTAAGATGATGGTGAGGATCCCAAAACGCATTTTCTGAAATAATTGACCCGTCCCGGAACTTGCAAGTAAAATTTTCAATTTGTGTTATAAAGAACACGATGTTGGAGGAGCGATAGAAAAGAGAGGGCTAAAGATAAACATGAAGAAGACAGAGTACTGTATATAGCTTCAATTGGGATGGACGGGGATCAACGTTCCAAAGCAATGGAGGGGAATAGACTCTGATGTGACCCATAAAATCAATGGGAGATCGTAGAAGTGGAGACAGGCAAGAGAAGCCCTGGGAGATAGGAGGGTCACAATCAAGTTGAAAGGGAAGTTTTATAGGGAGGTAGTTAGGCCAACTATGCTATATGGGTCAGAGTATTGGGCAGTGAAGCAAGCAGCCTGGGGGTGGTGGACATCGCTGAAATAATGAGGATGAATAGGTTGAGAAGAGGGGAGGAAGAGCTCGCTAGGTCCATTTCCGGGAAGCAGGTGGTCGGGAGCAAGGGGAAACCAAAGCCGGCGTGGGAGCAGGTTGTCCATAAGATATGGTAATGTGTTGGGTGGACATAGACCTAATGGGAAATAGACGGGAGTGGAGGGCTAGAACCCGCAGAACCGACGCTGCCACAGGTGGGATAACGGTATGATGATGTTATTAGAAAGTACAGTAAAACATTTAGATCTTGGAAGATTTCAGAATGCCAGCTAAGGAACACTTCGCCTCATTCCTTCTTGTTGAGGACAAAGAGATCTCAGTTAAATAATTTGTTTACTGTCAAGGGCTCGGTTTCGTTTGTTCCTCAAGAACCCTGGATTAGTTCAACAAATTTAAAGGACAATGTGCTGTTTGGGCGTCCATACAATGAGGAAATGTACAATGCTGTCATTAATGCTTGCATGCTGAGAGAATTAAAGATGACATCGGAACTATTTGAAGACGGGAACATCCCGGATTTAACATCAGACGTTTTTCACAAGATTTCGTTAGCCAGAGCTCTGTACGCTGATGGTGACGTATATTTGATGGATAATATCCTGAGTACTTTCAACGTTTCTGACAGGGAATCCATATTTGAAAATGTGATTGGACCTCAAGGACTGTTAATGAATAAGGTAAATATCTAACAGGATTGACGGTAAATTTTAAAACAACTTTAAATATATTTGAAGTGGATATAATGGTATGGGATGGAAAATGTGAGATACTTTGCAGACCCAAGGCTTGTGGCAAGCATGAATTTGCAAGGTCTGAGTCTTAATTCCATCCTATTTCGCATTTTGGTTTGCCCGTGGCTCCCCAGGTCCCTATAAATTTCCAATCCTTGTGGGGCCGGCTGTTGCTGACCAAAGCTGCAACCCCTATGCTTATTTATCGTGGGTCTGCTATTCTTTGGGGGATTTCACCGACGTCCGGGGGGGGCGAGGCTTTACTTTTCATCCCGAAAAAATGGATAACCACAGACGCAGTTACCGAGCGTGCTACGCACTGCGCCACCGAGGCGGGTGAGTCAGGGGTCAAATGCCACGTTGAAATAAATAGAACTGATATAGACCCATCCCTTAAGACGGATTTCTCGAATACCATGGATCTTTTCAATTTTTGAACCCCTTTACAATGTAACTATTTGATGATCCGCACTTTTATTTACAGACAAGACTTTTAGTAACTACTGACTTGGACCTTTTGCCACTAGTGGATCTAATCATCTGGATGGACAATGGACGTATCAGAGAAGCAGGGAGCCCCAGTAATTTAATGCAACCCACTCACCCTTTCATGGATTATGTTTATAAATGCAAGGACACACAGAAGCATTTAAGAGGTAAGAAACAGTAAACTAAATTATTAAATAATGGGTTATCGCGCTGTGCTTGGGTGTGTCTGGAACTATTTGACATAGGACAAATAGTTATTTCTGACTTCTTACTGATTACTGACCCAATTTCGTAATGTGGGATTAAATTTACTTTCCAAAATGAGGTTAAGGGTTTCTCTTTTGATGAGTAACCACTACGCTCTCCAAAAGCACTGTCCCACGCAGAGATTCTGGATATTCTTACTGTGCGGTTTCCTTCACATGCGACAGGTAGCGCTATCCAAGGGTGACAGTCACTACAATCTGCCTCCATAATCGTTCTAGTCGAGGCCAGGGTCGTTGCATAAGCCTGTTGTCCGAATCCTACAAAAAATAAATCATAAGACCTACTTACCAACCCGTGAAGATGCAAAACCATAAAATGAATGTATTCTTGTGTTGGACACGTCAGTTCTCGTCTGATCAGTGAAGTGAAGTAAAGCAACCTCAAATAATACTAGCATGGGTGACCACTTGGGAACACTGGGTACTGCTAATATCCCAATCGTCGAAACAGCGTAGTGCCTGTGCAGACTCTGTGTTAGAACTATACAGTGGACGGAGCTCTAGTGACCATTATAGTGGACGGACCATAGAACACCAACCAAGAAAAAAAGCGATGTGTAGGTAATTAATGCCAAAGACTTTCCGTTGGCTTGCACTGTTCTGATGAGCCTTATTACGGTCTCGGCCTTCCGTAGTAATTGTAAAGATTCTAGAATTTGTTGGGCTCCATGGCTCTTCAAGGCAGTGAAATGTGTATTAGCGCATTTTCATCCTTTTCTTGGGTTTATTTAGTTATTGTTTTAGGACCCTTCAACTACAATGGTCATTAGAGTCCCGCCCGCTGCATAGTTCAGAGTTTGCACCGACACTATGCTGTTACAACAATTTTTGGGTATTAGAAGTACCCAGTGTTCCCAAGCGGCCACCCATGCTAGTATCAGCTGGCATTGCATAGGTTAATCTCAGTGTCTAACGTAATACAGCCATTCCCCCTATTCTTGAGACCAAGTTCAGTTGCTGAGTTCAAATATTTAATTGGATGTACGAAACAGCTTTATGGTGCTGGATCACAATTACATAGTTACTGTATCATCTGCACATCCCAACTCTCTACAATTACCCAGTCCAACCAAGAGTGTTACATCTAGTTAGTTATTTCATTCGTTGGTTTTTTCTTTATTAAAAAGGAGAGATGCATAATGCTGAACAGGAAAAATCCCTAAAAACAACGTAAGTATAATTTGCTTTAAAACACCTATTTGTTATAATGTATCTTCCTTATTGTCATATTTACTGTCATGCCTCGGTGGCGCATCTTTCGGTCGAGAGAGAAGCCCAGAGCGAGAAGTTCAGAGGAGACAAAACCCAGTACTGGTACAGGTACAGGTACAGTGGCGCAATTTGTAGGTGCAATGGGGTCAAATTGGCCCGGGCGTTTGGGGAACGCCTTGTCCGCCTTGCTGGAAATCAGCCGCTGCGACACAATGTCTGTGCAGCGCCGTACAGCAAATAAATAGTGCCTACAGTACATACGTATACCACGTCTGCTCAGGACAAGCAACACGGGAGGGAGGGCACTTCGAATGCCTCGACCCGGGCGCCACAACTGAAGTTACACCACTGAACGGGTAGATGAGGCAAAATTTTCAGGTAGATGAGGCAAAATGGCTCCCTGGAGTCGGTAGATTGCCACAACGAACAGCAGACCGACGATAAATAAGCAAAGGGATTGCAACTTTGGTCGGCAGCCGGCTGCGGAAAACACCATCCAATATATTAACATTCAAGGGACAAGATGGCTACTCGATCCTCCCACAGGTGGGAAAAGGGTTAGGAGTTGCTTTTAATTATCTCTAAAATATCATTTTTTCACATTGTAATTTTTCTATACCTGGTAGTTTTAAATGCTTAGTTTCCCATACAATTTACCCTTTCGGACCTTTGCGATCGCTCTCTATAGCTTTAATTTGTTTCTAATTCTCGATGGAATTTTGGAACTCATTAGCACCTTTGTATTACGCTATCGCGGGAGGAAGAAATGAAAATTTTACATCAGATATTCACGGAAGTTGTGTGAATTGACTTCAGCTACTCATACACTGTGTAATTTTTGTGGAATGCAACACAAAAACTGGCACATGCCACAGTTGTGCTGTGCAAACTGAAGTGCAACTCAGTGTGGTCCATCAAAATTTCATTGCATAAACTGACAAAAATACAAAATGGCACCATCTGAAATCTTTGCTATCATGCCACTTTATCACAGTCTGCATGACGCCCCCGTTGAGAAAAATTATATGAAGTAAATTGCTGTGGAGCCTAAAGTTTATTTCTGGGGAAGTAAATATAAGCAATGGATGATAAACAGAGTGAGAGCTCAAAATGAATGTAGTGGGGTCATGAAAAAACACTGAAATTGATTGAATTGCCGGAATCTAGACCTTTCTGATAGAACGGAGAGCCAAGCCTTGTGGAGGCTGCTCACCGGCGGGAAGGAGATAGCAGTGGGGGATGTAGGAGAGGGGAAATTAGCAGCACTCAATATTCAACCAAGCATTTGGGTTGTGTTGCTTAACTTCAGTGATCTGATGAGAACTGGAGGGTTCAACGCAACTCATCTGCACAATGCACAAATTATACCATAACAAAAACGAGAGATATACTGTAATTCTATAAAAGAAATGGCAGATTCACTGCAAATTACGTTTTTTTTTTAAACAAAATTCTCATCTCCCTCTCATAGTTTGTGAATAAATTCTCCATTACTCCACATTGTGCTCGTTTTGTTATTCAGCATTTTCCCCCAACATTATCTTTAAGTCGTCTGTGTTGTCTTTGTATTAAAGTAAGTGCCAAACATGCTGTAAGTTGTACAACATTATCATCACGCATTTTCTGACAAAGGAATTTAAGCAAAAACGAAACAAAATTGCACATTGAAATAGTCGAAATTCATGAATGCTTTGAAAATGACCCAAAAAAGTGACACACTTGGCTCTCTTTTTATGCGGGTTCTTTTCATGCGATTTCCAAGTTACGCGGTTTGCATTTGGTTAAAAAACATTACGCCAAATATGCATACTGTATGCTTGACCAGGAAGTATAGTCAGTCTCAGGCTCATGACACTGATAAAATCCAGCGACCATTGTATTAGCCAGTTAAAGACGTTTTAGTCTGTCAGAAATTAGCATACATAATAGGGGGTTCCGCACTTGCACATGACACTTAACAATCACACCATTATCATCATACCCTTATCCCGACTGTGGCAGGGTCGGGTCTGCAGTTCCACTGAACATGCTCTAAAATTTAAACTTATTTTGGAGGTGATTTGAACGTTTTTAACCATGATGATATATAGAGAAGAACTGCTGGTGGATGATGTCTTAAATGACGATGATATTATTAAACTAACTTTAGGTGCAGGCTGGAGTCAAATTGTCCCCGGACACATCAAAGTGTCTTTCACGTCAAAGTGTCTCGGCCGTTTTCCATTACCCGGGATAGGATATTTTGATAGAAATTTCGCGTTGATTCACGTTACACATGTGGTCTGCAGTGCATATGTGCTCTGCAGAAAAGAGAAATTCAGGCATCTGCATTCGGACCTAGATGGTGGGCACTTTGAGGTACTCAAAAATTGTCTCAAAGTGTCCCGCCGGACACTTTCAAGTGGACCCAGCACACTTTAACGTGACACCGGCATCCCCCACAGACAACCCAGCCAATATCTCTGCTTGTTCCAGACGCCTGACTGGAGTGTCCCCAATCAGAACATGTTCAGGGAACCTGCTAACCCGACCCTGCCGCAAGTGGGATACGGGTATGACGATGATAATGGTCAAAACAAAAGTCTACAGAGAGTGAGAAAAAATACGTTTGTGAAAATGTATCGTCTACATCAAAGAGATCTATTGCAAAGACAGTTATTTCTGATGATGAAAGTGATTTACAAACAGTTTGCAGATGGTGTATACTCTTACCAGATAGACAATTGAATTGAAATAGAATTTTATTTAAGGTTCATATAAATCTTTTTCAGACCCGCCACGGTGGCGTAGTGGTTAGCACGCTCGGCAACTGCGCCAGTAGTTCTAGGTTCTATACTGGAAGGATGTGGGTCGGCTTCTTTCGGGCGAGAGAGAGGCCGCGAGTGTGCCTTCTTTCGGATGGGAAGTAAAACCGAGGTCCCATGTGGGTGTACGATGGCACTTGCACGTAAAAGAACCCTCTCTATTACCCAACGGGTAGATGAGGCAAAATTTCCAGGTGTAGGAGCTTGCCCCCTGGCGTCGGTAGCATTCCTCAACTAACACTAGACCGACGATAAATAAGCGTAGGGGTGCAGCTTTCGCCGGCAACCGGCTGCAGAAAAACTATGACCAATATATCGCCCTGTGTCCATTCAGAGGGACAAATCGGTACCCAGCCCTGCCATAGGCGGGAAAAGGGTTAGGAGTTGCTTGTTATAAATCTTTTTCAGCTTCCCAAACAAATTTATTAAGAAACCTATTTTCTTTAACATCAACAAACATTTTTTATGCGGCTGTACATTCATTTTAATTCGTTATTTCGGAGTTATGCGAATTTTAAAAATTTTGGAACGTATCCCTCATTTTTCCATAGACATATAGTCTCATTTTCTTCGAATTCGTTTTATGCGATTTTCTGAGGAACGTATCCCCCGCATAAAAAGAGACCTGACTGTATACGCTTTAGTGTGTTGCATGTTACCGGTAAACACACTTTGCAACTGCTTTCTTCATCGCACCACATTTTGAGTTGTGCCACTCAAACAAATGGCATGTTGTATACAACTTTTATGCTACGTGTAAATGCAACAAGCCACTTTAAGCGATTTAACTCAAATTTTAATGCAACAAAATTGTACCATGTAACCTATGAGTAGCTTTACTTCTTACAAAGTGTAACATGCATTTCATTTCAAATTTAGACCTCGAATTTCAAAGACTGAGAAAAATAACGTTAACCAAGAAATAAATGACAAAGTAAGACTTGCATCCCATAATTAGAAATTACTTACTAATATGTATTTCTAATCATAGTTATTAAAGAAGAAACTATATAGGAGTAAATTGAAAGTGGTGTATTTTTTTCGATTTTGTTTAAGGTTTACTGTGCTACACATTTGACTTACTGGAAATATTTTGGAACGGGACGTCTTATGGCAATTTTAATTTTTGCTATACTTGCTTATAGCTGCTATGTAGGAATTTTTGTATGGTTAAGTTTATGTACTGTTGATAACAGCAATGGGCACTCGAGAGCCTGGCCCATCAGTGACAAATTGCTCGATTCGCAGCTGGCTATTTACGGAGGACTTAGTCTCATATTCGGTAAATTTAGATTGAAAATTTGCTTCTTGATATATTTTATATAATCTAAAATGGTTTTCTATTCTATCTTCAGGGTTCTGCCTCTTGTTGGCCTGCTGCATTATTGCAAGAGCATGTAATCGAGCAGCCATTTTAATTCACAATGATCTTCTACATGGAATTTTTAATGCTGAGATATCCATTTTTGAGACAGTTCCTAAAGAAACGATCTTAACATTATTTCGCTACGACATTCTTCATGCAGATGACCATGTGTTAAAACATTTGCAAATATCATTTTGCACATTTTTGGAAATTCTGTCTGCAAGTGTAGTCATTTGCATATATTCGCCAATTTTCATTGCTGTTTCAATTTGCAACTTCATTTTCCTCTTTTTAATTCAGGTATTGTAAAACATTTATCTGTTATTTAAGACTGATATATAAAATCTAATGAGGGTGCTATAAAGACTGTAGATCCCCGTGTTGAATTCCGGGGGAAGGACTCATGCACGTAGGATACTTTGTAGATCCTATAAGACAAACTATCTTTCTAATCCTCTTTTTCTTCTTGGCCACTCTGGATTCAGGAGCACCCAACGTTGCGATAAACAAACAATGAGCTGAAAGGAAAAGTGTTGGTATATTTAGGGGCCCTAAACCAAAAATATTAAATGGCGTCTGCCCCGTTATGGCTGCTTGGCTAACTCCCCAACCCGTTAGCATAACATACTAACATACTATTGAACATGGGCTGCAAAAACGAAATTATAATTTTTATAGAGTAGATAGTTAAGGATGCTAAAGTGATATGGAGGGGGTCTGGGACCCATTTTAGTCCCATTGGGACACATGGAAAATCTATTGGAGTCTAGAGGAGACCGGTTTAAGATGACTAATGACTTAATTAGCAATTTTCCTGATAGTTAGCAGCACCATAGGAATACTACTAGCACTTCTCATGACTAGACACTAAAAAATCATGTTGTCAAGCCATTGTTGCCATTACAATATAGAGGTAGGCTATGAAAATATCTAATAGCATTTTCGTCTACCTTAGACAATTGGCTATTCATATCCAGTATTTATTATTATATCAATATATTAATCTTCTAGGTATACTACTTAAATTTTTAAAATTCCTGCTTGGGGCAAGTTGGCGAACTCACCATCTTGACCCTCAAAGTTAACTGGCATCTTCTTCATGGTGGACAGCTTACCTGTGATTATTATTAACTAGTAACATTAACTTTTAAGTTAACAGTAAATTTGGTTCATTATGCATTTTTATTATTCCCAAAAAACTAAAAATATTATTTCATTTACCTTAACAAAAAATAGCAATTTAATTTGAAAACTGTTAGTATCGTCATCTCGCCCTAGTCTCCCCTATATTTCTGTAGCTGTCTGCCATTCTAATTTCGCAAACCTATACTTACTTGTTGTCGACCTATTTTTCTTCATGGTGGTGCTTCTGAACTGACGCTAAAGCAGCAAGCCCTATACACTGGAAATTTTCCAATCTACACGTTGTATGTAGAAAGGGTTCATCTACATGCAAGTGACATAGTGTTTGCGGATAACTTTTTTCTTCCCTTCACAATTGAGGAATTAACACTGTGACCCCTCTCTCTTCATGCTCCAAACTTGGACACAAACAAAAAAATATCACCTCAGAGCACTTAATTAAAAAGCTGTTGAGCGGTGGTTGTATTGCGTTGGACCATAGTTAGTACTAACATGGGTGGCCGCTTGGGAATCTGGGGTACTGCTAATACCCAGGAGTCCCAACTGCATAGTTCTGCATTAGAACTCTAGACGGGGCTCTAATGGTCATTGTAGTTGAACAGACCTAAACCATCAACAAACAGTTGAAAAGCCGTTAATGTGAACAAGTTACTTTCTATATGTGACATATTTAATGAGAAAACACATCTCGTTCATCATCATCATACCCTTATCCCGCCTTTGACAGCGTCGGGTCTGCGAGTTCTAGCCCTTTACTCCCGCCTTTCTCTCACCAGGTTTCCGTCCACCCCAGGGGCGGATCTACATAGCTACATGCTTATGGACAACCTGCTTCCATGTCTCCTTTGGTCTCACATTGACCGGGTGCTTCCAACCACCTGCACCTTCCAAACATACCACCTCAACCTACTTGCTCTCATTTTTTCCGTGAAGTCCCCCACCGCTAGGCTACCTGTGATATGCTCATTGTGAACTCTATCAGCTCTTGAATTCTATTGACGCGTCTCTTCCTCACTGCCCAACACTCTTACCCAAATAGCATAAAGGGTGTGCCGACAATTATTCGCATACAGTTGTTCACGTGACAATTGTTTGCGGTTAATTGTTCGCACGACAATTGAATCCCTAGGCCAGTTGTTCTCTGTTATTTGAATCGCTTTGATGTGATGGAATGGATTTGAATAATAAAAATAATATTTTTAATAATAATAGCAAGATTCATAGAAATGGGATATTCGTGGCTACACAAGATCACACAGAATTGATATGTATTTTGTTCGCTGGGAGAAGGGACCGAAAGTAAAGATCATTGTAACGGTACTTAGCAAAGATAATTCGGCAGCCAATAATTCGTAGGAATGAAGTTGAATTTTGGGAAACAATCCTTTACAATGATCGCTACTTTCGGTATTGCGAAAAACTGACAAGCGAACAATTGCCACTAGCGAATAATTGGTTGGGGAACAACTGCACTGGGAGAACAATTGTTGCACGAACAAATCACCGCGAAGAGTTGTCGCACGAACAATTGTCGGTAAATCAGCATAACGGGCCTAACACTGCCATGCAAAACTCCCCTTTCAACTTGATTGGTACTCTCCTATCACATAGGACTCCACTTGCCTGTCTCCACTTCAACCATCCTCCATTGATTGAATGGGTATAATCCGAGTCTATACAAATCTAATTCTTCTTTATTTTTAGAAATTCTACACATCCACTTGCAGTCAACTTAGGGTACTGCAAGATCACTCTCGACAAATTCTGCAGAAGCACGTTGTTAACACTCTGGAAGGACTCTCGGTCTTGAGGGCTTATTGTCAAGAAGACTTCTTACATCAAGCATTCATATGCAAGTTAAAGGAATCTGTAAACCACACTTTCTATAGCACAGCTATTAATTGGTATAATCACAATTTTAATTACCATATTATCTCGAGTATAATACACACCCCTGCATAATACGTTCCCCAAATTTCAAGATTTAAGTTAATGTAAAAATCTTAATTCCTATGCATAATATGCAGGTTAGGTTTGCCAGTTGGCTTAGCATTGTTGTTAACATACATGAAGTCCTAAAACAACTTCTAATGAACTACTGGTATTGAAATCTACATAATCAAATGATTCAAAACATAAATAGGCCTACATGCATTATTTTGAAAGCATCAGATGACTAATTTTCTTTACGCGTGCTTAGTGTTCCTCTGAAAATGGCTGAAATATTTATTCCTATGTATAATACGCACCCAGACTTTGCACCCAATTTTTGGGAAAAAAAACTGCGTATTATACATGAGATAATATGGTACTTTGAATATTAAAATAAAAGGCATTTAATTCTTTTGTTTTTTTATAGTTGGTTGGGCTTTCGACTTGATCTTGTTGGGAACATCGTGATTACCGTCGTGGCCAGTTATGCAATGTATAGTCGACATTCAAAAGAGCTTGGAAACTTAGCGATGATGATAACATTAACAATTTTGGTAAGATTGAATGCTAGTCGCGCAAGAAGGCCTAAATGAAAGCAGGGGCGGATCAGGGGGGAAGCACTTCAAAAAATAGCCTCCCAAATATTATTAAATAAAGTATTCAGAATCCCTTAGTATAAATCTAGATATCAATTACAGTAGGTCCTCTCCTGTCCCTTAGGCCTTAGACAATGCCCTATCTTCAGTGGTTCCGCCAACTGCAGTTGGACTGGCAGTATAGAAATGGAAACAATAAATGTAAAATTCCTCATCTTGCAAAGTTGAATCATGCATCAGTTTAAATATGCGCCCCATTGAGGCACTGAAAGGGAGCAGTTGCTTCAGTGCTCCCCCTGGATCCGCCCTGAATGACAGCTTGTGTGAAGGGTCTTTTCACCTGCATCAGTTAATTTTCTTTTTGATGTAAACTATCAACGTGTTTCTGTAACGGTCGACTGTCTTTAAGGACGAGGCTGGTCGCACTGATGGATGCTTTCAATGGTACCATGAGGCTCCTCTCCCGCTTCTGCGATCGCCAAATATTTAGCTCATTAATTTGTAATCTGGGCCGTAAGGAAATAAGGCAGACTGTGGTCGTTTCAGAAAACTGGGTACCGTTTGTGCAGTTCCTACATTAGAACTATGCAGTGGATGGGGCTCTAATGGCCTAGTTGTTGAAGGGCCTTTAAACACCAACAAAACAAAAAGAAACCTAAATTCAGCCGTTTTCTTAAAATAGATTATCTTTAGTCTTTCTGAGGCAAATGACAATCGGAGGCTCTTAGTTGGGCACTTCTTGTGTCTAATTGCAGGTGTGACCGCATTCATTCCTGGCATATAAATTAACTTTTGAATTTGTTTTTCCGCAGATCCACTTAGCATTTCAAAAATACATTTTATCATCTGGTACTCTTCAGTATGAAATGCTAAGTGTAAAAAGAATTATGAATTATTCAAATATAGGATCTGAGGTATAATTAGAAGGGTTTGTAAATCTTTTTAAAGGGTTGATTGATATCGAAATTCAAGCACATTCTGTTTAGGAGCAACGAAAGTGTTTCATCACAAACCATGAAGAACAGGATCAAGGGTTCATTGTTTTTAAAAGTTATTCTGATAAGGATAAAATTCTGCAAAATGTGTCATTATCGATTGCTGAAGGAAATAAGGTGTTTTTCAAAACATTTCTCTATTTCAATATGTTGCTGTTATCAGTAATAAATACTTTATATTATTTTTGTTGCTACAGATTGGGATTGTAGGCAGAACTGATGAGCAAAAGGCGATTGTTGATGCCATTTATCGTTTGACGGACCCCTCTGAAGGATGCATTATTGTTGACAACAAAGATATTTTCAAAATTGAATTACATTCTCTGCGAAATTTTCTAACAATTGTTGAACAGGTGCTGAAACATGACTGTTACCTCTTTCGTCTTTCATTAAAACAGTCATAACACCTGTTAATCATGTTCATTTTTGGGAGAATAGAAATTCGTGCTGTTCAATGATGACATACGATTCAACTTAGATCCAAAAAGTGAGCATCCTGACGATAAGTTGTGGTGGGCCTTAGAAGTCTTCAATATGAAAGAATTCGTCTCCTCTCTCCCAAACGGACTGGCTCACAAGATAGAAAATCTCGAGGCTCAAATGAGGTATTAAGTAGTCTAATTTAATACAGAAAAGTTTGATTGTCAAAGGGATTCTCGAAAATTTATATAACTGTATGAGCTAAACATAGTCGCAGCTTACTTATTTCGGATAACACCTGCTCTTAAGATCAGTTTACACTAGACAGTGAATCATGACAACACTTGTGCAAGTCACTGTAACTTCCAGTTTAACTACACATAAGCATTTGTCACAACTCACTGTCCAAAATGGTGAGGAAGTTGTTAGTTTCGCAAGTTATTCCAATACTGAGTGCACTATGGGCAACAACAACTCACTTTCGTCTGCATCAAGTTGACTATACCTTCATTTAAGAGTGTTTGGTTTAAAAAAAACTGGTAGCAATTTTAATTTTTATACATCTTTCTGATAACTATTGCTTCGACAATAAATATACCACAGTAAGTTCTCAACTTACGCGATTAATTGGTTCTGAAGGTTTTCGCGTAAGTCGAGGAAAGCACTAAATTTAGCATTTTTCACAAAAACTGTTTTAGTTTTACACGATAGGTGAAAGTTAAATAGATCTATCTAGATACACCAAAGAATATATTATTTATTGGACATATTGCACATGACAATCGGCATACATACTGTATTTATAGACAGAGCCATAACGGGGGTATGAAGTGCCTGTGCCAAGTGTCTAACTTTCGCTTGCCCGTAACCCAATAATGACATAAAACTTAAACATTTTGCGCCCCAAACCCAGTTGCTCCCGTGGCACCGCCTTCTTCGCCACGCCCTAGTTACGGCCCTGTTTATAGATGAACTACTTCAAGTATTGTCTTTTAGTCCTGTGCGATAGGAGGGTCTCAATGAAGCTGAAAGGGAAGTTCTACAGGGCAGTGGTTAGGTCAGCTATGCTATACTGATCAGAGTGTTGGTTAGTGAGAAAGTGCCACGTCAATAGAATGCAAATAGCCCAGATGCGAATTCTGCGGTATATGAGTGGGGGTCGAGAGCTGATAGAATTAGGAATGAGTGTATTAGAGGTACCTTGTGGTGGTGAACGTTACAGAAAGCAAAGCGCACAACTGAGTTACCCCACCTCCACAGTGTCACACCTAAGGCTAGGCGCACACTATAGTCAAGACTGTCTGATGGCAGTCTGTGTGCTCAGCTCAGGCAATGAAAACCAATGGGTAGCAAGGCGGCTAACAGTGAAAACAGTGGGAGCGGCGAGTTGCATTGGACACACCAGTGAGAACTGGTGTGTCCAATGCAACTCGCCGCTCTGATCACTGAAGTTAAGCAACGCAAGCCCAATTAGTACTGACATGGGTGGTCGCTCGGGAAAGCTGGGTACTGCTAATACCCAATAATCGTCGCATTAGTGTAGTGTCTGTGCAGTATATGCATTAGAACTATACAGTGGGCGGGTCTCTAATGACCTTGTAGTTGATGGGACCTTAAACTCCAACAAACAAACAAAACAAAAAGTGAAAACAGATTTACAACTACGTACAAAGTACATGGACTGTCGTGAGACAGTCTTGGCTATACAGTGTGCGCCTAGCTTAAATTTTTTTGTTTAAAAAAATCTCATAAGTCCGAAATCGCATAAGTCGAAGTCGCGTAAGTTGAGGACTTACTGTAAATTGGGACACTGCAGAGAAGATGACACAGAATCGTTGTGTTCCACATTTTTAAAACCCCAGTGCTGGCCATCAGGGGTGTGGAAGCGGGCCCCAGGCCACCGTCATCAGTAGTCCACAATGTCATGGCGGTGGGGGACTCAGGTCCTGTGGCAGATAGCATGCCGAGTGTCCTCTGTGGGGTATGCCAGAATCCCCCATGGCAAGCAGCATCAATATTCCTGTGGGTCCCAGACGCCAGACTGGGGCGTCTCCAGTCAGATCATGTTCAGAAAGCATAGGGGCAAATCTTAGATTATGGCAGTGTGTGTGGGGTGGAAGGGGACCTGGTGGGAGATAGACGGGGGTGGAGGGTTAGAACCCGCAGACTCGACCCTGCCACAGGCAAGATAAGGGTATGTTGATGATGATAATGATGGTGATATATATGACATAATTTTGATAACTGTTCTTGTTTTTGAAACAATCACATGTAATAATGGCACCAGTGAGACATGTGCATGCAGCTGCTGGAATTGTCAAATTAGAAACAAAAAAGGCGATCATGTTGGTTCAGGGATTGGATTTTAAATTGTACAAATTTTGAATTTCTTCATTGTATTTTGATAATCTAATGAACCAACATCCCACAGCAGGGTGCTTTCTTCATAAATAGTAATTAGCAATTTAATCTTCATGTCCATCCATAATTTTGAAGCTGCCATGTTTTCCCTCTATCACAATTACAGTCTAACGGGACCCATATAACACACACCTTCGGGACTGCTCGTGTCTGTGTCTTATAACCGAGTGTGTGTTATAACAGAAACAATGCTAAATGATGCCAAAGCTGTGTGAACTGAACAAAAATATGCTAATTTCAAGATAAATTCAACCTAGACAAGTCGATCTAGACTTGTATAATTATACTTCAAGACGCACACACTTGCAGTCAGCAGCAATTTTGCCAGATTCCACACTACTGAGAATTTCATCCTTCTATCATCATCATCACCTCACCATTCTCTCGCCTGAGGCAGGTTCCGGTCTGTGGGTTCTAATCCTCCACTCCCGCCTATCCCCCACCAAGTCCCCTTCCACCCCACATGCCACCATATCCCTTTGCACCACCTGCACTCACGTCCGATTTGGTCTTCCTTACCTCTGGTGCCCCCCCAACTACCTGCAGTCTCACAATGGACCTAATAATACCACCTCAAACGCTTCTCTCTCATCCTTTCCGCAATATCTGCCACCCCCAAGCTACCACTAACGTAGTCGTTTCTAATTCTGTCAGATCATGACACCCCACATATGAAGCGTAGCTTTCGTATCAGCCGCTTGCATTTGCCTTTCATGGGTCTTCCTCACGGCTCAACAACGAGCTATATGGCATAGCGGGCCTAATGACAGTTCTGTAAAATTTGTCCCACTTCCTGTCTCCACTTCAGCCATCCTGCATTAACTCTACGGGCCAAGTCAGAGTCGATTTCCCCATTGCTCTGGAAAACTGATCCTAGATAGGAAAAGTCTTGCACCATATAGTCTTACTTAAGCTGTGGGGTATGCCATCTAGTTTCATGTTACAGCTGTTTGTTATATCCGAAGTCTCTCACACGTTGAAAGTGCTGTAGGGACCACACCAGTTGTGTGTTATATGCAATATCCGAGTGTGTTATAGCCAATCAATTTCTATATACTTATGCATTAGCGCTGGCTGGGACTTTCCCTTGTGTGTGTTATAAGCCAAAAAGTGTTATAACCAGGGTGTGTTATAGCGAAGTTCGACTGTACTCACAAAAAGTTGAAAAGGTTGGAAATGTGGTGATAATTTGTGCAACTTCTGACAATGGCACACAAAAGCTTCTGACAATTTCTGGAAGTACACTCACATCACTTTTACACACAGGATTTTAATATCTGACAGCAAGTTGCTCAAAATTCCTTCGTAGTGTAAACTGATCTTTGTACCAGAAAATTCTGCCAAAATAAAAGCATATTTTACTCCTTCATGGGGAGGTATATTGTTCACAGACGCCAGGGGAGGAGTTCCTACATTTACGTATATTTTACTTAGGGCCTGACAATGTCCAATCTGATCCTCCATGGCAATATGTACACCTCATTTCCCTCCTCTCTCTTGCCTCTCTTTAATTATCTCCCTCTCTTCTCTTTATCTACCCCTTCTCCTCTCCACCTCATATCTCATCCTTTCTCTTCCCTCACTACCTCTCACTCTCTTTCTCTCTCTACCTCGTATCTCTCCCGTTCTTCTCTCTTCCTCACATCTCTCACTTCCTACTCTCCTCTGCCTCGTTTCATCTCTCTACCTCATATCTCTCACTTCTACTCTGTCTCTCTACCTCTCCCTCTCCTTCACTCTCAATCCTCTCTCACCTCCCTTTCCTCTCCCACTTCTAAGGGTACCTCGAGGACACACCAACTATTTTTGGGCCCTTTTGAAAAAAAAACATACAGTTGCCTAGCAACTCACCCAGCCAATTCCCGGAGCCCATTGGAAGGCTGGGCTTGTGAGGCTTTCAAAGCCGGTCCTGTCACCAAGGCAGCCAATTTAGAAGACGTGAGGAAATCCGTGCCTGATATTTTGGAAAAAAAATCACTCATGGGGAAACTTTATTGCGCTTTTCGACGAACGGATGAAAGTACTGAAGGTGTTACATTCTCATCTGAAAATATTTCTGGTTCAAAATCGAACTAGTGATTACGACATCGATTCACTAATGCCAATGATTATAGATAATTTTCTTACAAAAATATATTGTTAGAAATTCACTGTGGTGGTTTTCATTTTATATTTGTTGTTGTTTTGTTAATTTAGTGAAGAAATGAGATCCCGCTTGTGTTTTGCAAGAGCTATAATTCACCTGCAAGAAGTTCTGATTGTCCACTGCAGTCATATGTCGTCGCAAACTTCTGAAATGATCCATTTATTAATAGATTTGGTTAAGGAAATGTCTCCAAATTCGACCATCATCGTCCTGACGGATGATGTGCATGTGGTGGCAGACTTGGACAGGTCAATCATAAATTCTTCAGGGTTACAATATGTTATCAATTTTGATGTTTAAATTTTTAATTTCTTGCAGAGTCGTGATATTTGATCAGGGAAACCTGCGAGAGTATAATAATAAAGAGTCACCTGTTAGGCAAACACCAACCACACCTTTCGATAATAATGGAGCATGACGTATCTGATTATTTCAAAAGGATATTAGTGCATCATAAAATAATATTTTATAGTTGTATTTATAAAACTTTTGTATAGGTTTAGTTCAGAAAGATAATAACATATGTTCATCATTAAATCGATTAAATGTGTATCTTCAGTCTGATCTTACCGCATATGCCGAGTTCCTGTTTTCCATTATGTGCAGTAAAACTTCTCTATGGGTACACCGGTCATATCGGTAAAAATTCTTCTGGCACCGAGTTTTGCTCATTCGCTTATACGATTACTACCCCTCTAAACGGTACACTTCTATAATGGGTGCACCCCACAATTGGTACTTCTAATATCGGTGACCATTTTTAGAAAACCACCTCTGTCATAGGCAATCCCGCCTCGATGGTGCAGTGGGCAGCGTGCTTGGTAACTGTGACAGTGGTTCTAGGTTCGAAACTGCTCCGAGAATGTTGGCTTCTTTCGGGCGAGAGAGAGGCCCCAAGTGCGGCCTCCTTTGGATGAGAAGTAAAACCGAGGCCCGTGTGGTTCTTCTCTACTATGCACGGGTAGATAAGGCAACATTTCCAGGTGTAGGAGCTCACGCCTTGGCGCCAATGGAATGACCCAACGAACAGTATACCGACAACAAATAAGCATAGGAGTTACAGTTTTGGTCGGCAACCGGCTGCGGAAAAGCACTGTCAAATGCATACCACCCTTGTATCCATTCAGAGCGACAAGATGGGTACCTGACTCTCGCATAGGCGAGAAAAGCGTTAAGAGTTGCTTTTGCACCTCTGCATTGGGTACAAGAATTAATGAAGGTGGGCATGCATTATTCTAGATAAACGACCATGATTCGTTTGATAAAATTAAATCTTTGTATATGCACGTTAAGAATTTGGCAAAGTATTATATCTGCAGTGTGTAGGTATATATTGTTTTCATTTAAAAGTACTGTATCAATTATATATAAATTCCACTATTATTAAAGTGTGCCATACCCGTCTTATGTGTACACCCCTCTCATGGGTCCCACAGATGTAGGGGCCTACCAATTTTCAGGGCCGTAACGAGGGCGTGGCGAAGAAGGCGGCCGCCACTGGCGCAACTGGGTTTGGGGCGCAAAATGTTTAGGTTTTTTGTCATTATTGGGTTACGGGCAAGCGAAAGTTATGCCGGGTTCCGTATACACACGCGTTAACGCTATTACCGTTGTAACAGATGACACAGCACAAAAAATGGTGACGTCACACTGCTACTTGGGGCGCCGCAGAGCAGCTATGCGTGATGGTAGTTGACGAGTGGTCAACTCAAATAGCGTCCCGCAAGTCACGCTGCGTTCTGATTGGCTGGCGGTTGATCTGTCTGCTTAAAAATGGCGGAGGATATACCGAGATATGATAGCGGCGTGCGGTGACTCCAAATAAAGCGTTGCACTTAAGGAATTGTGCTGGCGGTCCTTCGTAACGCACTAGCACAAAACGTCATCAAGATGTCATCAGTAGCGACGTGATTAGCGTTGAAGTGTGGTGATACGGAACTAGGCATTAGACACTTGCCACAGGCGCTTCATACCCCTGTTACGGCACTGCCAATTTTCCCTAGGGAGCGGCTTATGGCGTTAGACTCACCAGTTCTCGTCTGATCACTGAAATTAAGCAACGCAACCCCAGCTGGTACTGACATGGGCGGCCTCTTGGGAAAATTGGGTATTGCTAATACCCAAAAAGCGTAGCGATAGTGTAGTGTCTCTGCAGGGTCGGATCCAGGATTTTCGTCGGGGGAAGGGGGGGGGGGGTTGAGCTACTGGCAGCAATTGGAAACGCAATTTTCATTTGTCAGTGTCAATGTCGATCCAGAATTTAAGGGGGGAGGTCGCAACCCCAAACCCCCTGGATCCGCCCCTGTGTCTATGCATTCTCTGCATTAGAACTATGCAGCGGACGGGGCTCTAATGACCTTGCAGTTGACGGGTCCTAAACACCAACAAACAAACAACCAAATTTCGCGCTTACAATAGAGCCGGTTGCCCATTTCTTGTCCCACTGGGAAACATGCAGATCTAATGTGGATCATTATGCGGATCTACTTGTTGCATAGTAGAGAGGGTTGTTTTATGTACAAGTGACATCGTACACACCACACAGGGCCACCAACCGCTTTACTTCCCATCCTCTATCCAGTATCGGACTTGGAACCACTGACGAAGTATTTGAACACCTCTACGTCTCCAAGGCGGATTGTGAAATGAAATCCATTATAACTGTCGATCTTGAACGAAATTCTCTGTACTGTATTTACGTTTGCCACCTGGTCCTAAATATACCACCCACCTCTACAAGTCACCATTAAACTTTCAGCCAGGATGTCATGAGTGAGCAAAAGCCTACTAGATAACAATGCCCTTGCAGTATGGCGTCACTAGCTTGTGACGTCACCCTGGATTAGTTTCCTGGGTTGGGGGAGTAAGCCAGGCAGCTATAACAGGACGAACCCTTAGGAGGCTGCCCGTGGGAGTTTAGGAGGTAGGTTAAAGGACGAAGGAGAGGGTCAATTTGCACCACCCAACGTTCTTTACCAACCACCCATGTTGGTATTCTCGTGGGCTTGCGCTGCTTAACTTCAGTGATCTCAGGAACTGGTGTGTCCAACGCAACTTGGCTGCACAATACACCAACTATTGCTAGCATATTATGTGAATGATCATCTACCGTATTTATTCCAATAAACGCCGCGCCGTTTATTTATTTCGTGGCGTTTTTGGTGCAGCGCTTATTAGAGGGCGGCGTTTATTAGAAGGCGGCGTTTATATAATTTGTGAGCTTTTTGTGGAAGATATTGGCAGTCATCATCATCATCATACCCTTATCCCGCTTGTGGCAGGGTCGGGTCTGCTGGTCCACTGAAAGTCCTCTGACTGGGGTCACCCAGCCAGGCGTCTGGAAACCTGCAGGAATATTGGCTAAGGCTGTCTGATGTGATCCATAGAATCAATGGGGGATGGGTGAAGTGGAGACAGGCAAGCAGAGTCATGTGTGATAGGAGGGTCTCCATCAAGTTAAATGGGAAATTCTACAGGGCAGCGGTTAGGACAACTATGGGAGCGGCGAGTTGCTTTGGACACACCAGTTCTCGTCTGATCACTGAAGTTAAGCAACGCAAGCCCAGTTAGTACTGACACGGATGGTCGCTTGGGAAAGCTGGGTACTGCTAATACCCAATAATCGTCGCATTGGTGTAGTGTCTGTGCAGTCTATGCATTAGAACTATGCAATGGACGGGTCTCTAATGACCTTGTAGTTGACGGGACCTTAAACACCAACAAACAAACAAACAATAGGACAACTATGCTATATATGAATCAGAGGGCAGGGCAGTGAGTAAGAGCTATGTAAATAGAATGCGAGTACTGAGATGCGAATGCTGTGGCACATGTGTGGCGTGTCGAGAGCTGATAGAATTAGGAATGAGTATATTCGAGGTAGTCTTGGGGTGGTGGTCATCACCGAAAAAATGACGGTGAATAGATTGAGGTGGTATGGACACAATGAGAAGAGGAGAGGAGCTCGTTAGGTCCATTTCAGGATTGCAGATGGTCAGAAGCACCTGGGGTAGGGGAGACCAAAGCAGACGTGGGAGCTGGTTGCCTGTAACGGTATTGGCAGTGTATGGGGATGAGAACCTGGTGGAAGATAGACGGGAATGGAGGGTTAAAATTCGCAGACCCGAACCTGCCACAGGCGGGATAAGGGTATGATGGTAATGTATGTGAGGGTGTGCCGGCCTACCCCCACTGTTTCTTCCAAAAATATTTTACCACTAGCGAAAGAACGCTGCGGCGATTATTGGAGGGCGGCGTTTATTACTTTTTTGGCCCTGATTGTGCGGCGCTTAATAGAGGGCGGCGTTTATTAGAGGGCGGCTGTTATTGGAATAAATACGGTATATTGTGTGTGTTCCAAGCAGTTTTTTAAATTGATATTTTAGCTGCGTTTTTAACTTAAATCATTTTCATATCTAAATCATATATTTGGATTGTGCTTAAACAAAATGCCTTGTGTTGTTCCTGGATGCAAGGGAAACTGCAGATGTGGACCCAAATGTCACATCTTCAGTTTTCCAAAACATCCCTATGTGGTGACAAAATGGATTATAAGTACGTATTAAGAGAAAGGATTTTACCAGAGGCGTACCGAGGGGGGTGCGGGCCGCACCGGGTGACACTATTGCAAAGTTTCAGATCCAACCTTTTCCTACAGCACTACACCTATTTGAATTTCAGTTTCAATGAATGCGAATTTTGTATGGGACACAGTCCAGCTAGTGGATTCACATAAACTGGTTTGGTTCGTTTGGTATTTTAGGGCTTTTTGACTACAAGGTCATTAGAGCCCCGTCCACTGCATATTTGTAATGCAGAGACTGCACAGCCACTACACTAATGTGACTATTTTGGGGTATTATCACACTGTAATAAGCTTTCTCCAGATCAATGAAGAACGGTAATAGCAAGGGTATGAACATCTTGGGGAAATGCTGAGGGCTTCCCAGTAGAGGCCTATTGGTGAAAACGGTGCAAGAGTAGTATTTGTAGGATTATGTTACACTATCGGGTTGGGGAGTAAGCCAAGCAGCAATAACAGACCAAACCCTAAGGAGGCTGCTCGCAAGTGAGGATCGGCTAGGTGTAGGGGGAGTAGGAAAGGGGAAATTGGCAGCACCCAACGTTCACTACTAACCACCCATGTTGTTACTAACATGAATTTGCATTGCTTAACTGGTGCGTCCAACACAACTTGGCTACACCATGGAAGTAAAGCACTTAGGATCAACGTTCCAAAGCATTGGGGAGATAACTCTGATGTGACCCAAAGACTAAATGGAGGATGATTGAAGTAGAGACAGGCAAGCGGAGTCTTAGGTGATAGGAGGGTCCCATTCACATTGAAAGGGAAGTTTTACTGGGCAGTGGTTAGACCAGCTATGCTATGAATAGGTGGAGGGAGCAAGATCATTCCTATGAGGGATTTCCACATAGGAGCGATGGAGAATAGGTTGAAGTGGTATGGACACGTAATCGGAAGAGGGGAGGAGCTCCTTAGGTCCATTTCAGGAATGCAGATGGTTGGAAACAACTGAGGCAGGTGAGACTGAAGCAGACCTGGAGCAAGTTGTCCACAACGGCATGGCAGTGTGTGGGGTGGACGGGAATCTGGTGGAAGATAGACCGGAGTGGAGGACTGGAACCCGCAGATCCGGCTCTGCCAAAAGTGGGATACCTGATTTTCACCCACACTAGTCCTATCCCAGAGATTCAAGGAGTGGCTCATCAGCTTTATACCTC
>JAAFCE010001963.1:18546518-18587912 GCA_013389805.1 Trigoniulus corallinus | reverse complement strand
AGTCCTATCCCAGAGATTCAAGGAGTGGCTCATCAGCTTTATACCTCTATAGTTACCACACTCTTTGACATCACTTTGCCCATGAAGAGTGGTACTATCCAACTCTCACGCCATGCCAATGGTATTCTATCTTTGCTGGCTATCCTCCTGAGAAGTTTCCCTAGACACCTGATACCTGTCCTCCCTAGGCCATGCCACACTTGAATTAGGTGTTCCGTCTGGGCCTACAGCTTTTTGACCTTTCATTTTCCTAAGCGCCCTGGTTACACAGTTCACCATCCCCTGCCAATTCAGGATAGGTGGCAAGATCCCCATCTCCCCTGCAGCATTCAAGAGGTTATGGAAGTACTCTTCCCATCTCTTTGCCTCCATCAGGGAGAGTAGGACCCTAGCTCTGCTACCCTTCGCTGTTATAGCCCGGGGTATATCTTTAGCTGCTCTATTTCTGGCCTTGGTCAGTTTGAAAATTCCCCGTTTCCCTTCTCCATAACTGCTCATAGAGTGCCTCATACTTCTGGTGCTTGGCCAGAGCAATGATCCTACTAGTGTTGGTCTTAGCCTGCTTATATTGAGTCTTAGATTCCTGGTCCCCTGTCTCCTACCAACTGTGGAAAGCAGCCTTCTTTTGCTTGATGGCTGCTTCTACCTTCCCATTCCACCACCATGTCTGCTTGTTTCTCTGGACTGTGGCTCCTACTTGACCCTGCCCTAAAATGACTTTCCAACAGGTTCCAATTTTTCTGGCAACCCTGTCCCAGATTGCATCCACTATCCTTTCCCAATACCACTCTACCTCCGTGTGTACTTTGTGGGTAAATCCCTCCGTTTTGGTGGGTGGTTTCTGCCACCTGATGGCCTGCTCTCCTTGTATCGATCACCAAAGGCCCTTGATCTATTCCATTCCACCTAGTTTCCTGGAGGAAAGCTACCTGAATCCTCCTTCACTTTAGGATATTGAATAATTCCCCTGTTTTCCCAGTAAGAGTTCCCACATTTGACGTTCTGAATCTAAGATGGGCCCTTATGCTGTCTGAACATGCTCTGACTGGGGTAACCCCAGCCAGGCGTCCAGATCCTACAGGAATGTTGTTGCTGCTTGCTGTGGGGGATGCTTGAATGCTCGGCGCGCCATCTGTCACAGGGACCAAAGTCCCAACCTCTGTGACTTTGCAAACCGCTGATGACGGCGGCCTGGGGCCTGCTTGCACACCCCAGATGGCCGCCGGTGGTGCCTGAAACATTAATCTAAAAAAATTTGAAATTTTGGTGACTCAGGTGGAGCACATTGAATAATAAAGTGTTTAGGTCAGTGGTGGGGGTGGGGGGGGTCAGTGGTAGGGGTGACACCAGGATTTGCTGCACCGGGGGACACCAGGATTTGCTGCACCGGGGGACACCAAGCCTAGGTACGCCTCTGGATTTTACATTGACCCAGCATTGCAAGGAAAGTAGATTTATTGTTTAATGAGTGGTGTAGCAATGGTACTACTGCAACTATAGGCTTATACAGTCTTGGCCAAACGTATTGACAACCCAATAAAACTTTTGATATTTTATTTTAATCTTGCATAAGTGGAATTGAAATATAACAGATTAACAATAAACAAGAAAGAAAATAAAAACTCACCAAATTTTTAGTGTGTCCACCCTTTGCTTTAATTACAGCAACAATTGTTTTAGGTATGGTGCTTATTAATTTATATTAATAATTATAATAATAATATATTAATATTATAATTTATATTGCTTAAGTTTATATTTTAAGGAAATTGAATGCCCCTGGACTTTATGCTCTAGAATACTCCACAAATGCTCTAAGGGGTTCAGATCTGGGGATTGTACTTGCCATTCCAAACGGTCTATGTGATTTTCTTGAAATCATTTTATTGTCTGCAAAGATTTGTGTCAAGCGCCATTGTCCTGCTGGAATTGTACTTTGTGCATACCATATTTATACTAATTAACAACATCCTCTAATAAATGGCGCCCTCCAATAACCAGCACACCTTCAAGGTGAAAAAAAATAATAAACAGTAGTGAATTTATCATCATCATCATACTCTTATCCCGCCTGTGGCAGGATCAGATTTGTGGGTTTACTGAACAAGCTCTGACTGGGGGTACCTGAGCCAGTCGTCTGGAATCCACAGGAATACCGGCTGGGTTGTCTGTGGGGGCTGCTGGCCTGCCCAATGAATTGAGACGATACAGGAAGAAAAATAATGATAATCTGGCAAGCAACGTGGTGTTCATGCCTTATTATTCCTCATCTCACCCTTCTCCCGCCTGGGGCAGGGTCGGGTCAGCGGGTTCTAATCCTCCACTCCCGCCTGTTGTCCACGAGGTCCCTCTCCACCCCGCACACCTCCATGTCCGCTTGCACCACCTGCTCCCACGTTCGCTTTGGTCTCCCTCTACCTCTGGTGCCCCCAACCACCTGCAGTCCTACAATGGACCTAATAAGCTCCTCCTCTCCCCTCCTCATTACATGCCCATACCACCTCAACCGATTCTCTCTCATCTTTTCTGCAATGTCCCCCACCCCTAAGCTACCTCTAACGTAATCATTTCTGACTCGGTCGGATCTAGACACCCCACACATGTAGCGCAGCATTCGCATCTCGGCCACTTGCATTTGCCTTTCATGGTCCTTCCTAACTGCCCAGCACTCTGACCCATACAGCATAGCAGGCCTAACAACGGTTTTGTAAACCTTGCCCTTCAACTTTATTGGGATCCGACGATCACACAGGACCCCACTTGCCTGTCTCCATTTCAGCCATCCTGCATTAATCCTACGGGTCACATCACAGTCTATTTCCCCATTGCCCTGGAAAACTGATCCCAGATAGCGAAACTCTTGCACCACTGGAATCTCCTCTCCCCCACAGCGAATTTCACCTCCTTGCCCCTGGCCGCTAAAATTGAAAGCTAGGTACTCAGTTTTCTTCATGTTCACCTTAAGGCCCCCTTCTTCCATTGCTGCTTTCATGTCTTGCAGGCCCTTTTGTGCATCTTCCTTGGACTCCTCAAGCCTTCCCACATCATCTGCAAATACCAGGCACTGGGGGGCCCATTCCCCTATTCCCGCCAGTAGCTCATCCATTACTAAGGTAAATAGGTATGGGCTAAGAGCTGACCCTTCATGCACACCAACCTCCACTTTGAAGCTTGCAGTGTTTCCCCATGCTGTTCTCACCCTAGTGATAGAACCATCATACATATCCTGAACTACCCTAATATGGCCTTCATCCATGCCTTTCTTTCTTAAAACACCCCATACTAACTGTGGGAAAACTATCATATGCTTTCTCCAGGTCAACGAATATAGCATGAAGGTCCTTCCTTGCTGCTCTATACTTCTCAATCATCTGTCGGAGAATGAAGATTGATTCCATAGTGGACCTACCTGGCATAAACCCAAATTGATTTCCCCGGACACTAGTTAAGTCCCAGAGGCGACGTTCTATGACTCGCTCCCAATGCTTCATAAAATGGCTCATCAGCTTTATGCCCCTATAGTTTCCACAGTCCTGGGCATCACCTTTGCCTTTGAACAGTGGTACTATCCAACTCTCTTGCCATGCAGAAGGCATCCTGTCCCCCTTTGCTAACTTATTGAAGAGCTTCCCTAGCCATGTAATTCCCTTGGGGCCAAAGGTGTGCCAAACATCCATGGAGATCTTATCAGGGCCTACTGGTTTCTGACCTTTCATCTTCTGAAGGGCTCTGAATATTTCTGCCTCACTCACCCTGTCCACAGCTTGTGGTGTGAGTGGGTTTCTGCCTGTGGCCATTGCGCCAGAGTCTGCATTTAAGAGAATGTGGTAGTATTCCTCCTACCTTTTGATCACCTCTGCTGGTTGAAAAAGGACCCTACCCTTGGTATCCTTTACCGTTATGGCCCTGGTAACATCCTTACTAGTCCTATCCCAGGTCCTGGCCAGTCTAAAGACTGCATTCTCTCCTTCCCTTGTCCCCAACTTTTCATATAGAGCCTCATACTTCTGGTACTTGGCCAGGGCAATGGTCCTCCTGGCGTTCTTCCTTGCCTGAACATAGTCTCTCTTATAAACCTGATCCCCTACCTCTCTCCACCTATGGAAAGCCTCCTTCTTTAGTTTGTTGGCAGCTTCCACCTCCTCATTCCACCACCAAGTCTGCCTGCCTTGGTAAGTGCCTCCTATTCTACCTACACCTAACAGAACCTCCCCACATCTCCTAATTTTCCTAGCAACCCTGTCCCACATGGCATTAGCTGACCCATCCCAATCCCAGTCAACCTGGTTGAGAACCTCCTGCCTGAATTCATCTGCTTTGGTAGGCAACTTCCACCACCTGACAACTGATTCTCCTTTCCATGTATGTTTCCTGGCTCCCCCCCTTAACTAGGACTTCTGTCATGAGCAGCTTATGGCCACTTTCCTTCTGGAAATCCTCACTGGGTAGTGCCCAGCAATCCTTGATCTCAGTCCTGTGCTGTTCCCTAACCATAAAAAAGTCTATTTGTGACATCCCCTGTGGTGACTTGTAAGTGATTAAGTGCTTCTCCCTCTTCTTGAACCATTTATTGGCTAATACAAGGCCATGTGCTCTTGCTGTCCCTAGGACCTTCTGCCCCTCAGGATTTATCATCCCATAGCCTAATCCCCCAAGTACTTCCTCATATCCCAGTCCATCCTTTCCAACATGGGCATTGAAGTCACCACCAATAATTAAGCGTTCATTTCCCATGCCCTGTCTAATTGTGTTGTTCACTGACTGTACTACCTCATCAAAGTCCCTCCAGAAATCTGCTTGAGTCGTTTCACCCAGGACTTCTTGGGGGCATATGCACTTATGAGGTGAAGCCCTATACCCTGCCACACAACTGTTACTAACTTTATTCTACTACTAATCTTCTTGACTGAAGTGATCCCCTGGTGCAATTCCCTACTTAACATGATGCCCGCCCCATTTCGCCCCTCTTCACTACCTGTGTATATGAGTTTGTATCCCTCCCCCATTACCCGTGATCGATTTCCCTTCCACTTTGTTTCCTGCAGGAAAGCTATGCTAATGTGTCTGTGCTTAAGGGGTGTTCATGCCTTATTAATGGTACTGAAATATTAACAGCACCCCCAATAAACAGTGCAACACCATCATCATCATTGTACCCTTATCCCACCTGTGGTGGGGTCGGGTCTGTGGATTCTAGTCCTCCACTCCCGTCTGTTCCCACTAGGTCCCCGTCCACCCCATGCACTGCCATGTCCCTCTGGACACCCTGTTTCCACGTCTGCTTTGGTCTCCCCCTACCCTGGATGCCTTTGTTTGTTTGTTGGTGTTTAAGGTACCGTCAACTACAAGGTCATTAGAGACCCGTCCACTGCATAGTTCTAATGCATATGCTGCACAGACACTACACAAATGCGACGATTATTGGGTACTAGCAGTACCCAGCTTTCCCGTGCGACTACCCATGTCAGTACTAACTGCACTTGCGTTGCTTAACTTCAGTGATCAGACGAGAACTGGTGTGTCCAACGCAACTCGCCGCTCCCCCTGGATGCCATTGACCACCTGCATTCCTGGAATGCACCTCATGAACTTCTCTTCCCTTCTTCTCATAGCATCTCCATACCACCTGAGCCTATTCTCCCTCATCCTTTTGGCAATGTCCAGCACCCCAAGGCTACCTCTGATATATGCATTCCTAATTCTATCTGCTCTCTACATGCCACTCATTCACTGCAGCATTTGCATCTCGGCTACTTGCATTCTATTTACATGGCTTTTCTTTACTGCCCAGCACTCTTATCCACATAGCATAGGTGGCCTAGCCACTGTGCTGTAAAAATTCCCTTTCAACTTGATTGGGGCCCTCTTATTGCACAGGACTCTGCTTACCTGTTTCCATTTCAACCAACCCCATTGATTCCATGGGTCACCTCTGAGTCTATCTCCCCATAGCTTTGGAACGTTGATCCTAAATGCTTTACCCCTTGCACCTTTTTTTACCAGTTTGCCCCTTGAATGTATGTCATTGTTATTTTCCTTTCCTTTCCATTTGAATGCTAAATTCTTTGTCTTCTTCATGTTAATCTTTAGCCCTCCCTTTTCCATTGCTACAGGAACTGGTGTGTCCAATGCAACTTGGATGCACAAGTTTATTGAAAGAATACTGAAATGCCAAGAATAAATGCCACAAGAATATTGAAATGCTTCCAAAGAAAGTTGTTGAGTGTGGCAGTTGCAAGGAACTAGAAGTAGAGCTAGCCAAAATCCAGGCTGAGGTTGCTAGATTAAAGGCAGCCATTTCAGGCCTAGCCCTGGTGTACACAGCTTGCAAATGGGTCATTCCATGTCAAATCACCAGAGGCTTCCCACTCGATCCTCTCAAAATCTGATGAAATTTGGTAATTAGATAACCCTAGGCCCCACATGAAACTGTATGAAATATTAGACCTGAATGTGCTTTAGTTCAGAATTTCCAGTCTATTTTCAATGGGTTATCATGTCATTAATGTGCACATGCCACACAAAAAAGAGACCAACTTTGACCCCTTGACAAATTAGTTCTAAGGTGTGTTGCAAAATGATACAACCAGCAAAGAAATGCAGGACAGCTGAAAACAAGCCAAACTAAATGAATGTAACATAACTTGAAATCAAATAACATTATTTAATTTTTATGAGATAGTTATGGAAAATCATCTTGTGTTTGCAAAAGGCCAGAACATAAAAAGTCACAAAATCAGTTAATTTCTTTTTTTTTGGAAATTAGGTGGAAAATGCAACATGGCATTATTGTACAAGATTTTGAAACACAGCAGGCTGAAACTCTTCCCATGCTGCAACTATAGAATTCTTCAACTCTGCAATGTTGCTGTACTGCTTCCCTTTACTGTAAACATGTCTGGACAGAATTCCCCACATGTTTTCCATCAGGTTAATGTCTGGTGAATTGGCTGGCCAGTCCATCCAAGAACCACTCCCATGTGGATTTTGCTATGTTAATAGATGCATTGTCTTGCCTGAAAATCCAGAATAGTCCTCCAATTTCTTCTCCAAAAGGCAAAAGATGAACTTCCAACATGTCCTGATAATCCAAAGCATTTAGACAACCTGTTCAATAGGCCAGATTTGTTTTTCCTTTACAACCAAATCCACCCCAAAACCATTAATGAGCCTCCTACTGGCTGCCTCTTCAAGAAGACTTCATCTTCCTTGTGCATGTCATGCCAATAGTAGCTACAGCCATCTGGCCCATCAAGATTGAACTTTTTCATCACTAAACACTACTCTCTGCCATGTCATTTGAGCTTGTGCCCAAGCCAGTCACTTCATTTTGTGGATGCATGTAAGTTTCAGCTTTCTCTTCCTCTTCTTATACTTAAGACAGGAGCTTCAATGTACTGTTCATGACAGTGCAGACTTGTGAACATTAATGGTTGTGCCCTGAGCTAATGTTGAAAGAGATGATTTACCTGTACTGAGTTTCTTCATGACAAGTCTCTCCTGCCTTGGAGTAAGCTTTTGTGGTCAACCTGGTGATTTTTTTGTCCCATAATCATTTCAAAGTTTTAAAAATCTATTTACAACATATGGGTTTCATCCACATTGTTTACAATTGCTCTGGATGACAAACCTTCCTCATGTAAGGCATTTATTTCCCCATTCTCAAAATCATTCAAAGCTTCTTTTCTTCCCGTCAAAGTAATTTAATTTACATACCAACATGCATTAAAATAATGTGTAAGCTACTGCTTTCACAATACAATGTGTTGGTCATGTGTTAACATTTGTTATATAAAGACATTTATAGTTTGCCTAGGGTGGTTATATCATTTTGCAACAGTACTTTTTAAATATATTATACTTTGCTGTTTAACAATGACTTGACTTTGTACCACAGCTATTTCATACAAATAGATTGAGTGGATTTAATTTCAAGTTATGTCACATTTGTTTGGTGAGAGTTGCTTTCAGTTTTCCTGGAATTCTTTAGTGGTTGTATCTGTTTACAACATACCTTAGTTGCCAGATAAGTGTGAAATTTGGCATACTAGGTTAACGTTTAGTGCAGCATGTAGTAGCATGATCAAGAAAGTAGTACTATTGGCCATTCAGCTATCTATCCAAGCCAAAGTCACCACCACATTTTGTCATGGCAAATTTCAATGCAAGTTTGGACACAAGTTGCTCAGCAGCAAGATATCTACAGTTGTGGTCAGAAAAGTAAGAGTGGTCTTAAAAAACGCATTTTGTAGTCAAAAGAAATAGTACACATGTTGTTTATTGGAATTCCTGAAGATTGTACATATATGGTATTGCTACACAGGGCGCCACATGTTGTGCTTTTTTGTGATGCATTTTAAAGGAATTTGGGTTGGCTGAATTTTTGGTGTGGCACATTCTTAAGGAATTTGTGCATTTAGTTGTAGTTCTCTATGTGTGTGTAAGTTTATTTTTTGAGTTTGTTTTTAATTGACAGAAAGTTATCAATTGATGACTTTATTTAAGACGTTTTAAAGTATTTTAAGGGTGCATGTAATAAGGGCCTGTGCCTTTTAAATTGTTTTAGGGACCACTTGTTGTTATTTATATTATTATAGTGTAATATTGCACTACTTTGAGAGATCATATTACTATGCTTCCAAAGAAAGTTGCAAAGTGTGGTGGATGCAAGCTCTTAAAATTGGAGCTTGCTAAGATCCAGGTGGAGATCAGCAGGTTACAGGCTACCATCCTGAGCTCCAGCTCTCCAGTAGCTGGTTTAACCAAGTGTAAGGTTGGGACTCCAATGGTGTCACTATCTAGTTCACCTAGAATATTGGTGACACCATCAGGTAGTAAAGGGGGTATCAAGATTGGTAAAGCATCCCTCAGTGCCAGGGTTAAGAGTCTCAAGGGGACAGGGAAATTGCAGAAACAGGATAATCAACAAATAACACCCAGATTACAAGGGATTTCCCGGGATAGCCATGTGCCTGCCTCTATACCCCAGGATTCTACCTGTGGAGGATTGGCAGAGGTTAGTGAAGAGGGCTCTACATTGATACAAAATTCATCCCCTGGCAAATCCATTCTTCTAGTTGGGGACACAGACTTAAGGGGTGCTGACAGCTGGGTACTACCAGAAGGGCTAGAGAGAGGGTGTGTTAGTGTTGCTTCCCTTCCTGCTGCAAGGTTGGAAGACATAAAGGGTAGGATTGAAAGTATAATGAAAGGGGAATAGGAAGAATGCGTGACAATTTTACATACAGGATCAAATGATATAACTCTTGATAAGCCTGCAGTTCAAGTTCTGAAGGGAATTATGGATACAGCCAAAGAAGTAAAAAGATTTAGGCCCAAGGCTAGAGTTATGTTGTGTCCTGTTGTTGAATGACAGGACAAAGGCAGGTTAACTACAGCAAAGGCCAGATGGATAAATAATAGGATGTTTTCTATTGGGGCAAAACTACTGGATTACAGAGCATGTCTCTCAAATATCCAACATTGGTTTGCTGTTAATGGATTTCATTTTAATACAAGGGCTGCCTCAAAAATTGGAATAAAAATTAAGGAGTTTATTGCTGATTTTTAGGAAAGGTACCAAATCATCTTATGCCAGGTTAAGACACCAGGAATTAATAGGAAACATATTAATAGAGGAGGTATAGGCAAGTCTTTAGAAGTAAATGATCCATTGACTTTCCTTGTGAATTGCAGAATCATAGTAAATAAAGTGGTTGAGGTTAAATACCCTTGGTGCCACATCAGATGCCAATATCATAATTGGCACTGAATCCTGGTTGAGGGGAGACATCAAATCAGCAGAGATCTTCTCAGATAAGTTTGTAGTTTGCAGAAAGGATAGGAAAGCAGGCAGAGGAGGTGGAGTCTTTATAGATAACTGGAGAGCTCTAAAGGATTGCAATATGTGGAAGATTGTGAAATGGTATGTTGTCATGTTGCAGGCTCTCATGATGGGGGATTTATGTAGTCAGCTTCTACCATCCACCAGGTGATGATCCACTCCCACTTATTAGACTGCCACAATCGTTGGAGCATCTACATCAAAGGAAGAAGGTACCACTAGTAATTCTTGGAGGGGACTTCAATTTACCAGGGTTGGATTGGGGCAATGTGCAGCCTAATTTAAATTCCAGGTTATCAGACTCTCTGAATCTCTTTTTGGAGCAATTGTACTGTAATGGATGGGAACAGATTGTGACAATGCCTACACATGATAAAGGAGGAGTTTTAGATTTAGTATTTACAAATGTGCCCAGCTCTATCAACACTGTAGATTGCATTGAGGGAATTAGTGACCATACAGGGGTTAGGGTGGAGATAGTGAAAAGGTTACTTAGACAGGTGGCACCAGACAGGGTGGCATACCAATATAATAAGGCCCATTAGGAATATTTTAAATCATATCTAGAATACGAGTTAAGTGATTTTTATACCATTGCTAATACCTGTGGTGTTGAGGAATCTTGGCAAAGATTCCTAGCCCTGTTAGAGGAGGGCAAACAGCTAGCTGTCCCCACTAAGACTATAAGGAATAATACTTTTCCTGAATGGTATACTAAAGAGGTGAAGGTAGCTTTGTGGACCAAGCAAAGGGCTAGGTAAGCACTTAGAAGAGGGAGGGATGCCAATAGTGAGTTAGTTTATAAGAGGGTCCACAAAATGGTTAAAGTGCATATGAAGAAGGCTTACAAGAACTTTCATGAAAACATTTTGGGAGATGGGCTTAAGAATAATCCAAAGGCGTTCTGGGGGTATCTGAAGAGGTGTAGGAAAGATAGTTATATGGATACAGAAGTTAGGGATGGGTCATTAGACATGGGCATTGTTCCATCATCATGGAAACTGGGTAATGTGGTACCAGTTTTCAAGTCAGGAGACACAGGAGACCCTAAGTGCTACAGACCAGTTTCATTAATGAGTGCTGTATCCAAAGTTTTGAACATATCTATTCTCCTCTATAAAGGGGTACCTGGAAAAGAATGGCATCCTTAGCAATAACCAGCATGGGTTTAGGAAAAGGAGGTCATGTGACACCCAAATAGCTTCCTTGATGGATTATATTCAAAGGGCTTTAGACAACAGAAAGCAGGTTGATGTTATATTCTTGGACTTTGAACAGGCTTTTGTCATGGTACCTCGTGATAAGCTGGTTTCAAAAATGTCAAGCTTAGGGATACATAGAAAGGTTACTCAGTGTGTAGGGTCCTATCTGCTTGATAGACAACAGAGGGTAATGTACAAGGGTAGTGCATCTGAATGGAAACCCAACACATCAGGGGTCCCTCAGGGAAGTGTATTGGGTCCTTTGTTGCACATACTCTATGTGAATGACATAGGACTTGACATTAGTTCCTTCCTTGAACTATTTGCAGATGACACATTTATTGATCGGGTATTAGATGAGGGGTTATCATCCTGTGCACATTTACAGCAAGATCTCGATAAGATTTACAATTGGTGTGTAAAATAGGAATTGCCATTAAATCTGAAAAAGTGCAGGATTCTTATGATATCTAGATATAGGAAGCTACTTGATTTTGATTACTATATAGGTGGAGTGAGGGTTGAGAGAGTTGAGCCCCATCAGCACCTTGGGATAATTTTAAATAGCCAAGGTACCTGGAAGGATCTTATTAGTAAATTGGTTGGGAGGGCTGGTCAATTCCTCCATCTTATTAGTAGGGTTCTTGGGGATAGCACAAGGGAGGTGCAAGAAACAGCATATATTTCAATGGTGTGACCAACTTTGGAGTATGGTAGTCCAATTTGGTTTCCCTTCAGACAGGAATCATCTTGGGAGATTGAAAGGATACAGAGGAGGGCAGCAAGAATTGTACTCCACAGATTTTCTCACAGGGAGAGCATGTCTGACATGATTAGGGAATTAGGGTGGGAAACACTAAGCCAGTGACGTATATCTCACAGCATAAGCCTTTATATCAGACTGCTGCTGCTTGGATGTAATGCACCTTTGGCTGTGTGTGTCCCCAGCTGCCCCAACTGCTGCTGGGGTGTGATGGACCTCTGGTTGGATATGTGTCCCTTGCTGAGTATAAAGGGAGAAAGGATCATTCATATAAATTGAAGGAGGTTAGGGCACAGACAGACCTAATGGAATAGCCTTGAAGAGGATAAAGTGGAGGGTTTCCTCAAAAGAAACCCCACCATTACTAGTGTTGTAGGGGGATCATGAGAATTTGAGCCTAGGGTTTTGGGAGCTTTGTTATGTATTCAATAGAATGAGGCAGACACTGCATGAATTTTAGATGCCTTTATTGGTTACAAGTCAGGAGTGAATAGAATGATACATATCAGTAATGTCCACTATATATAGATGAGATGAAGGTTGGCTTGGAGGTGAAAGTGGAAAGGTCAGCAGAAATTTTGACAATGGACATCCTGTTTGATATCTGTGCATCAAGTGTGTCTATCTTCAAGGGGTGAGGTCATTGGTCCTTCACATCCATATGTTAAGTACATGACAAGCTTTATGGTAACATACAGTCGAAATCGTTTATAACGACACCGGATATAATGTACAATCGGATTTAAAGAACAAAATAGTTGGAACCATAAAAGCCTATGGGAAAAAAGCACTAATGTTGCTTATAACGTACAAATCGGCTAAAGCAAACACATTTCTATTCACAGTGCCTTTTGAAATATTGGTTACTGCATCCAGTTCACATCCTGTCTTTCTATGAACTGTAAACCTATGACCATAGCATCTAAGCATATTTGACAAACGGCTTTTCAGTTGAGTTCTGTCTTTCTAATTGACAACATGCCACGGCAGCAGTTCTCCATTGAGAAACAGTTTCACATAATTGCCAGAGTTGAGTTGGGAGAGTCTGCAAGCAGGCTTGCCTATGAATTTCATACATTACACTCAACAATTGCTGGAATGATTAAACGCCAGGAAAAAATTAAAGCCCAATTTCTTAAGTGTGGAAAGGTAAAACGAATTTGCTAATCTAATCACACTGACATTGAAAATGCTTTGCTAGAATGGTTCAAGCAACAACGTGCAAATAATGTACCAGTGAGTGGGACCATGCTCCAGCCAAAGGCTGAACAATTTGGTGTACTTCTGAAGAAGGAATCGTTCAAGTGCACCACTTCATGGATTCAATGATTTCGATCTTGGCATAATATTATTCATGCAAAAATTTCAGGTGAGTCAGCTGCTGTTGACCAAGCAATAACGGGTGACTGGGTTGAAAATGTATGGCTGAAACTGAGGGCTGGTTATTCTGATGATGACATTTTCAATGCCGATAAGATGGGGTTATTTTTTCGACTAACACCTGATCACACATTGAAATTTAAAGGGGAGAAATGTCCTGGTGGGAAGTCGTCAAAAGAGTGAGTTACAGTTCTTGTTGCAGCCAACATGACTGGTTCTATAAAAAGAAAGTTGTTGGTGATTGGAAAAAGTAAAATGCCACGATGTTTTAAACATGTTAATAATCTCCCTGTTGACTATGATTTCAATAAAAAGGCCTAGATGACGTCGACTATCTTTGAAAAGACTCTTAAAAATTGGGACAGTGAACTTTTGAAGCGAAAAAGATGTATAATTTTACTTGTGGACAATCGCCCATCCCATCCTCCAGTTGAAGGATTGAAACAAATTAAACTCATTTTCCTGCCTCCAAACTGCACGTCTGTTCTTCAGCCAATGGACCAAGGAGTTATCCAAAGTCTGAAGGTGTCATTTCGAAAAGAACTGGTTTACAAAGTCATAGAGAAAACAGAAAATAAGGATGATACAAAAATTAGTGTTCTTGATGCTATATTAATGATATCAAAGGCATGGGATTCTGTGAGGAAGGAGACCATTGCCAACTGTTTTTGCCATTGTCTAAACAAGGATGTACAACCCAGAACCACATGTGAAGATCATGCACACAGCGATTTGCAACTTGTTGTTTCCCTTCTCAGTTCTGACTGCTCTGCTCATGACTATGTGGAGGTGGATGATGAGATCATTACATGTGATGAATTATCAGATATTGATATTATTCAGTGTCACCAGAAAACTGAAGAGATACATCCTGAAGATGTTTCCCAAGAATCAGAAAATGATTTTGGAAAAATTCCTAATGTAGCTGAAGTGTATGCTGCTTGTTCAACCATAAGAGCATTTCTTCACACAACTGACACACCCCAAACTCTTCAGGAAGCCTTCTCAGGCATGTCCTCATCAATTGAAAACAAATTCCTCACAGCAGTACAAGTAAGACGCCAACCAAAAATTACAGAGTTCTTTCTTTAAATTTACATACTGTATGCTCTATATACATGTATCCATGTACTTGTATACTATATTTTAAAATTACACAATACATGCCTATGTACAATATGGATATTGCTCTGAATTTTTTTAAACTGTAAATTGTGACGTCATATGCAAATAAATATACCTGTTACAATAATTATAGCCTACTGTAATAAACATAACACCATTTGCAATTATTCCTTCATTAAAATCAATAGTACTGCTTTTAGTGAACATCGGCTACAACGTAAAAAAACAGCCGGTCCCTTGAAGTTCGTTATAAACGATTTTGACTGTATGTAGGATTGAGAGGTGGTCTCTCCACTGCCATATTGGCCAAATATAGCCTGCTTCACAATAACATTGGGAACGAGAATGGCAACGCAACAGCCGGGAACATTGAAAAAAATTCAACTTTCCCGTTAAACGTAAGCTGTTTGACCAATAGGAGCGCACCTCCACCACATGACATACCCGTCGCCCCTCCCCTCTGCACAAAATACGTTTTATGTTCCCGTTCCTGTTGCTGTTGTGAAGCCCGCTTAAGGCTGCTTGCAGTGTAGTGAATTAGAATTAGAGTATGAATCCAGTCAAAGAAAATAAGATTTATCTACAAAATAAAAAATAATTATTAAGAAATATTAAAGGAAACAAAAGTTATACATGAAATTGCAAAATTGAGTTGATGAAAAAAATAAGAGTGGAACAAATTTCATTTGAAAATCTGCAAAATTGTTTGAAAAACATATGCAAAGTTCAGTACAATCAAACATTTGGAATTTTGTAATCATTTTACTAGAAAATGGGGTATAGTAAACACTGTTCTGAGAACGAAAAACATATCATTCTTCAGTTGCGAAGCCAAAGCAAAAGTTATACTTTCATTTGCAAGTCAGTAAAAAGATCACCCTGTGCAGAAGCAAAAGTTATCGAAGAACGAAATGTACAATGACCAATAAATCAAGAGATGAATCTGAAATACAGTCTTGGGACATTTAAGCATGGTGGGGGCAACATCAAGCTTTGGGGATGTTTCTCATACTATGGAGTTCGTCCATTATTTTGTGGAAAAGAAATAATCAATAAAGAAATTTACATGAACATTTTGGAAGACGTTATGCTACCATTTGCAGAAGAGAATATGACACAAAGATAGGTCTTTCAGCATGATAATGACCCTAAACATACTGCTAAGGTGGTGACACAATGGTTTGTTGATAAAAACATTCCAAAATTGCAATGGCCATAACAATCACCAGACCTCAATCCAATAGAACATTTGTGGAAAGAACAAAAAACCATTTGGCATTAAAAACTAATGCTTCAAATAAACAATTATTGTGGGAATACATCCAAGATGCATGGCACTCCATTCCTGTGTCTGTCAGAAATTAGTGTACTCCATGCCCAAGATGTGCAGCTGTGCTCAAAGTGCAAGGCAGAGCCACCAAATATTGATATCTAAGTGTAGTTAAAACAACATTTGCAAATGTTGCAGATTTTCAAATGAAATTTGTTCCACTCCTATTTTTTTTGACCAGCTCAATTTTGCAATTTCATGTATACCTATTGTTTCCTTCATTATTTTGTAATAATTAGTTTTTGTTTTGTAGATAAATCTTATTTTCTTTGACTGGATTCGTATTATGCAATAAACAACATGTGTACTATTTCTTTTGACTACAAAATGCATTTTTTTAGACCACTCTTATTAATATTGGTAGAAATTGCAACTTTGTCATATTTATACATCCAGAGATGTTCTACATGAAAGTTATGCCTAGTTCCGTATCACCGCACTTCAACGCTAATCACGTCGCCACTGATGACGTTTTGTGCTAGTGCGTTATGAAGTACCGCCAGCGCAATTCCTTAAGTGCAGCGCTTTATTTGGAGTCACCGCACGCCGCCGTCATGTCTTACATTATCCTCGCCATTTTTGAAGCAGACAGCTCAACCGCCAGCCAATCAGAACGCAGCGTGACGTGCGGGACGCATAGCTGCTCAGCGACACCCCAAGTAGCAGTGTGACGTCACCATTATTTGTGCTGTGTCGACTGATTCAACGGTAAAGGCGTTAGCGCGTGGGCATACGGAACCAGGCATCCGTCAGTGGTTCTAGGTTAGATACTCGACTGAGGTGGGTTGGCTTCTTTCAGACGATAGATGCCCTGAGTGGGCCTTCCTTCGGATGAGAAGTCAAGCCGAGGTCCCGTGCAGTGAACGATGGCATTTGCACATAAAAAAGCCTTTACTATGCAATGGGTGGTTGAGGCAGAAATCCCCAGGTGTAGGAGCTCCCCATGGTGTCGGTAGAATTCTCAAGCGAACAGAAGACCGATGCTATCGGGCTGGGGAGTTAGCCTAGCAGCCATAACAGGCCAAACCCTAAGGAGGCTGCTCGTTGGTGAGGAGGAGGTAGGTGAGTTTACAATCAACCACCCATGTCGGTACTAACTTGGGTTTGCATTGCATAACCGGTGATTTGACAAGTTTGTCCAACACAACTCAGCCGAACCAACGCAACTCAACCTCACTCAAATGCAACTCCCCCGCGCTTCAACGCAACTTGGCCGCAACAACACAACTCGGCTGAACCCAATGCTATTCAGCCACACCATAGTTTGAGAAAGCTTTGCTACACATCATCATCATCATCACACCCTTGTCCCGACTATGGCGGGGTCGGGTCTGCGGGTTCTAATCCTCTACTCCCGTCTATCCCCAACCAGGCTTTCATCCACCCTGCATGCCACCATGTCCCACTGTACCACCTGCTCCCACTTCCGCTTGGGTGGAGCGGCGAGTTGCGTTGGACACACCAGTTCTCGTCTGATCACTGAAGTTAAGCAACACAACCCCAGTTAGTACTGACATGGGTGGTCGCTCAGGAAAACTGGGTACTGCTAATCCCCAATAATCGTCGCATTAGTGTAGTGTCTGTGCAGTCTCTGCATTAGAACTATGCTGTGGACGGGTCTCTAATGACCTTGTAGTTGACGGGACCTTAAACTCCAACAAACAAACAAACCGCTTGGGTCTCCCCCTACTCCTGATGCCACCCACCACCTGTTGCTGCATAATATACCGCGTGAGCTCCTCCTCCCCCTTTGCATCACATGCCTATACCACCTCAACCTATATTCTCTCATCTTCTCCACAATGCCTCCCACCCGCAAGCTGCCTCTAACATACTCATTGTGGACTCTGTCAGCACGTGACACCCCACTCATGTAATGCAGATTCGCATCTCGGTCACTTGCATTCTCCTCTTGTGGTTCTTCCTAACTGCCCAGCGCTCAGATCCATACAGCATGGCGGGCCTAACTACAGTTTTGCCAACCTTACCTTTCAAATTTAGGTAATCCTACAGTTTAGGAGACCAAATTAAGAGACCACTAGTGGCGCACAATACCATCTCTAAACTGTAAGGACTACAATAATTGGGCATATATCTCGGCCTGAAATAACAGAACTGTATGTTCCTAGCTATACGAGATCATTTACAGAAACATTTTTTTTTCGCATTTGATCTTTTCTACAATCTCTCGGTCCCCCGGCCGGACTCTGCAGTCACACAGCACCCCGCTTGCCTTTCTCCACTTTAGTCATCCAGCATTGATTCTGTGGGTAAAGGTGCGTTTACACGGTTCACTTTTTGTGATCATCCTTGATGATTCCCCCAAAGTGATGATAAAGTGAACCATATAAACAGGAAATCATCCAAAGTGATCAACCAGGATGACAGATGAACAAAGTTGGATCGTGTTCAACTTTTCGATCACTTTGGATGTTTTTTGTTTGTTTGTTTGTGTTTAAGGTCCCGTCAACTACAAGGTCATTAGAGACCCGTCCACTGCATAGTTCCAATGCATAGACTGCACAGACACTACACCAATGCGACGATTATTGGGTATTAGCAGTACCCAGCTTTCCCGAGCGACCACCCATGTCAGTACTAACTGGGCTTGCGTTACTTAACTTCAGTGATCAGACGAGAACTGGTGTGTCCAACGCAACTCGCCGCTCCCTCACTTTGGATGATTGACTGGGGTAATACTGGGGTAAATTCTCACACATGAGTGTGAATTTCACACATGAATGTGAATTTTCGGACATATTTACATTGAACTAAGTGAATGACATGGTTAACTTTGGATGATCCGTGTAAACATAAAGTTATTTCACTTTTTGAGTGAAACGAAGAGTGAAACCATCGAAAGTGAACCATGTAAATGCGCCTTAACGTCAGAGTCGATTTCCCCATTGCTCTGAATCACTGATCGTAGATATCTAAACTCTTTCCCTGCTGGCTGGTAGCACCTGATTTCCACAACGAACTACACCCCCTTGGTCACTTGCCACTCCAATTGAAAGCTAATAAAGCTTTGCTACACCTTCCCTGTAAATTTTTTTTTTTGAAAAAATGATGTTGAGGAAAATGTTGTCAACTTGGTTGTTCAGTCTGTGGCAAACAAGTTGACAACCAAGTTGAACGTCTGTGGGCTGCTTTAGAACGTTTGGTAGTTTTGAATGTCAATGAATTAGTGTAAATCAATTCAAAAGGCTTCAAAGACAGAGTATATACAGGCAAAGAAGCATGCTAGGAGGACCATTGCCCAGGCCAAACACCAAAAGTGTGAAGCTTTATATGAGAGCTTAGGGACTAAGGAAGGTGAGCAGGAAGTTTTTCGACTAGCCAAGACCCAAGATAGAAGTAGTAAGGACGTCACCAGGGCCATCACGATCAAAGATAGGAATGGTGGGGTCCTATATCAGCCAGAAGAGGTAATTATGAGGTGGGAGGAATATTACGATAATATCTTAAACACAGATACCAGTGAAAGGGTCAGGAACAACACCCATGCCACCTCAGAAGCTGTGGACTTGGTGAGTGGGGCAGAAATAGTCAGGGCCCTTACAGGGGAATTACATGGCTGGGGAAGCTTTTCAATAAAATAGCCAGTGGGGACCGAATGCCATCTGCATGGCGGGAGAGTTGGATTGTCCAACTGTTCAAGGGCAAAGGGGACGCCCAGGACTTTGGGAACTATAGAGGCATTAAGCTAATAAGCCATTGTATGAAGCTGTGGGAGAGGGTCATAGAATGTCGCCTCAGGAATTGTACTAGTGTCCGAGGAAACCAGTTTGGGTTTATGCCTGGCAGATCAACAATGGAACCCATCTTTATTCTACGACAGATGGTTGAGAAGCATAGAGCAGTAAAGAAGGACCTGCATGTGATCTTTGTAGACCTAGAGAAGGCCTATGATAGTGTCCCACGACAGGTAGTATGTGATGTTCTAAGAAAAAAGGGAGTAGATGAAGGGTGTATCAGAATAATACAGCATATGTATGATGGTTCCACAACTAGGGTGAGGACAGCATGGGGGAATACCAGTGGCTTCTAGGTGAAGGTAGGGATTCATCAAGGATCAGCTCTCAGCCCATATCTATTTGCTGACAGGAGTAGGGGACTGTGCCCCCCAATGCTTGGTATTTGCTGATGATGTAGGAAGGTTAAAGGAGTCCCAAGAGGAGGTTCAACAGGGCTTACAGGACATTACAACAGCAATGGCAAAGGGGGGCCTGAAGGTGAACATGAGGAAAACAGAGTACCTAGCTTTCAATTTGAGTGGCCAGGACCAAGGGGATGTAGTTCGTTGTGGAAATGAGATGCTACCAGCAGTGAAGGAGTTTAGGTATCTAGGATCGGTGATTCAGAATAATGGGGAAATCGACTCATGTTACCAACAGAATCAATGCAGGATGGCTAAAGTGGAGACAGGCAAACGGTGTCCTGTGTGACTACAGAGTCCCAATAAAGTTGAAAGGTAAGGTTTACAAAACTGTAGTTAGGCCCGCCATGAGTGCTGGGCAGTGAGGAAGAACCACGAGAAGAGAATGCAAGTGGCCGAGATGCGAATGCTGTGTTACATGAGTGGGGTGTCGCGTGCTGACCGAGTCTGCAATGAGTATGTGAGGCAGCTTGGGGGTGGGAGAGATTGTGGAGAAGATGAGAGAATATAGGTTGAGGTGGTATGGGCATGTGATGCGAAGGGGGGAGGAGGAGCTCATGTGGTATATTATGGGGCAACAGGTGGTGGGTGGCATCAGGAGTAGGGGGAGACCCAAGCGGACGTGGGAGCAGGTGGTACAGAGGGACATGGTGGCGTGTGGGGTGGATAAAACCCTGGTTGGGGATAGACGGGAGTGGAGGATCAGAACCCGCAGACCCGACCCCGCCACAAGCGGGACAAGGGTGTGATGATGATGATGAATTCAAAAGGCGAATGTGGGTCATGAACTCTAACCATATGTTGATCAAAGAACAAACGTAATAGGGTATTTGAAAAAGGCGGTCCAGTGAAGGGTTAAAGTTCAAATTGAAGTTTCCCGCTAAAATGTTCATATCGGTAATGGGACACCTCTGACGTCAGTCCTCAGTAGACGGCGGTCGTTGCAAGAAACTTAGTTGCTTTTGTCAGTTTCTAACTGTATGATTACTACTACTACATTACAAAAATTTTTTATATAAATTCAAAAAATTATAAGTGGTGTGTAGTGCCTCAGTGCACAAACACATCAGCAAAAACGCCTGAAAAGTTATTTATGTGCCCAATAACAAGAACGATCAGTATAAATGGCTTCAACTTGGAAATCGAATGCAAGTAGCCGAGATGCGAATGCTGCGGTCAGTGGCGTAGCCACAGGGGAGGGTTTGGGGGTTAACCTTCCTTGGGCCTCGAATATAACGAAGTGGTATACACCCTATCGAGTCATATCCCCCCTCAGAAAATCCTGGTTCACACTATCGACAGTCATATCCCCCCCCCCCCCTCTTCAGAAAATGGGAAGCGGCGAGTTGCATTGGACACACCAGTTCTCGTCTGATCACTGAAGTTAAGCAATGCAAGCCCAGTTAGTACTGACATGGGTGGTCACTCGGGAAAGCTGGGTATTGCTAATACCCAATAATCGTTGCATCGGTGTAATGTCTGTGCGGTCTATGCATTGGAACTATGCAGTGGATGGGTCTCTAATGACCTTGTAGTTGACGGTACCTTAAACACCAACAAACAATAACAGAAAATCCTGGCTACGCCACTGGCTGTGGTTCATGTGCGGCGTGTCAAGGGCAGATAGAATTAGGAATGCGTATATTATAGGTAGGTTGGGGGTGGTGGACATCGCTGAAAAGATGAGGGAGAATAGGCTCAGGTGGTATGGACATGTTATGAGAAGAGAGGGAAGAGGAGCTTGTTAGGTGCATTCCAGGAATGCAAGTGGTCAGCAGCATCCGGGGTAGGGGGAGACCAAAGCTGTCGCGGGAACGAGTTGTCCAGGGGGACATGGCGGTGTGTGGGTTAAACAGGGACTTTGTGGGAGACAGATGGGAGTGGAGGGCTAGAACCGGCAGACCCGACCCCACCACAGGCGGGATAAGTGTATGATGATGATGATAAATGGCTACAACTTGCTAGAAAAGATCCACATATTTATCCACCATGTCTTCAATATATTTTTCTGAAGATCATTTTGATGTGAGATGGCAAGGCAATGTTTGCGATGTTAAAAACCTTGAATATACTGAGGTGTGACGTCATTCACCCTGATTGGCGTTTGCAATCTTGTGATCATGACGTCATGTTCACAGACTGTGTGGTTTGTGTCAACTAGCGTATTGTAACAGATACCGAAGGTCTAGAAGTGACGTCATCTGAATGAGCAAGGAACTACTTTTAATTCAGTTGTAGATCGCCCTTGAATGTTCTTCCGCCCTCACACGAGTTTTATCATTCTATTTAGTGCGCGCTTACTTCATGCCGGTAGTGTTTCGTGTGGTTGAAATACATTAAAATTTATGAACATGAAGGAATTGCATCATTAATAAACATATAACAAAAACAGGAGTGCATTTTACAGCTGATTTGGCATCAACCGTGGAATCGCATTTCATTGTCATCCAAAAATCATTTACAGAAATAATTCTGTTGAAATCTCCCGTCGCATTGTTTTAGTTATGAGGTGAGCATTCTATTACCACACTTGTATTCCGCTTCTCAATTTTGATTATTGTGGATATTCATCACTGAACTAAATGTTTGTGATTTATCAATGTGTATGCATTTAGAACTTTATTTCATGCACTAACGACGTATTTATTCTTCTCCTCGTTATGTATCTTAATCTTAATACTAGAAAAATAAGCCTCCATGTGAGGTACAAGTACGTTATGGAAGAGCTACAGTAGGCCTATATGTCAAAATCACCAGTGACTCGTGCTATTATCCGATATCGGCTGTACTTGTTTACACATTTTTGCTTATTTTTATACAGTATATCTCTTTTAATTATTTCACATTGCCCAATTTCGATTATCTGATTGGTAACGCTTTATTCAGTTTTCAACTGCAGGTTATTTCTTTGGAAGGTGAACGCGATACATAATGCTGAAATGTTGGATAAAATCAGCACGAATAAACCCGGATACAGGGTTAATATAGAATAAGTTAGACAAAGCATAGACGTTCAATAAAACCCACTCATGGTCATCTCATTAGATGGAGACAAATATAAATATACAGAAAATTAGCCAACCTTTACGTTAAAATCGTCTACTCGTGAGGTCCTTCGAGACCATTAGAAAAGGCAAATAATAAAATATGCGTTGTGGAATTGCGATGTCAAGTTTGAAGATGGTGAAAAACGCATATTAGAAATTCATGTAAACTGCTAGGGAATGTGAAACCGCTAGAAACTTCATGACGAATGACGTGTCGGCCAGCTAAAGCCATCCATCAGAAACTTGAAAAAAGAACATTCTATACTTTGTGGTTGTTCTATACTTGGAATGCCCCCGCACATTCAGGACCTTGACAATGTTCCTAAAGGTCCCCATACACGTTCAGTTTTATCGTCAGTTTTGTCTTCAGTTAAATCTCTTTGCCACTCCAAAAGATCTTCAGTTCAAAAATTTCAATTGAAAAATCGATGAGATTTCCCCACACACGTAGCGATCTAACTGTACAGTTCGAATTGAACAGTTAGAACTGAAGATAAAACTGAAAGTGTATGGGGGCCTTTAGTCTGACGTTTATTTACAGTAGAACTTTGGTATATCGAACTTGTTTTTATCGTTGTTGTGCGTTGTCTTCCATTCAAGTCTTAACAAGTTGACAACTGCATGGCTGAGTTACCATCGAGTTTTGCGGCGTCCAATTGTGGCGGCCACGCAACTGCATGGTTAAGTTCCAGACAGTGCGTTGTCATTCATTCATTCCAATGCGTATTGAAAGTCACTCATCCGCCGAATGCTGCAGCAAACAGCCCGTACGTTGTTCACCTATGTGCTTGCCCCACCTGACGCAGTTAAGGTGAAACGCACTGCCTGCCCCTTAACCATGCAGTTGCATGGCTACTGCAATTGGGCACTGCAAACTCGACGGCCGGCCGTGCAGTCATGCAGTTGTCAACTTTGTAAAGCGGGGGTTACACGCTCAGTCTGGCATCAGTTCAGTCCATGACTGTGGTCAGAATGACGCCAGACTGATTGTATAACATGATGACTAACAGACTGATGGAATGGATTGACGGATTTTTAAATTTTTTGATAATTTTCGTCAGTCTGTGCGTGACTGACGTCAGATTGATCGTGTGAGCGCCTTTCATCAGTCTGGTGTCAGTCACTGCTTCTACAGCAATGGAGACACATGCGTTTTAACCCCTCCCCAGTCTCTGGGTCTAAGTGCTGGATTTACCACAATGCTCAGTAGGCTGAAGCCTATGGTCTCAACATTTAGCGGGCTTCAAAACTCAAGAAACGGGCTTGAAAAAGGCCTGAAAATTGAAATAGCCTAGGGCCTCTCAATATCTAATTCCGGCACTGCCTGCAACAATGCCTGTACAACTGTTGGAACCAGAGAAAGACTTATACGAGTACAATACATATGAAACAACATATGGGAGGGGTCCCTTCTGTTTTGGGCAAAAGCTGGGTCACTGAAAAAGAAACAGAGGATGGCAAAGATCACAGGTGGAGCTGAGGGCTGTGGGGATCAAGTGGAGGACGTCAGGCATGTGATACTAGCATGTCCAGTGCTGGATCACTGCAGGGGAGGGTTGTGGAACCACCACATTGGAAGAGGTCCAGGGGTGGTGGGTGTTGGGGTGGGGCGGCTGGAATGGGTGAAAATGGCAAAGGTGTTGCCTGGGTGCTGGTGGAGATCTAGGCTTATGGGTCTAGCATAAAAAATTCACTAGCAAGGTATCTTCTTCATGCATGCATCTTGCTTTGTCAAAAATGGCTTCACCCCAGTTGGGGTATTGAGGGTGGAGTAATTGCTGCATTGCTCCCCATATGGATCCACCCCTGGTCCAACGTTGCCTTTTACCACTTGTTGCTAAACCTATTGTAATTGCAATACAAGCTTTTTCCTTATTGCAATCCATCGTTTCTTTTGCGCAATCAGGGTTTTTGAGGAGACTGATGGTCAGTCTGACTGATTGTGTAATATCATCCATCAGTTTGGCATCAGTCTATTCTTGATCAAGATCGTGGACTGAACTGATGCCAGACTGAGCGTGTAACCCCCGCTTAAGACTTTAATGGATTTGTTGTTGTTTGTTGGAGTTTAAGGTCCCGTCAACTACAAGGTCATTAGAGACCCGTCCACTGTATAGTTCTGATGCAGAGACTGCACAGACACTACACTAATGCGACGATTATTGGGTATTAGCAGTACCCAGCTTTCCCGAGCGACCACCCATGTCAGTACTAACTGGGCTTGCGTTGCTTAACTTCAGTGATCAGACGAGAACTGGTGTGTCCAACGCAACTCGCCGCTCCCGTGAAATTTTAGCCAATGAATCTCGAGATGGCTTGAATGGAAGACAATGCACAACACAATATTCTGCTGCGGTTTTCTTAAAAAAATACACCTCTGTCAATGGATTTTGAAGCAGAAAAGCTGATTTTTCAAGTCAAAAATTGGAATATGTGTGGAATATGATGTTGGAATTGTATCGTGATAAAATGTTAAAAATAAAATTGTGGGAGGAAATAGCAGGTATGTCCCAAGTCCCAAGATGAGAAAAATCTTGGGAATTCTTTTGGCATTTATTATTAGGCCTACAGTTTTATTGCAGACTGTTTTGTTAAATACCGTAAAATCTCACGTGAAGTCCACATCCCAAATATAGTCCGCACCTGTCTATAGTCCGCATTAGAGATGGGTATGTTTCAAATATAGTCCGCACTTTAAAATTCCTACTGTAGCCAGTGGGAAAATGAATATGAACATGAAATGTCAGATTTCTCTGACGATGAAATTGAAATGTGAAAGATTTTATATTGCATTATCATATAAATAAGAACGTACTGTGTAAAGTCGTGTTGTTCAGTTTCATAAAATGTTCAGAAAATGAGGAGCAGTTTTCATTGAGAACCCTTGGTTGCATTTATAGTCTGCACTCATACCGCGTTTCCCCGAAAATAAGACTTACCAAGATTTTTCAAGATGTGTTTAATATAAGCCCTTCCCCAAAAATAAGCCCTACAAGAGACCTAAGGCAAAGAGCACATCCGTTTTTGTTTCCTGCATCTGATAGGGTGATTTCATTAAAAGGAGTGGAGAGTATAGAGCAGCGATTCTTAACCACTGTGTGGCGAGATTGAAGAAATGTGCTGCCACTAGGAATAGTAATTTGTAAGTGACGTCAGACAAGTCGTTTAATCAGTTCTGCCTTCCTAGGAGGGACTGACTGAAGCAATGGGCATTAGTATTACTGTTCTTACTACTCACTAAAAAGCATTGGGCTAAGTTACAAGTAGCAGGGGAGGATACCCATGCAAGGTGTTTTCTCTCACCTGGTCGCTGACCAAAGCTCCAACCCCTATCCTTTTTATCGTGTCCCTACTGTTCGTTGGGACATTCCACTGCACCCAGGGGTTGAGGTCCTACACCTGGAAATTTTGCTTCCTCTACCCGTTCCATAATAGAGAAGGTTCTTTCACTTGCAGATGTTATCGTATGTGATGCAGAACCTCGGTTTACTTCTCATCTGAAAGAAGGTGAACGCAGGGCTTCTCTCTTGCCCGAAAAAGCCGACCCTAATAATAAGCGGACCCTTTGACTTTAAAAGATAATATTTCAGAAAAGAATAAGACATTCCCCAAAAATAAACCCTAGTGCTTATTTCGGCACCACAATTGAAATAAGACAGTGGCTTATTATCGGGGAAACAGGGTATATAGTCCACACTAAATGACCCTGTATTTCGTGTATAATCCACGGGCACTATGTGAGATTTTATGGTATGTTATCAATATCAGTAGAAAAGCCACATAAATAGAATGTAAGTAGCCGAGATGTGATGCTGCGGTACACGAGTGGAGTGTTGAGAACAGATAGAAATAAGAATGTGTATATTATATGTAGCCTAGGGGTAGTGGACATTGCCAAGATGAGGGGAAAATAGGCTGAGGTGGTATGGTCACATAATGAGAAGAGGGATGAGGAGCTTGTTAGGGCCATACCAGGAATGCAGGTGATCAGGAGCACCCGGGGCAGGAGGAGACTGAAGTTAACATGGGAGCAGGCTGTTCGTAAGGACATAGTGGTGTGCGAAGTGGACAGGGACCTGGTGGGAGATAGATGGGAGTGGAGGGCTAGAACCCACAGACTCGACCCAGCCACAGGTGGGAGAAGGGTATGATTATGATGATCATTTCTGTTGTTAACACTTGATTGGTTACCCCTCTGAACTTGCTCTATCTTATTATCTTCCTGACTCTTGATAACCATATAAGGTGTGTTCAAAATGAACACCATGTCTTTCATGGGTATATTTGTGAAGTACACATCACGTTTTTAAATTTTTTTTTTTTTTTTTTTTTTTTTTTTTTTTTTTGCAAATTTTATATGAACATCCCAAAAACCATGATGGGGGAGCCATCCTTCTTGCTCAGGAAGCATAGGAATGGCATCACTTTCAAGTGCATTGTGGGTGAGAGTGCTTCTGTTACTGATGAAATGACGTCAGAATAGCAGAAAACGTCATTGCCTACAATTCTAAAGCAATATCCTGCTAAAGACATTTATAATATGGATGAAACTAGTTTGTTTTTTTGCATGACGAAGAAAGGAAATTAAAAGGAAGGAAATTAAATGCCAGGGAAGGAAATTAAAAGGAAGGAGTTACAGCTGCTGTGTGAGCCAATATGGATGGATCAGTTAAAATGAAGCTGCAGGTGATAGGAAAATTCAGAAATTCAAGATGCTTTAAAAATGTGAAATGTTTGCCAGTGAATTACTATTATAATAATCAGGCATGGATTCTGTCAAGTATATTTGAAGATTGGTTATGTAAACTTGATGAAGAGTTCACAAGAAATGTTAGACAACTGCCCAGCACATACAAAAGTTGCCAACCTGAAAGCAATCAATTTGTTTTCTGCCACCATATATAACTGCCTGTCTAGAATCAATGGATCAGGGGTTCATTCAGAACCTGAAAGTTTTTAAACATAGACAAGTTGTTGAACATATTCCACAACTGGATGATGCAGGAAAGCCAGCTGATGGAAAAAGTATAAATGTGCTTGATGCCGTATGAATGCTGCACAATGCTTGGCATCTAGTGACTGCAGGGACTATAGTAAATTACCTAATGAATGCAGGGTTAACACCATTTGCAGCTGCTGCTGGCAATTCTAAAGTAACAGTTGAATCTGCTGAACATCCAGGTAATATATGGGTTCATCTTGAGACAGCATTCCATCCAACACAACCAACAGCAACGAATACAAGGTCATCACCAGAAAGTCAAAAAGTCAAACCAGGTAACATATGAGGGGGTTAGAATCAAAACAGGAATTATCCATTTTTGACAAAATTGAGATAGCAGCATATGTGGAAATATCACACTTCAAGCTATCGTTTCAGGGCTTTTTCCAGTCGTTTTCACAATTTTGGGACCCTAAAATTTCCAAAACAATCCCTACATTTTGCATACATGCTGGCAAAACTCCAGAAGGTTTTTGGTGATTATCTCAGAATGAGTTTTTGGGAGAATTCCTGTTTTGATTCTAACCCCCTCATATGTGGCCGTCTATGTACAGCACTTGCCATTTCAGATATTAAATTGTCTGAGTTTGATAGTTGATGATCAGTTGACAGTAACAAATAATGAAACTGATGATGAAATCATGGAATCCAAAAGGAGAAGCAAGGCAACAACAGTAATGATTCTGAAGTTAGACCACTGGATGACAGATGATGTTGATGATACAATGTAACCAGTATTATCATGTCATCTACTAATGTAATGAATGCACTGGCAGTTGTTAGGCAGTGGCTTGCATGCAAAGAGATTGAAGCCAGACGGCTTTTCATATGTGGCTGAACTCTTATAAGATTGTATATACTGCACGTTCATCCAAACAAGCATTCATTAATGATTACTTTGATAGACAGGAAGACTTAAAGAAATTTTTGGAGTTCAACATTTGTATTCTTTTATTTTGTTTGATTTGTTTATGTAGTGACAGATGTTTTTATTTTTTAGCATTGTTGATGTTAATATTTTGTCCAAAATCGAAATTGTACGTAGTATAATAACCTGAAATTTACATCAGTGAAAATCTAAAATTTGATCTCATATTTGATCTCGAATTGGATATATAAAAACTTGATATATCAAATTATTTATCACAGTCCACTGAGGTTCAGTATAATGCAATTCTACTTTACAGTGAAACCTTTATAATTGGGACACCTGTAGGACCATAAGAGGGGTGTAGTAACACCTAACCCTTTTTCAACTTATGACAGGGTTGGTTACCCATCTTATCCCTCTGAATGAACTCAAGGGTGATGCATTGCTTTGATTATTTTCATGGGTTGGGAAGTAAGCCAAGCAGCCATAACAGGCAAAACCCTTAGGCTGCTTGCAGAAGATGAGAAGGTAGGTGCAGAGGATGTTGGAGAGGGGAAATGTGCACCACCAAACGTTCTTTTCCAACGTCCGATATTGGTGCTAGTGTGGGTTTGTGCTGCCAAACTTCAGCGATCTCAAAAGTGCCGTTGAGGTGGGATATACCCATTACAGAGGTGGTTTTCTTAAAATGCTGACAGATGCTAGGAGTCCCAATAGAGGGGTGTTCCCATTATAGAGGTGTACTCACAGGTTTAGAGAGGTAGTAATCACACATAAACCTATGGGTGAAAAGTCGGTGCCAGAAGAATTTTTATCCCTAGAGAGGTTTTACTGTAATTGAAAACTTTGACTGGGTTTCTGTGTTTACATTTGCCCCCTCCCTGATATAATCTTAGACCAACAAGACTGAAAACCCCCTCCCCGTTATTTTGTCAGGTGCATGATAAATCACACCAATGCATGTGGTGCATTAATAGTAATGCTAAAACTTCTATATTGTAGGGTCTCGACACCAGACGTTATTGATGAACCTTTACAACAGAAATAGTATTATTAAAAACCCCGTCGATAATCAAATTAATCAAAACGTAAGCAGTAAGAGGTTTATTGGTAGCCAAGCTGTGTCATAATTGTGTTAATGACTTGATCTTCACACGTCAGTTTGTCTTTTGTGCTATGAAATTGTTGTTGAAATCGTGCCAGCTATGTGCATTGCACTGGCAAGGGGGGTGTCAATTTAGTGAATTACCTGACATCATAATTACAATACATTCGTTTAATTTATATGCTCTGTAATTAATTAGTAACACCCTGTGCCAAAATAACATGTCGATTCTATTGAAGGTACCAAGTAAATGAAGGTTACAGTTTAAAGGGCATTAAGATTAGAGTTTCTTCTTCTCAGCCCCATATCTTGTTGATTTGTTTCTAATTGGATGGAATAAGCTTTCAAGCACCATTTGTGCTAAATAAGAAGGTACCTTAGACCTTTTCAGTTCAACTAAATGCACCCATTTTTTTGTGCAAAATGTGGTGATGAATTGAATAGAAATCCGTTCTAAACTTGGTCAAAATTGTGATGAACGTTGTCGTAGCAGCCTACCCATCACTTACGATTTGGGCTTTCCCTTTGCATTTTCCCCTCTCGTCAGAATCAAAACCTGTCGAGGATCTTCAAAATTTATTACTCTTATTCCTCAAGTATAGCCTTGGCTCCTCTATGGCGAAACTGAAAATAGAAACGTCAAATTTTACAGCTGGGGAAATTGGGTGTGATGTTGGTCACCGGCCCCATGGAATTTCAGTGCCAAAATATTAAAGTGCCCTATTATTAAAAATATCAATTTAGACATCGTCTCTTTTCTGAATTAGTCTAAATTGTTACTTTTACGGAGCATAACCAGAGGATAATCGGGCTTGACTTTAAAATTCAAAATGTGGACAGGCGGTAATTTAAAAGAAAATAGAAAGTGCAATTGGAAATGGACAGGGATTAAGTCGCATAGATATAGTTAGATAGATACATATAGAAATAGATGGATAGATAGAGATAGATGGAACGTCGCCTATGGCATACAGCTAGTGTCCATGGAAATGGGTTTGGTTTATGCCACGTAGGTTTTGTTTTGTTTGTTTGAGTTTAAGGTCCCGTCAACTACAAGGTCATTAGAGACCCATCCACTGCATAGTTCTAATGCATATACTGCACAGACACTACACTAATTCGACGATTATTGGGTATTAGCAGTACCCAGCTTTCCCAAGCGACCACCCATGTCAGTACTAACTGGGCTTGCGTTGCTTAACTTCAGTGATCAGACAAGAACTGGTGTTTCCAATGCAACTCGCCGCTCCCCGCCACGTAGGTCCACCATGGAGAGCCAATATTCATCCTGAGGCAGATGGCACAAAAGTATAGCACAGCAAAGAAAGATCTCCAATGCCATCTTTATCCACCTAGAGACGGCATACGACAGTGTCCAAAGACGGGTAGTTTGGGAAGTACTATGAAAGAGGGAGGGGTAGAAGAAGGGTTTATTCGAATAGTCCAGGATATGTATGATGGCTGCATAGCCACGGTAAGGACGCCTTGGGGAAACACTGGGGTCTTTCTGGTGAAAGTCAGGGTGCACCAATGTTCAGCACTTAGCCACTACCGTTTTATCCTGGTTATGTATTAACTGCTGATGGGCCCCTCAGTGCATGGCGTTAACAGATTGAGAACAAATAGGGAAGGGATTAACATCTCGAGAACAGATATAGAGAAGGACTAAACGATATCAAGGGAGCCATAGAAATTGATGGGCTAAAGATTAATTGGAACACAGTGTATTTAGCTTTCAGTTGGGTATCACAGAGAAATAACAGTGACGTACGTTAGAGGGGTGAACTGGTGAAAGAAGTGTAGGCAGTAAAGTACTTAGGATCAACGTTGCAGAGCATTGGGAAAATAGACTCAGATGTGTTTGGTTCAGTGGGGGTGGCTGAGAAGCAGACAGGCAAGCAGTGTCCTGTGCAATAGGAGGGTCCCACAGCAATGAAGGCCAGTAAGGCCAGCTGTGTTATATGGATCTGGTTGATGGGCAGTGAGGAAGAGCTATCCATGTAAATAGAATGCAAGTAGCAGAGATGTGAATGTTGCAGGACATGAGTAGCGTGTTGAGAGCTGATAGAATTAGGAATGCATATATTAGTGGTAGCCTGTGGCTCGTGGGCATCGCTGGGAAAAATGAGGGAGAATAGGATGAAATGGTATGGAGGCCTTTAGGCAGGACCTATCTTGGAAAACTAGACGGATCCAATGAGGGCGGTAAGAATTGTACTCCACAGGTTTTCTCACAGGGAAAGTGTGTGTGTCATGATTAGGGAATTAGAGTGGGATTCACTAATCCAAAAGCGTGTATCTCACAGCATTGTTCTTTTCATGAGACTGCTGTGGATGGGTTGCAGTGAACCTCTGGTTGGAAGTGTGTCCCTGGCTGTGTATAAAGGGAGAAAGCATCATTCATATAAATTAAAGGAAATAAGTGCACAGACGGACTCATACTACTGGTCTTTGTTGCTAAGGACCATTCCATAATGGAATATCCTTGGAGAGGATAAAGTGGAGGGCTTACTAAAGGGGAAGGCCACCATTGCAAGTATTTTATGGAGACAAAACAATAAGGGTTTGAGAAGTGTTCCATATCTTATATAGCAATGAAAGTTACTCTCCAAGTTGGCCATAGAGGCTGCCTGAGGGACATGAGGAGGTAGGTGAAAGGATGAAGAAGAAGATAAATTTGCAGCACCCAACGTTCTTTACCAACCACCCTTGTTGGTGTTGATGTGGGCTTGTGCTGCTTAACTTCAGTGATCTCACAGGAACTGGTGTGTCCAACACAACTGTTTGGAGGTCTTGAAGTGACGATTAAAGTAAACGTGATCCAAAAAAAATGATGTGAATTGATTCCTTCCTGAACTATCCAAGATCACAAATTTGTCATTGCAGCAAATGCCCCTTTGGTAGATACAGGTTGACAAACCTCCCCGGCTTGCTCTTCCTCCTCTTCATCAACTATCAAAACCTCTCTAGTATTTGGATTCAGACGTGCCAAATTTCGTCCTCACTGAGATCCCCAGAGGTAATAAGGCTCATCAACTTAACCAACCAGTGGAGAATGGTTTTCACAACTTGTGGTCGAAAATATTCTTATAGAGTGTAGTAAATAAGTGCAAGGCAGTGAAATTTTCCATTACTATAGAGAGAGTACAGTAGAATCCCGTTATATCGAACCTCAGGGGACCGTGAAAAATACTTCGATATATCCGAGTTTCGATATATCAAATTCTGGAAATTGTAGTCAAAATTTTCGTTTTCACAAATGTAAATGTCCCGCTATTATAATATCTAAAATTTCAATTTTAGGATAAAATATTAAGATTTTTATATCATCATCGTCATTATCATACCATTATCATGCCTGTGGCACGGTTGGGTCTGCGAGTTCTTGGTCCCCATCCACCCCCACACACTACCTAAAATATTTAGATCAACAATGTTAAAAAAACAATAAGATCACAACATAAAGAAGTTCTGTTCTAATTCACTACACTGCAAGCAACCTTATTTGGCAGTGGAGAGACTAACTCTCTCCACTACAATTGATTCCGTAAAACTCCTAAAACCCTAAATTATAATTCTTGTGTCCCTCTACAATACTTGCAATGGTGGCCTTTCCTTTCAGAAAGCCCTCTCGAAAGGTATTAGATTGCCAAAGGGTCCTTGTCAGAAATGACCAGTAGTATGAGTCTGTCTGTGCCCTTATCTCCCTCAAGTTATATGTATGATCCTTTCTCACCTTATACCCAGCCAGGGATACACTTCCAACCTGAGAGGTACATTTGTACATCAGAGGCTTTATGTGTGGGCTGCCAATTCGATTGCAGTGACGAGATAAAAAAACCTTTTAGTTTTAGGGGTTTCGTGAGTCGACAAAGTTTGAAGACCTTGGTCTAGATCAGTGGTGGCGAACCTGTGACCCACTGCGCAATTTTATGTGACCCGAGCGTGAATCCTCTTGCTTATCGTCTCATAAACAACAGACGTGAGAGCAGGTTGTCCGTATGCAGACCCGACCCTGGCACAGGCGGGATAAGGGTATTATGATGATAATCTTTATTTGCTACTTTAGTAAACTTTATTCATTATTACTAATAATTTATTTTTATTCATAAAATTAAATAGTTCTTGCACCTGACCCGCGGACAACTTTTTGCTTTTTTTCGTGTTATTGTGACCAGTCTTCAAAAAGAGGTTCGCCATCACTGGTCTAGATGGAGTGAGACCCGCTCTATAGTCCCTGTCGACCAAAGTCAAATGCTATATTTATGATACTTCGATATATCCCATAGGCTCCCGATCAGAGGGACTGAAAATCACCTTCGATATAACCGAGATTTCGAAATAAACGAGTTTCGATATATCAGGGCATCTTTCCTATTAATTAACATTGTGTCTGGCGGGACCGGCGCTTAAACTTCGATATAGGCAGAATTTCGATATAAGCGAGTTCGATATACCGAAGTTCTACTGTATTCCTATAGGGAGTATTCTTATATGAAGTATTTTGCATTGAAAATCCCTTGGGGGGAAAGTACAGCATCACTATAACGAGAGTATTCTTATTGGGGAAGTGGTTATACAGAGAGTAGAGTGTATGTTGAAAATGGGAGAAAAAACGGAAAAAACTTTTTAAATGAAAAGAGCTTTTAATTAATTAAATGAAAAGACAACACTTTTACATGGTAAGGGTACTTAATCCTCTGGGGACAAAACACGTTGCTGTAGCAATTTTAACAGTGTGGGTCATATCTGACCCATCATTTTTTCTATCCTAATTTCTTGAATTAAAAAGAGTATAAATCCCGATTTTTTTATACAAATTAACTTCATTTACATTCATACACACAATTATAAGAATTTTACTCCATTCCTAAAATTATGCAAAAACTTTTCTTGTCGTTTTCAGATACACTGTATTCTTCAAAATGCAAAAAAATCACAAAAATTAATATAATTTCTCTAAAAAGCAATAAAATTCAAAACATTTTTTATAGCTAAAAGTAGTAGCTTTAAAATAAAGAATAATAAAAAAATTTTGAAAATGACAAGAAATAATTTTTATTTGAATTTCCATAGCATCTAGCTGAGAAATGCCCTTTGATATCACTTTTAAACATGCAGAAATTTAATTTTTTTCAACATTGAAAGACCTAAGCTGGTTCTATCCAGATTACAAGAAATAGAAAGAAGAGAAATTTTGAGAAAAATATCTAAAAATTACAAAAATTCTCCCAAAAATTTCTAACAATAATGGCAAGGTGGGTCATATCTGACCCACTATGTTGCCAAAAAAAATTTTATAAAAAAACTATACTTCCTGAGCTAGTCAAAATATTGCCCTGAGGTTACCTGGAATCTTCATCATTTCTTATAAAGTGGTGCATGAGCTGCATCGATTTTAATTTGCACCAGGGTCATATATCACCCTTCTTGTCCCCAGAGGGTTAAAAGGGCTGCACATTAGTACATTATGTTCATGTTCCATACTATAAATGAAAGTCATTGCTTGCTGAACATCTTTGTCAAAGTAAGCTGTTTGACTGTCAGTATCCGTTTTCGGGCAGCAAAATCGCGCATTATTTTGCAAGTCACAGTACATTCCCTTTTAATTTTTTTTTCTGAAATTCTGAAAGCAATTCGGATAATCAGCGATTCAGATAGTCAGAGTTCGGAAAATTGGACTTCTACTGTACTGTAGTATTGACTGCTCACCCACCTCTGTGGCCCGAATGCACAAGTGGGTCTTGATTCGATACTAGATTGAGGTGGGTTAGCTTCTTTCAGCCAAAAGGGAGGGCTTGGTTAGGAACTAAAGCCCTGGCCCCGTGTGGTGTTGCGATGTGAGCTGCACATAAAGGGACCCAAATTATATGGCATGCATAGTGCAACAAGCTTTCAAGGTCTGGGAGTTCGCCTTCTGCCGTCAGACATTTCAAAGAGCAATTAGGCCTAGAATAAATAAGCATTGGGGTTGAAACTTAGGTAGGGAGCCGGCTTTGTCAAAATAACGTGCAATTGATGGCCTATTAACCATGGGCAGGAAAAAGGGCAAATACGGAATTGTTTGTCGTTGTGGAGCTGCTAGGACCTTTCTAGTGTTCATGTGACTCGCATAATAAGACGTTTGCACAACCCAACTGTAAACTTCCGTAAGAACAGTATAATGCAGTTGACTTCAATTTGGCAATAGCTGCTTGTTCGTCATTAATGTGAATATTTGTTACAAATATTGGTGAAATTCATGCCATAAATGTTGCACAAAGATTTTATGGTATTAAAGCTTATGTGGGAGGCAGACCTTTTGATTTTATATGGTTAATTAGCAGCAATAACATCATTCAGCTAAAACTCCAGTTAGCGTCCGTAAGTTTTTCCGTCCTAACAAATCCACCTGTGACATCCGGATATTGAAATTGCTGTTATCCTTATTTTCTTAAAACTACTTGTTCCATAGCGAACGTATATGGTAATTTTGCGTTTTTCAACGTTACGGGTTTTGATTATGATATTCTCAGACGTTATTAGCCGGGGATCCCAACCATGTCTCATTCTGGCATCATGACAACTTCGCACCATTTTGTGTGCACTCGTCACTACACCACATGGGTGGCCACTTGGGAAAACTGGGTACCGCTAATACCCAAAAGTCGCGGCATTAGTGTAGTGTCTGTGCAGACTCTGCATTAGAAGTATGCAGTGGACAGGGGACTAATAACCCTGTAGTTGAACGCCCCTAAACACCAGCGAACCAAAATAACGTAAGTGTAGCAGCACGTGTTCCATCCCACGCCATTGTCAATGAACGCCTCTATATGTGCACCAAAAGAAAAGACCATTCCTAGTGCACACGTCGAATTATTAGTGTTAGTGCATAATTGTTGCAGTTAATTATCGTTTTCCAATTGTATTTAAAAAATACCAAACTTTTTTTTTACCTTAAAAATCGCTTTTCTTATTTCACTATGTTACAGTATATTGTAAATCGGTGGATTTGCAGTCCAGTTTTCTAGAATGTGAGCCACGAATTTACAAATATCAGGCGTATGCGCTTCAAAATGAAAACTTTTGATTTTGGATACGTCCATTTATTTATGCCTTCTTATCACACAAGCAGACTAGTGTAATAAGAGGGTCCCAATCAAGTTGAAAGGGATGTTTTACAGGGCAGTGGTTAAGTCAGCCATGTTATATTGATCAGAGTGTTGGGCAATGGGGAAGAGCCACAGAAATTATTCATAATTGCTACCTATTTAAAAATATGTTTTCTAAATTTCATTATGGAATTTCAAAAAAATGTTTGTTATTTGAGCAAACTCTAGAAACGAAATACAAAAAGTTGCAAACACTTTGTATACACTTGTAATATGTAGAACCCTGTCGACATGGGCGAGCATGAACATGGGGGCCAAAATCATTCTAAACGTCAGAACACAAGCTGTGCATGCACATTTTCTGTATATATGGCATATTTCTGACGTTTAGAGTGATTTGAGACCCGATGTTTGTTCTCATGTTCGCCAGTGTAAATGGTGACCCAAGATATAAAAAGCAGAAACACGTTGTAGTCAAGACAATTGAACACCAACTGACATGTTGATACTGAACAATACGCTTATGCAGGTTTTTACATGTGCCGAACTGATAACAGCAATATTTTTTCCGGTTCAGTTCTGGTTTTAGATTTTCAGGTGCTTTTTCCAGTTCGACGCCCTGCTGGTGGGTGCACCGACGGAGCACAGTCGCTGCAAATTTATAACGTCATTGGTCTATGTGCATTAGAGTTGTGCATAATTCTAAATAAATGTATTCTCAAAGCTTGCTTGCACATATTGCAGTAGGGGTATCAGGAATACTCCCACTCTAGGACTTTTTTGTGAATGAGCCTTGCTCGACCTTTATTACCAATTAACAAAAATCGAGCCTTGGGCTCGGCTGCTCTCATATTGAACTATTCAACTCACTCTTGCTCACATTGTCACCCACCATGAGAGCCGAGACTTACTCTTGGCTCGTTTACTTAAAAACACTATGCTAACTCGCTTGTTTGTTACACCGAAAGTGAGAGAGCCCAAACATGTTTTCTTTTTCGAGACTCGTTGCACAACTCTAATGGTCATCAGCATACACGCATTTATAGACGCTAAGTATACACACTGCTCTTAACCCTAGAGTACTAATTTTTGACTACCTACTTCTTGTGAAAATCGCAGTTCAGCAATTTTCAAGCTTGGGATGTTGATGACATTTTTAGTATCTTCATATACAGTAATACCTCGTTTAACGTTAGGGAAATGTGTTCCTCAAAAACGTTAATTAACGAATGAACATTAATGGGGGAAGAAATAACGTGTGAAGAATAGGGATAGGTTACTTACTTTAAAAACAGAATAGATTTCGTTTTTCATTTATAATTAATAAATAGGAACAATCGAAAATGATTTTTCTTGACAAATTTTAAAATATGAAATTAGTATGCATGTACAGTATGTATTACAAAATTTGTGGGGATATGTAAATAATCTGACAAGTTTTGACGATTTTAATTTTTTGAAAAGAATTTATCAAGGGTTGATTGCATAGCTTGTCTCTTTTCTTGCAAGCTCACTTTAACAGCACAACTTCACACAAATCTGGATCATTTTCAGACAAAATATCTAGTGAATAAGACACCTGACTCAGGCGATCAGACAATATTTTTGTCACTAAAACTTTAACTGGTGGGTCTTTTGCTGTTTGTTTTCATTATCTTTGGGTTGCAATTGTTGAGATAGTTTTTAGTGACACTGCACTATTTTTTACACCTTTTTCTACTCGATTTATCATGTTAATTTTGTTTCTTAATTTATCGATTTTTGTTTGTTCAGCATTTTATTGTATGTAATGTGCATATAACGAATGTCGTGCAGATTATAGTACAACTGACAAGTCCACAGAATCCCAGGAATGCATGCCCCTTGCTTGTCAACTGCTCGACGTCCAGCAATGATGTTATAGTGAGGTATCGTTAATGCAGGTAATGTTGAGTGAGGTATTGCTGTATTTATAATTAAAGATCGCCCATGTAGTATTTTCCACAAAAATTCAAGCCAATATATATTTTTTTAGAGATTGGTAATCTCACAGACTACCATTTAGCCACCATGTATGCAGAATATGCATGAAGTTTTAACCCTACATTACTTACAAAAATCATGGTTCACTTGGTTCTACATTTTCAATGGGCCTGAAACTTTTAGTAACTCTATTTTTATTATTGAAGATTGTCCTATCAGTAATTTGGTTAGGGTCCTGCTCTCCCCTACAGAGGTAAAGAGGAAGTGGGATGAGTACTTCCAAAGCCTCTTCAATGCCGCAGGGGGAGATGAGGATCCCCACTACACTATCCTGCATCACCTGGGTTAATGGACTGTAACAGATGAGGAAATAGACTGGACACTTAGGAAGATAATAGAGCAAAAAGCTGTAGGTCCAGATGGAATCCCTATTGAAGTGTGGCATAGCCTAGAGACGCCAGGCACCAGGTGGCTAGGGAAACTTTTCAACAGGATACTTGGTGGAGATAGAATGCCATCAGAATCACATGAAAGCTGGATAGTACCACTCTTCAATTGCAAAGGGGATGTCCAAGATTGTGGTAACTATAGATATACAACTAATGAGCCAATCCATAAAGATTTGGGAAGGGGATGCGCAAAGGGGATGTCCAAGATTGTGGTAACTATATACAACTAATGAGCCAATCCATAAAGATTTGGGAAGGGGATGCGCAAAGGGGATGTCCAAGATTACAAAGGGGATGTTTCAATTGCAAAGGGGATGTCCAAGATTGTGGTAACTATAGATATACAACTAATGAGCCAATCCATAAAGATTTGGGGGAAAGTAATGGGATATCACCTTGGGGATAGAACCAGTGTCCATGGAAATCAGTTTGGGTTTATGCCAGGTAGGTCCACAATGGAGTCAATTTTCAATGTGAGGCACATGATAGAGAAATCTAGAGCAGCAAAGCAACATCTCCATGTTGTCTTTATCGACCTGGAGATGGCCTATGACATTGTCCCACAACAGGTTGTTTGGGAGGTATTACAAAATAGGGGTAGAAGGGTTTATTCAAATATTCCAAGATATGTATGAAGGCTCCATAGCCAGGGTAAGGACACTTGGGGGGAATACTGGGGGCTTCCCAGTGGAAGTCTGAGTAAACCAAGGTTCAGCACTTAGTCCAAACCTTTTCTTCCTGGTTATGGATGAACTGCTGATGGGAGTAACAGAATGTGCCCCTCAGTGCTTGGTATTCGCTGAAGATAACAGAAAAGTTAGTGACAGCAGGAACGAGGAAGGGCTAAAGATAAAGTGAAGAAGACAATATTTCACTTTAAAGTGGGAAAGACAGCAAAATAATGATGACGAACGTTCAAGGGGCGATCAGATAAAAAAGGTGCAAGAGGGAAGGTACTTAGAGTCAATGTTCCAAAGCAATGGGGAGATAGATACAGATGTGACTTATAGAATCAATGGGGGTGATCGAAATGGAGACAGGCTAGCGAAGTCCTGTATGATAGGAGGGTCCCAATCAAGTTGTTAGGTCAGTGGTTAGGCCAGCTATGCTATATGGATCAGACTGTTGGGCAGTGAGGAAGAGCCACATAAATGGAATGCAAGTAGCCGAGATGTGCATGCTGTGGTGGACGAGTTGTGTGTTGGGAGCTGATTTAATTAAGAATGGGTATATTGGAGGTAGCGTGGGGTGGTGGACATCGCAAACATATGAAGGTGAATAGGCTGAGGTGGTACAGACACGTCTCGTTAGGACCATACCAGGAATGCAGGTGGTTTTTAGCACCCGGACAGGGGGAGACCAAAGCTGATGTGGTGATAGGTTGTCTGTTAGGATGTGACAGTGTGGGGTGGACGGGTATCTGGTAGGGCTAGAACCTGCAGACCCGACTCTGCCACAGGCGGGATAAGGGTATGACGGCGATGATGATGTCCAAACGATTATTTCAATGTAATGTGAAAGTCTTCCATATGTTTTGGAGCATTAGTAACAATGCTTGCTTGATGGGGACCTGGTGGGAGATATAAAGGAGTGGAGGGTAGAACCCTCAGGTGGGATAAGGGTATAATGATGGAATAGGTATGTGATATATATTTTCACAATTTATTGAGAAAGAATTAATTTTGCTAAAGAATTATACTTTTAAACCATTAAGCGGTGGCTGAGAAAATGTTTATGAAAGGAGAGTATCCTGACCATTGGATGTTAAGGGAATTTGCACAATATCCATTCCACTTGTGCATCAGCAGGTAGAAAAACAAGAATGCAGTGGAATCTTTGTTTCCTGGCACAATTCGTTCCAGAAACAGGCTCATAATCGAAAGCTCTCTTATATCAAAATGCATTTCCCCATTACAAATAACAGAAACTTAGTTGATTCGTTCTATCATCATCATAATCTCACTCTTCTCCCATCTGAGACAGGGTCGCGTCTGTGGGGCCTAATCCTCCACTCCCGCCTGTCCCCACGAAGTCCCTCTCCACTCCCACCTGTCCCCACGAAGT
>JAAFCE010001963.1:18458382-18546508 GCA_013389805.1 Trigoniulus corallinus | reverse complement strand
CACCTGTCCCCACGAAGTCCCTCTCCACTCCCACCTGTCCCCACGAAATTCCTCTCTACTCCCACCTGTCCCCACGAAGTCCCTCTCCACTCCTAAGTCCCTTTGCACCACCTTGCCATTGGTCCCCAAGGTGCACCACACGTCCACTGGAATCTTATCTGGGCCTACTTCTTTTTCTCCTTTCATCTTTTGAAGGGCCTGGACTATTTCATCCTGACTCACCCCATCCACTGCCTGCAGAGATCATGGTTTGCTCCCTGTGTGCATTGCACTGTGGTAGAAATCAATACAACAGGACCCTACCATTGGGATCCTTGACCATTAGGGCCCTGGTAACATCCCTACTAGTTCTATCCCTGTATCTGGCTAGTCTGAACACTGCATTCTCTCCTTCCCTTGTCCCCAACTATACAGGGCCTCATACTTCTGCTGCCAGGTGTATGCAAAGGTTTTTCTGTGTTTTTTTTTTTTATTTTTTTTTTTCTTTTTTTTGGTAAAGAAAATTGAGTTTTTAAAGGAAATTATTTTTTTTTGTTATTCAAAATATTGACCATTGGCTTCCACACATTTCATCCTTCTTTCAAGTAATTTATGTATACCATGCCAGAAAAGCTGCTTGTCTGTTGTGGCAAACCATTCGTTGAGTCATTTCCCAACTTCCTCAAAATTGCTAAAGTGCAGCTCTGCAAGTGTATGCCCCTTTGATGTGAAGAGATGATAGTCTGATGGCGCCAGGTCTGGGGAGTATGGTGGTTGTGGAATGATGTCCCATCCAAGTGATTTCAGTGTCTTTCACTGGTTTTGCTGTGTGAGATGGTGTTGTCATGCAGCAAAGTGATTTTGCCATGTCTTCTGGCCCATTCAAGTCGTTTTTCAATCAATGCATGATTTAAATTGATCATTTTTTGGCAGTAGCATTGTGTACTAACAGTTTCACCAGTCTTCAAGAGTTCTTAATACACAATTCCACTCTGGTCCCAACAGACATGGTAGTGGCAAGTTGCATTGGACACACCAGTTCTTGTCTGATCACTGAAGTTAAGCAATGCAAGCCCAGTTAGTACTGACATGAGTGGTCGCTCAGGAAAGCTGGGTACTGCCAACACCCAATAATCGTCGCATTAGTGTAGTGTCTGTGCAGTGTATGCATTAGAACTATGCAGTGGAAGGGTCTCTAATGACCTTGTAGTTGACGGGACCGTAAACACCAACAAACAAACAACAAACCCACCAGACACACAGCAGTCTTCTTGCTGAAGCGATTTGGCATTGGTGTTGAAGGACCGGCTTTGCCAGATGAAAATCACGATTTTTACACTTTGGATTTTCAACATAGATCCATTTTTCGTCACCTGTTACAATTTGATGCAAAAATGATTTTCGTTCATGGCGTTGATGCAGCATTTCACAAGTTACTTTCTGATTTTATGATTGGCATTCATTCAAATCATGTGGATCTTCCCCATTGCTCGTAAACGTCTGCTGATAGTTTCTTGAGACATATTTAATGCTTTGCCTAATTGCTGTTGAGTTTGAGTTGGATCATCATCCATTAACTCCTGCAATTGCTCATCTCTACACTTTTGAGTACTCACTGTTTTTGACAGTGAAATCACCACTTTTAAATTGTCAAAACCGTGTCTCACATGTTCTAATTGATGGAGTATGTTCACCATGTTTTTTTACCAGCAAACGATGACTTTCAGCTGCCCTTTTCCTTTGGTTAAACAAGAAGAGCAATGCATGCCACAAATGTTCTTTTTCTGGCACAAAGTTTGACATGATTGTTGAAGAATAACACAGACACTAGTTTTTGTCAGGCTCAACTTGAGTGTGTTTGTAGTCTAATATCAGACGAATAAAGTAATTTACAGTCAGTACAGAAAGTATCCGGACACCTGAATAAAAATTGCATTTACATCTATAATTTGGTCACGTAATGAATAAATATAATGAAAAACATTCAATACATTAATTGGGCCTCACAGAATTGTGAAATCCTAGTGGTCTTGAAGAAATATTTTATTTTCAAATGAAAATTTAGTTTGACTTCATCCCCCTCACCATATTCATGCACAAAATGTATTCGGACACATCATTGAAATCCATTGGTTTGTAACCTTAATTTGAATTTTGCAATAAAAAATATCAATACAGTTACTCCAAAGTGCAAAGAAAATGTAAATTCCCTTTCATATGGTGTGTGTGGGAGTCAGGTTCATGCAAATACAGTGAAAATGGGGAGGAAAAGCAAGAAAACAAGTGAAAGTGATTGACAGGTTGTTATTAGGTTAAGAAATCAAGGCAAATCTATTCATGAAGCCAGTAAATACACTCAATTATCTAAGTCAACAGTGTTTGCTATTATAAAAAATATAAAACTTATAAATGCATAAAAGTCATCCTAGAAGTGGATGCCCATCCAAGCTGAGTATTGCAGATAAAAGGCAAATTTTAAGAAAAGTCAAAGAAAATCCAAAATGCAATGCTCCACAAATAGCTTCTGAACTAGAGATGGATTTAGGAACTGTGTGTCCAAGTAAAGTGCATAATGTCCTGAAAAACAGTGGGTACCATGGCCAGACATGTAGGGGGAAATATTATGTGAGTCCAGCCAACTGAAAGAAACGTTTGGAGTTTGCTCAAATGTACAAAAACACTGACCAAAAGTTTTGGAATTGATTTATTTTCACTGATGAAAGCATGTTTAAGATTTTTCACTGCAATGGGAGGCAAAAAGTGTGGTGACAAAAGAATTGTGAACTTCAAGTGAACAACCTTACAGCTTCTGTGAAACATGGTGGTGGTTCAGTGATGGTATGTGGCTGTATGAGTGCTTTAGGGGTGGGCAACTTGCATGTTATTAAGGACAAATTGAACCATGAAGGGTATATTAACATTTTAAGAAGTAATCTACACTCCAGTGCTGATAGAATGGGCTTTATGTAAGACAACAACCCAAAGCATACAGCATCAAATTCAAAAATGTGGATACTATACAACACTCAAAACCGCATCACCACAATCCCGTGATTTGAATCCCATTGAACATCTGTGGATCTTCCTGGAAAATCAAATCAAAACATCCAATTTCCAATAACAAAATTCTGCAAACAGTTCTCCAAGAGGAGTGGGCTAAAATTCCAACGTTTTTGACAACCACACTTTTCAATTCAAGGAACAAACGATGTTAAGTGTAATAAAATGTAAAGGATACCCAACCAAGTACTGATGATGCTACTAAGTGTTTAAAACAACATAAATAGAAACATGCCCGAATACTTTTTGTGCATGAATGTGGTGAGGGGGTGAAGTCAAACTACATTTTCATTGGAAAATAAAACATTTTTTCAATGCCACTAGGATTTCACAATTCTGTGGGGCCCAATTAATGTATTGAATGCTTTTAATTATATTTGTTCATTTTTGCAACCAAATTACAGATGTAAATGCCATTTTTATTCAGGTGCCTGTATACTTTCTGCACTGACCATATGTGTCAAGCTAATAGACTGTGTACATTTCACTGGTGCCATCTGTTTGTAAAACAGGTAGAAACTAGTGCATACACCTGGTACTTGGCAGGGGCTATTGTCTTCCTGGCGTTTTCTGTGCTTTAGTTTGATGGCAGCTTCCACCTCCTTGTTCCACCACCATGTCTGCCCCCCCTGATAAGTTCCTCTACTCTACCCCTACCTAACAGCCACCCTCCATGTCTCCTAATCTACCTAGCAACCCTTTTCCTTATGGCTTTGGCTGACGCATCCCAGTCGAAGTCAACTTTGTGGAAAACCTCCTGCCAGAATATTCCAGCGGTCCTCCTTAGAAACACAATAACATGAATACTTGCAATGAAATATTTGCATAAATAGCTTTCTAAAGGTTTCATAATTGTATGTGCAATTTCTCTGAAATAGTAAACCTCATTGCCCAGATTGAAATGAACCCCTACCCTAGCTATGCCACTGCTGTATATTTTAGCTTTTGGTGTGCCGTGGAATTCTAGGAAGAACTTTGGCATGTCATAGGTGAGAAAAGGTTGCAGAGCACTGTCGTAGACCATCCATGCCCACATGGCCACTAAAGTCACCCTCAATATTTTGATGTTCATCTCCCTTGCCCTGTCTAATTGTGCTGTTTACTGATTGTACCACCTCATCAAAGTCATTCCAGAAACCTTCTATTGTTGTGTCACCCAGGCCTACTGTAACTAAAATAATCCTACTACTTAATTCTCCTGAGGTGATCCCCTGTTGCAACTCATTGCTCAGTGTAATTCCCACCACATTTCATCCCTCTTCGCTGCTTGTGTATATCAATTTATACCCTTCTCCTACTTCTATGTTTAAGGATATCCACTTGTTCCCCCATTTTCCCTGAGAGGGACCCCACATTCCAGGTCCCTAACTGCAGCTTAACCCTTGTGTTACTACCCGGGTACACATGTACCCATTTTCGACTTTGCACTGATGCGAAAAAATTTCTTTGAGAAGGATCATTTTGTCCATCCAGATCCCCATTATTTGGGAAGTTTCAGCAATAATTTGTGTATGTATGTTTCTTTTTAACAAATGAATATTAATTGATATGACATTTAACTGATGTACCCCTCTTATTACTACCTGGGTACACGTGTACCCATAGGAGTATTACAGGTGGTACAAATTCATTAAATCGATGAAACAAGATAATACAGTCAAACTCGGATATAACACACCGTCGGGACTGCTCGTGTCTGTGTCTTATAACCGAGTGTGTGTTATAACAGAAACAATTCTAAATGATGCCAAAGCTATGTTAACCAAACAAAATATGCTAATTTCAAGATAAATTCAACCTAGACTTGTATAATTATACTTCAAGACGCACGCACTTGCAGTCAGCTGCAATTTTGCCAGATTCCACACTGCTGGGAATTTTATCCTTTATCATCATCATCATCTCACCCTTCACCCGCCTGAGGCGGGATTTGGTCTGTGGGTTTTAATCCTCCACTCCCGCCTTCCCCCCCACCAAGTCCCTTTCCACCCCACATGCCACCATATCCCTTAGCACCAACTGCACTCATGCACGTTTTGGTCTTCCTCTACCTCTGGTGCCCCCAACTACCTGCAGTCCCACAATGGACGTAATAAGCTCCTCATCACATGCCCATACCACCTCAAACGCTTCTCTGTCATCCTTTCCACAATATCTACCACCCCCAAGCTACTACTAACGTAGTCGTTTGTAATTCTGTCAGATCATGACACCCCACACATGTAGCATAGCTTTCGTATCTCAGCCGCTTGCATTTGCCTTTCATGTGCCTTCCTAACAGCCCAACACTCTGAGCTATATAGCATAGCTGGCCTAATGGCAGTTCTGTAAAATTTGCCCCACTTGCCTGTCTCCACTCCAGCCATCCTACATTAACCCTATGGGCCACGTCAGAGTCGATTTACCCATTGCTCTGGAAAACTGATCTTAGATAGGAAAACTGGCACCATACAGCCTTACTTAAGTTGTGGGGTATGCCATCTAGTTTCGTGTTACAGCTGTTTGTTATATCCGAGGTCTCTCACACGTTGAAAGTGCTGTAGGGACCGAACCAGTTGTGTGTTATATGCAATATCTGAGTGTGTTATAGCCAATCAATTTCTATATACTTATGCATTAGCGCTGGCTGGGACTTTCCCTTGTGTGTGTTATAAGCCAAAAAGTGTTATAACCAAGGTGTGTTATAGCAAAGTTCGACTGTACTATGTTTTAATTGTAGCAGTTTATTGAATCCTTAAAAATATGTCAAAGGATGTCATGTTACTTATGATTGTGGGCAATTTTTACAAACTGAGAATGTCAAAGAATGTTCATTGGAAAAATAGGTTTCTGGCATTTTACACATGATTTTTAAGTCTTTCTTCTCTATTTATTAGGTGCTGCATGATGAGCCAACAATGATTTTATGTCCATGGATATTATGTTGACAGGGCCAGATCCAGAGACAGATCAGGGGGAGCACTTCAAAAAAAAAAGTGTGCCCCAAATATTTTCAAATATTTAAGCTCCCTTAGTATAAATCTATCTAGCAATTATAATTCGTCTTATACTGACCCTTTGGCAATGTCCCAGGTATGGACCCTGAGGGGGAGCAATGCAGCAATTGCTCCAGTTCCTGAATGGGGCACAACTGATGGCACATTTTTGCATTTCCATACTGCCAGTCCAACAGTTGCAGTCCAATCTGTAATTGGCTAAACCACTGAAGATAGGACATTATCTAAGGGGTAGTAGAGGACCTATTGCAATTGCTAGCTAGATTTATACTAAAGGATTATGAATATTTAAAAATAATTCGGGTGCACCGTTTTTTATATCCTCCTTAACCCCGATCCCCCACTGCTGAATGTCCTATCTTCAGTGGTTTAGCCAACTATAGATTGGACTTGCAGTATACTTTAGATGTGGGAATAGCAAACGCTAAAATACCTCATCAGTTGCAAAGTTGAATCGGTTGAAATATGCGCCCCATTGAGGCAATGAGGGGGGAGCAATTGCTGCAGTGCTCCCCTCTGGATCCCCTCCTGCACGTTAAGCAGTTTTTGGTGTAGTCAAGGCCAAAAAGGACGCAGTTTGTATGCAAGAGCTTGACTGCATTACCATGCTCGCAATTCAAATTTTGCCAAGTTACCAATGTGGCCTTCAAAAATAAAAGCGTACCCCTGAAGGTACTGAGGGTACCTGTAGGTGATTCTGATATTGCTGCTGGCTCATCCTCACCCCCTCTTCATTAAATAAAGCAATAGATGTCACCACTAATGCATCTTCAGGTTCTGAGTAATGCCATTTTACAATAAGGTACACATTTACCTGGGTAGTAACTAGTGTGGAAAATTCTGGGTAGTAACACAAGGGTTAACTGTGGGGCACCCCAGTCAGATGTCCAGAACTCACAGCAATACCGTGTTTCCCCAATAATAAGCCACTGTCTTATTTCAATTTTGGTGCCGAAATGAGCACTAGGGCTTATTTTTGGGGAATGTCTTATTCTTTTCTGTAATATTATCTTTTAAAGTCATAGGGTCGGGTTTTTCAGGCGAGAGAGTGATCCTGACTGCACCCTCTTTCAGATGAGAAATAAACCGAGGTTCTGCATCACGTACGATGACATCTACACAGATCCACTACACTTAATCCAGAATGGTCGAAATGGCTAGTGCCTGTGAAAGATAAGCTGCATGACGCAAAGTGCCTATTTTTGTGGAAAAACATTTTCTTTGAGCAACATGGGAAAGTGTGCTGTGATAAGTCATGAAAGCTCTGCTATTCATCAGAGAAATCTGCTTCCATCTGTCCAAAATAGACCTCTGCTTTCTTATTTTGTCCAGAAATTGGTTCCCGAAACCACCATTGAGAGCTCTTCAAAACGTGAACCAGTGAAGCAACCTGCAACGTCCTCTAAACAAGGAACACTTGGTTTTATGTCTGATACAGCAGCAACTGCAGCTGAGTTCTTGTGGGTCATCCATTCCATCATGAAAAAGAGTAGTTTTTGATCAATTGAGGGAATCTTGAAGCTTTTTTGTAGAATGTTCCCAGACAGTAAAGTCACGGAAGGAATGCTGTTATGCAGGACCAAGTCTGCATGTCTTGTAACCCATGGTTTAGCACCATATTTTTTGGAGAAACTGTGTAAAAAAAACTCAATAAAACTGAACATGTTGTAGCATGTTTTGATGAATGTTTGAATTGATATATGCAAAATGAACAGATGGATATTATTCTGCGTTTTTGGGATAATGGAAAAAATGAAGTAGCGAGCTACTATTTTGATTCAGCATTTTTGGGTCGTACATGTGCAACGGATCTCTTGCAGGGTTTTTTTTAAAAGTTATCGACTCAATGTTACGAAAAAAAAACTTTTACAAATATATATGGACGGCCCTAATGTGAACTTGGCTTTTTTAAAATTAGTCAAGTCTGAGTTGAATCTTGGTGAGGGGTGAAAGCCCTGATCTTTTAGATGTTGGAACTTGTGGTCTTCATGTTGTTCATGGCGCTTTCCAGGAAGGCCACAAACAGAATAAGTGGAACTTGGAAATGTTTTTGAAAGATTGTTATCAGCTTTTTAAAAACTCCCCTGCTAGGTGGTTCGTAGTTCATTCGAGTAACAAACTGTAATGTGTTTCCTCAGAAGTTTTGTATTTGCTGATGGTTGGAAAATGCATCTGTTGCATTGAGATTAGTTGAGATGTTAAAGCTTGTGCTATGGATGTGGTGAAAAGGAAGGGAGTTGGACGATTTGCTGTTAGAGGCGAAACTGAAGTTTTTCATTTTGATGGCTTCTATTATGGAACCATTTCTGATGATTTTCCAAACGTCGAAGCCAATGATTCCATTTCTATATGATGAGATTGTTACTATTTTGTTTGATTTGATGGGACGTGTTGTAAAATCCGAAAAAATGCCATCTCTGGACAAACCTTTTGATTTAACCAAAATTAAACTAGCAGATGATGAGAACTTGATGGTTGCTCAGAAGACGGACGTCAGCATATCTGTAAGCAATGCGTTGGAATGCTCAAAAACGTCAGAGGTTCAAAAAATGCAGTTTTTAGTCAAATGTCTGTCTTTATAATAAGAGCACTTAATAAGCTTATTGAATGAAGTCTTGAAGTTCTGGTTGGCAAGGGCAGTTACCACTTTGTCACCCAAAAAGATAACCAGACATTTAAATAAGTGCAAAGAATTAATGAAAATTTGCTTGGAAATTGTGCTTGCAGCAATTGACTACCAAGCTTGGTATGTGATAAAGCCTACAGACAGTTTGCACCTTTGTTGATTCGTGTGATAGAAAAGAGCTGGTGTCTTTTAATTTTAACGACAATCGACTGGACTCGTTTTGTTTTGAACACATTTCAAGCTACAAAGAATTATGGGCAGTTGTACAGTTGTTGCTCTGTTTATCTCATGGCAACGCGACTGTCGAAAGTGGATTCTCAATTAACAAGGATATGTTAGTCCAGAATCTTTTGGAGGAGACTCTTGTTGCACTACAATGCGTTTATCAGGGGATATCTGCTGATGGAGGACTTGATAATTTTAAAATTGATAAGACGCTCATAGCATACTCGTCTGCCGGAAGCACTGGAAGCTGTTACAAGGCATCACTGCTTGATAAGAAATCAGCTGAGAATGATGCGGATAAACAAAAGAAGCTGGAGAAAAAGCAAAAGGATGAAGAACTTTTGGAGCTTACAAAACGGAGTTTTTAGACCAAAAATTGAAACGATTGAAGAGAAGTTAAGGGGAAATGAATTAATTTAGTGTTGTGTACGTTTTATTCCACAATCCATATTTTTTGTTTTATTACTGCAATATTTTCTGATCTTCTACAGTATTGTTTGTGAGAAATCCACGTGTGTGTTGTTGATGTGTATTGCCGAATATACTATGTACTGCTTCAAAAAATGGATGTTGCATTGTTATATCTATCCGGGAAAAAAAATTTAGTTACAAAGGGAAAACACAGGAAAATCACTTTTTTAAGTGTTGGGTACCCTGAGAAATGTAGTTGTCTTAAAAAGTCTGAATACACCTACAATTTTTTGAATAAAATGAGCCAAAACTTTGAAGTTATCACTTTTTTAAACTAAACATCTAAACTGACACATGTATTAGGCATTATGACTTGCAATGTAATAGTATTTTTCATTGATAATTTCGATTTTATAAATAAAATATGCAAAATATTCATAATCCATAGAAAATTGGCTTTGAAAATGTCTGAATACACTAAAAATTATATATAGAAAAAAAAAGTGATTAACATTTTGTAGGATATCCTTTTGAGTCAACTACAGCCTGTAAACGTCTTGGCATGGAATCCACCAATTTTTTTTGTGAATGTTGATTTGATTTTTCCATTTTTTGCAGAATAATAGTTTTAAATGGTGTTTTTGCTGCTAATGTCATGTTTTCTTATTTGCCTCTCCAATTCAACACACAAGTGCTCTATTGGTTTGAGGTTGGGTATTTAGTGGGATTTGTATGCAAGAAATGAGGTACATTTCTAAAATGTAAAATCTACTACTGAACAATTTTGCAGTGTGCTTTGGGTCATTGTCTTCCTAAAGTGGAAATCTTCAATGTTCATTCCCATATTTTTTGCACTTTTTCCAGCAAATTTGTATTTAAAATATCAAGATGAACATTATTGTTCATTAATTCATCAATAAATATAAGATTTCCAGGACCTGCTGATGACATGCACCCCCTTACTAGGACCCCCCCCCCCCCCCCCCCGGCTTCATAGTGGCTTTTAAGTGCTTTGGCTCAAAGTTTTCACACTACTTTCTCCACACAATTTTAAGTCCATTACACCCAAAAATGTTAAATTTGCCATAATCGGAAATCACACCTTGTCCCTGTTTCTGTTTTCATCAAATTCTCCCTGGAAAATTTTACTCACTTTTTACAATTCATTTTGCTGATGAACAGCTTTTGCACAGTTTTGTATATGCACTTGGGCCTTCTGAAGTGCTTTGCAAATTGTTAATGAATGTAATTTTTTACCCACATATAATTTCAGGTCACATATCAATTTTGAAAGTGTTGTAGAGGGAGTTTTCCTAATTTCTCTTAAAAAAAATCATCTTTCTTGGGACGTCCACTTCGGCAATAAGTTTTTATTTCTACTCTAAATACTATGGTCTAACAACTCTCTGTAGAGGTATTTTCAAAATATTGGAAATTAATGAATGTGATTTTCCGTCATTTTTATGGTCTAAAATAAAATAGATTTTCTCCAAGTCGGCTCAATTTCCTTCCTTTTCATTGGGCTGATCATTGATAACTTTCTACCAAATTCTACCTAAATATTTTTTCTTACCAAAACACATATAGTCAACGTCATTAACCCTGCAATGCTACTTTTCGAAAATGACCCATTAATGCTACACAGGTGTACCCCAATTTGAAACCCATTTCTCCATACTTAACAATAAATTTATTGCATTTTCAGTGCAATATTATGACAGAATAATTCAATAAGTGCTCAGAAACATAGAAAAACTATCATTATAAGGAATCTAAACGATTTTAATCAGCAATTTAAAGAAAATGGATATTTTGCTCATTATGCGCTGCAGATGGCTTTTCCTGCAAGGCATGCAAGCTTTCAATGCAATTCCTATGGCCATTTAAAAGTTACACAAACGCTACACAGGGGTACAGGAGTACCCCACCCCATCATTATTTGAAAAATGAAAAGCAATCAACCACCCATCTGTGACTTATCAGAAAGTTCAACCTATCACGTGAATATACAGTGAATCCCATTGTGCCAGGGTCACCCAAAGAGAAGAGAGAGGAAAAAGAAAAACCCTGGGGTACACCAGTACCCCTGTGTAGCGTTAGAGGGTTAATAAATACAGTATGATGATGAAGACAAAAGATATGAAATTCAGAAAAATCTTACAATTTTAACTACAAATATCTCTCATGTATTTGGACTTTTTCAACACTGATTTTCTATTCATTATGACTATTTTGAAAATTTTAATTATGAAATCGAAATTGTCAATGAAAATTACTACTGTGTTGTAAGTAGCAAAGCCCAATAAGTGCATCAATTGATGTATTTTACAAAAAAAATCGTTTGGAGTTTTTGAGAGTTGAGGAGTTTTTGATACTTTTGTAGAAAAACTGTAAGGTGTATTCTAAGCACTGTATATTAAAATACTGTATTATCTACAGTATAAGCATCTGTTGTGGGGTGAGTTTACAAAATGAACATCATACACAAGAGTAAGTAGAAGACTAAAATTTAGGAACTAAAAACAAATGTTTTTGGAACGTTGTCATTCCAAGCATTTGAAGGCCCCAACACACGATCAGTTTGGTGTGGCTGACACACCAAACTTACGTGTGTGTGTGGAAAAATTTTTTTGCTCACACCAAAAATTTTAACTGACGGTGTAAAGAAATTTTATCACATCGGTGTGGAGTTGCTCACATCAGTTGTTCACATTTTTTGTTCTGCGCATGCCCAAACATGGATGAACGTCATCTTTAAAAAGTTTCACCATGTTAATGCCTAGTTCCGTGGCACGCGACATGAGCAGACGAAAAAATTATGACGTCAACCACAGGCGCTAGGTGAAATTGCGCCTGTTGTGGTTCTGTGGCAGGCGAGAAATCATATGAAGTGAAAATGTTTCCGAAAATGCCTGTGAGGTGGCACCCACAGCACAAAAAGCCAACAGCCAATAAAATTTAAATAGCAAACGTTGTTCGAAAAACCAATAGCCAATGAAATGCACGCGACAGTTGTAAGCAAGAAATGCAATTGACTACCTCTCAACTCCACTTTTCAGTTGATTTTGCGCTACTGTGGCAAAAAAGTTGAGTTCCTACGTCATTAGTTTCTGTGGCACTTCGTCTGCTTGAACGAGATTTGTGTCAGTGTGGCTTGCCACGGAACCAGCCTTAATGGTAGAATTACTGGTTGATGTGGACAATCAAATGATGTCACATGACTGATTGTGTGTGTGCAATTCATTCCTTCACACCAAACTGAATACATTGATTTGCATGGACTGAACTGACACACCAAACTGATCGTGTGTGGGGGCCTTTAATGACCAACCACTCAGCATAATTCCTTGTTTTAAAACGGAATGAAGAGTTTATAATAAAATAAAACCGTTAGAATGTTCCAAATTCAAAATAGAGAGTGTACATGCGTTTTGCCTTTAAATTTAAAATATACAATGGAAGTGCATTCTACCAAACTCTTTGAAGTTAACCAGCGCAACCCCAGCTAGTACTAACATGGGTGGCCACCGTCCACTGGCACAATGCAACGCAATGCAACTGTAACCCAATGCGTTTATGACAGTTGCATTGCACATCCCTTCATCCACTGGCAAAACTCTCTTGCAACTTCTTGCCAGTCTCATCCACAATGGCAAAACATACAGTTTGGCACATGGGTGCTTCTGAACTCCTTTAGATAGTTTTGTGCATAACTCCTGACCACTATTGTGCATTATAATATATTTAAAATAAAGGTTATTTAAATGATTATCAAAAAAAAGATTATTGAAAGTAAGTTCTTTGCAGTTGTACAAGTGTATTGTCAATGGAAGTCTTTATATATTGAAAGCGTTCTTTGCTGCAGAACAAGCATTGACAATGGACACTTTTTTTAAAGTTGCACAAGCATTGGCCATGCAACTGATGTGCCAGTCACTTTGGAGTTGGCCGTTTACCAGTTGATAGCAAGTTCCATTGCAGTCGTCTAGGTGGACCACAAACTGCACAATAGCAGGGATCCGACTGGCAGTCAACTCCCATCCAATGCTAAAGGGATATTTTATCGAGTTCAATTGTCATTGCGTTGTGCTGGTGGACAAAGGGCCTGTGCAGTCTCTACATATAAACTATGCTGTGGACGGCGCTGTAATGACCTTGTAGTTGAAGGGCCCTAAAACACCAACAACAACAACAGTCAAACTCTACATGTGTATATCAGGCTTAACTGTACAATCTATTATATTCCACCATAAAAATACAGTAGAACTCCAATTTTCGTAACTACAGTAGAATCTCGTTATATCGAACCTCAGGGGACCGTGAAAAATAGTTCGATGTATCCGAGATTCGATATATCCAAATCCGGAATTATATGTAAAGCTAAAATTTACATCTGGCAGGACCGGCGCTCAAGCTTCGATATAAGCGGGAATAAGCAGGATTTCGATATAAGCGAGTTCGATATACCGAAGTTCTACTGTATCCGAATCGCTTTCAGAATTTCAGAAAAAAGAATTAAGAGGGAACGTACTACGACTTGGCTGCCCGAAAACGGATACTAACTGTCAAACAGCTTACTTTGAGATGTTCAGCAAGCAATGATACATGTATAGTACATGACACAAGTATGGTACATACATACTGTATTAATGTACAGCCTTTTTAAGTATGCTTAATATGTAAAAGTGTTGTCTTTTCATTTAATTAATTAAAAGCTTTTATTTAAAAATAGTTTTTTCTCCCATTTATAATATACAAACAGTAATAAATTAAATTAGACCCCTTTTTTGGAAAAAATTCAATTATCCGATTTTTTTTTATTATTCGAATGGGGTGTGGTCCCAATTGATTCGGATAATTGGAGTTTTACTGTATGGTCTAGTTGTACAGTTGCTAACCTCACAGTTAGAACTGAAGGGGAAACCCACAGTGTAGGGAGCGGCGAGTTGCGTTGGACACACCAGTTCTCGTCTGATCACTGAAGTTAAGCAACGCAAGCCCAGTTAGTACTGACATGGGTGGTCGCTTGGGAAAGCTGGGTACTGCTAATACCCAATAATCGTCGCATTAGTGTAGTGTCTGTGCCGTCTATGCATTAGAACTATGCAATGGACGGGTCTCTAATGACCTTGTAGTTGACGGGACCTTAAACTCCAACAAACAAACAAACCCACAGTGTAAGGGGACCCTTTAAACTAGCCTCACAATTCATAACTTTTCCTGTGAGGAATCCGCTGTGGAAAATCTCACAAAACTGTGGCTCAAAGTTTGAACATGATCAAAAACACAGGTTTAGAAACTGATGCCACATTTTACTCATTGGAAAAAGTGTTATAAGCTCCATAGCTGATAAAAAATAATATGCTTGAAGGGAACTTCATGGCGAATACAAGCCTAACCTCATAATACCTCATATTCCTCACAAGATGACTAGAGATGTCCAAACTTGTTTAGGACTTTATTCCTTTGTTGCCAGATCTGAAGACTAAAATGTAGCATTGCTGTACACCAAAAGTGGCGGATTTGAGGCATTTGTAGCCCAAATAAAAATGAATCATATTGCTACTATGAATTTGTTCTAGGTTAGGTTAATTTTATATTGTTATATCTGGTTAGTTGGGTTATCTTCTGGGAGAATAGTGACAAAGGTGCAGGAAGTGAAGTACTTAGGATCAGTCATCCAGAGCAATGGAGAGATTTGAAAGTTACTTATACGTACAATCAATGGGGGATGGTTGAAGTGGAGACAGACAAGTGGAGTTCTGTGTGATAGGAGGGTCCCAATCAAGTAAAACGGAAGTTTTCCAGAGCAGTGGTTAGGCCCGCTATGTTATATGGATCAAAGTGTGGGGCAGTGAGAAATAGCCACGTAAACAGAATACAAGTAGCCGAGATGAGAATGCTGCGGTACATGAATAGGGTGATGATAGAATTAGGAATGGGTATATTAGAGGTAGCCGGGGGTTGGGAGCATCACGGAAAAAAATGAGAGTAAGTTGAAGTGCTATGGACACGTAATGAGAAGAGGGGAGGAGCTCGTTAGGTCCATTACAGGAATATGGGTGGTTGGAACCACCCGGGGCAGGGGGAGATCAAGGCAGACATGAGAGCAGCTTATCCTTAAGGATATGGTAGTGTGTGGGATGGATGAGGACCTGGTGGGAGTGGCGGGCAAGAATGCATAGACCCGATCCTACCACAGACAAGATAGGGGTATTGTGATGATGACTGCTTTACACCTTTATATATAACTATAACAAAGTAGCGTATTTTAAATATTTATAGCTCTCAGACAATTAAAGGTAGCCCAAAAAGTAGCGTGTCGCCCAATTTAAATTTTTTGTAGCAAGGACACTTAAAAAGTAGCCCAATCTGGCAACACTGCACTTGGGGCACCTGGAAGGAGCACACTGACAAATTGATTGGGAAGGCTGGGCATGCTCTCTGGTTGGTTAGAAGGGTGCTGGGGGACAGCATTAAGGAAGTAAAAGAAATAGCTTACTTTTCACTGGTATGGCCAATTGTTGAATACTGTAGTCCAATTTGGTTTCCGTTTAGCCAAGACCTATCTTGAGAAATTGAAATGGTCCAAAGGAGGGAAGCAAGAGTTGTGTTAAGTCGTTTCTCTCACAGATTGAGTGTGTCAGGCATGATCAGAGAATTGGGGTGGGACTCACTCTGTCAGAGGCGGGCATCTGATAGCATTAAGCTGTCTAGCAGACTGTTGAAAATAGGTTACGAGGGTCCTCTAGATAGCAGGATATCCTTTACAGAATATAGGGGGAGAAATGATCATCTGTTCAAACTGAAGGATATCAGGGCCCGAACAGACTCATATTACTGGTCTTTTTTTCCAAGCGTCATACAGCAATGGAATGCTGTTTATGAGGATAAGGTGAAGAACTTTCTTGGAAGAAGGCGCCATTATAGTGGGCAGGCGATGTATGTCAGAGTAGATGCTATGCTTCAGGTTCCTTGGGGTTTCAAAATGAGTGAAATTTTTAGGAATGAGAGATATTCTCTCCACTACCAATTTGGCCTATCATGGCTGCTTGCAGTGTATTCAACGGGAACTAGAACTAGACACCTGTTTAGCCCAGTGCAGTATGACTAAGGGACAGCCTAGCAATTGGTAGCCATACCCTTATTCCGCCAATGGCAGGGTCGGGTCTGCGGGTTCTAGTCCTCCACTCCCCCTATCTCCTACCAGGTCCCCGTCTACCACCACACACTATCGTATTTCTATGGACTGCTTGCTCCCACGTGAAATAAATTTCAGGAGTGCAGGTGGTTGAAAGCACCCTGGGCAGGAGGAGACCAAAGCCCCCACAACCAAAAGTCAAGCTATGGAGGGTGAAAACACACATCTGCTACATGAAGTTGTAGAATTTGTTCCTTCTGCCCTTCGAAACTTAAATGGATGATGCAATATTCATGCCACTGGTGCTCCAGAGCAATCTGTGGTAATCATCATGGGCAATTTTGTATTGAATGTCAAAATTTAAAATGAATTGTGTATTGTGCATTGCAACATAAGTTAATAAATATTCAATCGAGTTTTAAAGTTATAGTACCGCATTTTGATAAAATATTGCAATGTACTTTGGTAGTCTCACAGACTACCCTTTACCTGTAATGTAAAAGCAAAGGGAGCATTATCTCTATAGGGTTGAACCATACGTGAGTGAGGAAATAGCTTCGACTTTACAGTTAGAAATTTTTAATTGTGGGTCTCCAGACTCTGAGCTTTGATCTTCAAATAATAACACACAGGAAGGCAAATTTCCATTGCAGTTTTCTGGACAGCATTTTCTTCATTGCCAAGAAAACAAGTGTCACAGCTACACTACCCTATCAAAAGCCACTTTAATAGAAACGCTCACAAATATACATATTTTAGTATCTTGTTGGTCCACCTTTTGCTGCTATCACTTAATGATGTAGCAGGACTCATCACTCTATTCAACCATTTGCCGTTGATCCAGAGTCCAATGTCGTCACTCTTTGCATCATTGCAATATCCTCGCATCTCTGCACTGATGTGAGGCTGTGGGCTGCCACTCTGGCTCACAGTTGTTCGCATTGATTCTATGAATGATCTTGTCTGTTCATCAAGCGATGTGTGACGGTTTGCAGTGACCATTTCATGAAGAGCTCTTTGGTCTCTAGCCCACATGATCTTGGGTCTTCCAGTCTTAGGTGGAACACTTGTGGTGCCTTTTTCTTTCCAGGCCTGGATGACGTTATGAACGGTCGATTTTGGGATGTTTAGGAGGGTTGACGTCTCCCTAACAGTTTTGCCTGTGAGATGACACCCAACAATTGTATCTCTTTCAAAGTATGAAAGCTCTTTTCTTTGAGACATTCTTTCAGCATTCACAGAAGTATCATCTCATAATAGTGTACTCTGTTATATAGTGCTGGGAGGAATGCCACCTATGATATTTCAAAGGAATGTCACATTTTCATGTAAATACAGGTTGTCCCATGACTTTTGATATGGTAGTGTATGTGTGTTTGGCAAAATCTCTGTTTTAACTAGGCGTGTTTTGACATTTGGCCTGGTCAATTGTGGTTTGACCACAGTCTCAAGTTAGGTCTAATCCAAAGGGATTGCTAAAACCCTTTGGTTCGACATTGTGGGATCCACGACAAGGAATTCACAAACCTTAAAGACATGAGTTCACATAACTAAAAAACGAATTCACTACATTTAAGAAAACGAATTCGCTACATTAAAAAAAATTCATTAAAATAAAAAAGATGATTCCACTAGACTAAAAAACGGAATTCCCTTAAATTAGAAAAAAATCCACTAAACTAAACTAAAAAACGAATTAACTGAACTTAAAAAAGTGAATTCCATAAACTAAAACAAATCACTAAATTATGCAAATCCGTTTTTGTATTAATTTAAACCAGTGCTCCGCAACCTTTTCACACCTATGGCACACCGAAGTTCTTCCTAGAATTCCATGGCACATCAAAAGCTAAAATATATAGCAATGGCTAAGCTAGGGTCGGGTCGCGTCCCACTCTGAGCGCCAGCTATTTAGGGGCGACCAAACTATGGCAGTTTCCTTTTTTTGTTCCTTGAGCAGGTGCAAAAAAATTTCTTTCTGCTGTGGAGCATCAAATTTTTCTCCGCCCTGGACAACATAAACTCCAATTTATTTTTCAGCTTTAGGGCTTCAAAATTTTCACCACCCAGAGCAAGATGATCTCCAGCTATTCCACTGATATATACAGTAGATATTAATTTAATAAACAAATTTTACAATGAATTTTAGAAGGCTAAAACGCGAATATTTAATTGCAAGTATTCTCGTTATTGTGTTTATCTATCGAATCTATTGAAATATTATTTAGTTAGAAAATTATCTTATTTGACTGTGTCACACCTGTATCGGCTCAAGGCAAACTGGTTGCGGAGCACTGATTTAAACTAATTACTGGTACCTTCCTTCATTGCTAAAGCTGGTTGAAGCATGCTGTCATTTTTCCTTGGCCAAATGCGTTGACCGCGCTTTTAATTTGAGGCACGTTTTGGCGATTGATGTGGTCAATGTTGGTCACATTGTTTTTGAAACAAAGCGTTTTGGAGTTGCCCGATTTGATTTGGTCAGTTCCTGTGGTCAACTTTGGTCAGACCAAAAGGGTGACCAGCATAACTAGACTTGAAGCATGCTCCATGTTTTTGTTGGGGAATGGTTAATTGCGTTGGACACACCAGTTCCCGTCCGATCACTGAAGTTAAGCAACGCAACCCCAGCTAGTACTGACATGGGTGGCCACTTGGGAAAACTGGGTACTGCTAATACCCAAAAATCGTCGCATTAGTGTAGTGTCTGTAGAGTCTCTGCATAAGAACTATACTGTGGACGGGGTTCTAAATGACGTTGTAGTTGAAGGGCCCTAAAACATAAACAAACAATCCATGCGTTGGTTGAGGGAAAAATGGAAAATGGTGGCCTGCTCCAACCAGTTTTAGCAGATGCTGGAAGGTAGTGGTAATTAGTTTAAGTTGTTACAAAGACAGATTTGTGAATTTGGTTTCTAATTTAGGGGATTTTTTTTATTTTAGTGAAGGTGAAACTGACGGCGTGTGATGGTCTTTAAAGTTTGGTTTTTTCTGGCATTGCTTACTGTAGTGGAGGTGGGTGGGCATAACTCCTGTCGCCTCAGGTGTGGTTGAGATTATTGCCTGTTCTTCAGACTAAACTCACCCTAGGCATTAGTACAGTAATTCCTCTCATTTTATTGTTCGTGCTACCGGGTATTAAGTGGCAATTTGGCATCTTTACTGTGATTTTTAAACAAGCAGTTTTTAGCCTTTTTTATTGCATAGCTAATGAAATATGTGCCAATTTTTAGTGCACCAAATTCAGTCACGAAAGTGGCCTTTGGACGGAAGGATCGACCACATTCAATGAAACTACCAACTTCAAGACCTAGCAGCGTTTATCCAAGGTTTAGCCAAATGTCTGAAGAATTTCTTAGTGCTCCACAGAGTCCTCAGCGTCAAAACGTCAACAACTCATTTCATAGTAAAATTGATTTTTCACTTCCGTAAAAAAAACTATTACTCATCCTCCTACTTATTCTGTCATTGAATGCTGATGTTTATGGAAATGTCATTATCATCGTCGTATTTGCAGCTTCCGAAACGAGCGTTTCTAGTGTCTATCACAGTGCGCCCAACGTCTCCGATTCAACAGTTGACTTCAAGGTTGTGGTTACAAATCATAAATCACGCACAATGGAGAATATCGATGATAGCAAGTCGAATTTGACGGACAGCGATAAAACCGAAGATGTGGCCTTACTAAAAACTAACCTTACTAATCAAGATGCACAAAGGGTATGTAGTTTATTTCTGTTAATAATAACATCGACGCTATTAAGCATCTAATTTTTTTAAATAACATTGCTAATGTTTTAGTCATCTAACTAGCTATAGTAGTAGTATTTGTCCCTTAGAGCTTGCACAAGGACTTTTAACAGTGGGACCTTAGGAGAACATCCATATTCTTAAGGTTGGAAAGCGAAACGCCAAGTCCTTTTCCCATGGAATATGAAATAAGGCTTTTGGCAAATGATAATTGGGAAAGCGCCTATTGGAGGTTGGGTAGCTTTGCAAGGGGTACATCCTCGATGGGCCATTATCGACTGAAGATCAGCGGGCTTATTGGGTTCATTATTTGTATGCGTGTGACCCAAGAGGTTCTCAATCTGTTGGGCTGGGACCATGGTGAAAAGAGACGAAGAAAAAGGAGCGATAGTGGTCCTCGCAGCTATCCTCACCTCTCTCCTTGCCATCCAGGCTGCAGCCTTAGACTCCCTTATTGATGATTGTTTTGTATTTGTAATCTTCTATTTATTCAGCACATGTCTCCAAACTGGGGACGGGGCACGTTTTTTCAGACATCGGTAGCTGTTACTAGAGGGTGGTGGCTTTAACTCTAAATATACATATTTGTTTGTGGTCTAAGTTGTTTTCTCGATTCGTTGGTGTTTTAGGGTCTTTCAACTACAAGGCCATTTGAGCCCCGTCCACTTTGTAGTTCTAATTCAGAGACTGCACAGCCACTACAGTAATGCCACGATTTTTGGGTATTAGCGGTATCCAATTGTCCCAAGCGGCCATCCATGCAATAAGCCACTCCAGTCTAAGTTGGTGAATTGCTGTCCGATAAGAAGGGTGTAATAAACCGTGCTCAATGTAGGTGGCTCATGATATCTCGAAACCAGTGACATGTAGAAGTTGTGAAGGGGCTGATTCATCAGTCTGTCATGAAGTGCAAACCTAACAAATTTCTGTGGTACAGCCTTTTGGCAATGGGCGAGTAGAACACTAATATAAATAAATACAGTATTTATTCTAATAACAGTCGCCCTCTAATAAACGCTGCCCTCCAATAATCGCGGCGACGTATTTTGCTAATGGTAAAAAATTCATCATTATCATCTTATCCTTATCCCGCCTGCAGCAAGTTTATATCCTCCATTGCCGCCTTTTCCTACCAAGCCCCCCTCCATCCCGCACGCCTCCATGTCCCTTTGCACCAGTTGTCCCACGTCCACCAGTCTCCCATCAGGTCCCCGTCCACCCCAAACAATTTAAGATTAGCCCCTATTCTTGATGAAACTGCTCTGACTGGGGGCACCCTAGGCAGGCGTCTGGAACAAGCAGAAATATTGGACAGGTTGTCTGTGGGGGAATGCCTGCCTACCTCACAGACAACACTCGATCATTATCTGCCATGGAGCCGAGGTCTGCAATCCTATGACATTGCGCGAACATGATTCCAAACCAAGTGGGGTAGGGTGAAGGAGAGGACTACCATCCTCCTCAAATATGTAAGCACATAAGCAAATATGTAAGCATAATGTCTGCACAAAGCCTTTAGAATGATTTGAAGGTTAAATCAGGAAATTTGCTCCCCCCTTTGACAAGCTGATGACAAGAAAAAGTCAGATTTACACAAGGGTAATTGTGAAGTGTGAATGATTTTTATAATTTTACGGGTCTTTAGTTCAAAAATGGCGAGATTGAATTTTGAGTTGGCTCAAATTAAGAATCAAACGCTTACAAAGTGATTTGGGTTTCAATCCAATTTAAAAGCAGAATTGATTCTTTGTTGGTGCTGATGTCAACTTTTTGTCTCAGCACCCTTCCTCCTGCTACTGTCATAGGCAGAATTGCCAACATAGTGATGCACAACATCTCAATATGTACAGAAAGAGATTTAATTCTGCCCTAATGCTGAGCAAGTGATGATCTGTAGCGTCATTTCATTATAAATGTCTAAGTAGGCCAGACAGAGCGTCGACGACTCTGTGCAGAAATGCTGAGGGAGCTGCACCACAGTAGTTCATTTCATAATGGCATTATGACCCAAGTGATTATTCCCCAGTAAGCCTATCCTGTAGACCCCTCCATATACCGCAGTAGATCATCCTTCATCGTAGTTAGTTGCAGTGCAGATCATCGTCAAATGTACTTGAATATTTTAGTTTCATAGACTACGAAGAGTATCTATGTAGTTTGTTAACATTTTCCGACATCTTCCGGCATCTTTGGACATTTGGGTATCTTCCGGTTTTGTGATATTACACACTTATTTAAACTTGTTTATATCATTTGGAATTCATAGTTTATTATAGTGCCAATAAGGTAAGGTCATCGATTTTTTATATATGTAATTTTATTTTACTTTGACGCAATCCAGTGGTGCCTCTCACCATCATCATCAACCATTATCGCCTCTATAGCAAGTTCGTGTCTGCAGGTTCTGGCTCTCCACTCCCGCCTATCTCCCACTAAGTCACTATCCATCCTACACTTACCATATCCTTTGTACAACCTGCTCCAGCGTGTGTTAGGTCTTTCTTCCCCTCCCCCGTGCTGCCAATAACCTGCGTCCCTGTAATAAATCTAACCATGTATTCCTCCCCTCTTCCCTTAACATGCCATTGTTTAGAAAAGGGATTGGATGTGCTCCTGAGGAGCGCATTATGCTTGATGTAGGCCATTTGTGTCCAACTGATATATGAACCCGAGCTTCCAAATTGAGTTTGAGTCTGCGGGCTGTAGACAAAAATATGCCCCACAAAATTTTAATAAGCTACATGAAGAGGCTTTACAAACCCGCCGTGGTGGCGCTCGGTAACTGCTTCAGTTGTTTTAGGTTCGACACTGGACCGAGGTGGGTTGCCTTCCTTCGGGGGGGGGGGGGAGAGAGAGAGAGCGAGAGAGAGAGAGAGAGCGAGAGAGAGCGAGAGAGAGCGAGAGAGAGAGAGCGAGAGAGCGAGAGAGAGAGAGAGCGAGAGAGAGAGAGAGAGCGAGAGAGAGAGTGCGTCCCCCAGTGCGCCTTCTTTCGGATGACAAGTTAAACCTCTACTGCGCCACGGGTATCAACTCCTAACCCTTTTCCCGTCTATGGCAGGGTCGGGTACCCATTTGTCCCTCTGAATGGACACAGTGTGATATATTGGACATAGTTTTTTTCTGCAGCCGGTTGCCGGCCAAAGCTGCTTATTTATCGTCGGTCTAGTGTTCGTTGGGGAATGCTACCGACGCCAGGGGGCGAGCTCCTACACCTGGAAATTTTTGCCTCATCTACCCGTTGCGTAGTAGAGAGGGTTCTTTTACGTGCAAGTGCCATCGTACACCCACACGGGACCTCGGTTTTACTTCTCATCCGAAAGAAGGCACACTCACGGCTTCTCTCTCGCCCGAAAGAAGCCGACCCACCACGGTCCAGTATCGAACCTATAACTACTGGCGTAGTTGCCTAGTGAGCTAACCACTACGCCACCGCGGCGGGTATTACTGCGCCACGGGTAGATGAGACAAAATTTCCAGGTGTAGGAGTTCGCTCCCTGGCGTCAGGGAATTACCCCCTCCCCCAAAAGAACAGTAGACCAACGATAAATATACTTTGCTCGGCAACCGGCCGCGGAAAAACAATGACCAATGCAGTATATCGCCATTGTGTCCATTCAGAGGGACAAGATGGGTACCCGACCTGCCATAGGCGGGATAAATGTTAGGAGTTGTCTTTTTCACATGAAGGGGTTTTACGTTGGTCAAGCGTCATTACAGGGTTTTGTGGGCGGCGTCTTTTAGCTGGGATCTTCATTTGTTTTTTATTCCACAAAATTCTCGTCACTCTTGGTTACGAACTGGATTCCAACTTCTGTCTTGTTGGCATCTTCTACGCAATTCAGAGCTCCCAAGTGCGCCTTCTGTGGAATGGGAAGTAAAGCCATGGCCTGTGTGTCTGTACGATGTGAACAGCACGTGCAGTTTGGCAAAATTTCCGAGTGTAGAAGCTCGCCGTCTGGTTTGGGTGGAGGAGAAATGTTCCAATGGCCAAAAATAGGCCGAAGATAAATTAGCAAAGCACTTACATCATTAGCTGTGTCTTTCAAGTTTGACCCGTGACAAATGGCTGTATTTCCCTTCCCCATAGGTATCCAGCATTTTGACTGGAGGGCCGGATTAGGAGTTTTTCGAAGCCTATGAGCCACAACCCAATTCATGGTGTTTGTTTGAAATATTACAAAATGGTATATAAATATTGTAATGTTGTCACAAACAAATGCAGGATTCTCCACAGAGACTAACAATGGCATCTGACTGACGTGACTTGCATTTGTTCTTGCTGTGCGACTCAACACTTTTATGGAATCCTTCCGCGGGCCGGATAAATCTACTGGCGGGCCGCATTCGGCCCCGCGGACCATAAGTTGGAGATCCATGCCCTACCATACCATCAGTGGAGAAATGTTTTAAATGAAGAAGAATGACGTTTTTTGACATTCGAAACAAACTCCCTTCATGGTACCAATGAGGAAGTGAAGTACAGAACAGTCCGTCAGCACATTCCTGAAATCTCTGGGGAGCTTGAGAACTTTGTGAGGCTTTTGTTATTTACAAAGACATAATCCCGTATTAGTTTCTTGCTTGTTGCAGCTCTTTCCCCAGGTAACTGTGTGATTTATGCGAAATAGAAATACACCTCGTGAATTTGATTTATGTAGGTAGCGGTAAAATGTGATTAGTTGTCTTTGTATAAAAGAATAATTCCGATACGATGTAGAACTTTTTAAGTGTTAGTGCTAAATGACAGAAGGTTTTGTTAATTTCAGTGCTACATGACAGAAGGTTTTGTTAATTTCACTGCTACATGACAGAAGGTTTTGTTAATTTCACTGCTACATGACAGAAGGTTTTGTTAATTTCAGTGCTGCACCATTCTGCCAATATATGTATGTACATATTCAGTCACGAATTTGAAATGTTTTGCAGTAGTTGCGCCTTCAAGAAGTTGAAGCCTTATTTATTCTTTGTTGGTTTTGATGTTAATGGATTGACTTGCAGGTGAACATGGATTTATATTTCAATGATGGTCAGCGGAGGATTGATTACGTGCTCGCGTACGAAATTGATGGAGAAGAAAGCATTCAACATGCCGAGACGAGGAAAAGTTTCGAAGAAAATCTTCAAAGAGATGGCCTAAAACTCGAAAAAGAAACTGATGTTAGTATAAAATAGTATGCAAACTAATTATTGCTCTTGTTTAAAGGATTTTTTTGATTTGAGGCGCATTTTACTGAATATTTTCACTTTTGGGATTGCAAATACTTCTAGAACTATCAGCCGCGAATTTGTAATAACTATTTTTTTTATCTCTTAGAGTTCCAAGCGATTAAAATTTGTCAAAATTCATGCTCCTTTTGCAGTCGTTTGTCGATATGCTGAGATTATGAAGTTAAAAATGCCCGTTAAACAAGTAAATATTACAACTTTCTCAATGGTTTTTGAAGCGTCATATGTTATTTTCTAATACAAAAGGCTGCATGATATTAAATACCTGGATGGTTGTGTAATGGTGAAATAGATTCAGAAGTTACCCACAGGATGAATGTGCGATGGATAAGGTGGGTGCAGGCGACTGGAATCCAGTGTTATCCAACGTTGTAACTGCTCCTTCTCATCGTCAGCTTTAAATCCGTTAGACTTACGCAAACGTGTTTTTATGGCACACCCAAAATGGTTCACATTTCAGTTATCAACGAACATTTCCATTGATGGTGAACTTGGACTTTTTACACTGAATTATTTTTTGAACTTAGTTGCGGATCCAGGGGCGAATTAAGGAGGGAGCACTTAAAAAATGTGCGCCCCAAATATTTTTAAATATTCAGAATCCCTTAGTATTAATCTAACTACCAATTGCAATAGGTCCTCTCCTGCACCTTAGACAATGTCCTATCTGCAGTCGTTTACACCAGGGGTGGCCAACAAGTCCATCATGATCGACCGGTCGATCACTCGGGATGTGTTGACTTAAGACCCACCTGGGTGACGTAGTGGCTTAATGGTTCTAGGTTCGATACTGGACCAAGATGGGTCCAGTATCGATCCTCCCCCTTTGACTACGCCTATGACAACAAGTCGATCGCGACACTTTTTTAAGATAAAAAGTCGATCGCAACACATTTTTTAGATAAAAAGTAGATCTTATGTACACAAAAGTTGGCCACCCCTGGTTTAGACTACTACGGATTGGACTGCAACTGTTGGACTAGCAGTATAGAAATGGGGATAGGAATGCAAAAATGCCTCATCAGTTACGCACCATTGAGGCACTGAGCGGGGGCAATTGCTGCATTGCTCCCCCCTCTCTGGATCCGCCCCTGTTTGAAATTAAGATCACAGTGATGAAACATTGTCAAATTATCGCGGTCGTACTGTAATGTCCTTTTTGGTGTAAAGCTGCATGATTTGCACGAGAGCATTTTTGGAATGAAATCAGTTATTCTCTTATGAATGTAAATTGAAACTGCCTTACTGCTCTACCGCTGCACAACATTGCACTTGCATGACATAATTATTTTCCTTTTAGTTATTGCATCCATCCAGATCGAGTTGTATGTCGTGTGTGACGTTGGCCAGTGATCTAAATGTTTTCATTATGACTACAGTAAGCATTATCTATATTTCATTAGCTTTGTATTTCCCAAAGTACGTTTGTGGCGGAAGCATGCTGTTATTACGTCTCTTGAGGGAATTACTTTTCTCCTTGCTGCCTACCAACCAGCATCTGATAATGTGGTCATAATGAATTATGCTGAGTTTTTCATTATTTGAGGGAGCGGTTGTATTGCGTTGGACCCATCAGTTCTCGTCCGATCCCTAAAATTAAGCAACTCAACTCAAGCTAGTAATAAGATGGGTGGCCACTTGGGAAAACTGGGTACCGAAAATATCCAAAAATCGTTGCTTTAGCGCAGTGTTTTTCAATCAGGGTTCCGGGGAACATAAAGGTTCCGTCACGCCCGCCAATGGCAACGTAACATATACTGTATACGTAAAAAATAATGAAAACACAAGAAACGAGAACGGTTTTTGTCTGTCGAAGATGCACTTCCGGTGTATCTCTCAAACATTAGGCAACGAATCCAACTGCTTATGCTAACACACACACACCTGTATCAGTTAATCCTTTTTTTCTGTCACTGTATGGGGTTCCGCGAAAGGTTTAAATGTTCCACAGGTTTCCGCGAGAAGTCTAAATGTTCCAAAGGGTTCCGTCTCAATAAAAAGGTTGAAAAACACTGCTTTAGCGTAGTGCCTGTGCAGTCCGTACATTAGAACTATGCAGTGGACAAGGTTGTAATGACCGTTGTAGTTGAAGGACCTTAAAACACCAATGGAACAAATATGAGAGTCATTGTTTCGTTAATCGTAGTGACTTTAATTTGCTATTTGTAGGTGGTATCGGTCGGTTCTTTGATAGCATGCTTCTTCCGTGAATTGTGATAGCTGACACTTTATTTTGGCACTGATGCGTTTTAGCCACCAATTAAACGGCAATCGAAACTTATCTAACACTACCAGGGCAGTGGCGTAGCCAGGATTTTCTGAAGGGGCTGTACCAGGGTGTAATATAGTTTGGGTATAATGACATCTGCACGTCAAATAGCGATTTCCAGTGGCGGATCAAGCTTATGGACTGTACCATTGTCAAATCAATGTGCTCGGTTCTTGTGCTTAATGGACAATCCGCCACTGTTGACAGCCTTACAAGTAGTGTGTTAATAGACTCAGCTGAATTGCAATGATGTGCAGGTTCGATTTTTACAGATTACACGAGACGTGGAACCCATGGAACGTTGTGTGTTATCCATGTAGTTTCGTAGAACGTAATTTGGGAAATACAGTGTTATGTGCATGTTTGTATTGCTTCTAAGTTTATTTATGGTTGTTCACTTGTGGCCTCTGGACTAAATGCCATAAGGTCCACTGTATCATTGCATGCTTTCCAAGCAACTTGAAAGAACTGTGGCATAAACTCGCAATAACCTTGACTTCTAGGAGTTTTCTCGTGAGTTCCCCATCCTCCTTTCTCGTCTGAATCTTTTCTTTCTACCTGAAACCCCCAAACCTGTCATAGGCAGGAACTGGATGACTGGAAGAATTTCTATATGGTTGCTGTATGTAAGTTCAAATTTTGAACTGCTTGCAGAAAGATTCTTGAATGTCACTGAATTTTGTTGCTTAAAGAATTATTGCCAATGCATTTCACAAATCCTTTATGCCCAAAAGTGCCTACAAGATATTAAAGCAGGAATGGAAAAAGGGGGCCAAAAAGTGAACATGAAGAAGACAGAATACCTAGCTTTCAGTTCGAGTGGCCAGGGGCACGGAGTGAGGTTCGTTGTGGGAGTGAGGTGATACCAGTGGTGGAAGTTTCGTTATTTATGATCCGTTTTCCAGAGCAATGGTCAGAGAGACTGCGATGTGACCCATGGGATTAATGCAGGATGGCTGTAGTGGAGGCAGGGAAGTGGAGTTCTGTGCGACCGCCGGGTCCCAATACAGTTGAAAGACATCGCTTGCAGAACTGTCGTTAGGTCCGCTTTGCTGTATGGCTCATTGTTGGACTGCTAGGGAGAACCATGAAAGGAGAATGAAAGTGGCCGAGATGCGAATGCTGTGATACATGAGTGGGGTCCCACTAGTCGACAGAATCTGAAACTATTACATTAGAGATAGGTTGGGGGTGGGGAAACATGCCAGAAAAAAATGAGAGGAAATCAGCTGAGGTGTTATGGGCATGTGATGAAGGAGGGGGCGGAGGAACTTATTAGGTCCATTGCGGGACTACAGGTGATTTTGGGCACCAGGAGTAAGGGAAGACCAAAACGGATGTGGGAGCAGGTGGTTCAGAAGGGCATGAAGGCGTGTGGGGTTGAGGGGGACTTGGTGTGAGATAGGCGGGAGTGGAGGATAAGAACCCACAGACCCGATCTCGCCGGAAGCGGGATAAGGGTGAGATGATGTATTTCGCAATCCTTTCCCTAAGAGTTGCAGTTAGAAAGCAAACATCAGTATTTTTTAATGAGATAAATCATTAACGTACATTGTGATTGAATGAATCTTTATTAACCCTTGCATCACAGATGGATGCAGAAGACTATCATAAGGAAACTAAAGGTCCTCAATTCCTGCAACCTCTGAATCTGTGGCAGAAAATATCCGGCGTTTTCAAAGTAGACTCTAACATTTTTAAACCTAAAACCAAATGCCATACAACGAAGTTCGTTAGAAGCAAACAGTATTTGTAAGTTGATTGGTACTTTTTCTTGATAAAGAGTTGGGAATGTAGACACTAGGTTTTTATTTTTTTTTTACTAATTTCAAATTTACTTTCAGATTTGATATTCCAGATGGTCCTGAAAAATTCTTCACTACCTCACAACGTAGTTTAGTGGTAGATTTCATTTTGAAACGCCAACCATACAATATGTCACATTCAGACAGCAGGCTAGCATTTGGTAACTTTCATAAGCAAGAGGTTTGTTGTGGAACTAGGTATCCTTTATTTATATATTAAATTTTTTCAGGAATTACCAGGCTGCTTGCTGATGGCGTGTATTCAGCTGCATACCCACTTCATGAGGTAATTGAAAACTTCGGCTTATGGCCATTTCAAGGAGAGGTAGATCAAATGGAAATAGGCCGAAAATCAGTCAACCTTCACGTTAAAACTGTCGATTAGTTAGGGTGTTTGAAAAGTCGTAAAATACGTAAAAGCGAGTCAGGAAGCTTTCACATGAGTCACTTCGTTCTACCTCGGCGAAGTCTATCACTAAGCTTTGTTCCGCAGCCTGCTGTGGAAAAACACTGTCCAATATATCACCCATGTGTCCATTCATTGGGATTTTTGTTTCTTTGGACTCTTCAACTACAGGTTCGTTAGATCCCAGTCCACTGCGTATTTCTAATGCAGAGACTGCACAGATACTACACAAATGCAACGATTTTTGGGTGTTAGCAGAACCCAGTTTTCCCAAACGGCCACCCATTTCAGTACTAGTTGGGGTTGCGTTGCTTAACTTCCGTGCTCAGACAATAATTGGTGTGTCCAACGCAACAAGCCGCTCCTCCATTCATAGGTACTAGGTGGGTACCCACCCCAGCCATAGGCGGGTCGATTGCTGCGATTGACTAATTTGCCCCGAACATCATGGTGGTGTTCTTCGGGGCATAGATGGAATTAACGGTCACTTTATTCGAATATGCTTCTTTTAGTAAACAAACGTCGCGTCGACTAAATGTTATTGAAGTTTAGGATTTTTCATTGAATGCAAGTGGCCGAGAAGCGAATGCTGCGGTACATAAGTGGCGTGTCGAGAGCTGATAGAATTAAGAATGCGTATATTAAAGGTAGTCTGGGGGTGGTGGACATCGCACAAAAAATGAGGGAGAATAGACTAAGATGTTATGGACACGTCATGAGAAGAATGAAGAAGCTCGTTAGGTCCTTGCCAGGAATGCATGTGGTCGGTAGCACCCGGGGCAGGGGGAGACCGAAGCAGACATGGGAACAGGTTGTCCGTAACGACATGGTTGTGTGGACCTGGTGGAAGACAGACGGGAGTGGAGGGCTAGAACCCGCAGACCCGACCCTGCCATAGGTGGGATAAAGGGTATGATGATGATGATGAGTTTGTTTTGTCAGTTTGACTTCTAGTTTCCATATTGGCTCCTTTTAAAGTTGTATAATGTGTTTCTGGAGCGATCACAGCCATGAGCTAATTGCCATAAACAACTGGATATCTGAAAGTGACGGACCGCGTCGGGAAGCAGGTTATGAGTATTAGCTCGCAGGAAAGGTTTACAGTTGGACATGAGGTCATGTCATCCGCGTGGCTCGTCTTCCTTCTTCCATCCTCTCACTACTTGTAACTCGTTTGCGGTATGAAAATATTAAAATAATGTTGCTCTTCTTTCTCAGGGATTTCCAGATACTGAAGGAAACTTTAATGAAACTCGACATTTACTACGACGGGAATGGGCTTCCTTGAAGAAAATATGTAAAGTACAGCCTTTGGATTATATAAAGTACGATGTTGTGTTTACTTGTTATTGTTAGAAAAAAAATTAATTGTCACAGATTGTAATTTGTATTTCATGTTCATTGTCATTCTAGAGATTACTTCGGTGAAATGATAGGATTATATTTCGCCTGGTTAGGATTTTACACATATATGTTAGTACCAGCTTCCGTAATTGGTTTGGGATGTTTCATTTATGGTCTTTCAACTATGTTTTCATACGTCCCAAGGTTTGTCTTAAAAGAATATTGTTGAAGGAACGCATACCAAATTACAGTATTACAATGTTGAAATATCGTGTTTAGAATTCTGTTTTTTTTTAATACAGCAGTGATATCTGCAATTCGTCACTTAGCATCGTCATGTGTCCTGTTTGTGATAACTGTAATTATTGGATGCTAAACGACACCTGTGTTCAATCGCGGTTGGTGTACTTAGTTGACAATCCAGCAATGGTATTTTTTGCTGTGTTTATGTCATTTTGGGGTAAGTAAAAAACGTTAATTATGGTATGATGTGTAGGAGAATTTCAAAATTGAATGGTTATGCTATTTAGGAGCAGTGTTTTTGGAATTCTGGAAGAGGTACTCATCTTCGATAACGTACCATTGGGATTTGTCAACGTTTGATCAAGCTGAGGTAATTTGAGATATCCTTGGAGAATAGCTTTACCTTAAAAGCTGGCAGTAACCCAATTTGTAACATTTTGATTCAATATAATTCGCTTCGCGTAGTATGATATAGTTATTCCTAGACGACAGTTCTACCAAGTTTAGATAAATTTTGTTTGTTTCGCAGAAAGTGTACAAGCCGCTAATAGAATATTCAGCCGTGATTAACAGAAATTTCAGACACTACTATCATAGAAGATTCAGAAGAGACTAACAGAGAACGTTAAGAGACTAACATAAAATGTTGCAAAGTGACTAGCAGAGAAGGTTCAGAAATGACTGACAGAAGGTTCAGAAGTGACTGACAGAGAAAGTGTAGAAGTGACTTAACAGAATCAGTTCAAAAGTGTCTAACAAAATAAAATGCGATTGAAAGAGATGGTTCCAACATGGTTACCAGGAGAAAGTATATTTTCATTTTCAAAGTTTATTACACTATTTATTACAGGAGCATCCTCGACCTGAATATTTAGCTCTGTTATCTAATAAGCCAAATGTCAAGAAGAAGCGGAATATTATTACAAACGTAAGTTTTTGAATTACAGGTTGTGTCTGAATATATATCGTTTCTTACCTGATTTCACGTGCTTGCAATTCAATAGATGAAATTTTAAAAATTGATTGAACTTTTGTTTGAATCAGAAAGAGGAACCATACGTACCATTTTGGAAAAGGAGGTTTCCTGCCGCAATTATGTCTGTGTCAATCGTGCTATTACTAGTAAGACATATCTTTGAATATTGTTTTAAAATTTTGAAGAATTTAGACTTATGGTCATTTCAGGAAGGGGAACTGTAATAAGACTCAAATTCGGTGAACCTTTCTATTACCATCGTCTACTGGTGAACTCCTTTGAGGTCATAGGAGAAAAGCAGTACTTTGTTGCAGATTGCAAGCAAAGCAACTACTAACCCTCTTTCCACTTATGTTATAATATGTTACAATAACGGTTGGGGGTAAGCGAAGCAGCCATAACAGGCCGAACCCTTAGGAGGCTGCTTGCGTTAATGAGGAGGTAGGTGCAGAGGATGTAGGAAAGGGGAAATTTGCCCCACCCAACGTTCTTTACCAACCACCCATGTTGGTACTAAGGTGGGCTTGCGCTGTTTAACTTCAGTGATTTATCGAGAACTGGTGTGTCCAACGCAACTTGACTGCACTATGGTAGGGTCGGGCGCCCATTTTTATCCTACGGGGACATATGGGCAATGTTTTGGACGGTATGCTCGTGACCTAATGTTGCATCCCCCTATGCTGATTTATTGTCGGTCTGCTGTTCGTTGGGGTACTCCACGAACGCCATTGTGCGAGCTGCTACACCTGGGAACTTTACCTATTGACAGCGATCAGTGTCAAAATCGGAAAAATTTTTAACCCACACTGTCCAAATGATGAAAAACACAGGTATAAAAGCTGCTATCAAATGCTGAAGCAATTCAAAAATTCTAGACACTCCATGACGAATAAATATGACCTAACCTAACAATCGTAATTTAACCTAATCCATACAGTCCCGAGCTGAAAGACATTTTTGTACCCTGCCCATGTAGTTCAGACATCGGTTGCATTGCGTTGGACACATCAGTTCTTGACTGATCACTGAAGTTAAGCAACGCCATCCCAGATAGTACTAGCATGGGTGACCTCTTTAAAACACTGGCTACTGGTAATAGAAAATCGTCATAACAGCGTAGTGTCTGTACAGAATTTCCATTAGCACTACGCAGGTGGACGGGGCTCTAATGACCATTGAAGTTGGAGGGTCGTGAAACACCAATGAAACAAACATAGTTCAGGGGGTGGCGTAGCCATTAGGGGACAAAGGGTGCATTTTGGCCTGGGTGCCAAGACCTGCCCCCAAGAGGGGCGCCAAGCAAGATAGTTCATGATTTGCTGAGTCTGAATTGGAAAATTGCACTCGTCAACTGAATTAACTATCCAGGAAAGAAACATCACGTGCGTTTCTCAATGTAAACCAGGCTTACATTCGTGAAATTTAGGCTTGATCTCCATCTTCATTCATTAAGTACTTTGCAAGCCTGGTCTATATATAAAAACTTGGGGGGGGGGAGGGGTGTCGCTATCATTTTTGGCCCCTGGCATTTCAGACACCCTGTTTGGGGACAGGAAACTTTAATAGCTTACATTAGGAGACGTGAAATGCCTGAATTGGCAAAGAACTTTATTCCTAAAACCAGGGCCGTAACTAGGGCGTGGCAAAGAAGGCGGCCGCCACGGACGCAACTGGCTCTGGAGCGCAAAATGCTTAAGTTTTTGTCATTATTGGGTTACGGGCAAGCGAAAGTTAGACACTTGCCACAGGCGCTTCATACCCCCGTTATGGCTCTGCCTAAAGCTGACGTTCATATCCATTGTAATTGCTGTGGTCAACTGAGTTTCTTTCTATTTACATATTTTCCCTCCCCTTGGAAATGACCTGAATTCCGTTTGAATGACTTATTTTAAAAACATTTTGTTGTAGGTCAGTGTGGCTGTCGTGGCTGTTATTGCCATTATAGTATACAGAATGTCCATCAGGGCAGTTCTTGCCATTCAGTATGATAAACTTAAAGATGACAATCCGATTAAAGCAAATGCTGCCATCATCACTACGTCAAGTGCAGCTGTTATTAACTTAATCTGTTTGCTTATACTAAATCAGGTACTGGATTCTCCACTCCTCACGCCCAATGTGTTTTTATACAAAATTATTCTAAATTTGGTTCTAGTTGTCCCTGGCTTGAACTCATCCGTTGTCTTGCATCTTGTTTCTTGTTGTTTTCTTTAGGTTTACGCAAGGATAGCCGAGAAACTAACAGAATTTGGTAAGCAGATTTGAAATTCCGTTGTTAGATTTTAAGTTTCTCTAAAACAGTGGTTCCCAAACTTCTGGAGCCCTAGAGCATATTGTAAAGCTCTGATAATGTCGTAAGCACAACTTTTTATGTATATAAAAAAAGCTTTCCCACATATTGTTCCCCCGAAGTGCATCCAGACCTGTTCAATAGGATGCCCTCACTTTGAAGATATTCATCCGCCATTTTTTGGGCCTTATTTGGAGGGAACTGAGAGCCTCCTGCACCCCTGAAAAGTGGCATATACGGCTCAAAGATCTCTCTGTACCTCTAAGCACTCAGGGAGCATGTGTTGAACATGTAGAGTGGTGTGTGGCCATCCAACATGATGCTTGCCCACAACATGACACCTCCACCGCTATAATGGTCCATTTCCCTGACGTTGAAGATGTAATAGCGGGTCTCACGTTTCATCCGGATGAAGGGTCCTCTAGAATCTGTGGCAATGCTTTAGTCTTGACTCTTTCACCCATCTTGGTGATGCGCGCGCCTTTTTTAGGTTTGTACTGTTAGCTTTCTTGCGTTCTAGTCGCTGAGTAAAATGAAATTTAACCCTCTAGCAGGAATACCTATAATTTCTCTGTTTCTACGAATATCTGTCTGTGAGACATACATTTGAAAACATTGCTTTTCTACTATTTCTATCCTAAAATATGAAAAATTAAAGCCTTAGACAGAAAAGGTAATATCGTTTTTATAAAAGGACCGAAATAATATAAACACAGTGCTTTCCATAATGTAATAAAAATTATATGAATGAAAGAATATATAGATGCAAAATGAACAGATATATAGATGCAAAATGAGTCTATGTGCGGTAAGTCGTCTATGAAACTGACATGGGTGTGAAAAAGTGGTTCTAAACTGAAAACAGTGTGATCAATTAAGGTAAACAACATCTCTATGTAAAGTTGAGATCCAGGCTGAAGCACTTTAGAGTGGTGGATCAGGTACATCTTGTAATGGCCACCCCAGGGGCAAAAGAACAAATCATGTCTGCCCAATAGACAAATGTTCCGTGCAGAGGGTTAAACAAATTCTTTACTGGGGCTGCCAAATAGCGGTGGGTGCAGAGAAATCAGTCCACAGGCTCTTGGTTGGGAACCCCTGCTCTAAAATGCGATGCTGCTTTTCAGAAATGCCAAGGACACAGACAGATTATGACGACAGCATTACGTTGAAGATGTTCTTATTGCAGTTTGTGAATTACTATGCTTCCATTTTTTATATTGCGTTTTTTAAGGGAAAGTAAGACTCACAAATGTTAGACGCTTGCAACTTAAAGATGTCGTATGTTGTCTAATTCTTTTTCTACCTAATAGAATTATAGGTTATCCTGGAAATTATAATAGAATGTTTGGTTATCGACAGGAAGAGGTATTTTAAAGTGATACATTAATCTTGCTAATTTCTAGGAGGTGTAGCTAATGTATTTATTGTGAATTCTAGTGTGGACCTGGTGGGTGCTTGCTGGAATTAGCAATTCAGCTAGCAATTATTATGGTTGGAAAGCAAGCCTTAAATGCTGTCTTGGAAATGGCTAAACCGTAAGTAGACTTTTAGACGCCATTTCTTTTCTCGATAATAGACTCTCTTTGAGACACCATTGACTGCGTGTATCGCCCAGAACGCAGCACTACTGCAAACTCAGTTGGATGTACTGACAATCTTACTGTACTTCCGCCGGGATATCTAGCCATTTTTGGTTGTACGATGAGTGAAGATAATACAATAGGTTTCGAATATAGTCATGCACCTTACGGAGTTTCGTCATTCATTGAAGTTCTTTGTACCTCAGCGTGGTGTCATAGTGGGTGCGTTAGCTTATTGTCGTTTTGGGGTAGGCAAAGGAAAATTGACAGAAATTCAGTTTACCATCAAGTTGAAATGATCGACTTGTGGGAGCGGCTGTATTGCGTTGGGCACCAGTTCTCATCTGATCACTAACGTTAAGCAACGTAACCTAATGAAAATCGGCTAGTGGGGTCCGTTCAGAGCATCAAATAAGGACAAATCGTTAAGTATGTGAAAACCCACGTTTTATTATAGAAACAAAAGCAACTCCTAACCCCTTTTCCACCTATGGCAGGAAACCATTACATTAAATGCAAATAACTAATGACATCGTGACATTTCAAAAGATATGCAGTTTGTAAGGATAAAATTATGTTCAAATGATTTGGAATGTAACAGATTCTCAATGAATATATCTTTATTCAACTAACAACAAAAGTGAAATGAAAATCAAATAATTACTTGAGAAAATAAACAACAAAAAGGACTATCTTTTTGGGAGTGAAAAGTATTCATACACCTCTAGTTTTGGACTTTATAAAACGCATATCTTAATGAAATTCCATGAATATGAATATGCAATCTTGTTACGGATACCTTGCTAGTGAGATTTTTCATGCTAAACCCATATGCCTAGATCTCCACCAGTACCCTAGCAAGACCTTTGCCTTTTGCACCCATTGTAGCCGCTCCCGCCGCTCCACCCCAAAACCCACCACCTTCACGACCTCTTCCAATGTAAGGGCTCTCCAACCCCTCCTGCAGTGATCGAGCGTTGAACATGCCAATATCGCATGCCTGACATCCTCCACTTGATCCCCCACATCAACCACAGCCTTCCTCTCCACCTGTGATCTTTGCCATCCTCCACTTGATCCCCACATAAACCACAGCCCTCCTCTCCACTTGTGATCTTTGCTATCCTCTGTTTCGTCTCCAGTGACCCAGCTCTTGCTAAAAACAAGTAAGCTCTCCCACGTATTGTTACAGATTACCTCCCTCTCTATCTTAAGCTTGTTCTCTTCCCTCCATGTTCTGTCGCCACTGTCCTAACCCCCATTCCTTAACTCTGCCCTGTACTAATCTTTGCATTGTTGTTGCTCCCTCCTCGCCCTCCGCAGGGTGCTGTGCTATGTCTATTTTCTTTGTCATCCTGTTTACTCTCCTCTCCCATTTGGTAGACACCCTCATGTTTCCCTATGCATTCTCCTACATAGGTATGCCGACTTACTAATCCCCCTGCATGTCCCCGTGATGTATGAATGCGTTTTACACTCACTGTGCAAAGCAGACTGCCTGGGGAAAACATATAGAAAATCCGTGAGTTGCAGTGAAATATTGGCTCACAAGTCATAATTTTTTTGTTTGTGGCAACAGCTATAAAAAATCTCAAAATTTGAAATTGACCAAAAATACTGATATTGAAACATGTGCCAAATGCAGACCACGATGAATGAAAGCATAATCTAAGTAATGAACCTGACCTAACCTAGTGTAACCCATAGTCAAAACAGGAAAATTCCAGTGACAAACTTGAAAAATCCGAAAAGTCCTTATTTTATGAAGTATGGTGCTATGTTTCACTAACAGGTTGGGGAGTAAGCCAATCAGCCAAACAGGCCGAACCCTTAGGAGGCTGCTCACGGGAGAGGAGGAAGTAGACGCGGGGGATATAGGAGAGGGGAAATTTGCAGCACCCAACGTTCTCTACCAACGAAACACACCCTCATCAAGTGACATCCGCTTGACAAATTGTCACACTACTTTGGGCAGTGGTTATCAATCTTTTTGAAGCCAGGAAACACTGAACTATTACATTTTACTTGCACGGAACACTTACAATTCAATGTAAACTTTAAATCTGGTTGTACACATTCTACACTTAGTACTTATTGCCACTTTACATAACTATAAAACGAACAACTGTCATTTGCGTTTGCTGATTACAATCCCACCCAAAAAATATTTTAAATTGTATCTACCGTAAAATCTCACGTAAAGTCCGCACCTCAAACATAGTCAGCACCCGTCCATAGTCAACACCTCCTAGAATACAAGGCCTCACAACCACGTGACTTACAGCTTGTGACGTCATCACAAAAGGGCCTTTTCGCTACAAAGCATATGTTTGCAGTAGCTTGTTAGAATATACATTTCAGTATATTTTCCAACATATTTTATTTAATTCTTATTTAATCGACAATACTTTGTACTTATATATATATATATATATATATACAGATAAATAGTTTAAAAAATAGTTTTGCAGTGTTGAGTGCCTAAATGATATGGAAATTACAAAAAGGAAAATGATGACCACGTGTTTAAATTTCCCAGTGGCAGTGACTTCACAAAAAAATGGATTATAGCAATTCCTAGATCAAATTTTCTACCATCAAATCATTCCATGGTAAGTGTCAATAATATTTTAATTATTCAAGATAGTATATTTCTACAATTCATTTTTAAATATACAGGCTATATCCCATAGAATCAATGGCAGATGGTTGAAGTGGAGACAGGCAAGTGGAGTCCAGTGTGATAGGAGGGTCCTAAGCAAGTTAAAGGGAAGTTTTACAAGGCAGTGGTTAGGCCAGCTATGATATATGGAGCAGTGTTGGGGGCAGTGAGGAAGAACCATGTAGATAGAATGTTAGTAACTGAGATGCAAATGCTGCAGTACATGAGTAGCATGTTGTGAGCTGATAGAATTAGGAATGAGTATGTCAGTGGTAGCTTGGGGTAGGGAACATTGTGGAAAAATTGAGTGAGAGTAGATTGAGGTGACATAGACATGTAATGAGAGGAGGGGAGGAGTGAGTAGCACACTGTGTTCATTACAGGAATGCAGATGGAATGCACCTGGGTTAGGGGGAGACCAAAGCAGATGTGGGAGCAGGTTGTCCATAGTGGGATGGATGGGGACATGGTGGGAGATAGGCAGGAGTGGAAGGCTAGAACCTACAGACCTGACCCTGTCACAAGAAGGATATGGATATGATGATGAAGCTATATCTAAAATCTAAATGGTAGTATGTAGTGAAGTTAAATCCGTCTGCAGAGGGGGTCGATCCAGAGGGGGAGCAATGTAGCAATTGCTCCCCCCTCAGTGCCTCATTTGGGGTGCAAGTGATGCATTTTTACATAACTATCCCTATTTCTATACTGTCAGTCCAATCTGCAGTTGGTTAAACCACTGAAGGTGGGACATTGTCTAAGGGGTAGTAGAGGGCCTATTGTAATTGTTAGCTATAATTATATTAAGGGATTCTGAATATGCACTTTTTCGAAGTGCTCCCCCCTGATCTGTTTAAATTACATTATGAAAAAAATAGTTTAATTTTCGGTGTATAACTGCTTTACAATAACTGCCTTACTATACAAGCAGTAATAGCTCAACCTTCTGCCTGCCTATCGCCTCCTCATGATGACGTCACGAAGAGGTTGTGAGGCCTTGTATTTTAGAAGGTGTTGCTATAGTCCGCATTAGCGATGGGTATGTTTCAAATATAGTCCGCACTTTAAAATTCCTGCTGTAGCTAGTGGCGCAACTTGTAGGGGCAATGGGATCAAATGAATTTGAACATGAAATGTCAGATTGCCCTGACGATGAAATTGAAATGTGAAAGATTTTATATTGCATTATCATATAAATAAGAACGTACTGTTTAAAATCGTGTTGTTGAGAACCCTGGGTTTCATGTATAGTCCGCACTAAATGACCCTATGTTTTGCATATAATCCGCGGGCACTGCGGGAGATTTTACGGTATTTTTTTCCAACACCTTTATTTGTGCATTTATTTTTTTTTGCGGAACAGGAATTGAGAACCACCGGTCTAGGGTAATTCTAAAGAGTCCATAAGGAGTACCAGCTCCGCCCCTTTCCCATTGATTTTCTGTTGCCGTTTTAGACGGTGAGGCCCCAAATGGAAGAAGTTTACAACAGAGATGCTAGATATATTTTAACCATCTTAATCATGCAGTTATGCACTTTATTTGCATTTTCTTAATAATAATTTGCAACTGCTTGCTGCCCAATTTGAACATATACATAGATTGCTCAGATTAACATGCTTTTAATGAAAAAAAAGTTTCTTTATATATATACTCATATATGTACATGGGAGCATGTATGTACATTTGTAAATTGGGAGTACGTATGTACATTTGTAAATTGGGAGATGCTACAACTACATGTGTTTCAATTTAATAAATTTTCTATTTCTTCTCTTTTCCACTAATTTCACCTTTATAAATTTAATTGTGTTGGCAGCAGGGATATTGTTTGACTCACTGAATAGGCTGTGTATAAAGTCAGGCACTGTTTCCTAAATTGTTGTGTTTTAGTAGTCTTTGACAAATTTTCAAAGGTAAGGCATATCTTATAAAGGTAAGGCAATTAGCAGAAGGTGATGTTCTGAATAGAAAGTTTGCAAATTGTGCTGTAACACATCACTGGAATTGATGGGGATTTAGATTATCTCTGCAGCCTCCACACTGCCTCATCACTGCAAAAAAGTTTTCAACAGGATCCTGGTTTATTTGATTTGTGCAGAAGATAGTAACAGGATCAATAAATTCTCAAAATTAATACTCATTACTTTAATAGTGGTTTTTGATTCCTTATTTTGCTATGCGTTGGTCAAAGAAAATTAATTAAGCTTAATGAACCCTACCACCAGAAACACTAGCACTGTGACGTTCAGAACTACAGGAAGCAGGCAAAGAAATATCCGATTCACCATATAATGGCATTAGATTTGGAGTGATTCATCTCACTATGTCAGCTAAAAAGAAAACATGCAATGACGTTTATTTTTGAAATAATTCTACAGAGCAGTTTTTGTATATACAGTGGTGGTCAGCTAAATAGCACACATCAAAAAATAATGAAATTTAATAATAAACAATATGTATATTGTAATCAACAGTATGATAATTCCTATTACAAAATAAATAAACATTTGCAATTGAAAAATGAAAACAAAAAACAATAATGTCTTAATCTTTAAGAAAAAAACACATAAGTGGTTAGTCAAATAAATAGCACATTTCAGCAAAAACAATAAAAAAGGCTCACAAAATTAATATTTTGTTGCATAACCATTATTAGTTATCACCTCTTTCAGTCTTTTATTCATACTTTTAATTAAATGTTGACAACGTTCTACTGGAACATTTTGTCATGCATTTTCAACAATGGCCATCAACTCATTCAAATTTGATGGATTATTGTGTTTAATTGCACTTTTTACATCCATCCATAAATTCTCTAGGGGATTTAAATTCTCATTTAACCAATGGATAACTGATTTTGCTTTATGCTTTGGGTCATTATCTTGCATAAATGTCCATGTAATGGGCCAATAATCATCAGCATAAGGCTCCATGATGTTTTCCAAAATGTCTTTGTACATGTACTGGTCCATTCTTCCTAAAATTCTATGTAAGGGACCCGTACCCTGCCAGGACATTGCTCCTCAGACCATAATGTTGCCACCTCCATGCTTAACAGTTTTAAGTGTGTAACGAGGATTTGCAGCACAGTTTGGTGGATGGCGAACATATGCTTTTCCATCACATCTAAACAAATTAAATTTGGACTCGTCACTCCATAATATTTTTTTCCAAAATTGAATCGGTTTACCAATGTGATCCCTGGCAAATGCTAAACGCTTTTTTCGATTTTTTTCTGAGACAAGTGGCTTTTTCTGGGCTATACAACCACGTAAATGAAAGTCATTTAAACGTCTTCTGATAGTTCTGGAAGACACTGTTATTTTATGATCAATTGCTACGGTTTTGTAAATGGCATTAGACGTCATAAATGGGTTGTTTTTACTAATATTTGCAATAATTCGTTCTTCTCTTGCTGTAGTTTTACGTGGTCTAGACTTCCTAATCGTATTTTCAAAGGTTTTGTCCTTCTCTATGTGCTGAATTGCATTGTAAATCATTCGCCTAGAACACCTTACGCTTTTAGCTATGCTGGATATTGAACAATTTTGTTGTTTTGCATTTCATATCAGTTTTCTTAGCTCAGGGGTACAATGTTTGCTTCTACCCATGACTTAACCTAAAATCATATTATTTAAAAAAAATAAATAGCTAAAATATACTTATTATTAATATATTATAACTTAATTTTCATCACTTATTAACTTACTAGCACGAATTCAGATGTTTTCACCACTGTGCTATTTACATGTCCAACTGGTTTTGTGTTAATTTCACTTAAATGTCCACTTACATTTTTCTGTTTGCTTTTATAATTTGCTTTTCATTTTAAATATGATCTTTGTACAACCAAAGTTCATTTAAAACCGACATTATGCAATTATTATATTTAGTTTAATAGATTTTAATTAGAAATGATTACAAAAGTGTAGTGTGCTATATAGCTGACCACCACTGTATATCACCTCACTGTTGGCACTCCTTAGGTATGGAGACAAAGAAAGGGCAGAGCTGTCACTCCTTGGTAATTCCATAACTCATATAACTGATGTGCTGTTACCTAACTTGAGATTTCGACTACACTACGTTTTACCCGGTTGCTCTATTTTGCACTTTCCATTGGGTTCGTTGGTGTTTTAGAGCAAAATTATTGAAGAAAGCATGTATTTTTATGACTAAGCATTATTTATCTTCAGGGCAGAAAGAAATTCTTCAGAGATTTTTCAGTGCCTATAAAAGTGAGATTCGTACAAATGGGATATTCCTGGCTACACGAGATCATTCACAGAATCGATATGTATCAAGTACTTTACCAAAGATAATTCATTGCATGCATCTTTCACCTCAATCGCCAGGTAAAATGGAAAGTGTAAAATAGAACTTGCAAAATAGAACAACCAGGTAAAAGGTAAGACCAGGCGCACACTACGACAAAACTGTCTCACGACAGTCTTATGGGCAATGGAAGTCATTGGGTAGCTGCACACTGAAACAAGGTGTCTAGCAGACAAAACTCATTGACAACCACAGAGCACATAAGACTGTCGTGAGACAGTTTTGTCGTAGTGTGCGCCTGGCCTAAAGCGTATCCAAGATTTCTCTTTGGTAACGTCGATTACGATTATTCAATGATTTGAGCGCCACATTTGGAGTGTGCATCCAGTTCCAATACGGAACACTGCTGCATGCTGGGAATATTCAATGGCATACTGTTGACATTCTTTCAGTAGCTCAACGTTTCCCCCATTTTATGCCTTTAATTTTATGTTACAAAATATTTATTTAATCCTGTTGTTCTTGATAGTCAAGTATGGAAATGGATAAAAGCGTGCCAAAAGAAGCTAAACGCCAACCCTCCGCCTAATGTTATACCAAGTTGGGAACGAGATTATCATCTGTCGGACGAAGGAGGAAATCTCTTTTGGGAATACTTGGAATTAGGTATGGTATAACTTTATTAGGCTTCTCACTTTGAATAATACTAACAAGGAATAGTAGCCATTCTCCTGAATTTGTCCATATATCAGTGGTTCCTCTACTTTTTTGGTTTATTATACTCGTGACATTGTTAGCCAGATTCTAAAATTGGGTAGGCACAGTTTGTAAAGCTCTTGGGGTACCACACCATGCACACTTTCAATTGCTTATTCACGAACAAACGTTGCAGCATAATATAAAAAAAATATACGTAACGGTAAAGAACAGGCAGGCAACACAAAATTGTCAAGAAAAGAAAGTGATATTTTTATGGAATCCTTTCCTAATGCCTAGTTCCATGGCACATGACACCGGCGAGTAAGGCCCTTCTTCCACCGGTGCAATGCAATGCAACTGCAACCCAACGCGTTTATGGCAGTTGCGTGAGAGTTGCGTTGCACATCCCTTCGTCCACCGGTGCAACTCTCTTGCAACTAATGTCTTGCAACTTTTTTTTTCGTCAGTCTCATCCACAATGGCAAACCGTGCAGTTAGTTATTGTAATGTTGTTGTTGCATATGGACAAGTGTGATGACAGTGTCTTTATTCAACGCTCTTTGAAAAATAAAGCGTTCTTTGCAGTGGCGTCGCTAGGGTTGGCGTCACTCCCTTAGGGAAAAAAGCTGCGTTTTGGTGTCACCCATTTGTCTTGGTGTGATAGGTGTCACCAGGTGCGGACCCCCCCCCTCTCTGCAGACCCCTTGTGACACCACTGGTTCTTTGCAATTGGACAATCATCATCATCACACCCTTATCCCGCCTATGGCAGGGTCGGGTCTGCGAGTTCTAATCCTCCACTCCCGTCTATCCCCCACCAGGCTTTCATCCACCCCACACGCAATCATGTCCCTCTGTACAACCTGCTCCCACGTCCGCTTGTGTCTCCCCCTACACCTGATGCCACCTACCACCTGCTGCCCCATAATATACCGCCTGAGCTCCTCCTCCCCCCTTCGCATAACATGCCCATACCACCTCAACCTATTTTCTCTCATCTTTTCTGCAAAGTCTTCCACCCCCAAGCTGCCCTCTAACATACTCGTTGCGGACTCTCAGCCCGTGACACCCCACTCATGTACCGCAGCATTCACATCTCAGCCACTTGCATTCTCCTCTCGTGGTTCTTCCTCACTGCCCAGCACTCCGATCCATACAGCGTAGCGGGCCTAAACTACAGTTTTGTAAACCTTACCTTTCAACTTTATTGGGACTCTGCGGTCACACAGCACACCGCTTGCCTGTCTCCACTTTAGACACCCTGCATTGATTCTGTTGGTAACGTCGGAGTCGATTTCCCCATTGCTCTGAATCACTGATCCCAGATACCTAAACTCCCTCACTGCTGGTAGCACCTCATCCCCACAGCGAACCACACCCCCTGGGTCCTGGCCACTCCAACTGAACGCTAAGTACTCTGTTGGACAAATATGTGTATATTGAAATTGTGTGTATTGAAAGCGTTCTTTGCTGCGTTGCTGTACTAGCGTTGGCAATAAAATCTTGAAAAAAGTCGCACAAGCGTCGGCCATGCAACTGACATGTCAGTCGTTTTGCCGTTGGTCGTTTGCCAGTCGATTGCAAGTTGCGTTGCAGTCGTCTAGGTGGACGAGCAACTACACAATAACAAGGGTCCGACTGGGAATCGACTCCCATCCAACGCTAAAACGACATTTTTTTGAGTCGGATTGCAATCGCGTTGTGCTGGTGGACGAAGGGCCTTTGGCCCTTTATCAGCCAATCAGTCAATAAGTGGACTCTCAAGTCCACTTATTGGCTGATTTTGTGCTACCGTTGCAAAAAAGTGAAGTTCCTACTGCAAATGCTTTCAGGGACCCCTCCCTGAAAGCATCTACAAAAAGTATTGCGACAGCAATTCTTGGTATGTAACTGGTACAAAACATTTTAGCAATACTTGGCTGGATATCCTTTTGTTCTAATGACACACAGCACCCTCCTAGTCATAGAATTGACAAGTGTTGCTGTCATCAAATGTGGTATGTTAGTCCATTCTTGAAGGGCAACTTTCAGGTGATTGTAGCTGGAAATGGTCCTATTTCTTAACCGTCTTCAATATAATTCCATGAGTGCTCAAATGGGGTTCAAGTCTCGTGCTAGGGGAAGTGTTGAAATATCCTTATGAGTGTTGTAGAGAACCCATAACCTTGTGTTTATAGCTGTGTATTTGGGATCATTGTCGTGCATAAGAATGTCTTTTCAGCACTGATGTTCAGATTCGTTTTTAAAATGTAAATGTATTTGTGGTGATCCATGATACCATCGATGAACACTACATTTCCAATACCTTCAGCCCTCATACAGCCTCATTCTAGAACTGAGCCAGGAGTGGCAAATTGCATTGGACACACCAGTTTTCGTCTGATCATTGAAGTTAAGCGACGCAACCCCAGTTAGTACTGACATGGGTGGCTGCTTGGGAAAACTGGGTACTGCTAGTATCCAAAAAACGTTGCATTAGTGTACTGTCTGTGCACACAGCCTCTGCATCAGAACTACACAGTGGATGGGCTCTAATGACCTTGTAGTTGAAGGGCCCTAAAACACAAACAAACAAATAGAACTGAGCCACCACCATACTGACAAACTTCTGCCAGTTAACCTAACAACTAATACTTGAATTTATTTGTAATATTTATTTTAAAAGTATTACAGAGTTAAATGTAGAATTTTCCCCATTGTCTCCATACGTATTGGAGTCACTGTAATTAGAATCACTGAAGAAAAAGTTTTTCGCTAGCATTCCCACGTGAAGTTTTGCAGTTATCTCTGCCTCCTATGCAGTACTAGGGCCACGAAGGAGTTGTTTTGAAGTGTTTAATAAATCCTTTAAAATATTAAACTTTCATCCTTTACAGCCATTCTTTAAGTATGAACCATTTGCATCTCTTATCTGCAAATATGGGCATACTTGCACTATCGGGGACTTTAGCTGGTTTCAAAAGTAGGTGGAGTTACACATACTTGCAGTATCGGGGATGCTATGAAGTTTCCAAAGTAGGTGCAGTTCCTAGAAAAGCGAGATTCGTACAAACGGGATATTCCTGGATACACGAGATCATTCACAGAATCAATATGTATCTTGTTTGTGGAGAGAAGGCCAGAAAGACCAAAAGTAGAAATCATTGTAAAGGTACTTTACCAAAGATAATTCATTGCATGCATCTTTCATCTCAATCACTAGGTAAGATTAGTAACCGGGTGTAGAAATAGAATATAAATAACTCCGCCTACTTTTCAAAAACAATTTCTCAAACTCCACCTACTTTCGAAACCAGCTAGAGTCCCCCGATACTGCAAGTATGCCCAAATATGGCTTCATGCAGTCTGTTTAAATCTGACTTCAACAGGAGACTTAAAGCTAATCTAGTGTAAGAAAAACTCAATGAACACTAATTTATTTACAATTTCCATATATATATATATAGAAAATTCAAACAAAGGAACAAGTTTTAAGACACCAAAAAATTGCAGTACTTGAATTTGTCCAATGAGCACTAACTGCCCACACAATGCAAATGCAACAACAATACAGTACAAATGGCAAATCTGCAGCCACTGGTCAAGACTGGTTACCCCTCAACTTGGCAAAAAAGGAGAGGAAAAACAAGAGAAAATGTCCTAACCCTTCCAATTGTTAAGGAAACAATACGGCAGGGCTGGCCATCCAGGGGATGCAGAGGGTGCATTGCACCCGGGCCCCATGATTGAGGGGGGCCCCATCAGGGTCCAGATCATTGCTAACATTAAAAGTTGAATACGTCATTGTAGGAGCAACGTCCCTCATTCGACCCTCCCAATGCAATATAACCTAAACATAACCTAACAACCCTGTCAATGAACTACACCAGGGTTGTACAACCTTTCTGGTGCTGTGGGTCACTCGGCTGTTCCATGAACTGATTGCCAGCCGCAGGCTGTTAAAAGCAAAATGGGTGAAGATAACGTTAGGTCCTTGCGTGGATCCAGGGTGGGGTTTTTGGGGTTGCAACCCCCCCCCCCATGACAAATAAAATTATTCCCCCAATATACGCGGGGGGTTTCTCTCGGGCACCCCCCCCCCCCCCCCCCCCCGTCAAAAATCCTGGATCCACCACTGGTTAGGTGTTACATAGCAGGTAGGCTACAATGCATAATTAGAAATGATGCACCATGGGCCATATTAAAACCCTCAATGGGCCACAGGTTGGACAACCCATAATTAGTGGTTAAGAGTCAATAATTCAATAATGCTATTATTTTGGGGTTGTTAAAACCAAAATACCTTTAAATACGTCCACTTAAGCTTTCAGACCAACTCATAAATGCAATGGTGACATATTAGGACACAAGGCATCATCCAAAAATGTAAATCCAAAATTAGGAAGGATCTCAGAATGGGATAGGAGGGCATCTAAGAGGAGTCCATTAACTCTGAATCCTTTTATTTTTACTTTTGGAAAAATATTTTGGAGCCCCAAAAGGATTTTTGCATCCGGGCCCCTTTATAGAGAAGGCCGGCCCTGCAATAGGGTGACCTATTCCCCTTCCCTACCTTTTATTCACTACCCCAGGAGTGATCACTAATTATAAAAAGACGTTACATGATGACCCTGACCTCCAACTGACCCCCAATGCATGAATATTCAACATCTTACCCCCATGAGGGACTCATCAACACTAAGGGGTACAGCAATTGGATAGGACGCCTCAATTTAGACCCCCCAGTGACTCGCACCATGCATGACCTCACCTTCCCATCCCGACCTGGGAAAACTTCTTCATTCAGGCCCATCCTCCACATTTGCCTCAGAATCCTGTTATCTTCTTTCAATACAACAGTACCCACCTTTAACTCACTTGAAGGGCACTGCTTTGACTGATGGGCGTTTTGCAGGTCAAGACAGTATTCCCTATGCCACCTTTGCCAGAAAGATTCCAGCAATCTTTCCCTGGACTTCACTTGCTTTCTTAAAACATCTGCTTTGGAAGGAATGCCAGTGGCTTGAACTGGTGGCAGCTGAGTCAAACGCCTTCCAATCAGAAAATGTGAAGGCGTTAATGGCTCAGGCTCTGAAGGCTCAGAATAAACAAATGTTAAAGGCCGTGAATTCATCATGGCTTCTACCTCTACTAGAACAGTGCTCATCTGCTCATAGTTCAAAAAGTTCCTGCCCAGTACCTTCTTCAATGCAACAGCCTCTGATGTGCCTGCTCTATCAGCAACCAGGAGAACCAATGCTTCAAAGGCAAGATTATGGGATGCTTGACATCTGACATCCCACTGAAGTGCAATTGCCCTCCAACCCTAATCAACCCATTATCATCCAAATGGGGAGAAAACTTCCAGATGGGGGAGTCAAGCTCATAGGACCCATTGAGGAGACCCTTTAACTTGTTTGATAATACTATACTCAGCTCTTCTAACCTCCTCAGTGCTTAAAGTGCCTTTTCTCCTCATGGGGTATCTGCAATTGTGTATGAATCTAAGGACCCAGGCTTGAACCCTAATGGCTAGTTCCAAAGAGGAGAAGGTATCCAAATTTAGACTAACATTTGCATCCTTCACTAACAGCATGATTTGGTGATCATGTCTTCTCCTCATTGGTCTCATCTACTTTGCCTTCCTGAACAGGCCAAAACTCTTCAGATCCATTCAACCACATCCCATCTAGTATTCAATCTGCTCCAACCCCTCGTGAAGGCAGGTCAGCAGGGTTGTCATTACCAGGGCAATGCCTCTAATGTTCAGGTAAAACCCTCCCCTGAATCTCAAAGACTATTGCAGACAAATGGCTTCCATTTATCTGCATTGCCTCTAATCCAGGCCAAGACAATCTTGGCATCAGTCCACATACATACCCTCTTGACACACCCTCCCAAAGAGGACATCAACATGGTAGCAATTCAGGCACCTACAACTGGTGCCATGAGCTCTAACCTAGGGAGAGTGATTTTCTTGACTGGAGCAACCCTAGCCTTAGAGATGACAAACCTTGTCGAAACCTTGCCTGACCCATGAATACATCTGATGAAGGTGACTGCAGCATAGGCCTTTGTGCTCACATCAGAGAATGCATGGAGCTCAGATGCCTCTCTAAGCTCCCTGCCCACTGCAAAATAGCACCTCGGAACCCTAATCCTGGATGTCTCTGGCAGCTCCTGGCACCAATCCTCCCAAGCAGCAGACAAGGCATCAGGCAATGGGTCATCCCATCCCACTCCTAACACCCATAATTCCTGCATCAGGCACTTTGCCCGAATCACAAATGGTGCTAGGATACCCAAAGGATCAAAAACCTTTGATGATAAAGCAAGGACACCCCTCTTCGTACTGCCCCTTTCTGCTGCAAGTGCCAACAAATCATTAATATCAAATGTGAACACATCACCTCTGGTGTCCCACATCAATCCCAGGGTCTTCATCCCAAAGGACTCTAGTTTGCTGCCCCCTATCTCACATTTCCTATCTACACTCCTCCACTACTCCTGAGGAGTTGCTGAATTCGTGGCCCACTTTTCCATCTTCATACCTGCAGAGCCAAGCACTTGCTCCACATCACTCCTCAGTGCCCTGACTTGCTCTTCTGAGTCGCCTCCTGTCATGAGGTCATCTACATACATGTCTGTACTGAGTGCCTATGCTGCCTCTGGGTATTTGTACCTACACTTCCCTGTATGGTACCTAAGAGTGGCATGTGTAGAAATCCACGGGAGCGGCGAGTTGCGTTGGACACACCAGTTCTCGTCTGATCACTGAAGTTAAGCAACGCAAGCCCAGTTAGTACTGACATGGGTGGTCGCTCGGGAAAGCTGGGTACTGCTAATACCCAATAATCGTCTCATTAGTGTAGTGTCTGTGCAGTATATGCATTAGAACTATACAGTGGACGGGTCTCTAATGACCTTGTAGTTGACGGGACCTTAAACTCCAACAAACAAACAAACAAGTAGAAATCCACTACAAGTCACACCAAATGGAGCTCGCTTCATTCTCAAATGCCTCACTTCCTGGCAGTTTGGATTGTTGGGGTCCTTTACCCAAAGAAATCACACTGCATCCCTGGCCTTCTCCTGCAAGCCTATCTGGTGATAAGCTTTGAAGACGTCGCCCCTGATTGCCACCAGATGCACTTAAAACTTTATCAGTAGCATAAGGAGTTCTTGAATAAGGTTGGGCCCTTTCTTATGTGAGGAGGCATCAAAAACCACCCTTACCTTTGTGGTGGAATGCTCCATCTTAACAACAGCCTTATGAGGCATATAGTATGCAAATCCCACTCTCTTGTCATAGAAGAGAAGGCTTCCTTGACAGTCGCTTCAACAACTGAGATAAACAAATTCTAGCGAGTTCAAAATTATTTCCTAGCTTATCCCCCACTGACTCCTTCCAAGGCAGACCCATATGATAATGGCCATCCCTGAAAACTATTGTTGAGAGAAACTTGGAATGAACCTTGTTGTTAACCCTCTGTGGTTCATCACTGCGAATCCCCAAATGTTCGAGTTCCCAAAAGGACTTAATCAATTGCTCTAAACTGTGGTCACTAAACGTGTCTTCCAGATTTTCCTCCAATACGTTCATAGAGGTACATTCGACCCCCCTCAAAGGTGAAGGCCCTAACAGGGTCCACCCAAAGATGGTGTTGTAGGCAACAAGACCCTTGTCAAAATGCACAAAATCACCCAATAACACCTTACCCAAGGTATCTCCCCCAATCAGAACATCAATGGACTGGAGACCTAGACCCCATGGCTCGAATGCCTCTGCCAGATGCATTCCATGGGAGGAAAAATAGTCAAGGAGGCATTCACTTGGCTTGGAGATCATGTAGCTGCAAATGTTGTCCACCTGTAAGGCTTCCAAAACAGCAAAATTTGAACAATAATGACTGAAAATGCTTAGAATAACATGATTACACAGTTTAGACAATTCTCCACCCCCAAAGGTGGTAACCTTAACCATCTCTTGCCCCTGAGAGCACAGTTTCAGCCTTTTCACTGTTGCAGCCGAAACAAATGTTCTTTGACTGCCACTATCAAGCAGGCACCAAACAGGTTGACGGGAACCTTCTGACTTTGCCAACACCAGTGCCGTCTGTAGATGGGTTGATCCTCTGTCAGTAATGGACAGCTGTGTCACTTCCTCTGGAACTCCTTCCAAGGCTGGATTGCCTTTTCTGCACAGAACTGCATGATGATATCCCTTGCACTTCATGCAGTTGATTCCATGGGTCTTGCAATCCTGAGCAGCATGGCCTGTCCTGAAGCACCTAAAGCAACGTCTGGCTTCCTTCAGCTTTTTCTTCTTGTCCTCAAGAGGTATCTCCTTCGGACAATGTTCCCCCAATGGCCCTTCTCATCACAGAACACACAAACTGGGCCCACTTTCTTCTCCCCTGTGAATAAGTCAAAGGCAGATGCCATCTCTCCACTCATCTTATGATGCATGTTCTTTGGCTTGGCATTCTTCTCCTTATCCTTTTCCATATTGTCAGAAAAAAATCTTGCACCTTTCTAAGCTTTCAATTTGCTTCCTAATGAAGCCATCTAATGTCTCTTAAATTCTCTTCATCATAATTCATGTTGTACGAATGAAGCAAATCTGTGGGAATGGCTTTCTGGACGACTGTGCAAAGCAATTCACCATTAGTCGCATCATCAATGCCCACGTTTTTAGGCACTGGACGTTAATCTCTACTTCATCCAGCAAATTTGTTACTGATTGCACGTCCTTTACATTCCTAACTGGCCTTAACTTGATCAATTTCTGGAAATGGCCATTGATAATTGTGCTTCTCTTACCAAATCTCTTCTCCAAAATGTCTATAGCTGATCTATAGTTTCCTCCAGTCAATGCCATTCCTGCTATGCTAGCTAAAGCAGTTCCTGATAATAAGGACTTCAAGTAACAAAACTTATCTACTTCTGAGAGGTGCTGATACTCATGTACTGAAGACCTGAAACAATCCCAGAAGCTGATCCACTCACAGACATCTCTGCTGAACTTCTGGAGCTCCATCTTTGGGAGTTTCACACTCTTGGTGAATCCCTGATGGCTGGCTTCACTGGCCGGCATAGAACCTGATCTGGGGTCATTCAAAAAACGTTGTACTCAGAGTTCCATAATGATAATGTCCTCTAAATAGGCCTGAGGTGTTTCAAATTCTGCCTCTATGGCACTTTCGTCGATGTGTTCCTCACAACGACTGTCTCAATCCTTCAGGATTTCTGATTTAACAGAGAACACTTTGAGTTTTTGTTCTAAAGTGCTCACATCATCTGCTGATGGAACACGTGCCTTTTTTCATGAATTCGTCCATCTCTTTACATAACTGTGTGACTGATGCCCTCACAGCTGCACGTTTTCTCACAATCTTCTCTATGTTCCGGGTTTCGGCACCAAATGTTGAAATCTGACTTTAACAGGAGACTTAAATGCTAATCTAGTGTAAGAAAATCGTCAGCAGAGGCAATGGACGATGCTACTTCTTTAAAAACTCAATGAACACTAATTTATTTACAATTTCCACACATATATATACAAAATTCAAACAAAGGAACAAGTTTTTAAGACACCAAAAAATTGCAGTACTTGAATTTGTCCAATGAGCACTAACTGCCCACAGAATGCAAATGCAACAACAATACAATTCAAATGGCAAATCTGCAGCCACTGGTCAAGACTGGTTACCCCTCAACTTGGCAACAAAGGAGAGGAAAAACAAGAGAAAATGTCCTAACCCTTCCAATTGTTAAGGGAACAATAGGGTGACCTATTCCCCTTCCCTACCTTTTATTCACTACCCTAGGAGTGGTCACTAATTATAAAAAGACGTTACATGATGACCCTGACCTCCAACTGACCCCCCAATGCATGAATTAAACAGTCATTTTACCAACTAATATTTTCTCTGGCTAATTATCATGGCTTTCAGTGCATCTGAAGATGCTAGAAGAAATAGATAATGTTGTACAGCTATTCTTTTTCAGGAATGTCCATTAATAATCCCACTGATTGTTAAGTTCCCTGTGTTGTATGAATTTTAAATTCAAAAAGCATTTGCCCTGCCAAAATCCATTGAAATGTATAGGGATGGTGTGATGAATGAAGGGAGTGTTCAAAAATTATGTTCTTTATTTAATGGTGGAATAAGCAACATACATGACTAGGCCACCCAACCATAATTACTGACAAACTGAAAGCAGCCATTGCTGCACACATTCAGCAGTTCAGGTGCTTCACTACTGATGAATTGCATATGAATTTTTGACGTTTCCCAATCGGTTCTCTATAACATTGCCTGCAACTATTAATGCACGTATATGGGTTTGGCTGATATATCAGGTAGCCCATACATTGACAAGTCATGGCCGATGTCAGCGAATATAGTCGGGGCCTCTAAAAACCCACTTAGAAATAGTACATAAAAAAACCCACTGTCTAACTTGGCTCTTATTAAATAAAAAGTGTTACTGTTTTGCATGCTCTGTAAGCTACATGGGTGTAGCTAAAATAAAGCAGCATTTCACCTACAGTGACCAACATTACCAAAAAAATTTTTTTTTCATTTCCTGCAAAAATACACCATATTTGTTTGTTTTTTTGCATGATTTCAAGGCAGTAACACATTTAAATGGAAAAGTGGCACCGATTTTCCAAATGGCCAAGTGTTAGGCCATACTTCCCTCTACTTAGAAAATAAATATTTCACTGTGTCCTACAGCCACCGTTTTACAGTAATCCTGTAAAGCGAAACATAAAAAACCTATACGCCCTCTCAAAAAACCCCATCTCCAAAGTATTTCAAAATTTGAAAGAATGTGGAATAAAGCGTTTACAGGTGTTCACCTTAAAAAAATTCTGCAAATAAAATTCTGTATTGGCTGCTTAAGCAAGGATTTGAGTCACTTCACCAGGCATCATACATATTTTTAGACTTTAGAGGACATGGTCGTTTTATCATTAAATCCAGCATCTCTATGAAATTTATTCCTGCACAGAACATTTCCTATGGTGCAATTCCAATGAACTTGCAGCTTCATATGCAATTTCAATTGTACCTCATGTGTACAAGGTCTTATCCATCTGTGCATTAGAGTTGTGCATATTTCAAAATGAACGTATGCTCAAAGTTCGCTCGCTCATAGCATAGTAGGGGTAGCAGGAATACTCTCGCTCGGGGACTTTTTTGTGAACGAGTCTTGCTTGACCCTTATTGCCAATTAACAAAAATTGAGGCTCGGGCTCCGCTGCTCTCTTATTTAATTTATTGAGAAAAACAAAATAGTTATAAAAGTATGACTGAATTAATCATATTTAGTTACTGACTCTTGCTCACAGTGTCGCCCACAATGTGAGTCGAGACTCACTCTCGGCTTGTTTACTTAAAAATACTATGCTAACTCGCTCGTTACGCCAAGAGCGAGCAAACATGTTCGGGCTCGCTCGCTCTTGGTGTAATGAGCAAGCCCGAACATGTTTGCTTTTTTGAGACTCGTTGCACAACGTGCATATTAATGCATTTATAATAACTTGTGTCTAATGCAATCCTGATGTGTGAATACATTTTTCGTTTCAACTAAAAGTTTTTTTGAAAACCAGTAGTAGTCGTTTCAAGATTCATGTTAATTAATAAGAAAAATATGTTAACGTTTGAAACTTTAAAAAAACTAACTTAGAGACATGGGTTTTTTTAGGGACCATGGGTTTTTTTTTTATGAACATTGGTTTTTTTTAAAGTTTCAGTTTTTTGCAACATACCAAAAAATGAATTTCAAATGAATAGATGAATGTACTAATATATCTGCACAACATGTAGCCACGATAAAAGAATGCAACAACTTTGGTAAATGGACACTTACAAAGAGATATGGGGCTAAAAGTGAAAAATGGGTTTTTTTTTTAGAGGCCACGACTATATCCATCGATATTTTAGCTGATATAAAGAATTATGGTATACAGGATTGAATGTTGTACCATGCTCCATGGTAATTTCACAAACTGTGCAGTCAATGCCTCATGATCCTAAAATTTTATTACAATACAACAATCACAGTTATGTTTTGTAAATACAGGTTGCACTGCATGGGCGGTTATGAATGGGAGCTTATTTACTGTACTGACTGTTATTGTCTAAGATGAGCATACATTGTTGTTGGATTGGGTAGTTTTCCTTTTCCTTTGAGTCTCTTTATTTGATGTATGCATTGGTCCTTTTGATAATCCATGTCAAATACCCACTTTCTTGTAAAATTTTTAAAATTTTAATTTTATCGGCTAAAACCTGGTTGATACCGATATGACAAAAACAGGGCGATACGTTGGCCGATATATTGGTGCATCTCTACCTGCAGCCACTTGCAGTATTCAAAGAATTTTGTCAGATGGGTTCCAAGGGTTTACAAAAGTTTGCCCCTGAGTACTTTTCGTCCCTCAGACGTTTTGCTCCCAAACATTTTGCCCCTCAGAGGCCAAATGGACATTTATTTTATTTTTCTCTATTTAATATAATAGTAATTTAAATAAAACGCAAACAAAGCAAGAATGTCGCACAAAAAATGCAAGCATAAACTAAAATTCAAAATTACCAGAAGTCCATTTAATTTCTATTGTTGATGTCCTCCACAATGTGTAGAATCCTTGCTGAAATTGCCACATATTTCTTATTTTCTGCATTGACAGGGTTTCCAGCTATTTTTGGTATGATTTCAAAATTGTGAAGACTTTGTTGTTTTTCTAAATAAAAACATAATAACCAAAAAACGACCATTTGTGCTCTAAGGGGCAAAACATCTGAGGGGTGAAATGTTTGGGGGCGAAAAGTAGTCAGGTGGAATGTCATATGCAAACATTCCAGATCTCGCTTCCAAGAATGTTAATGCTGGAGAACAAAATGAAACGCATGGCCAATAATTGACTGAATGGGCTGGCGGTCAACTTTTATGATGAGGGGATTGTTAAACTCATCCCTGGTTCTGAAAAAGTTCTGAAAATCTCCGCGGGGCAGGGATTGCATAAATAAATAGCTAAAGAATTTTGGTAATTGTAGAAAGAAAATTTCTCTAAAAAATTAGTTGTGTTACTTGTAAGCCAGAACAGTTCTTACTTATCAAAAAATTATCCTTGTATTTAGGCACCCTTGTGAGTGCTAGGTCAGCCCATTGTTGAATCTTGCATTTCTAGAATTTCCTTTCAGTTTTATTGTGAATTCAAATGTTGTCAATTCCAGATTGGTATTTTCCTGTTAATATTTGACTTAACCTTGTGTATATTGTAGTTTTGCAGTTTGGTTTTGTCACCATATTCGTGAGTGCATTTCCATTAGCGCCGTTGTTTGCTCTGCTGAATAATTCTTTGGAATTACGGTTAGATGGAAAGAAATTTTTAAGTCTCTGTCGAAGGCCTGTTGCTCGCCGAGTTCGGGACATTGGTATGAAAACTTTATATTTTTTGACTTGTTTCTGTATTCTGTGAGATCAATAACGAGTTTATAAAATCGGTTTTAGGAATCTGGTACCGAATATTGGACTTTATAGGAAAGTTGTCAGTAATAACTAATGTAAGCATCTGATTCACTGTTAACGTTGACTTGTTGGCATTAATTGCAATACCCTTTCAAAACAATGGTGTTATCCATTCTGGCAGATTGTGGATGTATATCATTGCTCAATGGCGTTTAATATTTTGGTACTCTATTCTTGGCAATTGTCATGTTCTTAATATTAAACTCATATCAGCAGGCTTTAATGCAGACATGCTCTTCTAATTATAGTAATACAGTTGACACAAAAAGTATGGAAGCACTATGATATTCTGTGATTTCAGAATATTTAATTGAAAAGAAAGTAGAACGCTGATGTAATAACAACCCTTGCATAGTATATCTACTGTAACAAGAATAAAATGTAGGGGGTAAAAAAGCATTTTCTTGAAATTGAAAGAAAACCAAATTTTCGAAGCCAAAAAAGTATGGAAGCACTAACTCATGACGTATAATCAGCAGATATTTCAACTCCAACGACAAATTAATGTTTTGTGTGTAGTCCATTGGCTTTCACAACAACTTCCAAACGTCTGGGCATTGATTTCACCAAATATTTTGTGATATTTGTGGAAATTCTCATCCATTCATCTTCCAAGGCAGATTTCAGAATTTGTTTGCCAGTAATGGTCTGTTTTCTTAAATTTTGGTAAAAAAGACCAAATGTGCTCTATAGGATTAATGTCTGGATACTTTGGGGGTGTTTTCAACTGAAGAGGAAAGGAGCAAATTTGTAACCGTAAAGGAGCAACCGTTGTAAAGGAGCAAATTTTTTGTTAAAGCTGCACAGTGTTTAGGATCACTGTCCTGTTGAAGAAGTGAAGGTGCCCTGTAGCCCTAAGTTATTTGCACAGGATTTTAATTTATGGGCCGATACATTTACATATGACCTAGCTATCACATACCCTTCAAAAAAATCCAGGTTTCCTACTACACTATATGCCACACAGCCCTAATCGACCTCCATGCTTGAAGTGAATTGACAAAAACTTCTTCACTTTGCTGAGGAATATAAAGATAAACCAATGGAATTCTGAGAAAATGTTATATTTAGTGATGAAAGCACATGTAAAATTTTCAAGCCAAGAAGTGTTCTAACTGCTTGGAGGAGAAAGGGTACTCCTATGGCCCCCCCCCCCCCCCCCCCAAATAACCTACAAATAGTGAAGCATGGAGTTTGGGAATTATGGTTTAGGGCTGTGTGGCATACAGTGTAGTTGGAAACCTGGATTTTTTTGAAGGGCATGTGATAGCTAGGTTATATGTAATTGTGTCGGCCCATAAATTAAAATCCTGTGCAAATAACTTAGGGCTACAGGGCACCTTTACTTTTTCAGCAGGACAGTGATCTTAAACAATGTGCAGCTTTAACAAAAAAGTGGCTCCTTTACAATGGTCCTCTTTAGTTGAAAACACCCCCTAAATACCCAGACATTAACCCCCTATAGAACACATTTGGTTTTTTTTTGACCAAAATTTAAGAAATCAGACCATTACTGGCAAACAAATTCTGAAATCTGCCTTGGAAGATGAATGGATGAGAATTTCCACAAATATCACAAAATATTTGGTGAAATCAATGCCCAGACGTTTGGAAGTTGTGAAAGCCAATGGGCTACACACAAAATATTAATTTGTCATTGGAGTTGAAATATCTGCTGTTTATACGTCATGAGTTAGTGCTTCCATACTTTTTTGGCTTTGAAAATTTGGTTTTCTTTCAATTTCAAGAAAATGCTTTTTTACTCCCCACATTTTATTCTTGCTACAGTACATATACTATGCAAGGGTTGTTATTACATCAGCGTTTTACTTTCTTTTCAATTAAATATTCTGAAATTACAGAATATCATAGTGCTTCCACACTTTTTGTGTCAACTTTAGGTGTGTTATGCTATGTAGTATGTAACGATGTACAACCCAAATATAGCAGGATGATTTGTCATCCTGCTATATTTGGTGGAAGCTGTGTGGTGTGGATCAGTGTTGGGCAGTGCAAAGAGTCATGAAAATAGATTGATTATAGCCAAAATGCACATGTTACAACACATGGGTGGGATGTTGAGCTTGATAGAATTAAAGCTGCAGATACACTACTCTGACGTGTTAACACGTCACGTCACTGTATTCTGCAGCTTAAAAGTCTAGATCTTTGTCTGACGGGTGTTACAGCACATTACACATTAACACACCTTAACATGCCTCATCAGAGCAATGGGCACATTGCCATTCAAAATAAGGGTAGAGTTTTTTTACACCACGTGTTGAGGCATGTTAACACGTCACATCAGAGTAATGTGTCTGCAGCTTAAGATTGACTATATTAGTAGTAGTTTGTGGGGGAGGAGATGAGAGAGACTAGATTTAGTATGGACGTGTTATGAGAGGAGGAGCAGTCTAGGTCCATTATGGGAATGAAGGCTTATGAAAGCACAAGGGGCAGAGGAACACCAAAGCAGATATGGTAGCGAGTTGCGTAGAGGGAAGACATGGGAAAGTGGAGTGCCAGAACACACAGACTACACTGCCACCCGAAGGGTGAGGGTTCAGTGTGTTTGTTGGTAGGAAATCCTCCCTGTGGTACAGACGTACCATGCTTGACTACTTTGACAGTGGTTAAGGTTTGCTCATGGACCGAGGTGTTTTGCTTCTTGTACAATGAAGCTTCCATGTAACAGGACCCTTCCAACATGGAGCAAAATATGCATTTACCTTGACAAAATTTTCTGATGTGAGAGCTCCCCCCCTCAACCCGTCGTCGTGTCGGTGTTGAATAGGTGTCCCGACGAAGAATAAGTATAGGGGTTGCAATGTGTAAGTATTTTCTCTAACAAATCGCCCATGTGTCCCAATGGACAAAAATTGGCTCATAACCTTACAATGGGCTGGAGAGTGTTGGTGATAATTTCATTTGTTAGCTGGTGGCATTGATAGATTGGGCAGTTGCATGGCATGCGGGTGATCTTGAGTTTAAATTCCCACCACTGCGTAGATATATTGTGTGTGCTACGGGTGGTGCAGAAAGTAACTACCCATGACTTTACTCGGTCATAGCTCAGGTCTGCCTTGGAGAATTTTGATGAATAGCACAGCGATCGATCGAAAGATTGGTTCATTGACAACGAATTTATAATTGGGTCCATTTAGATTTGATGAGTCGTTGTCGAACTAGAGAGCAAAATGTAAACTTGCCTCAAATCTGGTCTATGGGAATTCCATCCATTGCTGCGGAGCAACTTTTTGAGACCTTGGACAATGGGAAATGTTTTGTGAGATTAATTACATTGGATTTGGCCCTGTGGTCAGTTTTAATTATTTTATTAAGAGTGAACCATTATTAATTAATCATCATCATTCCCTTATTCCACCTGTGGCGGCAGGGTTGGATCTGTGGGTTCTAGCCCTCTACTCCCGTCTATCTACCACCAGGTCCCTGTCTACCCCTCAAACTACCCTATCGTGATAGACAACTTTCTCCCACGTCTGCTTTAGTCTCCCCCACTGCAGATGCTGCCAACCACATGCATTCCTGAAATGGAACTAACAAGCTCTTCCTCCCCTCTTCTCATTATGTTTCCAGACCATCTCAACCTGCCGTCCCTCAGTTTTCCGCGATGTCCACCACCCCGAGGCTCGTCCATAACCAGAATGAAAACGTAGAAACTTAGTACTGGATCCACAGACCCCACCCTATGACAGGCGGGATAAGGGGATAATAGTGATTAATTAATAATGGCGCATTCCTAATAAAATAATTAAAACTGACCAAAGAACGAGATCCAACGTAATTAATCTGAGAAAACATTTCCTATTGTCAAGAGTCTTAAAAAGTGTCTCCATAGGAATGTATGGGATGGGATTCCCATGGATCAGATTTGATGTAACTACATTTTACTCTCGAGTTTGACAGTTGACTGATCACATTTAAATGGTCCCATTGAGAAATTCGAAGCCAATGAACCCATCTTTCGATCGCTGTGCTATTTATCAAAAATCTCCAAGACATAACTGAGTTATGATTGAACAGTCATGGGTAGTACTTACTGTGCCCCCCGGTATATGATTGGTCTACGTTTTCCACAAGTAATCCTGTAAGAGAAGCAATTTTCGTGACATATTTTGACACATTGTTGCTAAATAAATATTTTGTCATATTTTTGATATTATAGGCATTTATTATTGCTTTCACGTCGAACTTTATCCCTCGATTGGTGTACAAATATAGTATCAGTCCGGATGGGACTTTAAATGGCTATGTCAACTTCAGCCTGTCATATTTTAACGTTGATCAGTTTGATAGGCGGTATTATACACCGCCATCAGAATTTTCGCAAAATATCACATATTGCCGGTAAGTTTGCAATTATTATATCATGTGTAAGCTAGAATAAGTTGGCATTGTTACAGTTTTTTTATTCATTACAAGGTATGATGATTATCGAGAGTATCCTTCTGATGATAGTAAATCATATGACCATACTGCCTATTTCTGGTACCTGCTTGTGGCAAGGTTGTCGTTTGTTGTCGTATTTGAGGTATATTCTTCAGTAATGAATGTTTATCGTATATACTTTACGCATGTTATTAATCAAAGAATTTTCCTTATTTTCTGTCTCTAGAACGTAATAATGTTGATGTTGACTTTCATGAGGTGGTTAGTTCCTGATATACCTAGGAACATCAAGAATAAAATGAAACGAGATATTTATCTCACCAACGAAATCATTGTTGAGCATGAAGCTGCAAGGGCTCGTCAGGCGTCTGCAACAGATCGTAAAAGACACATTAACGCAGCCACGAGCACAAGAGAGGATAACATACTTTTAGAGTCTGAAACTATTTTATCAAAGAAAGAAGCAGAAAGTACTGTTTGAAGAATTCTCAGTTAAGTAAGATTCAGCAGTTTCCCATTCTGAATACTGTAAGTATTTAGAATTTACTTTTCTTATGTGTGTATATAATTACCACACTATGTTTATAACGTGGATCACACTAGTTCTCATCAGATCACTGAAGTTAAGCAACGCAAACCCAAGTTAGTACAAACATGGGTGGTTGGTAGGGAACGTTGGGCACTGCAAATTTCACAATTCTTACATCCCCTACACCTACCTCCTCCTCACCACCCACTAGCAGCCTCCTTAGGGTTCAGTCTGTTATGCCTGCTTGGCTTACCTACCCCCAACCCATTAGCATAACATACTAACATTTTATTTTAGTGGTTGAACTTTGTAAGATGTGAATTTTTGTCTGTTGTATGTTGTGATACAGAAATTTGCATCCCATCGTTAAAATTTTTCTAAGTTGAATATTGTTGTGCTCTTCTATTGGTGGTAAAGTACAAAATGTCTTTCTTGGAAGTTTCTGAAAGTTGAACTTGTGACGCTTCTGAACTGGTAGTAACAAATTAAAGTACACTCAAGTCTGTTTTTTAATAATACAGTATATTCCTAAAGAATGCATCTACAAATACACTTTTGTAGTTTTTGCACCTTAAAATTTGTGATATACACTGATCAAAAAAGTAGGGGATAGTGTAAACTAACCTAAGAATGCTGCAATAATATGCAAGAGATACACTTAGTAAAAAACGTTTTCATTCACCCAAGGAAAAAAACTATGAAATGCTATATTTTTCATATAAATAAAGGTTAATCAAATTTGATTGCACATCTGAATTTTGCTTGTGAAACTCTATAAGTTAATGTAAAACAAGTACATTTCTAATAATTTATTTAGAAATTACAGTGGTTTAAAGTGCAAAATAAGTTTTTATCATGTCATAAAAGTTTTCATCCACCTTGGACATTCATTAAATTCTTATGAAGTACTGTATAAATAAACATTTTTTAGTACCTTGTATGCCCACCACTAGCCTTTATCACTTCATTAATTCTCTGTGGCATACTACAAACTAACCATTTTGTAGTTTCTTGGCTGAAATTTATCCACTCTTCTTGAATGATGGATTTCAGCTGCGTTTTGCTGGTTACACTGTGATCAGCAATTTTTCTACCCAACTCATTCCATAAATGTTCAATGGGGTTTAAGTCGGGAGATTGTGGAGGTGTATGAAGTAGTTTTACCACATTAAACATGAGCCATTCCTTGACAAGTTTGGCTATGTGTTTTGGGTCTTTATGTTGCTGAAAGATAAATGACTCACTAATACCCAATTGTTGAGCACTTTCCTTTAAATTGTTCTGCAAAATGTGTAAATAGATATGCTGGTCCATTATTTGATCAATAAAAACGATGTTGTCAACACCTGAGGCACTCATGCACCCCCACACAAGCACACTGTCACCACCATGTTTAACAGTTGGGGTTAAGTTGTTTGGTTGAAGCTCTTGATTTGCTTTTCTCCAAACTTTACTCCTTCCATCAGATGAAAACACATTGAATTATGATTCATCACTGAAAAGGACCAAATTCCAGAAACTCTGGAACTTATTTTGATGTTGTATAGCAAACTTCAAATGCTTAGCTTTGTTTACTTTGCTAATGAATGGTTTCATATGAGCTGCTGGGCCTTTATAACCAGCGTTATTTAAAGTTACCCCCACTGTCTGAGGATCCACCAACACGTTAGTCACGTTTTAACATTCCAGTGAGTTTTGGAGCACTAGTTTTAGGATGTTCTCTCACTATTCTAAGAAGAGCTCAGCAATGTGCTGCTTCAATTTTTTTGGTCAACCAGAATGAGGCTTGTCACCAATTTCATTGCTAGTTTTGTACTTTCTAATTATTAACTGGACTGTTGCATGAGGTCTTTTCTCCATTTCACTGATGTTTCATTGTGATTTTCCCTCCGTCCACAAATTGGAATCGTCAATTTGCAACCTAATTTCATCACTAACTTTCATTGTGCTAAGATTTAAAACTGTTAAGTGCACTGCATTGATTACTTTCTATACTGAACAACTCCAAATGAATGCACATTAACAAATTCATTAAACAGATTATTTAATTTCACAATATATTAACCAAAAATCCAAGGTGGATGAAAACTTTTTTGACATGATGAAAACTTATTTTGACATGATGAAAACTTATTTTGACATGATGAAAACTTATTTTGCACTTTAAACCCCTGTAATTTCTAAATAAATTATTAGAAATGTACTTGTTTTACATTAAATTATAGTTTCACAAGCTAATTTCAAATGTGCAATCAAATTTTATTTATCTTTATTTATATAAAAAATATAGCATTTAATAGTTTTTTTATGGGGTGGATGAAAACTTTTTTTACTGAGTGTACGTTCTTTCACTCACATATTACTTTACATTATGGTACACTGACAGAAAAACTGATCTGAGTGGTGTCCCCATCAAATGAAATGAGATAACAGAGAATAGGGCAAACAAACAAAGCAACATTAAAACTACAGTTTTGTTCGACATGGATGGAAATGTTCCTTCAGTATGGCGTGGGGTCTCCTTGAATGACCAGCACTGCTGCACATCTGTGTGACATTGATGCCACGAGATTATCAATGCACTCTTGGGGGATACATGGCCACTCTTCCATAAGAACAATCTCCAGATCTGGAACAGTTGTGGGAGGTGCTGGTCTGCCTGCAATGAGCCTCCCCAATGCATCCCACACATGCTCAATCGTATTTAAGCCCGATGAGCAAGCTGGCCACTGCATATGCTTGATACCCTCCCATTCCAGGATGTTGTCCACCAACACAGCTCTGTGGGGACCAGCATTATCGTCCATCAAAATACACGAATCACCCATGGCACCAGCATATGGCACGACAAAAGATCAAATTAACTCCTTGGATAACATAGAGGTCTGTATGTCCCCCAATACTGATGCCTGCCCACACCATCAATCCACCACCGCCATATGGGGGCTCTTTCTTGGTCAAAAGCTAGGTTTTTTCTTGTCCCTCGCTCCCTCCAGATTAGTACACGTCGACTGTCACATTCCACGTTGAATTGGGACTCATCAGAGAACAGAACCGCTCTCCATTCGGGATGCTGTGAGTGGCGAATTGCATTGGACACACTAGTTCTCGTTTGATCATTGACGTTAAGCAGCGCAACCCCAGCTAGTACTGGCATGAGTGGCCGCTTTGGAAAACTGGGTACTGCTAATACCCAAAATAGTCACATTAGTGTAGTGTCTGTGCAGTCTCTGCATTATAACTATGCTGTGGACGGGGCTCTAATGACCTTTGCAGTTGAATGGCCCTAAAACAACAATTGGCATGCTGCCACGCCGATGGTCATGTGCCCAGTTTCTCCACTCTACAGTGTCGTGGAGTTAACGTGGTACACACCATGGGCCTACAAGCATAGAGGCCACTTTTATGAAGTCAATTACGGACAGGCTGAGTTGACGCCCTGCGTCCTGTTGCTGTTTGAAGGACACCATGCCGTGTATTCCCTTGCTGTTGTTGATTGTGGTCAACTGTTGTTTGAAAACGATTCCAAAGTCTGAAAATCACACTGTTAGACACCCTAATGGCTGGTGCCACCCCTCGTTGTGTCTGTCCAACTTCCATCCATCGTAGGGCTCTCCATCGTACGACCCCGAGGGCCACATCGTAACATGCGCATTGTCATGAGGACCATGCAGTTTTGACCTTTTTTTGCATGTTGCTTTTAAAAGTACCAAAAACAATTGTCGATATGGTATTTAAAAATTGTTTTAATTTCATCAAATTATGGCACATGGCACCCCATTCCAACTATGCCGGAAGTCAACTGTCTCCCTCTCCTTACTCCTCTGAGTAGCAGACTGCGTATGTATACAGTAGAGTTGTGCATATTTCAAAATGAACGTATGCTCGAAGCTCGCTCATAGCATAGTAGGGGTATCAGGAATACTCTCGCTCGGGGACTTTTTTGTGAACTAGTCTCGTTCGACCCTTATTACCAATTAACAAAAATTTTGGCATGGGCTCGACTGCTCTCATATTGAGTTTATTGAGAAAAACAAAATAATTATAAAAGTAAGACTGAATTAAACAGATTTAGTTAATGACTCTCACTCACTTTCTCACCCACAATGTGAGCCGAGACTCTCGGCTCGTTTACTTAAAAAATACTATGCTAACTCATTACACCCAGAGAGAGCGAGCAAGCCGGAACATGTTTGCTTTTTCAAGACTCATTGCACAACCCTAGTATAGTGATACCTCGACTTATGGGTGCCCCAACTTACTAGTTTTTTCGAGATAGAAGTTACCACTTGGTCATCTTGGCCCCTTAGAAAGTGCATGGGCTTGGAGTTGGCTAAAGATGTGACCTATCTCATCACGTAGCACTCTGCAGGAATTATAGCGTTGGAAAACATAGGGCATTTTGGGAGTGGAACGGACTAAAGGCATTTTAATTAATTGCTATGAACAAAAATAATTTATCCTACAAGCAATTTGAGGTATGAGCCCAGTCACAGAACGAATCAAACTCATAAGTCAGGGTATCACTGTACTTCATTATATTGGTTGTGAGGGCCGCAACTCCAGGTTTTTAGGGCCGCATGTTTGACACCTGAGGTAAATGACGTTGTGGGGGCATTGCTGTCACTAAGTGGAGTCATTCCACTAACTGACAATTGAAATGAAACCAACTACAGCAGCACAACTTGTATCCCCCCTCCTGCCCTTTGATATCAACACTACATAAGCTGCCCTCTGGAGTGTTATACAGGTTTTGTAATGACATCCAACGTGTTTTACATTTTGTTGGGGTTCAAGAAAGTGATTGCATCAAACACTGTTCCTAAAAGCACTGCATTCGTAGGTCATTTCATAATATCCACTAATTTTTTGACAAGTGTATATCATGCAACCTACTACTGTAATTAGTTAACGTGGGCATGAAATTCAGGCTGCAGACAAAATGAATTCCATATTGAAGTTATGCATGCTGAGAAAATCCTCACAAAAGGAATTTTTGATCAAACTTTTTCTTGTAAGTTGGGTCGATCGTGTTAAATGAAACACATCGTTTGAAGACGGGATGAAAATTAGTTTTCCAATTACAGTAGTGTCCAGTAATAATCGTGTAGCATAAATTGAGCACAAAGGCAGACTTGTGTACACTAGAAAGACCATACTTGCTCTGGCACTTTTAGTGGTGGATCCAGGGTTGGATTGGGTGGGGATGGTCAGCACTTCGAAGGAAGTGCACCCGAAATATTTTTAAATACTCAAAATCCCTTAGTATAAGTCTAGCTAGCAATTCCAACAGGTCCTCTACTGACCCTTAGGCAATGTCCCGTCTTTAGTGGTTTAGCCAATGGCACATTGGACTGCAACTCCTGGACTTGTTGTATAAAAATGGAGAAAGTAATGCAACAGTGCCTCATCCGTTGTAAAGTTGAATCATGCATCAGTTGAAATATGCGCCCATTGAGACATTGAGGAGGGAAAAACTGCTGCAATGCTCCACCTCTGGATCCACCCCTGGTCACTTTCCTCCAGAGAAATTTTGAAAGGTCTTAACTATTGCTATGGTACTTATAAAAGAATACTTATAAAATATTACTAGTCAGAAGCTTTAAGAAAATCCCAAAGTGCAATGTGTGACGTTTCATGATTAACTATTTCAGTCTATTTTAATGGGAATTGTAATTAATGGAATTTATTAATGAAGAAGTGAAAAATTGTAATGTAGTATTTTAAATTTTAAGAAAGTTCATGTATCATACGTTTTGATAGTGTACTATTTAGAAGTACTTAACATAATGATGACATTTATTGATGGATTTGCCATGGTGTAAGATGCATTGATATTTTTTAATAATTTCTGGAACAGTCTTCATCATGTCTTTTTCGTGTGTCTTTCCCAATGGTATAACTGCTAAGGCCAAGGACGTCGCCAACTCCGTGGGTATTATATGGTTAATTAGCGCGTAAAATCAAGTTGTGGGGTTATGTCCGAGTCCTGAGAATTGAATTTTGCTCCTCGATGTCTTCTCTCACGGCCCAAACTAAGGCATTTAAATCTCACCAAGAATAGTTTTTCTGCATGTTTCGTGTGCATGTCTTTCTGCATGTTTTATGAAGTAGTTTTAAGGTCAATGTGCTGAGATCGTTTTATGTTTGAGACCAGGAGTACAACTGCAAAATTTGTTCACACTTTTCCGGAGGTGTCTGGTGTTCGAGGTTATAAAGGATATAATCCTGATGTGGTATGTGCTTAAAACTTTGCTGATATTGGATAGGTCCCAATCCACTCCAAATGCTGTACTATCATATTCCTTCGTGCAACCTGCTCCCACGCCTGCATTGGCTCTTAGCTGCTGTCAAATTTCAAAAAGAAATTAAAATTCTTTAGAACAATGACCCTAGCATGCATGAATTCTGCAAACATGATATTCACATAAAATGGGTGAAAAGTACCCATAATGAAGTATCCCCATTAATGAATATTTCAACTTAAATACTTTATGAAACATGATCCAGGTGCAACAATGTAAGTTTATAATATTTATTTAAATTCATTTTGAACAAAATAGATTGTGTGCTCTTTACGATCGCATTTTTGATCCTTCTGAGATGAGCAAAACTGACATCTTTTCTTTGTTGCACCCTTGTTTCGTGGCTCTTCAGAGGTTTTAGGAATAACAAATGTTGATATATCTTCATAAACTGATTTATGCAGATTAGGATGCAGATCAGAACAAATGTAGACAGAAGGTTGTATCATTATAAATGAGGTGGGTGAAAAAGACCCACTTTATGTAAAAATGCAAATTTCAAAGAAAGTATAAAAATTTAAGTGATGAACTTTTTTTATAATTATTGAATTCTTTGATTACGTAGTGAACATGATTAGGAAGGAATTCATGAATCGTCAAATTTTCATTCACTCAGCAACAAAAAATATCTAAATTGAAACATGTGGAAGGGTAGAAAATACCCACTTCGTGCATGCTAGGATTAATGCAACGTGCAGGGCGGGCGAAAGCAGAGCTTCAGAGTCTGCATTGCAGGCTCTTGTCTTTCATTTATCTTTAAACATTATTCAAATTAAAGGGAGAGGTGCACTTGTTTCAGACTTGCAGACGGACACCGACTAGCAGCCGCCCTGAACCTTGATTTATCAACGTTTTCCATAATCACCGTTTTTGGTTCTGAATAATCGTAACCCAGGTACCCATTCACCCCAAGCTTACCATATATCTCCATATAACCTATGCCTAGGTCCTCCTCCACCCTTCTCTTAACATGTCCATACCACCTTAATTTATTTTCTCTCATCTTTTCTGTAATCTCTACCACTCAAATCATCTGTAATGTATTAATTTCTAATTTTGTCTGCCTTTCACGTCCAACCCATGTAGCCCTCCATGCGCAATTGAATAGTTGGCAAGCAAATCATTGTTATATGAAGGCTATGAACCACGACTGAGGAGAGGAGGCACACGAGAGAGGAATCGCTAGGCGAGTGGTGGCGAACGTTTTTTGAAGACAAGTCGCAACACAAAAAAAAAACGAAAAGTTGTCCGCAGGTCAGATGCAAGCACTATTTACTTTTATATGAATAAAAATAAATTATTAATAATGAATAAAGTTTATTAAAGTGGCAAATAGAGAGCATCATCATTCCTTTATCCCGCCTGTGGCAGAGTCAGATCTGCAGGTTCTAGCCCTTTATTCCCACCTACCTCTTTTGTGCTAGCTGTTCCAAACCCCTATCACCCATGGATCTCCCCAAAGCCCTGGTTATCTCTGCCTACGTGGTCATTAAAGTCCCCACTGATAACTAAGCACTCATTCCCTTGTCATTGCTCCACCACAGCCTTTATTGAGTGCATCAAGTCATCAAAATCTATCCAGAAATCCACCTTGGTGTGGAACACTACTCCAACTCTTACTAACAGTAGCCTGCTTTTGATTCGTTTCTCCAGGGTGACTCCTTGTTGCATCTCCCTATCTAATACTCTACCCACACCGTTTTGTCCCTCTTCACTAGCTATGTATATCACGTTGTATCCATCACCAAGGGTCCTTGATCTGTTCCCCTTCCACCTGGTTTCCTGGATAAAAGCTACCTGAATCCTCGTTTGCTTTAGTATACTAACTCCCCTGTTTTGCCAGTAAGGATCCCCACATTCCACGTTCCCAGTCTCAGGTTCACCCCTATGCTGCCTGAACATGCTCTGACTGGGGCCACCCCAGCTAGGCGTTTGGAACCCACATGAATGTTGGCTCGTCTTGCCATGGGGGATACCAGCCTACCCCACTGACGACTCTACGCACTATCTGCCACAGGGACCGAGGTTCCACCCCTGTGACATTGTGGACTATCTATGACAGCAGCCTGGGACCCACTCACGCACCCCTGTCAGCTGCAGGCACTGGGGTTGCAATCCCCTGCACTGTATTCTTGACCTGTGCACCAAGGACATATGCCCTTGAACTATGCCCTTCTAACTTTTTTTTGCCAAGGAAGGGTTTGCATACTTATTAGCAGTATTTTAGTTATTATACTATACTATGAATTCGTGACGTTTTTTTAGCAAGTCCCAAACTTGTTCCCTGATGGGGAAGTTAGAACGGCATGGTTCAAATTAATCAGGTTTTGGACAGCTGACAGAGGGTTATCAGGGACTTATGGGGCAGAAGAAACAAACGTTTATCATGTCCCGTTTACACACTACAACTTTTAGCTATGTTGTGCTTCTGCTAGTGTTGTAGGGCCTAGACCAGGGATTTTCAATGCTATACCACTTTGAGTGTACCCACTACTGTTGGGTGGCGACAAATATTTTTTTTTACACTCGCTAAAAATTTAAAAGAAAATCATTTTTTGGTTAAACAGATTTGTGCATAATTATTTTCAAACATGAATTTAATGCAGTTGAAATCGTTTATAGTGACACTGGATATAACGTACAATCCGATTTAATGAACAAAATAGTCAGATCCATGAAAAGCAATGCAAAAAAGCATTAATGTTGCTTACAATGAACACATTGGTTGTGTTACTACATGTGTACCTACATGTTCCAAATAAAACACTGGATTTTCACTGTGGTTTCCATTGCGTAACCAAACAGACCTTGAAAAAAATAACTCTCGTAATTCCTGAATTCAGAGATGCCACGTTGAACTGTTTTGCATCATGTGACAGTACAGTTGATGAAGACCCACTTAAAAGGCGAGCGCCACAAATGGTGACAGAAACCACAAGGTAAATGATGAAAGTGGTTGGTGTTCACACGTTCGTCAAACATACTAGTCTCACCATCCGCCTCATCTTACTCATGAATGTGAAATTTTTGATTGCATTATTGAAGGTTAAAGCACACGTACATTGAACATACTTGCCTTGTCTTACTCATGAACGTGTAAATACAGCATATAACACATGCACTAAACATAGGAGAACTTCACATGTCTCGCACCACTCTTGCCCCACTTGATACTCTTGCTGCAGCACTTACCATCAAATTCAATATGAAGGATATTTCTTGCTCCAAAATTTCCAATATATTGTTAGAAAATGACACATTAACAAAAAATTTTCATTGAATAATTAAAAGGGATGTAAGCATAATTAGTGTATGTTTGTTTGAATTAGTAAAATGTTTCATTTATTTATGTCGAACTTTTTTATTAAATTTTCTGTCGTCCTTTTCATTGTAAAAAAGTGGTCACATTACTATAAACGATTTCGACTGTAATTTGAAAATATAGATCTCGACTTTAGCTTTATTTTTTAATTATTTATTACCCTTATAAAACTATAAATATCGCTATAAAAAATAAATGTTGCCCGCCGCTCTACTTATATTTTATAATGTGTTCTAAGGTACAAAAAAGTTAGGAACTCCTGGTCTACAGTTCTGACTTTCCACCGTTTTTCCAAATTTTGTCACTCATTTGTCATATAAATGTGGTTAAGTAAGGACTAGTAATATGATTGTTTGGTCCCTGATCTCCTTCCATTTCAATGAATGGTCGTTTCTCCCTCTATTATGTTTGTCTTAAATGTGTGAATTTTAATTATTAGTGTGGTCTCTTTACTGTATATTAGTAGTGAGTGCTTCCATGGTGACGTCACAGCCATACTTAAATTTGATTGGTTATCGCTCTGAGTGGCCAACCTTATCTATAGTAACCTTGACCTTACAGGCATTTTTAAAAAAAAATTTGATTATGTACAGTAGAATCTCGTTATATATCGAACCTCAGGGGACTGTGAAAAATAGTTTGATATATTCGAGATTCGATATATCCAAATCCGGAATTATATGTAAAGCTAAAATTTACATTGGGTGGGACCGGTGCTCAAACTTCGATATAAGCGGGAATAAGCAGGATTTTGATATAAGCGAGTTCGATATACCGAAGTACTACTGTATTGTGCTAGCGCTTTATGAAGGAGCGCCAGTGCAGTTCCTTAAATGTAGCCTTTTTTGGAGTCATGTCACGTGTGGTAGACAGCAGGTGGCAGTCTGTGTGCTTTCCAAGCCGACAGCTCAACCGTCAGCCAATCAGAATGTAGTGGGACTTACTTGACGCTATTTGAGTTGACTGGTAGTTAACTCTACATTTCCATGGGGTAGCTACTCTGTGGCAGTTGAAGTAGCGTCGTGAGGTCACCACTTTTTGTGATGTGTCTGCTGATTCGACACTAATAGCGTTAGCACAAGGTTGTATGGAACCAGGCATTAGAATGATTTCTCACCTGCCATGGAACCATTGCAGGCGGAATTTCGCTTATCGCCTGTGGTTGACGTCATAATTTAACCATCAGCTCAAGCGCCATCCTCGCTAGTGTCACGTGTTATGGAAGCAGGCTTTAGAACTATGCATTGGACTGGGCTATAATGACTTTTTAGTTGAAGGGCCTTAAACCACCTAATATACCATGTGGAATCCATCACCAAATTTAACACACTAACTTAATATTGGTGGAAACGTAGAATCTGTTTGTAAAATCATATATTGTCCTGCAAGGATGTTGAAATATTCAAGGCAAGAGAAATTGTTGATGAGCATTTGCTAACATTCACAAAGTTTGTGTTTTGGTGGATATCCACCGTTAATGATGGCGAGATTCAATTTTTTGCAAAATTGTATATCATTTCCTGTTACTACATTCGTGAATTTGTGTACTTAACATATTTTATGGAATTGCAATATTTTTGTGACTACCTTTATAACAGTATTTATATTTGACTTTTTATGGAAAGTTTTCATATGTTCACTAAATATTTGAAGTTGTATCCATTTTGTAATATAATAAAGTGACCTATGATGTCGCATTGTAAAGTGATGGGGAGTGGAAGGGGCAATGCTCAATCAGTGGCGTTCCGAGGGTATTCTGCGCCAGGGGACAAAGACTGAAATCTGCGCCCTCTAAACTTAATGCGAACCGCATTTTTGCACTCCATGTCTTCTGCTCCCGGGGACATCGGTCCCCTTTGGCCCCCCTCGGTACTGCTCTGTGCTTAAGTCCCTTATACCAGTCGGAACAAACTTTTTTTTTTACCATGCCTTGCCTAAGCATCTCTAAAATCATGTTGGCTCCTCCCCGTTATGTACTGTTGTATGAGGCCTCTAGAACAGTGGTTCACAAACTCTTTTTTGGTTTGTGACCCCCCTTTCACATTTAAAAATTTCCAACCACCTTCATCGTTGATTTGCACTGCTCTGCGTGAGTTGCAAATGTTGCAGAGTTAATTTTAATTACATGGCAGTCTGTTAGTACATCCAGATGTTCATAAGTAGGGTGGGGTCTGTACGGTGCGACTATAGGCGAACAATTTGTTTGAAGCACGCGTGAAACCATTTTTGGCCTACAAAAATGCGCATTTTATTCATAGTAGGGCATTCATAAAAACGTTAATAAGGGGTATTTTCCAAATCTTTTTCGTGATCGCACTACATATTTTTGTGCTCCCCAGGGGAGTCAGGATCCTCATTTTAAGAACCACTGATATAGAATCCTAAGAAATGCAAGAAATGTAACTCATTCTTGAACTAATCCCTAAAGAAATATGATTGTCCCCCTTTGAAGCATGTGTCCTATGTTGGGAACAATGGCGTTAGACTTCAGTTTTGTAATAATGCTACAACCATGCTAAAGATTAGAAAACCGAAGAGAATTTAGCTTTTCATCCCAAGCAATAGTCTGGCTTTCTGATGACAGGCTTGTTTCTAGGGTGATACCGACATATCACTAGGATGTTTATGCTTTTCCAAGGTAGAACCGCCTGTCATCAAGATGCCATTGAAGTAGAAGAGGATCAGACTATTGCTGAGAAGTGGTAGTATTACTTGTACAAATGCAGTAGTTGGTCTGGTTATCTCTATATTTCTATGTCGTTTAGTTACCTGGGATGTGATTGGAGCAGGATACTTGGTATAAGGCTGAAGACAGACGAATGACAATGATAACCTACAAAATTGTCGGTGGAAATGCAACCAATGCATTTTAATGGGGATAATCAGACGAACGACAGAAATGCAACCACGACAAAAAAGACGGAGCATGTTCCATTTTCTGACCGACACTGGCCGACAAACTACCTGTTTTTATGTGCATCAAAATAGACGACGACTAACAGTTGTTAGTCTGTGATGACTTGCCTACCAATTTGTATTTTGTCGTCAGTCATTCGTCTGTAGGCAGCCTAAAACTCGCCCATGGTCGTTTGCAGAAAGGAGGAAGTGGAAGAAACCTACCCTGCCGCCCTCAAAAACCGAAATATTATCTCCTATCTTTGTTCTCCTGCCTTAGGCTGAGGCCATTGTGAAGGAAGGAGGAGATGAAAGAGGAATGATATTCAATGAAGAAAGCAGAGAAATGCATGGCCATGGTGGAGCAGCTAGAAAACTATTCTCTTTTGCTAGCAGCATTAGTGAGTGGAGGTCTAAATACCATGCTATGAAGCTAAAGCAACTAAAAACCCTTTTCTCACCTTCGGCAGGGTCGGGTATCTACCAGCCTGTAATAGACCAAGGCTGCAACCCCTATGCTTCTTTATCGCTGGTCTATAGGTCGTCAGGGAATTCCACTGACGTCAGGGGGGGGGCAGCTCCACACCTGGAAACTTTGCCTCATCTACCCATTGTATAGTAGAGAGCGTTAGTTTGCATGTAGATGCCATCATACACCGCACGGGACCTTGGTTTTGCTCTAATCTGAAGGAAGGTGTCCTCAGGGCCTCTCTCTTGCCTGAAGGAACCCAACCCATCTCGACTCAGTATTGAACCTAAAGCCACTGATGCAGTTTATCAGAACGTTAGCAACTACACCACAGAGGTGGGATAAAATGCTGTGACATCAAACTTTTTTGTTTTGACCTATCTACTTTTGTGCACCTCTTTCTTCTTTCTGCCCTTTCAACTATGACTATTTCCATTAAAATTTGACCGTTTTTAATAGCTGGCCGCATTATTATCCTCTCCTCTATCCTTCTGCTCCATCATGGCCTCAGCCTAAGGTCAGGATCGGTTTAATTTGTTTCTGGAGGGTCGAAATGGAGTCTGAAAGAGGATGGTTGAATTTCCATCGACCCTCGAGCAGGCGCTTTGGTGAAGTTTGTTTACAATGCGCAAAATTTTAATAAATAAACCTATTAAACCCGGACCAAATCTAGTGCCCTTCTATGTACCTTTAAATAGACTCATTTTCTAGGTCACAATTTAATTTCAAGTTTCTACCTTCAGCCATCTTTTTGTTTTTGGGTCTGCTTTGGTCTTCCCCTACTCCTGGCGCCCCAAGCACCTGCAGTCCCATAATGACCATAATATGCTCCTCCTTTCATGGTTCCCCATGAAAGGAGAAGGCAAGTGGCTGAGATGTGATTGCTGCACTACATGAGTTGGGTGTCATGAGCCAACAGTCCAAAACGATTACATTAGAGGTAGCTTCGGGGTGGGAACATCTTAGAAAGTTTGAGAGAAAATCGGCTGAGGTGGTATGGCATTGTGATGAGGAACTTATTAGGCCCATTATGGGACTGCAGGTAATTGGAGGCACCAGACGTAGGGGGAGACCATAACAGACGTGGAAGCAGGTGGTTCAGAGGGACATGGTGGGGGATAGGCGAGGTGGAGGATAAGAACCTGCAGACCCAACCCTGCCTCAGGTCGGAAAAGGGTGAGATGATGATGATATATACAAAGCTCTCATAAAATCCGGACGGCAAATTGTTTTGGAAACTGGGTTTAAATAAAAATTGCATAGGACGAAAAATTAACCGATTTTAGGGATTTTTTAAATGCAAAAAATTGGCCTTCGGTGGTGCCAAAGTAACCGTCTGGACTGTCGCACAGGAGTTCAATATGGGGTTCCCATTTAAAATTTAGAAGTTAACAACCCAGCACCCCTATGGGAGTCATGAAACGGTTAAATTTTGTTCCATTAAAATTAATGGAGTTTTTCATTGAAACACACAGTTCGTTAAATAATGTGATGTTCTGGAACATCACATTTAAAAAAGATGACAAACTATTACAAAAAAAAAACAACAAACTGAAATTGTGAACAACACCTATTATCGATTGCAAATAAAAATCGCCATTCCGCTCAAAAATGTGATTGCCATTATTCTTGAGTATCATCAGACATGCCATGCCAACAGGAACTTATTTAAAGGCAATGACTCATTTAGGCTCCATTTGCGATATGTGGATGTACAGTACCCAGAACCTGCCTCTGAGACAAGCTGGCTGGACCGAGACCTAGACTGAGGCAGTTGGTTGCTTTCAGTGGAGAGAAAGGCCCCCAGTATGACTTCTGTCACTCAGCATGTGAATCAAGATAGCAATTGCGATTTTGTTGCAACCAGAGATGTGTTGAACGTAGGCGACTATGACTCTTGGATGTTTAGACTTCATAAAAGTTGCAGAATGTAACCAAAAAAGGTAAGAATTTTGACAATAACTACAAGAAACCCTTTCTTTCAAAATGAAATTCAGTTTTCATATTCTCACTTGTAAATGAAGAGCTCACTCTGACTGTCATGTTTGCTGCCCTGCGGAAAGGCCAACTTCAGGTGATCATTCATGATCTCAGGGCTTGCAGCATGACATCAAGGGTCAACATTTGTAATACGCCCCAAGACCATATCGCTAGCACGAAATCAGCATACTTTGTCAAATTGTTGGTATGTTGATTGTTGCCTGAATTATTTTCTTCAGCAATCCAGAAACCTTGATGAATGCAGTAGCAGCGAGTAGCAAGCATTATTGGTGTACACTATTGCAATAGCCCCAAACTATCCGCAATTCGCCAAATTCTGCTCGTTTTGCAGAAATACAAGACAGCCCATTTCCAATTTTGTTCCTGCAGCACAACAGACTATAAAATGAGTTATTTTGTTCCGTTATCATGTTTGTTGCCCTGCGGAAAGGCCAACATCAGGTGATCATTCGTGATCTCAGGGCTAGCAGCATGACGATGATAAAGACACCTATCCCATTTTTAATATGTTCCTGCAGCACAATCATCTTGATTTTTTTTCTTTCAATTGCCATGGTAGCTGTCCTGTGGAAAGGGCCAACATCAGGTCATCACTTGTGATCTCGGGGCTGACAGCATTATGTGTGTAGTTTCACAGGTGCGTCCTGTGCTCTTGCACAAACAGTTGATCTATTGATGGTTATCAGGAATTGAGTGTTTCATGCACGACTGACACCTTGTCAGATTTCATAACCAAGTTAATTATAATGTGAGACTGTGGCTTTGGAAATGTGGGGTAAGCCAGCATCACCCCCTTCCCCACAGACAACTCGGCCAATATTTCTGTGGGTTATAGACGCCTGGCTGGACTGCTCTTGGTCAGAGCAATTTCATCTAGACAAGGAGCCACTCTTAGCTTACGACCTTGAAATGTGGGGACCCTGACAGGAAAAACATGAGAATAAGTTAGGAATCTAAAGCATAGGAGGATTGCTGTAGAGAAAGAAACTAGGCAGAAGGCGGATAGATTAAGGGCCCTTGGGAGGGGTGCAAGCTTTAAGGTATTTGTCCCATATATCGCCCATGCTCCTAATACCACATAGTCTAGGTTTTCCCTGTCCTATGGTGCTACCATGTGACCAGTTTATCCATTATTTTCCTCTTCAACATGACAGTAGTCTATGGTGTTTGCACGTGGTTGCGCATGTTCATTTTCATTTTGAGGAACTTTGAAGATATTAGTGCCTGGTGATCTAACACACTCGTCATGTTCATACTAGCGAAGTATTTAAGCAAAATGGTTTGTTGTGTTCACTTTATGTGCATTAAGTTATGCATAAAATAAAGTTTCTTTTCGTCTAAATTTTATTTACAGCGACTCTAATGAATATTTGGCCATTTGGGAAAATTCTACATTTATCTCTTTAATATTTTTAAACTGATATCAAAAATGACAAAATAAAAGACATTCTATTGCAATCATGGCATCTAATTATTTATTGGAATTGCAAAATAATACTATAATACCGTGTTTCCCAGAAAATAAGCCCTACTAGGAATATAAGGTGTTCCCCAAAATAAGCTCTAATAACAGAAAGCAACGCTCAACTGGTCATAAAGCTGCCCACAGAGGTTCAACATGGCTGTCAACCATGTCCTTAACTTTATTGTCAATTTGCTACAATCGGAGCAACCGAGTTGACCACCTTGTCATAAATATCACATTTTCGAAAAAAAAAATTACTGTGAAATGGTGTAGCACAGCATTTTCAAAACAGGTATGTGTTCCACTAATAGTACATTAAATTAGTTTTGGCGGTACACCCGTTACACAAAATATTTAAATAAATGCTTTAATTCTTATTCATCTGGTACAAAGCAACTCCTAACCGCTTTCCCGCCTATGGCAGGGTTGGGTACCCATCCTGTCCCTGTGAAGTGACAGAAGGGTGAGAGTGGCTTATTGCATTGGACACACCAGTTCTCGTCTGATCACTGAAGTTTAGTGACGCAACCCCAGCTAGTACTGACATGGGTGGCCACTTGGGAAAACTGGGTACTGTGAATACCCAAGAATCATCACATTAATGTAGTTTCTGTGCAGTCTCTATATTAGAACTACACAGTGGAAAGGGGCTGCAATGCCGTTGAGTTGAAAGGCCCTAAAACACCAACAAAAAATGACCCATGGCAGATAAACTGGTCAGTGTTTTCCTGCAGCAAGTAAATGGCACAAGCATAAGCCATAACAGGTACCACTTTAGTTTTAAACAGTAGTAAAGGCTCTTTTTGCATCAAAGTGGACTTAAGCCAAAGGAACAAATATAATAAGGAATTTAGACGTGAGGTTAATAACGAATTATGTTGATAGTTAGACGACTATCAAAGTGAACACCCAACACTGATAACTGGGGCCAGAGGCTGCAGTATGTGTGAACATGTTAATAGCAGAATACCATTTGTGGAGTTCAGCCACTCTTTCTAACAATACTTGAATTGTAGTTATAATATTGGTCAGTGTGCTGGAAAGGCCAATGTTGTTATCATCAGCATATATTCATTTAAACACACCATCCAGAATTTCGGCCACCATAGTGGTGCCAACATTTTACAATAAGGGCCCCAAAACAGACCTCAGGGATACCTCGATCCAGAGAGAGCTAGGGAAGGTTCATCTGTTAATGAGACAACTTTATCCTTTAAGTATGAAACTAGTATGTTCTGAAAGTAAGGGTTGAGACCAGTAGTCAAAAGAAACTGAATTAAGATGTTGTGGGAGATTGTGTCATATGCTTTGAACACAGCAGTTTTCCAGAGTATGAAGGCCTGTCCAATAGTGAAAGCTGGAAGAATATGCTTAACCCTACTGTAGAATGTTCAACACTTTTTTCTTAATCATTGGTCAACAGGGGTCATTTGTGACCCCATGCAGAAGATGGTACTCAAAGTGACAGACAACCTAAGAAAGTTAACATTTGAAGACATTGTCTCAAGAGTCACATAACTTAATATTTAACTTTTAGATAGAACATTAATATTAGACATAAACATTAGTATTTACATAGAATATATCATTTGCATAACTGCATTTTAAAGAAGAGTAATTTCAAAATATATGCACATATGCAGCGGAATCCCCATGTGTGCCCAGGGTAGAATAGGCACACTGCATACCTGCATGTCGTAAGAGGCGACTAAAAGGGGTGACTTTTTCTTGCCCCAGATAGGGCAACACCACTGTCGTCTTTCTCTATGATGTGTTCTGGACAGGACGATACTACCATCATGGTTGTTTGTGTGTTTGGCCTGACTTGTTCTCGTTCGATGTAGGCTCCTCAATGAGGTGACCGTGAATAAACGCCTACCCACGTGTTTGCCATGCGTGGAGACCCGCACCCCTGGGAAAAGCGGATCCTGGTGATTGAGGAGGCGTATGCCCTGCAATGTCTCTTGGCCACTCCACACTGTGAGGTGGCTGACAGACATCGAGGATTAAGGCTGCAGCCTACAGCCCCAACACATCACTTTGGCCATGGCTTCCAGGGAAAACGGGAGGCCAAGGTGGATACCTGGTCTTGGTCAATCGGCCAGGGGCGCATAAGTGGTTATGCCCGCTAGGATTACTGTGAGTGGACCGGCAGTCAACCCCGATGCCTTTGGTCTGGTACTCGGGGATTATGCCACCTTTATGGTATCCTGTCCGAGCGCCCTTGGTGACCCGCATGAGCGTCCCCTTGTTGGGCTCCGTGGTGGGTGAGGCCTGCGGGCAATGAACTTCATAATTTAATCAAATTATGGCAACTTTAAAACAGAGGCTAGGGGCCTCATCTAATAACCCCACCCCTTTGTCTTCTTCTTCTTCTTTCTGGGACTTGTTCTTGTGTTGAGCCTGAAGACAATGGCCTTGGTTCCACCCAACTTAGTGGGCCGAGTGCCGCTAAGCCTTTGGAGACGAGTAGTGCTCCAAACAAGAGGGCACGTTCCCCCAGTAAGCCGTCTGGACCCCGGAACGATTCCGTGCCTCCTACTGCATTGGCACCTGCCCTTAACAAGAGGAAACGACCTCTCAGTCTTAAGGTGCAGGGCTCCACCGCCAATGTGAAGCATGTCCCTGCATCTAAGGAGGCCTTAGGTGCAGTTAAATCCCCTTCCACCCCTTTTTCCTATCCTATCCGGTTTCTTTCCATATCTGGGGAGAATGGTGCAGCTTTGGGGAAGGCGTCGCCCTTCCTTATTGCCAAAGCCATTAAGGGCGTTGCTGGTGACGTGACTTCGATCAAGAAGCTTTGCAATGGCACCTTGTTGGTGGAGGCATCTGCCCCTCACCAGATTGAGGCATTGCTTAAAATGCAGAAACTCGGTGATTTCCCCATTGTGGTCGAACCCCATTGCACCCTTAACACCAGCAGAGGTGTGGTGCAGTGCCCTGACCTATGTGGGGAGTCAGAGGAGAACATAGTGGAGGAGCTCAAGGACCAGGGTGGGGTGGCCGTCCGCCGAACCTTGGTTTGAAGGGATGGAGAATCCCACCCCTCTAACACCTTGGTGCTGACCTTTGGTAGGCCTAAGTTGTCAGAATACATCAGGGCCGGCTACCTCCGCTTGCCAGTACGACCTTTCATTCCAAGCCTCCATCGCTGCTTCAAGTGTCAAAGGTATGGTCATGGCCGGAATCCCTGTTCTGCCAGGGCCATGTGTGGCACTTGTGGGCAGGGAGACCATTCCCCCAAGCCTTGTAAGACTGCACCTTATTGCACCAACTGTCAGGAAAACCATCCCGCCTCGTCTCGAGATTGCCCCACCTGGTTGCCGGAACGTGCCATCCAGGAATTGCATGTCAAGAAGGGTAACAGTTTTCAAGATGCGTGGCGGCTGCTAGCCTTGCGAGGGACGCCAAGTCGTGGCTTGTCCTATGCAGGTGCTACAAAGGTGGCTGCTGTGTCATCTGTCTGCACCCAGACGGACATACTTCCACAACTCCCCCCACTCATCCGTTTTTTGCCCACTCAGGCCCGCAGGGTCCATGGGATACCAGTCTGTGCTAGCATTGGCTGCCAGACAGATCTTGACCCGATGCCAGAGGTTTCTTGTGGTTCCATCACTGCCTCTGGCCCAGCCTCCTTGGAGGCCACAGATGCCTCTCATCAAACAGAGGCATCTGCTTTGAGCAGCCCCCTTCCTGGCTCAGCCCAGCTGGCCCCCTCCATAACGGTGGTGGTGGGTGAGAGAGGTGGGAAGATACCACGCACACCCCCTGCCCCTGCAGTGGGGTGCATGCCTTTGGTTCGTCCACCCAGGCTCTTCAGCCAACAGCAGAAAGCACTGAGTGGCAGCATGCCCCAACTGGGGCGTGATGGGGATTCCTCCTTTGAGATGGAGGAGGAAGACACAATTGTAGGCACCCCTCCCTTTTCTGCTGTGGGATGGAAAAAAAGGGAGGAATAGAAATAAACCTCCTAAGCCCACCTAATGGTGAATCTCCTTCCATGGAACTGTCGAGGTTTTTCCCACAAGAGGGACGAGATCACAATGCTGATCTCACGGCACAACCCCATCTGCATCTCTTTCCAGAAGATCCTCTGCCATAGTGATACCCCACTTTCGTTACAGGGCTATAACATGTATGCAGACACCTGGCAGCAGGGAAGCCCAGTGACTTTGCAGACGCCTCTCCAAGCCCTGGCAGTTACACTGCAACTGAATGTGCCCACCACTCTATGTTCCCTCTACCTGCCTCCTGGGATGGATATCCCATGGGCAGACCTTGACTCCCTCACAGCCCAGCTTCCCAGACCCTTTCTGATTATGGGAGATTTTAATGCCCATAACCCCCGATGGGGCTCAGACAGTCGCAACCTTCAAGGGCTCCTTGTGGAACACGGGGGCCCCCCAATGGCCTCATTGTCCTCAACACAGGTGCCCCCACACATGTGATGACTGCCACTGGTGGTCTTTCCTGTATCGACCTCTCCATCTGCTCTCCTGGGTTGGCGCCAAGTCTGCAATGGGAGGTTCTGTCTGACCCTTGTGGAAGTGACCACTTCTCCATCAGGATTAGCAGTGGAAGTGGGGCATTGCCCCAACAACCACCACGGTGGTGCTTGCGTCGGGCAGACTGGGAGGAGTTTCCTCATCGAATCCACTTTCGCCCACTGCGTGATTTTGATGGCATCAATGATCTAGTGAGCCACTTCACAGAGGTGGTGATCAGGGCGGCATTGGGCTCTGTTCCCCAGAGCTTGTGTAACCCTCCATGAGCACGGGTGCCATGGTGGACGGAGGACTGTCGGAGTGTGATTCGGGCCTGCAGGCGCTCCCTTCGCCTCTTCCAGTCTCATCCAACTGATGCCAATCATGTCAACTACCTCACAGCCCGGGCATATGCACAACGGGTAATCGAGGAGGCCAAACGCTACTCATGGAGTGAGTATGTCTCTTCGCTTACCCACCACACGCCATCCAAGAATGTCTGGGAAAAGCTGAGAAAAATCCAGGGAAGGTACTTACAATCCTCTGGTTCTGGTCTCCTTGTGGAATAGAGACATCTACTTTTGCCTTGTGAGGTGGCTGAGGAGCTGGCAACGACATTTGCAGCCATCTCCACTTCCTAGCTCTACACTGCAGCTTTCATCAAACAGAAAGAAGCAGCAGAACGCATTCCAATTAACTTCTCTGGTGGTGTTGCTGAGGGGTATAACGACCCATTTACCCCTTGGGAGCTGCGAGCAGCTCTAGCACGGGCCTGGGATACTGCCCCTGGTCCTGATAACATCCATTACCAATTGCTACGGCATCTCCCTGAGAATGGTCTTTCCTACCTCCTTGAGGTTTTTAATTATATTTGGCAGCAGCACGACATCCCTGTAGGCTGGCGGGAGGCTATCATCATTCCCCTCCCAAAACCTGGAAAGGATAGTACCTTACCCACGAATTACAGGCCCATATCTTTGACGAGCTGTCTGTGTCAAACCATGGAATGCATGGTTAACTGGTGCTTGGTGTGGTATCTGGTGTGACACAACTTTCTCTCCAATGCCCAATGTGGCTTCCGTGCAGGCAGGTCTCTGGTGGATCATTTGATCTCACTGGAGACAGCAGTACGTGAGGCCTTTCTCCACCGACAGCACTTGGTGGTTATCTTCTTTGATGTGGAGAAGGCGTATGATACCACTTGGCGCCATGGCATATATTTGAGACCTTGCACCAGTGGGGGGTCAGGGGTAATTTGCCCGTCTTGCTCCATAGTTTTTTGTCCAACCGGACCTTTAGAGTGTGTGTGGGTAACACCTACTCCTCCGCCTTTTTGCAGGAGAATGGTGTCCCACAGGGGTGCATCCTCAGTGTGACGCTCTTTGCTGTTGCGGTGAACGGTTTTCTCTCCTCCATTCCCCCCCCCCCCCGGTACAACCGTCCCTATTGCTGGACGACTTTTCCATCTGGTACCGGGGTGCCACAATGCATGGCATAGAGCATCAGCTGCAACTGGCCCTCAATAGTGCCAATGAGTTCTCCACCTCACATGGCTATAAATTCTCCCCTGAGAAAACAACCGTCATGCACTTCTGTCATAAGCGAGGGCTTCATCCTGAGCCTCAGCTTACCCTGAATGGGCACCTCTTCCCAGTTGTAGAGGCAGCCCGGTTTCTTGGTGTCCGTTTTGACAGCCGTCTGACATGGGTCCTACACTTGAAGGAGCTCAGGGCTAAGTGCCTTCGCTCCCTTAATATTCTGCGGTGCCTGCAGGGAACTGGTTTTGGGGCAGATCGAACGGTGATGCTTCGATTATACCGATCACTCGTTCGATCACGACTCGACTATGGCTGTAGTGTTTATGGCCTGGCCGCTCCATCTACTCTCCGGATGCTGGACAGTGTTCATCATGCTGGCCTCTGGTTGTCTATTGGTGCTTTCCGCACAAGTCCCGTGCTCAGCCTTTATGCTGAATCTGGTGAGCCGCCACTGACTGTAAGGTGGCAGTGCTTAGCAGCTGCATATATTTTGCAGCTGAAAGGTCAGCCACAGCACCCTACACACCCAGTCGTTTTTAGTCGCACTCTGCGACGACCATTCGATCGCCAGCCAGGGGTTCCCCCTCCATTTGGCATGCGGTGGATGGATGGTCTCACTGGGCCTCGTGTGACCCTGCCTAGGGTGCAGCCTATACTACCGGCCTCTGTGCCGCCCTGGACAGTACCTGAGCCGATTTTTAATTTGACACTCACTGCCTTCCCCAAAGCCAGTACCGATAGGTCAGTGTACCAGCAAGAGTTTGGATGCCTCTCTCTGACCTATCAGGGCCATGTTTTTGTTTACACGGATGGGTCGAAGGATGGCACCTCTGTGGGTTGGTCAGTCTTTACAACTGGTCATCTGATAGGGGGCCGCCTTCCAGGCATCACCAGTGTCTTAACTGCAGAGCTTACAGCTCTGCACAGGGCACTGGAACTCATCCAATTTTTGAACCACCGACACTTTGTGGTTGCGACTGACTCCCTATCCTCCCTACAGCTATTGCACACCCTGTATAGAAGGAATACCATCGTCCAGGGTGTTCACAGTTTGCTGCTCATGATTCGTCAGCAGGGCAAGACAGTTTTGTTTATGTGGGTCCCGGGGCATGTTGGCATCATGGGGAATGAGAGGGCTGATGCCCATGCCCGTCATGTGGCCCGCCTACCAGATGTTCCTGACACTACTGTCCCCTACTCTGATGCTCTCCCGATGGTGTGGTGGGCTGTCCATGAGCAATGGCATTACCAGTGGTTTGCGGAGGCCACCAACAATCTCCACACCCTGAAGGACACCCCAGTGCACTGGGCGTCCTCATGCTGCCTGTCACAGAGGGAGGCGGTTGGGCTTTCTCATCTGTGAATCGGTCACACGTTCCTCACCCACTCCTACATATTATGGGGTGAGGATGAACCATGATGTGATTGCTGTTGGGAGCCTCTCACAGTGGCACACATCTCCAGTTACTGTGAGAGATACCGTGAACTTAAATACCGACTGGGGGTCAGTCCAGAGCTCTCTAACTCCCTGGGGGATAACCCCCAGGGAGTTGAGAGCTCTCTCGTATTTGTGAAAGAGGCTGGCCTCTTTCACAAAATCTAATACAAATGCTTTTGCATTTTCTTTTTGTGTGTTTTGGCTTTGGCCTCTTTATGATTGTATCCGTTTTGGCTTTTGCTTTTTATCTCTCTGTTTGTTTGGCTTTTGCCTTCTTTGTATTTTTGTCTGTTTAGGCTTTTCCCTACTTTTTTGTGTTTGTTGTTGGCCTTTGCCCTTACTTTTTGTCTGTTATTTGTTTGGCTGTTACCTTTTGTTTTGTTAATTTTATTGGGGTTTTGCCATTATTTATTTTCACCATGGTGGGATGGCCACTTACACCGTGGTGATTGTCTTTCTGGGCCCTAATGACCATTGAAGTTGATGGGCCTTAAAACACAAACGAACGAACAACGAACGAACAACGAACCCACTTGGTTCTCCCTTAATTATGGTGAATAACTTCAGGAGAATTCCCATGATCAATAGTATTGCAACTGCTTTATGGAACCTGTAAAGAAAATGGGATGTTATTCCTTTTCCTTTTGTTTTTCAAATAATGACAATAATTTGAACATTTGCTCTAAGATTGCCTTTTCAGTTTGTGGTGGGGAATCAGGTTCTGCACTGGGTTTATTTGGTTTCTCTGGAATATTTTCTGGAAGAGTCTCTAATTCCATATTAGGTTCTGGGTTAGTTTCTTCTAACCTAACTCATTCCATCTCCCTTACATTTTCATGCTCTTTGGTGCTAATGGCCTTCTCATTTGTGTTGTTTCCTCTTTTTTTTCTCTTTATTCAGACTTCTTTTTCCGTTTCCCTATTTATTTCCCTCCTATCCAAGTAGCTCCCTTTGATATCTGTCTAGAGCCATCTTGTAAAGAGTCCATTTTCCAGTCATACTGAAAACGTTATAATTTATCCTTGGTAATATTCTTTGTGACTGGGTAATAGGTTCCTCTTTTTCCCTAACAACTTCCTGACCTTGAACAACCTGGAGATCATCCATAGACGCCTGAGTCAATTTCCCAGGTCACGAGTCTGGGGTAAAACTGGCTTCATTTTCGGAGAGGATTGCCATGGATTGTTCTGTAGTCAGTGCCTGTGCCTCTACCCGTGTGTGCCCGGGGTAGAATAGGCACACTGCATACCTGCATGTCGTAAGAGGCGACAAAACGGGGTGACTTTTTCTTGCCCCTGACTGAACAACACCACTATCGTCTTTGTCTACGACATGTTCTGGACAGGACGATACCAACATCGTGGTTGTTCCAGTGTTCGGTCTGACTTGTTCTCGGTCGACGTAGGCTCCTCACTGAGGTGACCGTAAACAAACGCCTACCCACGTGTTTGCCGTGCGTGGAGACCCGTACCCAGGGAAAAGCGGATCCTGGTGGTTGAGGAGGCGCATGCCCTGCGATGTCTCTTGGCCACTCCACACTGGTGAGGTGGCTGACAGACATCGGGGACTAGGGTTGCGACCCACAGCCTCCAAAACATCACTTTGGCCACAGCTTCCAGGGAAAACGGGAGGCCAAGGCAGTAGCTCGGTCTTGGTCAATCGGCTGGGGGCGCATAAGTGGTTATGCCTCCTAGGGTGACCGTAAGTGGACCGGCAGTCAACCCCGATGCCAATGGTCCGGTACTCGGGGATTATGCCACCCTAACGGTATCCTGTCCGAG
>JAAFCE010001963.1:18411193-18454332 GCA_013389805.1 Trigoniulus corallinus | reverse complement strand
CCTCGTGCCGCCAATCGCGGAGGGAGGAGGTTGTGCTTGCTCGGCTGAGATTCGGCCACACCTTCCTCACCCACTCTTGCATTCTATGGGGTGAGGATCAGCCATGGTGTGACTTCTGTTGGGAGCCTCTCACAGTGGCGCACATCTTTAGTCACTGTGAGAGATACCGAGAACTTAGGTGGCGACTGGGAGTCAGCGCAGAGCTCTCCACATCACTTGGGGATAACCCTCAGGCAGTGGAGAGCTCGCTAGTATTTGTGAAAGAGGCTGGCCTCTTTCACAAAATTTGAATTATGTGCCATTTCTTTTAGGCCCTTTTTGTAATTATTTTTGAATTATATGGCTTTTGCCTTTTTGTTTCTGTATTCGTTTTGGCTTTTGCCACATTTATTGTACTGTCTGTTTTGGCTTTTGCCACAATTATTATTCTGTCTTTTTTGGCTTTTGCCTTTTTATTTCAGTGTTTGTCTTGGCTTTTGCCACATTTATTTTTCTCTCTGTTTTGGCTTTTGCCACTTTTATTGTTGTGTCTTTTTTGGCTTTTGCCTGTATTTCTTTTCTGAATAATTATTAGGCTATTGCATTTTTATTGTTATTACTTTTATTGGCCTTTTGCTCTTTTTATTGCCATCATGGTGGGATGGCCATTTACACCCCCACCATGGTGATGTGTCTTTCTGGGCCCTAATGACCTTTGTAGTTGATGGGCCCTAAAGCAACAACAAAACAAAAAACAAAACAAACAAAATCACGCTGGCATCCGGTTGTCCATTGGGGCGTTCCGCACAAGTCCAGTACTCAGCCTTTATGCTGAGGCTGGTGAGCCACCATTGACTGTGCGGCGGCAGTGCCTGGCAGCTGCATACATTTTGCGGCTGAAGGGTCAGCCACAGCACCCTACCCACCCAGCCGTCTTTAGTGACATTGTGAGACGGCCATTCAACCGCCGCCAGGGGGTTCCCCCTCCATTCGGTGTGCGTTGGATGGACTGTCTTGCCGGCCTGGGTGTGACTCTACCTAGGGTGCAGCCTGTACTGCCGGCCTCTGTGCCGCCCTGGACAATGCCAGAGCCAAGTTTAAATTTAATGCTTGCAGCCTTACCCAAAACCAGTACCGATAGGTCATTGTACCAACAAGAGTTCGGACGCCTCTCTTGGACCTATCGAGGCCATGTTTTTATTTACACGGATGGGTCGAAGGATGGTTCCTATGTGGGTTGGTCAGTCTTTACAACTGGTCATCTCATAGGGGGCCGCCTTCCAGGCGTTGCCAGTGTCTTAACTGCAGAACTCACAGCTCTGCACAGGGCACTGGAACTCATCCTAGTATTGCATAACAGACACTTTGTTGTTGCGACTGACTCCCTATGCTCCCTTCGGCTGTTGCACACCCTGTATGGCAGACATGCCATCGTCCAGGGTGTGCACAGACTGCTGCTTGTGATTCATAAGCAGGGCAAGACAGTGTTGTTTATGTGGGTCCCGGGGCATGTTGGCATCGTCGGCAACGAGATGGCAGATGCCCACGCCCGTCAGGTGGCCCACATGCCAGAAATCCCTGACACTGCTGTCCCCTCCTCCGACGCTCTCCCGATGGTGCGGCGGGCCGTCCACGACCAATGGCGGGCCCAGTGGTTTGCGGAGACCACGAACAAACTCCGCACACTGAAGGACACTCCAGTGCACTGGGTGTCCTCGTGCCGCCAATCGCGGAGGGAGGAGGTTGTGCTTGCTCGGCTGTGAATCGGTCACACCTTCCTCACCCACTCTTACATTCTACGGGGTGAGGATCAGCCATGGTGTGACTTCTGTTGGGAGCCTCTCACAGTGGCACACATCTTTAGTCACTGTGAGAGATACCAAGAACTTAGATGCCGACTGGGAGTCAGCGCAGAGCTCTCCACATCACTTGGGGATAACCCTCAGGCAGTGGAGAGCTTGCTAGTATTTGTGAAAGAGGCTGGCCTCTTTCACAAAATTTGAATTTTATGATATTTCTTTTAGACGCCTTTTCTAATTATTTTTGAATTATATGGCTTTTGCTTTTTGTGTCTGTATTCGTTTTGGCCTTTGCCACATTTATTGTAATGTCTGTTTTGGCTTTTGCCACAATTATTATTCTGTCTGTTTTGGCTTTTGCCTTTTTATTTCTGTGTTTGTCTTTTCTTTTGCCACATTTATTCTTCTCTGTTTTGGCTTTTGCCACTTTTCTTGTTATGTATGTTTTGGCTTTTGCCTTTTTATGTCTGTTTCGGCTTTTACCTTTATTTATATGTCTGTTTTGGCTTTTGCCTGTATTTCTTTTTTGAGTAATTATTAGGCTATTGCGTTTTTATTGTTATTACTTTTAATGGCCTTTTGCCCTTTTTATTGCCATCATGGTGGGATGGCCTTTTACACCTCCACAATGGTGATGTGTCTTTCTGGGCCCTAATGACCTTTGTAGTTGATGGGCCCTAAAGCAACAACAAACAATTAAAAAGCCTTTCAGTGTAGAGAATTTAACACAGGATATGAAGGTTTACAATTTAAAGATGTCATCTGTTAGGCAACGTGTTGAATGGGGCTTTAGGAATTTATGCAATTTATTTGCATTTAATGATTTGCATTTAATGAATTTTCAAACAACATTTATCATCCATATATAAAGTTTCCATCATTCTTCTTAATTCTTATACAGCTTTATAAACAAACCAGGTCAGTAGTTATTTTCATTGTCTTCCACCATCATTGAAAGAGTATTTAAATGTGGAGAGTTAAAGAATATGTACAAACATATTTAACCATGTTAAATGCATTTATTATCTTTAAAGTGTTTTTGAAATATAACAATAAATGATAAATAAACATTAATTGTGAGGTTTATTCTGTTGATTGTCACCATCCAAGGACATGACTGTTTTTCTTAGTTCATCTCCTGGTAATAAAAAAATTAGTAGACTATAGATTGTATGTAGAAATGAGCAACAAATATCATTTCTACCTGTGTATGGCAAAACCTGGGTCGAATACAAATTCAAACTTATAGGTTGTAGTATGGAACTCTGAGGTAGTATATTTTCATTATGGCAATCACATAACTCCTGCAGAAGATGTTCTCTCTCCAAGTATTCCTCCTGGGTCCCACATCTGTGTTAATAAATAATCACCATCACATCAAAAAAGCAGATACATGTCAAATGCATGTCGAGTACATGTCAGTTGTTCACTAATAATAAACAATGCTATAAGCATGTATAGTTATTTTGTACCAATTGCTAGATTAAATGGGCACAAAATACCGTAAAATTTCACGTAAAGCCTGCACCTCAAATATAGTCCGCGTTAGCGATCCCTATGTTTCAAATATAGTCCGCACCCATGTATAGTCCACACTTTCAAATTCCTACTGTAGCCAGTGGCTCAACTTGTAGGGGAATGGGATCAAATCAATTTGAACATGAAATGTGCATTTTTATATTGCATTATCGTATAAATAAGAACGTACTGTGTAAAATCATGTTGTTAAGTGTAATAAAATGTTCAGAAAATGAAGAGCAGCTTTCATTGAGAACCCTGGGTTTCATTTATAGTCCGCACTCATATATAGCCCACCCTCGCATATAGTCTGCACTAAATGACCCTATGTTTCGCGTATAATCCGTGGGCACTACGTGAGATTTTACAGTATGCTACTTTGTGTTGATTTTCTTTGTCATATGAAATATAAATAAATTGTACTCACTTTCTTAGGTTGACTTTGTCTTCCCTTTTGAATACCTTCAGCAAGTGTAGTGTGGGTTCTTTCACTGCTCGACTACTCATTGGTTGTTTGCCGATGTCATACATGTTTTTAGCGACAACATCCCAAAGATTGTTTTCTAATTTTGGGTTGGCATTAAGTACCTCCTTAATTAAGCAAATATCCAAAAATGGAGTGAAACGTAATCGTTTGAATATTATCGCTTCACTCATTTTTGGCATTCGACGCTATATCCTATGGTCCTCTGTAGGTCAGGCAACTCCTATGCCTAATCCTACGTGTTCCGTATCTGATGCTGATTTTTGTGCCTGCACGTTTCCATTTCCATCTGCTAGCCATGACCTACGTCAGCCCCTCTCACAAAGAAAAGCCATTTCTTCTGCTTTGGTGTCACCCGGTGCACCCTGCACCCCCCTAGTGATGCCACTGGTAACAGAACAAATATATTTGACTCGGGTAGAAGATGGGTGTTGCATTAAATCATTAACTCAGGTCTTGGAAGCAATGTAAAGAAGAATCCAATATTTAATAAACCCTAGAGTCCCAGCATGGAGGTTGCCAGTGACTTTATGCATCTTAAACTGCATCATATCTTTATGATCAAGTTGACTGGCATGGTGGTACAGAAGCCAACAGTATAGGCTCCACCCCAGGAAGTCATATCCAGGCAGGCTAGACCATCCAACCACCACATACAGGTTGTTAAAAGCACCTGGGTCAGTAGAGAGACCAAAGCAAATGTGGGAGTGGGAGCAGCTAGCATGGTAGTGTGTGGGGGGGAACAAGGATCTGGTGGGAGATGTGTGGGAGTGGAACGGCTAGAGCCTACAGACCCAACCCTGCCACAAGCGAATGATAATTGATATGATATCATGCTTTGGCATCTTTTTATATCACCAGAAACTTAAATTTAAGATTTTACCTTCCAAAGGCTTTTCATATAGTCAGAATATCTCTAAGCATTATATTTATGCAAAATAATTTCTTCTAAAAATTTGGCTAAATTGTGGGGTTGAGAAAAACTAGGAAAAGAAGGAACTTTGGAAAAGAAAGGAATTGAGAAGGTCTGATATTTTCTTAAACCTTCAAACCTTCAACCCTTCAACCTCTTCTCAACCCTTCAACCTCTCAACAACCTCAACTTTTTCAAACCCCCTATTTTTAGTTTTGGACTGTCCTACCTTTTACCTCCCATGTGTCATCTTTTGTGGCAAGCACTAAAGCACTAATAGTCACTTGATTTGCATTTCAGTAGTCGTTTGCAATTGCTACAGCACTAGGTAATGGATTATTTCGAACCTGATGGGCAATGGAACGTTTTGCAACATCTGAAAGTAATTTTGGCAAACACAACAAGAGACATTTTTGATTTTTCCAGTGTCTTTATACTTCTTGATGATTCCTTTCACAGTCGGTAATGGTCTATCCAACATTTCAGCTATTTTGGCAAACGTTTTTCCTTCCTTCATTAATTTATTTTACAATAAGCTTTTGTAATTCTGCACATGTTTCTCTTCTTGTCGCCATTTTGGATTTGTAGAATATAAAACTTTGCAGGAAATAATTCCAAAGTTCATTCCAAATGTTCTTTCTAGCTGCAGGGTGAATGTACTGTAAGCAAAATTCATTTGCTGAATAACTTAATTTACGTAGTTAATTTCAAGTGGATGTTCACTTTTAACTCTCAAAAAATGACAAATTTAGGAATTTTTTTTTATGTTTGTTTATTAATTATTTTATTTTATTTTATGAAGTAATACAACTTACAGCTGTAAGTTAAAAAATAACTTTGAAATTCCATTGAATTGTTTTTTTTTAAATATAAATGTGGACACTTGGATGTTGGATGTACACTTTTGGTTCTCACTGTATCTTTGAATCGTTTTGAATTCTATCAGCTCGTGGCACCCCACTCATGTAGTGCAGCATTTGCATCTCTGCCACTTGCATTTGCCTTTCATGGTTCTTCCTAGCTCCCCAACATTCTGAGCCATATATTTTCATCCAAAATAAACATGATAAATTCTAAATGGAATGTCATGGTGTTTGCCATGCCCTTAAACATTGAAATTCATATCATTCTTCAATATAAGCAATATATTTTATAGTAGGTATTTACCTTTATTTATTAATGCAACTAGCAACCTTGGATGATGATATTTACATATTGCTTTAATACAGCTTTATTTATCCATTGTAGAGGACCATACCTTTTCATCCTGGTATTGGACGAACTGCTGACGGGAGTAAGAGAATAGCCCCCCCTAGTGCTTGGCATTTGTGGACGATATAGGAAAACTTGGTGACTGCAGAGGACAGATAAAAAAGGGACTAAACGATATTGAGGGGCAATAGAACAGGGAGGGCTAATGATAAACATGAAGACAGGGTATTTAGCTTTCAATTGGGATGAACAGTAAAATGACGGTGATGTACGTTCGAGGAGCAAACTGGTGACAAAGTTGCAAGAGGTGAAGTACTTAAGATCAACGTTCCAAAGCAATGGAGAGATAGACTCTGATGTGACACGTAGAATCAGTGGGCAAGGGGGTGGCTGAAGTGGAGACAGTTAAGCGGAGTCCTGTGTAATAAAAGGATCCCTATCTAGTTGAAAGGGAGTTCTACAGGACAGTGGTTAGAGTAGCTATGCTATATGGATCCGAGTACTGGGCAGCGAGGAAGAGCCACGTAAATAGAATGCGAGTAGCCCAGATGCAAATGCTGTGGCGCATGTGTGGCATGTTGAAAGCTGATAGAATTAGGAAGGAGCATATATGGAACACCTGTGGTGGACATTGCCAAAAAAATTAGGGAGAGTAGGCTGAGGCGGTATGGACACGTCATGCAAAGAGGGGAAGAGGAGCTCGTCAGTTTAATTCCAGGAATGCAGGTGGTCAGTAGCACCATGGGCAGGGGGAGACCAAAGCAGATGTGGGAAATGGTTGTCCGTAAGGATATGGACAGTGTGTAGGGTTGACTGGGACCTGGCGAGAGATAGATGAGAGTGGAGGGCTAGAACCCACAGACCCGACCCTGCCACAGGTGGGATAAAGGTATGATGATGATGTAGTAAGCACAGAAGCAAGTGTAGAAAGTGTTCAAGCTGTTTAAAGTTTATGTTGAATTGTAAGTGTTCCTTGTAGTAAAATGTCACAGTTTACTGTTCCCTGACTTCAAAAAGATTGAGATGTGTGGCCACGTTGCGTTGGACAGACCAGTTCCCATTAGATCACTGAAGTTAAGCAGTGCACACCCATGTCAATACCAACTTGGGTGGTTGGTAAAGAATGTTGGGTGCTGCAAATTAATCCTCGTCCTCATCCTTTCAGCTACCTCCTCATCTCCTGTGGGCAGGCTCCTAAGGGGTTTGACCTGTTATGGCTGCCTGGCTTACACCCCAACACACAAACTAATCCAAACAAATCCAATTTATTGTATTACACTTATTGTGCCATACGTCAGACACCATGCAATATTAAAACTGACAAAGCATTAATTTACCTACCAAAATTTATAGTTTGGTTGCAAAATGGGGTGTTGAAACAGTAGGGTAGGCAGGCATCCCCCCACAGACAACCAGCCAATATTCCTGCAGGTTCCATATGCCTGGCTGGGGTGTTTCCAGTCATAGCATGTTCAATGGACCCACAGACCCAACCCTTCCACAGGCTGGATAAGGGTGTGATGATTATGATACCAGTACCGCTGTGTGGCATTAAAGGGTTAATCATTAAAATCACTTCCAGACAGTTTCAATATAAACGGCATGAGCTGAAAGGTGAAAGGTGTGCCATTTATTATAATAATTATGGTAATAACTATAAAGATGGATAACTTCAGCAAATGTATACTATTGTATTTCTTTAATTTTTTCTGCTTGTAGAATTGTAGCAAATATTATATTCTTTCAATTCCTTTAATGATTTAGACTTTAAAGATTTTAGTAGTTCTTCACAGCTCTCTAATTAATATGAATAATTTAAAGTGACAAATTCAATAATATAGTGTTTCTTAAAATCCTATAATTAATTAATGTTACCTATTCATTAAATTATTAATATGCTGTTGAAATACATAATTGAAATAAAAAGTATCTTTACCTCCAAATGCAATTATCCAGGCATTGAAATATTTATTTTCTATGTTTTTATCAAAAGCTGGATCTATAGTAGCTCTCCTTCACTTATATCTACATTATTTGTTCTTTGACATGCCTAAAATGTGATACCATTGTTTTTTTTCTTTCTTGAGATCAACAGATGGACACATAGTTTCTCATTTTAAACTTAGTGTTAGATAAGATACCATAAATTCTCACGTAATGCCCACTGATTATATGCCAAACATAGGGTCTTTTAGTTTTGACTATATGCAAGGGCAGACTATATATGAGTGCAGACTTTAAATGAAACCAAGGGTTCTCAGTGAAAGCTGCTTCTCACATTCTGGACATTTTATTACACTGAACAACACGACTTTACACAGAACATTCTTGTTTATATGATAATGCAACATAAAATCTTTCACATTTCAATTTCGTCATCAGAGCAATCTGACATTTCATGTTCAAATGAATTTGATCCAAATTCAAATTCATTGCTCCTACAAGTTGTGCCACTGGCTGCAGTAAGAATTTTAAAGTGCAGACTATACATGATTGCAGACTATACATGAGTGCAGACTATATTTGAAACATACCCATTTCTAATGCTGACTATAGACTGGTGCAGACTATATTTGAGATGTGGACTTTATGTGAGATTTTATGGTATATTAGATATTTTTAAACTTAGTGTTATATAATACTGGATTTACACATTCATGAATACGACGAGGGGAGTGGAAAGGCAAGCATGTTCGATGAATGTGTGAATACTACATTCATCATTCACTTCGTGGTTTGCCTCACCATTCGTGGCGCTCGTGTTGAAAGTGGTTTTTTTTACACAAGTCAAACAGCACGAGTGTTATCTTGTGGTTATACTCACAAGATGAACTAATCTAAAAATAGAAATAAAAAGGGGTGTAGTGCACCAGTGGGTGAAAAGGTCTCAAAATAAAAACTCCTACTTACCCTTAACTCTCTTAAGAGCATCCCCTTCTAATTTTGTGGGAAGAACAGGTCTTGAAATGATGCCCTGAAAGTTCCCTAAGTCCTACTCACCTTTGACCTAAAACTGAGAAAAAGAAATAAAAAATTAAAACATAAAGGAAATAACAAAAAATAGAAAGACTTACTGAGCATGCTCCCGAGATGATGAGATAACAATGATCTCTTAAGATGACTCATGGATCCTACAAACCTTTTAAAAAATCCCAGGACCTGTCACCTGAAAGGCAATTAATTATCAGTTAAAGTGACATTTGGTACAAGAAAAGCTATTAAAAAGACAAATTAAAAGTAAATTTTATTACCCTCCAGAGGATTGGAAAAGAATAGTAAGACAAAGTAACCCCTTTTTTTTCCTCCTTTATAAAATAAACAAAATCGCGCATGCACATTGCAAGAAATTAAAAAGGGACCAAAAAATTATAAGTGACCCAGGGTTGGACCACCCTAAAAGGGACTGTCAAGAAATTCTTAACCATGTGAAAAGGTTATAAAAGGAAGAACAGAGAACAAAGAAAGACAGAGCAACAACGAAAGAGAGAAGATACATCAGAGCAGTGATTAATAATTCTAATCTGAAATTCCTTACTAAAATCAAGAAGAAGAAGTTAATACCATTAACGAACTCTATCTATAAACCCTTCCGGACAGTGTGTGAACCACTTAGTGCAAAGACTTAAAAAAATTAGAACATCGACTCACCGATAATACAATTGGTGCTGTTTTTTAGTGAGTGCAAGAACAGAACAAAAATTTGGATTTTCTTAAATACATAAAGTGAATGACAGATAAACTATAAAAACAAATTTCAAGAAAAAATCAAACCAACCAGTACATGCCAGGAGGCAGCCATTTCCAGAAATCGCTTGCATCAGACAAGTGGTGCCATCTAACGGAAGACCAACAACAGTGTTCCTGTAAAGGTAGGGAAAATGGAAAAATTTAATTCATATTTTTCGAGAAAAATCCCTAAATCGAGAAAAAATAAGAAAAGAAAACAAAAAACTAAAGAAGATTAAAGATGTGAATTGGAAAAAGGAAAACCAAAAAGGAAAGGCCCTGTTAAGATAATGACTGGAATTTTTCTCTTTATAGCTGGCCCTAGAGCGAGAGGGAAGCTAACTCACCGCTTTTATGTCAATTGAATAAAGTTAACGGAATACAATAAACCTAATACATGAATGATTTAAATGTATTAAAAATCGAGCATGTTACTAAATCAATCACATACATTATAGTTACACGCAATTAATGCCTTTAAGAGAAGGGAATCTATCAGTAAATTGAATGATCAATTAATGTGTTGCAATTAAATTGTAGCACAATTTTTTATTTTTACTTTTATTATTATTATTATCTTTACATATAAACATATATAAATTCATATATTATCATTTATATAACCTAAAATTAAGTGTTAGTGGAATTAGTATAATCGATAACTTGGATCCAAGGATTAAGAACTAGTGATTTGAATTCATGTTACTTTATTATTGTGACCATAACAATTTGAAGTTGACGACTTTATTCTTATTCAAAAGGAAGGAGAATTTTGTATGTTCAAACTGTTGATTGTCTAAATAAAGATTCATATGATTAAAAAATTGGGAGAATAAAAGTAGGAATCGTAACCCTTATTGAGTTCAAGTTGATCATTGTCGCATCTAATTCCTATAACCGGGTACAACCCCGCAACGAACCTATAAAAAACTTCAACATTAATTTCGGTTGATAATAAATAAATAATATAAATACAACCAGAAGATAACACGAGTGACCTGAGGCAATTCGAGAATGGCCAGTTGGCGAGACAATACAAGTCAAAGGGCACTAGTGACATGGTGATTGGAGAATGACCATCTGACGAGACGTTTGGCAAACGCGAGAACAGTCATTCTTCATCCAAAGTATGAATGCAAACATTTTGACGAAAGTCTCACCTCACCATTCAACTCGTCTCTTTTGCAAATGTGTAAATGTGGTATAAGACATATTAAGATTAATTGAAAATACTTCTATTCCCCTCAATGGGCACAGAATAAAGAAAACTTTCCATGAACAACAAAATTATGAAATGTAGCTTATTAAAGGTGACTACCACTCCAATTGGTTGTCATGACCATTCATCATCATCATCATTCCCTTATCCCACCTGTGGTGTGGTCGGGCCTGTGGGTTCTAGCCTTCCATGAGGTCCCTGACCACCCCACACACTGCCATGTCCCTCTGGACACCCATGTCTGCTTTGGTCTCCCTCTACCCCTGTCTCCCTCTTCCTCTTCCCTTCTTCTCATTGCGGGAGTGGCGAGTTGCATTGGACACACCAGTTCTCGTCTGATCACTGAAGTTAAGCAATGCAAGCCCAGTTAGTACTGACATGGGTGGTCGCTTGGGAAAGCTGGGTACTGCTAATACCAAATAATCGTTGATTAGTGTAGTGTCTGTGCAGTATATGCATTAGAACTATACAGTGGACGGGTCTCTAATGACCTTGTAGTTGATGGGACCTTAAACTCCAACAAACAACAACAACAATTCTTCTCACTGCGTGTCCATACCACATCAGCCTATTCTCCGTCATCGTTTTGGGCAATGTCCACCACCCCAAGCTACCTGTAGTGTATGCATTCCTAATTCTGTCTACTCTCGACATCCTACACGTGTACTGTGGGATTCGCATCTCACCTACTTGCATGCTATTTACATGGCTTTTCTTCACTACCCAACACTGATCCATATAGCATAGCTGGCCTAACCCCTGTCCTGTAAAACTTCCCTTTCAACTTGATTGGGACCCTCCTATCACACAGGACTCCACTTGCCTGTTTCCATTCAACCACCACATGATTCTACAGGTTACATCTGAGTCGAATTCCCCATTACTGTGGAACATTGATCCTAAGTACTTTACCTGCTGTACCATTTTCACCAGTTTGCCCCTCGAGCACATGTCCCCATTGTTTTCCTGACCATCCCAGTTGAAACCTAGATACTCTGTCTTTATGCTAATCTTTAGCCCCCCTTTCCATTGCTCCTCTTATTATCCTGTTCTCTGCAGTCACTAATCTTCCCTAAATCATTGGCAAATGCCAGGCACTGAGGGGCCCATTCTCCTACACCTGTCAGCAGTTCATCCATCACCAGGATGAAAATATATGGACTACGTGCTGAACCTTGGTGCACCCCAACTCTCACTGTAAAGTCCCCAGTGTTTCCCCAAAGTGTCCATGCCCTGGCTATGGAGCCATCATACATATCCTGGATTATTCTAATAAACCCTTTTTCCACCCCCTTTTCATAATACTTCCCACACTACCTGTCGTTTAAAGGCCTTCTCCAGGTCGATAAAGATGGCATGGAGGTCCTTGTTTGCTGCCCTATACTTTTCTACCATCTTCCTCGACCTGAAGAAGGCCTTTTACAGTGTTCAACAACATTGTGGACCTACCTGGTATAATCCCAAACCGATTTCCACAGACACACATTTACCCAGAGGCGACGTTCCATTACTCTCTCTCCCAGAACTCATGGAGTGCCTCATTAGCTTTATACCTCTATAGTTGCCACAGTCTTGGACATCCCCTTTACCCTTGTAGAGTGGTACTATCAAATTCTCATGCCATGCAGATGGCATTCTATCTCCACTCTCTATCTTATTGAAACGTTTCCCTAGCCACTTGGTACCTGTCCTCCCTAGACTATGCCATACTTGAATGGGAATTTGATCAGGACCTACAGCTTTTTGACCTTTCACCCTGGCTGCTTCCTCCTCAGTTACGAAGTCCACAGCCCCTGCTGTTGCAGAATTGGTGGCAATGTCCTCATCTCCCGCACTTCATTCAAGAGGTTTTGGAAGTACTCCTCCCACCTCCTCTTTACCTTCATCAGAGAGAGCAGAACCCTATCAATTCCATCCTTCACTGCTATGGTTCGAGGTAAATATTTTGTGGCCCTATCTCTAGCGTTGACCAGTTTGGAAACTTCTCTCTCCCCTGCTCATATCCCTCTCTCCTAACTGCTCATACAGGGCCTCATACTTCTGGTGCTTGGCCAGGGCAATCTTCCTCCTAGCAGTGGTCTTGGACTGCCTGTACTGGGTTTTTGACTTCTGTCTCTTATCTCCTGCCACCTGTGGAAAGCAGCCTTTTTTTGTTATGATGGCTGCTTCTACCTCCTTATTCCACCACCATGTTTGCCTATTACCCTTGACTGTGCCTCCCACTATACACTGCACCAAGATGGCTTTCCCACAGGCTCTAATTTTTTGGGCAACCATGTCCCCCATTGTAAAAATTGCTCTGTTTTGGTGTTCAGGTGGTGGAAACTACCTGATGACCTGCTCTCCTTTCCAAGATGTGCCTTGCCTGGCCAGATTTTTTTTTGAAAATTCTCACTGGGGAGTGCCCAGCAATCATGAATCTCTGGTCTATGCTGCCCTCTAACCATAATCAAATCTATTTGTGACATCCCTTGTGCTTGTCCCTCTTTCTAAACCATGTATTTGCCAATGCAAGGCCAAGTGCATTATCTGTGTCAAGGATTCACAGCCCATCTTTGCTACCTGTTAAATACCCCCATCCCCCCAGGAACCTCCCCATAGCCCTGGTATCTTCCCCTGCATGGCCATTAAAGTCCCACTGATAACTAAGTGCTCATTCTGCTGACATTGCCCTACCTGAGCCTCCAGTGAGTGCACCAAGTCCTCAAACTCTGTGCTGTTGGTTCCAGGGTTATCCTGCACAGTCTTGCTTCCTACTGTAGACTTCCAGGGTTGGTGTAGATGGTCCTCTTCAAGATCTTCTGTTGTGGCATCCTCCTAGGGCAGGAACTTGATGTGGATCACATATCCAGGGAGAGCATCAGTTTTTCTCTAAGTCTGTATTTATGCCCAGTGTTCCTTAGCACATTGGCATCACTTCTTGTATTAGATCCTCACTCTCTTAGCATCTCCTCTGGCATACATTCCCATTCTCTCCCTTCTCTCCCTCTGCATTCGTTTTTAATATTCCTGGTATTTTTCTTCTATTGGTATCAAGGAGGGGTTTTTTAATTAAGGGTGGTTTGCAGCTGCTTAATATTAAAGGTTTTTAACCCTACTCAATTGATTTTAATCAGGGTGGCTATTTATCTTACATGAAAGCATAATAAAGTACCGTATTTATTCCAATATTTCATGGCGTTTTTGGTGTGGCACTTACTAGAGGGCGGCGTTTATTAGAAGGTGGTGCTTATTAATTTTGTGATCCCTCATAGATGATAATGCTGGATGGTAAAATAACAGTGTCATATTTTCTAGGTGCGAACTAATGAGGAAGGTGAAAGAGGTCTAGTACTTAGGATCAACTTTCCTTAGCAATAGGGAAATAGACTCTGATGTGACCCATAGAATCAATGGTGGATTGTTGAAGTGGAGATGGGCAACCAGTGTCCTGTGTGATAGGAGGGTGCCAACGTAGTTGAAAGGGAAGTTTTACAGGGTGGTGGTTAGACCAGCTATTTTGTATGGATCAGAGTGTTGGGTAGTCAGGAAGAGTCACATCAATGGAATGCAAGTAGCTGAGGTACATGAAAAGAGTGTCAAGAGCTGATGGAATTATGAATGAGTATATCTGAGGTAGCCTGGGGTGGTGGACATCACCAAAAAGTGGACAATAATAAAAATATGAACACAATGAGAAAAAGGGAGGAAGAGCTCATTGGGTCCATTTCAGGAATGTAGGTGGTCAGAAGCACCCAGGGCAGGGGAGACTGAAACAGATGTGAGAACAGGTTGTCCATAAGGATATGGCAGTGTGTGGGGTGGAAGGGGGAGTAATTGGGATGAGAATTCTTTGATTAGCACCATGAGTGTGGCAGGCGTCATAAGCACTGCAAGGGCAGTGGCAATTATTGGAGGGCATCAATTATTAGAGGTCGGCATCTGTTGTTTATTTCACACTGATGATGTGGCACTTATTAGAGAGTGGCAGTTATTCCAGGGCAGCCATTATTGGAATAAATACAGTATAATTTGCCTTTCACTTACATAAAATAGAGGTCGTCTGGGGCAATAATTCTCACTTTAGAGGGGTTATTATAGGTTTGAAGTTCTAGTTGAGTGAAATGGATAATTCCCATAATTTTGGTGGGGTTTTTAAGTGTTCCTAATTTCTGAAAATTTATTTTGGAGCATGAGGGTAGTTAATTGATCTATTTGATAAGATATAGGGTTTGGAGGGGAATTATTTGGGAAAGCTATGGGGGTAATTGATTTTCCTGATTCTGAATGAGGGTTGAGGGAGATACTGTGTGGCGGGTCCTAGGGGGTGGTTCACAGTCCTAAAAATGAATGAGGGTTGAGGGGGATACTGTGAGAAGTAACGTGGTAGATGACTTCAGTCAATTTGTCTCTAAAATCTTGTATTCCATTCAAGAGAAGCTGGTCAATATCTTTTCCTACTTAGTAGGTGAAATCTTTCAAAAACTATAAATAAATTTATTAAACAAATCTATGTGCCATTTTCATGTAATATCATGCAACTAATCAATACTTTAAATTAACATATCTTCATCTTTTAAAGGATACTCTTCACAGGCAAATTCTATCCCTCTTGATCATAAAATATTTAAGTAGTCACTGAAGATTTTTTTCATTCTCTCACTTACTGCTGACATGTCTTTTATTCTTTTCTTATACTCTTTAATTAAAAATGCTTAGTGCTTTACAACACTAAATTCATCTTCATGAACTAAGCTTACAGTCTAAAATTAGGAAAGGGACACTATAATAATGCTAAAATTTTATATTATAAATCCTGTTCTTAGGTTAGGCACTTACACATAATTTTCATTTCACTGCTCTTTTGTAATCATGATCTGGTTCTGTCAGTGAATCTTTGTTTTGAGCCTTTCTTTTCATTTGTTTTTCTTTTCCATAAATAGCTCTCTTCTCCAACACTGCTGATGAAGATGAAATTCTCCTCTCATTTTTAAATTTCTGTTTCATGGAATGCCACCAGCTATCCTAAAATATGTGTATATGTCAATGAATTCTGCATAGTAATTAGAAATGTAGAATATCTACAGTGTAACTAGTTACTGTATATACATACAGTATGAAGTACATCCTTTCTTTGAGCCTTGAAGGTGAGGATATTTTGTTACAAGGATTTACTGTTAGTTGTAATTATAATTTTTCGGTTTTGGAAACCGGTTTTCAACACCCATTTGTTAACAAAGACTCTAAAACTCGAAAACTGTTTTTTTAATAAAATGTCAGTTTTTGTATAAACCCTAGTAGTAATGATATTTCCCACCATATTTTTATGTTAGGTCTTCATTGCATTTACTTAGAAACACTTAGTTAATGAATTGTAATAATAAACTCCTGAATTATTATACTGAGCATCAATATGGAAAATCTCAGACTGTTACTGTAACGGTTTTTTGACGTCTTACCTCAAACAGTGCTTTCCCAATGACATTTCTGTCTTTGCAATTCAAAATATTCATAACTGCTTGCTTCAATCATCCTAGCTTATCACTCTGATTTGATATTTTTATATTATGTATCCATTCCTTGAACTCCTCAACCTCAATTACAACAGCTAAAGTTATGATTTCATTAATAATAAATTAAATGGTTCACAAATTATAAATATTTTGTTAATGCATGTGAATGCAAAGGATGCTTATAACAAAGACAAGTTTTGGTCTTTTAGAGCCAAATTACTTTGTAATACCAACTCCTGCTTCAAAAATGGTATCTTCCACAATGTATTGACAATGGAGGAGACAATATGGAGTCATGCTTTATTCTTGTAACTTCTTTAAAATATAGTTTAAATAAAATTACTTAGAGAAATACCAACTCTTCATGCTTCAAAAATGACATCTTCCCAATCTAATAACACTGGAACTATGGAGCCATGCTGTATTCTTGTAATGCTTTCAAAATATAGTTTAAATACAATTAGCTTTAGTACTACCAAATCCTTGTGCTTCAAAATTAGATCCTTCCACAATCTTTTGATAGAAGAAGAGATGCTATGGAATCATGCTTTATTGTTACTTTTTCATAATATAGGTTAAAGGCAATTACTTTGAGGAATACCAACTCCTCATGCTTCAAAAATGACATCTTCCACAATTTATTTACACTGCAAGACACTATTGAGTCATGCATTAGTCTTGTAATCTTGCTATTAATGTTCTTGGATTTGATCAAAAGGTGTTTCATTGTTGGAACATCATTTAGACACCATTTAACCCTTGTGTTACTACCTGTGTACACATTCACCCATTTTTGACTTTGCATTGATTCCAAAAAATTTCTTTGGGAAGAATCATTTTGTCCAACCAGATCCCCATTATTTGGGAAGTTTCAGAGTGAATTTGTGTATTTATGTTTGTTTTTAACAAAAGAATATTAATTGATATTACATTTAACTGATATACCCCTCTTGTTACTATCTGGGTACACGTGTACTCATAGGAATATTACAGATGGTACAACTTCATTAAATTGAAGAATATAGCAAAAATAGGTATGAATATACAAAAATAGGTTTCTGATATTTTACACCTGATTTTCAAGTCTTTCTTCTCTGTTCATTAGTTGCTGCATGATGAACCAACAACGATTTTATGTACATGTATATCACGTTAACAGGGCTGGATCCAGAGGCAGATCAGGGGCAGCGCTTTAAAAAAGTGTGGGGAACGGCAAGTTGCATTGGTCACACCAGTTCTCGTCTGATCACTGAAGTTAAGCAATGCAAGCCCAGCTAGTACTGACATGGGTGGTTGCTCGGGAAAGCTGGGTACTTCTAAGACCCAATAGTCATCGGATTAGTGTAGTGTTTGTACAGTCTATGCATTAGAACTATGCAATAGATGGGTCTCTAATGACCATGTAGTTGATGGGACCTTAAACACCAACGAACGAAAAAATTCAAAAAAGTGTCCCCCAACTATTTTCAAATATTTAACATCCCTTAATATAAATCCATCTAGAAATTATAATAGGTCTTCTACTGCGCCTTCGACAATGTCCCAGGGGCAGACCTAGAGGGGGAGCAATGCAGCAATTGCTCCACCTCAGTGCCTCAATGTGGCACAATTGATGGTGCATTTTTGCATTGTTATTGCCATTTCTATACTGTCAGCCCAACAGTTGCAGTCCAATCTGTAGTTGGCTAAACCATTGAAGATAGGACATTATCTAAGGGGCAGGAGAGGACCTATTGGAATTGCTAGCTAGATTTATAATAAAATGATTCTGAATATTTAAAATTATTTTGGGTACACCTTTTTTGATGTGCTCCCTCACCCCTGATCTGCCACTGCTGAATGTCCGATCTTCAGTTGTTTAGCCAACTGCAGATTGGACTGGCAGTATACTGTAGATGTGGGAATAGCAAACGCTATAATACCTCATCAGTTGCAAAGTTGAATCAGTTTAAATATGCATCCCATTGAGGCACTGAGGGGAGGGGGGAGCAATTGCTGCATTGATCCCCTATGGATCCACTCCTGCACGTTGAACAGTAGTAATCATAGCTGTTAATGTAGTCATTGCAGAAATGGATCTAGTTTGTATGCAACAGGTTGACTGCATTAGCATGCTCTCAATTGGCAATTTTACCAAATTACCAATGTGGCCCTTCACAGATGAAAAGGTACCCCTGAGGGTACCTGTAGGTCATCCTGATATTGCCGCTGTCTCCTCCCCACCCCCCTCTTCAATAAATAAAGCAATAGGTGTTGCCACTAATGCATCTTCAGGGTCAGAGTAACGCCATTTTGCAATGGGGTACACATGTACCTGGGTAATAACACAAGGGTTAAGGAGTATATGCTGGAAGAAAATAAGTGTTAAATGATAATAACACCTGTTGGACACCATTTATGGTGTTTGGATTTAAAACAGTGTACCGTGAATCTAAATGCCAACTGGGTGATAACCCCCAGGGAGTTGATAACTCACTTGTATTTGTGAAGGAGGCTGGCCTCTTTCACAAAATCAAATACTGACCCTGTTTTTTTCCAGTGGTTTGGCCTTTTCCTTTTGTGTTATTTTGGCTTTTGTCCGTTTTTTGGTTGATGTTGGTTTTTCACTTTGGCCTTTTTTATATCTCTATATGTCTTTTTTATACCTATGTTTGTTAAGTTTTTCGCCCATTTTATCTTTTGTCTAGTTTTGGCTTGCCCATTTACTTTTTATGCCTTTTTGTGGGCTTTGGATGGCTATTTACACCTGTTATGTTGTGGTTATACCCACAAGATGAACTAACCTAAAAATAGAAGAAAGGGGTGTATTAAACAAGCAGGAGATAAATTTTGAAATAAAAAACTCCCCTAAAACTCCCTCAAGAGTCTCCCCTTTCCACTTTCTGTGGGAAGAACGGGTGCAAAAACAATGCCCTAAAAGTTCCCTAGGTCCTACTCACCTTTGACCTAAAACTAAGAAAAAAGAAATAAAAAATTAAAACAAAAGAATAAAAATACTTACTGAGCATGCCCAAGATGATGTGATAATGATGATCCCTTTAAAGATGACTCATGGATCCTACAAACCTTTTAAAATCCCAGGAGCTGTCACCTAAAAGGCAATCAATTATCAGTGAAAGTGACATTTGGTACAAGAAAAGCTATTAAAAAGAGAAATTAAAAGTAAATTTTATTACCCTCCAGAGGATTTAAAAAGAATAGTAAGACAAAATAACCCCTTTTTTCCTCCTTTATAAAATAAACAAAATCGCGCATGCACATTGCAAGAAATTAAAAAGGGACCAAAGAATTATAAGTGACCCAGGGTTGGACCACCCTAAAACGGACTGTCAGGGAATTTTTGATCATGTGAAAATGTTATATAAGGAAGAACAGAGAACAAAGAAAGACAGAGCAACAACAAAAGAGAGAGAAGACGCATCAGAGCAGTGATTAATAATTTCAAATCAAGAAGAAGAAATTAATGCCGTTAATGAACTCTATGAGAACTCTATGAACTCTATCTGCAAATTCTTTTGGACAGTGTGTGAGCTCAGTGCAAGGACTTAAAAGAAATAATAATATCAACTCACCGATAATACAAGTGGTGCTGTTGTTTTTGTGTGTGACTACAAGAATAGAACAAAAAATTTTGGATTCTCTTAAATACCTAAAATAAAAGACAGATAAACTATAGAAACAAATTTCAAGAAAAATCAACCGACTGGTACCTGCCAAGAAGCAGCCATCGCTCGCATCAGACAAGTGGCGCTATCTAACGGAGGACCAACAACAATGCTCCTGTAAAGGTAGGGAAATGGAAAAATTTAATTTATATTTTTCGAAAAAAATCCCTAAGCCAAGAAAAAAGAAGAAAAGAAAACGGAAACTATAAGAAGAATAAAAACATGAATTGGAAAAAGGAGAAAAAAGGATAACCTAAAAAGGAAAGGCCCTGAAAAGATAATGTTTGGAATTTTTTTTTTCTTTATAGCTGGCCCTAGAGCAAGAGGGAAGCTAACTTACCGCTTTTATGTTAATTGAATGAAATTAACGGAATACAATAACCTAATGCATGAATGATGATTTAAATAAATAAAAAATCGAGTATATTACTGATTCAATCGCCTAATGATAATTGAACGCAATTAATGCCTTTAATAGAAGGGAATCTATAAGTAAATTGAAAGATCGATTAATGTGTCACAAGTGAATTGTACCACAATCTTTTTATTTTCATTTTTATCTATATATTAACATATATAATTTCTTGTACTATCAATTTTTTTTTGTATTAAGGGAACATATATAATCGATAACTTGGATCCAAGGGCTTAGAACTAGTGAATTGAACTTATGTTACTTTTTGTTGCAACCCAAATAATTTGAAGTTGATAAAATTGACGAAATTGTGCTTATTAAAAAGGAAGGAGGATTTTGTATGTTGAACTGTTGAATGTCTAAATAAAGATTCATATGATTAACATTTTTGTTTGACAGTCCATAGCAATATCCTAATTGGGAGAACAAAAGTAGGATTCATAACCCTCATTAAGTTAAAGTTGATTAGTGTCGCATCTAATTTCTATAACCGGGTACAACCCCGCAACGAACCTTTAATTAATTATTGTTAAATTTGGGTTAATAATAAATAAATATTTCCAACATAACCAGGAGATAACACACCCCCACCACAGTGACTGTCTTTCTGGGCCTGAATGACCATTGAAGTCAATGGGCCCTAAAACACAAACCAATGACAACAACAAATCCAAGGCTTGTACAAGCACGAGAAGAGAGACAAATATTGGTGAGGACAAGCCTCTGTATTGCAATATGATCGATACAACAATTGATGAACCCCACTTTGAATGGTGCCTTGGACAGCCAGAGGACAAGGTCTTGTGGGCAGAGCACCACTACTCCTCTGTCCCACTCCACTGCTCTTGCTTTGGATACCAAAGATCCAGAATGGCCATTTACCACAGCCTTGGTATACATTACTTAACTAAACTAAATTAAATACTAGACCCAGAGACAGGCCCTATTGGTATCTTATTGAGAGACCACTACCCGTGTGTGTCCCGGGTAGAATAGGCACACTGCATGTCGTAAGAAGCTGCACTGTATGTCGTAAGAAGCGACTAAAAGGGGTGACTTTTTCTTGCCCCTGATTGGATGACACCACTATCGTCATTGGCCATTACTTGTGGCCTGGACAGGATGATACCATCATGGTGGCTGTCATTGTCCTTGCATCCTTTACTGGATGACCGGCTTGATCTTGGTCGATGTAGGCTCCTCACTGAGGTGACCGTAAACAAACGCCTACCCGTGTGTTTGTCGTGCGTGAAGACCTGCACCCCTGGGAAAAGCGGATCCTGGTGGTTGAGGAGGCACATGTCCTGCGATGTCTCTGGGCCACCCCACACTGGTGGCTTGGCTGACAGACATCGGGGATTAGGGTTGCGACCTACAGTCTCCAAAACATCACTTTGGCCACAGGTTCCAGGGAAAACGGGAGGCCAAGGCATTAGCCCGGTCTTGGTCAATCGGCCAGGGGCACATAAGTGGTTATACCTCCTAGGGTGACTGTAAGTGGACCGGCAGTCAACCCTGATGCCAATGGTCCGCTACTTGGGGATTATGCCACCCTAACGGTATACTGCCCGAGGAATCTCGGTGACCCGAATGGGCGTCCCCTCGTTGGGCTCCGTGTGGTGGGTAAGACCTGCGGGCAGTGAATGCATCATTATTAAAAATTATGGCAACTCTAAAACCGAGGCTGGGAGCCTCATCAAATAACCCCACCCCTCCCCGTCTTCTTTACTGACTTGTGTTGAGCCAGAAGATGGCGGGCTCAGTCCCACCCAATTGAGTGGGCCAGCTGCCATTGAGCTGATGGAGACCTGTACTGCTCCAACAAAGAGGCCACTTTCCCCCAGTAAGCCAACTGGATCAGGGAACAAACCTCTGGCGTCTACGGCATCGGCACCTGCCCTTAACAAGAGGCAACGACCTCTTAGCCTTAAGGTGCAGGGTTCCAAAGCCGATGCACAGCATGTTCCTGCATCTAAGAATTTAGGTGCAGTCAAACCACCATCCGTACCTTCTTCCTATCCTCCCCGGTCTATTTCCATCTCTGGGGAGGATGGAGCAGCCTTGGGGAAGGCGTCGCCCTTCCTTATCGCCAAAGCCATCAAGGGCATTGCCGGTGACGTGACTTCGGTCAAAAAACTGCGCAATGGCACCTTGTTGGTGGAGGCATCTGCCCCTCACCAGATAGATGCACTACTGAAACTGCGGAAGCTCGGTGATATCCCCGTTGTGGTTCGAACCCCATCGCACCTTAAACACCAGTAGGGGATTGGTGCGGTGCCCTGACATACATGGGGAATCAGAAGAGCAAATAGTGGAGGAGCTCAGGGACCAGGGTGTGGTGGCTGTTCACCGCACCTCGGCCCGACGGGAAGGAGAATCCCACCCATCTGACACCTTGGTGCTGACCATTGGTAGGGCCAAGGTGCCGGAGTACATCATGGCTGGCTACCTCTGCTTGCCTGTCCGTGCCTTCATCCCGAGCCCGCTTCGGTGCATGAAGTGCCAGCAATATGGCCATGGACAGAATTCGTGTTCTGCCAAGGCCGTGTGTGGCACTTGTGGACAGGGTGACCACTCCCCTGAGTCTTGTAAGACTGCACCTCTCTGCATAAACTGTAAGGGCAACCACCCCGCCTCTTCTCTGGATTGCCCCACTTGGCTGCAGGAATGCTCGCTCCAGGAGCTGCGTGTCCAGAACGATATCAGTCTTACCCAAAACCAGTACTGATAGGTCAGTGTACCAACAAGAGTTTGGACGCCTCTCTTGGACCTATCGAGGCCATGTTTTTATTTACACGGATGGGTCGAAGGATGGCTCCTCGGTGGGTTGGTCAGTCTCTCTGGAAGCTGGACAGTGTTCATCACACTGGCATCCGGGTGTCCATTGGGGCGTTCCGCACAAGTCCAGTACTTAGCCTTTATGCTGAGGCTGGCGAACCACCACTGACTGTGCGGCGGCAGTACCTCGCAGCTGCATATATTTTGTGGCTGAAAGGTCAGCCACAGCACCCTACACACCCGGCCATCTTCAGTAACACTATGAGACGGCCATTCGACCGCCGCCCAGGGGTTCCCCCTCCGTTCGGTGTGCGGTGGATGGACGGTCTTATTGGCCTGGGTGTGACTCTGCATAGGGTGCAGTCTGTGCTGCCGGCCTCTGTGCCACCCTGGACAGTGCCAGAGCCAAGTTTTGATTTGTTGCTTGCAGCCTTACCCAAAACCAGTACCGATAGGTCAGTATACCAACAAGAGTTTGGACGCCTCTCTTGGACCTATCAAGGCCATGTTTTTATTTACACGGATGGGTCGAAGGATGGTTCCTCCGTGGGTTGGTCAGTCTTTACAACTGGTCATCTCATAGGGGGCCGCCTTCCAGGCATCGCCAGTGTCTTAACTGCAGAACTCACAGATCTGCACAGGGCACTGGAGCTCATCCAAGTATTGAATGAGAGACACTTTGTTGTTGCGACTGACTCCTTATGCTCCCTTCAGTTGTTGCACACCTATATGGCAGACATGCCATCGTCCAGGGTGTGCACAGATTGCTGCTTGTGATTCGTAAGCAGGGCAAGACAGTGTTGTTCATGTGGGTCCCGGGGCATGTTGGCATCATGGGCAATGAGAGGGCGGATGCCGATGCCAGTCAGGTGGCCCACTTGCCAGATATACCTATCACTGCTGTCCCCTCCTCCGATGCTCTCCCGATGGTGCGGAGGGCCGTCCATGAACAATGGCGGGCCAAGTGGTTTGCGGAGACCACCAACAAACTCCGCACACTGAAGAACACCCCAGAGCACTGGGGGTCCTCGTGCCACCAGTCGCGGAGTGAGGAGGTTGTGCTTGCTTGGCTTCGGATCGGTCACACGTTCCTCACCCACTCCTACATTTTACGGGGTGAGGACCAACCATGGTGTGACTTCTGTTGGGAGCCTCTCACAGTGGCACACATCTTTAGTCACTGTGAGAGATACTGTGAACTGTGATGGCGACTAGGAGTCAGTCGGGAGCTCTCTGCCTCACTTGGGGATAACCCCCAGGGGGTTGAGAGCTCGCTTGTATTTGTGAAAGAGGCTGGCGACTTTCACACAATTTGATTGATACACAGTTTGTTTTAGACATCTTGGAATTTATTCTGGAATTATTTTGGCTTTGGCCTTTTTATTTCTGCCTCTGTTTTGGCTTTTGCCTTTTTATTTCTGTGTTCTTTTTGGCTTTTGCCGTGTTTATTGTTATTACTGTTTTGGCTTTTGCCGTGTTTCTTGTTATGACTGTTTTGGCTTTTGCCACTTTTATTGTTATGTCTGTTTTGGCTTTTGCCACTTTTATTGTTATGTCTGTTTTGGCTTTTGCCACTTTTTATTGTTATGTCTGTTCTCGTTTTTGCAGATTTTACTTTTATTTCTGGTTTTGGCTTTTGCCTATTATTATTCTTTGCTATTTATTTGGCTATTGCCTTCTGTCTGTGTTAGTTTTAGTGGGCTTTTGCCCTTATTTATTGCCATCATGGTGGGAAGGCCATTTACATCCCCACCATCATGATTGTCTTTCTGGGCTCTAATGACCATTGTAATTGATGGGCCCTAAAACCATAACAAACAAACAAACAAACAAGATGGCTCCTCATGTGGCTTGGTCAGTCTTTGCAACTGGTCATCTCATAGGGGGCCGCCTTCCAGGCGTCGCCAGTGTCTTAACTGTGGAACTCACAGCTCTGCACAGGGCACTGGAACTCATACAAGTATTGAACGACAGACACTTTGTTGTTGCGACTGACTCCCTATCCTCCCTTCAGCTGTTGCACATGCTATATGGCAGACATGCCATCCTTCAGGGTGTGCACAGTTTGCTGCTTGTGATTCGTAAGCAGGGCAAGACAGTGTTTTTATGTGGGTCCTGGGGCACTGTGAGAGATACCGAGAACTTAGATGGCGACTGGGATTCAGTACAGAGCTCTCCACATCACTTGGGGATAATCCCCAGGGGGTGGAGAGCTCACTGGTATTTCTGAAGGAGGCTGGTCTCTTTCACAAAATTTGATTTATTTTCTACATTCTTGTTATGGCTTTTGCCTTTTATGTCTGTTCTGGTTTTGGCCTTTGCCTTTTTATCGCTGTGTTGGTTTTGGCTTTTGTCTCTTTTATTGTTATATCCTTATTGGCTTTTGCCACTTTTATTATTATGTCTGTTTTGGCTCTTGCCACTTTTATTGTTATGTCCGTTTTGGCTTTGCCTCTTTTATTGTTATTTCTGGTTTATGTTTTGGCTTTTGCCACTTTTATTTTTATTTTTGTTTTGGCTTTTGCTACTTTTACCTTTCTGTGTGTTTTGGCTTTTGCCTATATTTATTCTTAAATTTTATTTAGCTATTGCCTTTTTTATTGTAATGACATTTAGTGTTTCACTGTAATTTATTGCCACCATGGTGGGATGGCCATTTACACCCCCACCATGGTGATTGTCCTTATGGGCCCTAAAACACTAACAAACAACAACAACAACCTAGCCCACAATAATAATTTTTAGGATAAAAAATACTGTAGTAGAAAAACGAACAGAGGAAAGATGGATGTTCCTGCTGGAGGGTTAAAGTCATAAATATGCCATATAACTCATGAAGACAAGTAGTTTTTTCAAACCATCTACTAGGTGGTGCTCTTTGGGTTTGAGGACATGAATGCTTTTATTGCACCAAAGTCTAGCATGTTGTCAAACAAATGGAAGGGCCATTTTGTACTGCTACTCATAGAGTACAGGTATGCCATCTGGTCTACCAAATAGATGCACACGTTTGTTATGTTTCAGTTATTTAATTTATTTCTTCTTTTGAGCATTTGGGTTCCTTCCCTAGGTTCTTCGCCAATGTGGGCTTGATATTAACAAAAAACAACTTTGTCTTTTCAGAAAGGAATTCCTTTTAATTTTCAGATTTACAGTTTATTACATATAAAATTTTTTAACCCTTGCTCTTATGCTAACAGAAAAAGGAAAGGCTTCACTCAAGCAATATATTACTATTACAAATAAAAAATGTCTTGGTGGTATTCTTATCTAAGCTGGTGGTGGAGAATATCAGTCATCATCCTGGAGATGTCCTTCAACTTGTCTTGGATCCTGGTTGTCATTAGGATATCATCTCAGACAGCTTAGGGTTTGCTGTTGTCCTGGAGTCCATCTTGAGTTCTGGATGCTGGAGAGGCATCTCTGATATGTCCTCTATTTCAGTGGGCAAGCATGGTGCTGGCTTCCTCAACTTTTGGTGTGGAAAGGTGGAGTGCGGTGTCCTCCAATTTGGTGTGGAAGAGTAGTCCTTCCGCTCGTGGAGAGAGATGTGTGGCATGCATTCTGTGGTCCTTCCTGTTGTGTGTTGTTGTTTGCCTTTTGTCTTCCTTTTATCCATTTCTTCCATTTAGGTCAAAAGAGGGGTTTGCTCCCTTTACATTTCTGATTGGGTTTTTCCTTAATAGGACCCTTCTCCGAGTCTTGTGATTGGGACAACAAAAAATAGTGTGGGCACAAACAAATACAAAAAATCTTTTACAATTACAATAAACACAAAAAAAATTATATAACTTTCCAAGAATTCCTAAACAGAAAAGGATCTTTTATAACTACTATAAAGTCAAAAAAAAAAAAGATGCAATGTAAGATGCAAAAAAATTGTAAAACACTATACTTGTATGCAATACCCATAAACCAAAAAAGGGTGCTTCTCCTTTATTAAAAGGAGGGGGAGAAGGAATGAGAAAAAAAGGAATGAGGAGGAGAGGGTGATGATCTCTATCCCTTTTGATGTGAATACATGACAGTTGTCAAATAACAATAACAATAATAGCAATAATAGTGATTGCTGTGCAGTGCAGCCAACAATGGTTATCATTGCAATGCATTGCAGCTGACAGTAGTTACTCCTGCAATGCAGTGCAGTTGACACTTTCATTTTGTTACAGAATTCGACAGTCTCTGGCTTCTTTTCCATGCTTCCAATTTCTGCATTGCTGTGAAGTGCACTTAGCACAGCCATGTTTTTGGATGGCTTGCAGCGATCTGTGGTCAGTGATGTTTTCTTGTAGTCTGCATAATTGTTATAAGGGTGGCCCAGCAGACATCTTTTATGCTGTGCGTGACTATGTTGTGGCTAAACATGTCGAACACTCCTATCAGCCAATGCGTTTTACAGTAGCGTTTGTTAAATCCTGTTAGTGGAAACTCGAATTAAACTAAAATTAAAACTAGGTTTAAAAACAAATTCAATATTCATTCAAAAGCAAGTTTCATAAAAGAGAGATTCATAGAAACGAAATATTCATGGCTACACGAGATCATTCACAGAATGGATATGTATCTTGTTCATGGAGAGGAGGTCTTTGAGCCAGAGGTGAGAAGGCCTGGGGAATGAAAGTAGAGATCAATTTAAAGGATTGTTTCCCAAAATTAAACTTCATTCCTATGCATTATCAGCTGCCAAATTATGTTATCTTTGGGTAAAAGTAGGGTTCCTTGATTGTATTGACTATACAGTTTTCCCTGAAAATAACATTATTTTTCTAAAAGGTTCATTGCAGGGATGAACCCAGTTATAGTAATTAGGATGCTAATAATAACCAAGAAAAATTTATAGAGCATTATAATACCTATCATATTACTTTGTATTCCCAACCCCAGAAATGAATGCAGATTGTCAAGAATCAATAAAGATATGCTCTTTATTAATACAAATGAATATAAACATGTATGGTTCTTTTCTTCCTTCTGGAATAAAACAATTCTTCTAACTTAAAGCATCATTAACAGAAGTAGTCACAAACAACAAAATTAGTAAAAAAAAATTCAATATTACCAGTTTCTAACTCTTGGATCCAAGTTCTAACTAAAACATATAAAATTCCACTAGATTATTTGTAAATGTTTTGAGTAAATGTTTTTCTGTAATTTTTTCACTAAGTCCAATAGCATAGATTCCATAGCATGGAGCTCATTTGATGATATTAGGTTTTCTTAACTTAATTTTCTTAGAAAGTGATTTGTGGAGATCTTTCTTCTTCATTTATTCTCTTCTGACGTCTGTATAAAGCGTTTTATATTCATTATGATGTACCTTCTTCTTTCTCTATCCTTCATCTTTCTCTATCCTTCTTCTTTCTCTATCCTTCTCTTTCTGTCTCTCTTTCTGTTTCTCTTTTTGCTCATCCTTTCATAACTTTTTCATAACATTAAAATTCTTGCAATCTTTTTTGGGGTGATACAAACCCTGGTTTACTTTTAATTTTATTCCCTCTATCATTATGCATGCACATTTTGTTTTGTTTATTTTATAAAGGAATGTGAAAGGGTTATTTTTGGTTTGATTCTCTTGATTCTCAAGAGAGTCAAAAAATTCTCATAAAATTTCTTTCTCAATGCCTTTCCTTATTTCAAATGTCAATTTTTAATAATTCATTACTTTCCAGGTGACAGGTCCTGCAATCTAAAAAGGATTGTGGGGTCTGTAAGTCAACTTCAGGGACAAGGTGGACATCTTGAGGGACCATTGGTAATTGCATCATTTTAAGGAGCATGCTCAATTCGTGGCAACTATAGAGGTTCGTGAGCCACTCCATGAAGCTCTGGGAGAGAGTAATGGAGCATCGCCTCCGGGATAGTACTAATGTCCATGCAAATCAGTTTGGGTTTATTCCATGTAGGTCCACAATGGAGCCAATCTTCATTGAGTCAGATGGTGGAAAAGTATAGAGCAGCAAAGAAAGATCTCCATGCCATCTTCATCGACCTGGAGAAGGCCTATGACAGTGTCCAACGAAAGGTAGTTTGGGAAGTTTATGGAAAACGGGGTAGAAGAAGGTTTTATTAGAATAGTCCAGGATATGTATGATGGCTCCATAGCCAGGTTAAGACACCTTGGGGAAACACTGGGGGCTTCCCAGTGAAATTTGGGTTGCACTAAGGTTCAGCACTTAGTCCATACCTTTTCATCCTGGTTATGGACGAACTGCTGACAGGTGTAGGAGAATGGGCCCCACAGTGCCTGGCATTTGTTGATGATATAGGGAAAATTAGTGACTGCAGAGAGCAGATAGAGAAGGGACTAAATGATATAAGAGGAGCAATGGAAAAGGGAGAGCTAAAGATTAACATGAATAAGACCTTTGAATAATATATGAATAAGACATGTGAATAAGACATGAATTTGCCTTTCAATTGGGAGGGCCAAGAAAATGACGGGGACATATAGTGATGGCCAAAATAATAAGAGTGAACTGTAAATGTGTCATTTCAAGGAAATATAACACAATTTTTCAATCAATTAAGATCCTAAAGTATTTTTACTTCGTAAAGTAAAGCCTCAACAAAAAAATGGACACAGTTACAAGGTCAAATAATAAAGCAAACAAGAATTACAAAGGAAATAAGAGAACTTTGACATTTTTAGGTGGACAAAATAATAAGAGTGTTAAATATATTTCAAATTTTCAGAATACAGAGTTCAAAGATCATTTGTAAAAATTATTTTGATGCAATATTTACTGTTCGTATTCAGTTCTGTGCAAAATGGGTAGGAGTAAACACTGTTCTGATGAAGAAAGGTGCCTCATTGTTGAATTAAGAAGTCAAAATAAAACTTACAAAGAAATTTGGAAGACCATCAAATGATCCCGTTGTGTTGTGGGAAATGTTTTCAAGGAGCACAAGAAACCAAAAAAAAAAAACACGAAACCAGAGGACCCACAAGAAAAACTACCGTATTATCTCGTTTATAATATGCACTTCTTTTCCCAAAAAATTCGATGCAAAGTTTGGATGCGTATTATACAAAGGTGTCAAAACTTCAGCCATTATCGGAGAACACTAAACATGCATAAAGAATACTGGATCATCCATTGAAAGCAAGAAGAGACATGTTTGCTTATTGACCTCATTTAATTTCTATTAGATGCTGTTTTGAGTTAGTTTTATAAATATAATATTTAGCTACCTACACTTTATTTACCTTCATACCATAGATACAAGTACTTGTATATTAATACAAGTGTAACCATAGATATAATAATACTAGTGTACTACTATAAAAAAATTAACAAGTCCTGTAATAAAAATGAATATTCTAAGTCCAGTTATGTCCAACAATACTGATATTAAAAGCCTTAAAATTATTCACAATCGTCATCTGAAATAATTGGGAACTGGCAAACTTAACCTGCATATTATACATGGGCATTAATATTTTTCTTTAACTAAGCCTTAAAACTTGGGGTGCGTATTATACACAGGTGCCTATTATACATGAGATAATACGGTAGTTTAAAACTTGGCAGATGTGTCATTCATGAATCCTTGAAAGATCCATTCGTTTGCAAGGTAATGGATTACATGGTCGTGTGGCAAGAAAAGTGCCATTGTTAAGTGCAAAGAATGTAAAAGACAGGTTACAATTTGTAAACACTAATGCAAACCATCCTAATTGGAAAAACATTCTCTTTAGTGATGAAATTAAAATAAATCTATTTGGAAGTGATGGCAGACAGTTTGTTAGAAGGCCAAAAAATGCAGAAATGATTCCAAAGTATACAATTAAAATGGTAAAACATGGTGGTGGTAACATCAAAATTTGGGGATGCTTCTCCTGTTATGGTGTTGGTCCAATACATTGGATAAAGGAAAATATGAATAAGGAAATGTACCTTAATATTATTGAGAATGTAATGCTACCTTATGCAGGTGACAACATGCCTTTACAATGGGTGTATCAACACGATAATGACCCGAAACACACCGCCAAGATAGTAACCAAGTGTTCACCAGCAAAAATATTTCAAAACTACCATGGCTGTCTCAATCACCAGACTTAACCCTTGTGTTACTACCCAGGTACACATGTACCCAATTTCGACTTTGCATTGATGTCAAAAAATTTCTTTGAGAAGGATCATTTTATCCAACCAGGTCCCCATTATTTGGGAAGTTTCAGAGTGAATTTGTGTATTTATGTTTGTTTTTAATAAAAGAATATTAATTGATGTGACATTTAACTGATATACCCCTCTTGTTACTACCCGGGTACACGTGTACCCATAGGAATATTATAGATGGTACAACTATATTAAATCAATGAAACAAGATAATGCTATGTTTTAACTGTAGCAGTTTATTGTATCCCTAAAAATATGTCAAAGGATGTTCATTGCAAAAATACGTTTCTGACATTTTACACCTGATTGTCAAGTCTTTCCTCTCTATTTATTAGTTGCTGCATGATGAGCCAATAACGTTCTTATGTCCATGTATATCCCATTGACAGGGCTGTATCCAGAGGCGGATCAAGGCAAGCACTTCAAAAAATTGTGCCCCACCTACTTTGAAATATTTAAGATCCCTTAGTATAAATCCATCTAGCAATTATAATAGGTCTTCTACTGCACCTTTGACCATGTCCCAGGGACAGAACCAGAGGGGAAGCAATGCAGCTATGGAGCACAAGTGATGGCGCATTTTTAAATTGTTATCACCATTTCTCTACTGTCAGCCCAACAGTTGCAGTCCAATCTGTGGTTGGCTAAACAACTGAAGATAGGGCATTATCTAAGGGGCAGGAGAGGACCTATTGGAATTGCTAGCTAGATTTATAATAAAAGGATTCTGAATATTTAAAAATATTTGGGGCACACCTTTTTTGATATGCTACCTCCCCCCTTATCTGCCACAGCTGAATGTCCTATCTTCAGTGGTTTAGCCAACTGCAGATTGGACTGGAAGTATACTGTAGATGTGGGAATAACAACCACTAAAATACCTCATCAGTTGCAAAGTTGAATCAGTTGAAATATGCATCCAATTGAGGCACGGAGGGGAGGGGGAGCAATTGCTGCATTGATCCCCTATGGATCCACTCCTGCACGTTGAGTGTAATTGTTGGTGTAGTCATGGCAGAAATGGATGCAGTTTGTATGCATTAGCATGCTCTCAATTGACAAATTTGCCAAATTACCAATACGGCCTTCACAGATGAAAAGGTACCCCTGAGGGTACCAGTAGGTAATTCTGATATTGCTGCTAGCTCCTACCCACCTCTCTTCAATAAATAAAGCAATAGATGTCGCCACTAATGCTTCTTCAGGGTCAGAGTAATGCCATTTTGCAATGGGGTACACATGTTCCCGGGTAGTAACTTATGTGGAAAATGTTGGGTATTAACACAAGGGTTAAATCCCATCAAACATTTGTGGGAGGAGTTAAAGGTTCGAGTTGGGACTAAAAAAAACATCCAACAAGCAATTACTTTGGGAAGCAATCAATCAGGCATGGTATTAGATCCCTGTTTAAATTTGTCAAAAGTTAGTTAATTCCATGCCTAGAAGATGTGCAGCTGTCATTAAATCAAAAGGGCAGGCGACAAAATATTAGTTGCTGCTGTTAATTTTGCATAAGAATTTGTTTCTATTTAATTAAAAGAATTACTGTGCATTTACTCTTATTATTTTGTCCACCTACAAATGTTAAAGTTCTCTTATTTATTTTGTAATTCTTGTTTGCTTCATTATTTGGCCTCATAACTGTGTCCATTTTTTGTTAAGGCTTTACTTTATGCAGTAAAAATACTTTAGCATCCTCATTGATTGCAAAATTGTGTTATATTTCCTTGAAATGACGCATTTACAGTTCACTCTTATTATTTTGGCCACCACTGTACGTTCAAGAGGCAAACTGGTGATAAAAGTGCAGGATGTAAAGAACCTAGGATCAACATTTCAAAGCAAGGGGGAGATAGACTCAGATGTGACCCATAGAATCAATAGGGGATGGTTAAAATGGAAACAGGCAAGCAGAGTCCTGTGCAATAGGAGGGCCCTAATCAAGTTGAAACGGAAATTCTACAGGACAGTGGTTAGGCCAGCTATGCTATATGGTTCAGAGTGCTGAGCAGTGAGGAAAAGCCATGTATCTAGATTGCAAGTAGCCGAGATGTGAATGCTTTGATACACGAGTGGGGTGTCGAGAGCAGATGGAATTAGGAATGCATATATTAGAGGTAGCCAGAGGTAGTGGACTTTGCCAAAAAGATGAGGGAAAATAGGCTGAGGTGGTATGGTCATATAATGGGAAGAGGGGATGAGGGGCTTGTTAGGGCCATACCGGGAATGCAGGTGATCCAAAGCATCTGGGGCAGGGGGAGGCCGATGTTAATGTGGGAGCAGGTCGTCTGTAAGGATATGGCGGTGTGTGGAGTGGATGGGGACCTGGTGGGGGATAGATGGGAGTGGAGGGCTAGAACCCACAGACCCGACCCCACCACAGGTGGGATAAGGGTATGATGATGATGCTCAATTTGTCTTCTTATTTTTTCTTATTTATTTTGGAATTTAATTTTTTATTTCCTTCTTTTATTCTAGATTAAAAGGTGAGTTAAAGGGTGAGTTAAAGGTGAGTTAATGGATGCTCTCAGGGTATTTTTATTTCACCCTGTTCTCCCACAGAAATAAAAGGGGACGTACATAAGGGAATTAAGGGTAAGTAGGAGTTTTTATTTTTGTTTTGCGTTTTTCCTCCTGCCTGCACATTATACCCATTTTATTTCTTTTTAACAGATTGGTCTATCTTGTGGGCATATCCACAAGTGTTAGGCCCTAGACCCCCCCAACCATTTGTTAGGCCCCTTGACCCCCCAAATATTTGATAGGCCCCTAAACCTCCAATTAATAAAAATTGCAACCTTACCTGCACATATTCTATGTCCACATTCAGCCCACCATACACCTGCAAAAAGGAAACAAACAATTAACAATAAAGAAACCAATAAATAATGGAAGAATTAAAATTCACACACACAATGCACTTATTCCTTACCAATGCACACGATATCCTAAACAAAAGGTTCTCCAATAAAATACCCAAAATACACTGGAGACCAAACACATAACAATGTAGGGGAATAGGACTCCCAGATTTCAACAATATGAAAACCTAACACATGCACATACATGACAGACAAATACCAACCCTGGGTTGGGTTACCTAGGTATTTTTGAATATTGTATTGTGTTAGTCAAATTATAAATAGATCTAACAACTTAGGAACTGGCAGAACTCCAAACAACAAGCTAGGAGACACATGGATTTATTGCATTCAACATAGTAACTAAACTATAACCAGTGACATAACCAGTGAATTCAACAAAGAGAAAAGAACACTCACAACTTCTGAAGAAATTAATACTACAAAAAAGGACTTACCGAGCAACAATCAGCTGATTATTAGTGACTGTGGATACACTCAGACAAAATTGTGACCACGTGTGTGTGTGACACTAAAATTGCAAGAAACAACAAATAAAAAACTGAACTAAGTAACCTTTGGAATAAAGGACAACACTATTCTTCCATCAATGCCTACAAGGAAACCTACTAAAGAAGAAAAAAGAAGAAGAAATCAAATAAAACTACTTACCAGTAAAATCAGCTTGAAGCAGCCATCTTGTATCCCAGGGATACCGACCAATGCTGCCAGACACCCACAGAACATATAAACTTAAAGAATGGAAACAATGTTATAAATTTGGACATTATACTGGAGGAGCATCGTAAGAAGAACTAACAAATACATAAATGCTTAAGTACATAAATTTCTGGCAGAAAGTGTGTGTGCCCGTTTAGTGAAAATGGTAGAGTGCTTAGTCTGCAAAACATTGTGATTGTAGGAACGATCCCATCTTTGTTCATGATGTTTTTTTAAAATATTTTTTGGAAACTTTTTATGGCTAATACCTACCTCTTTATATAATATTGATATGTTAATCCTTATACATACCGAACTTCAACATCATACAGGATGAAGCTGAATCTATTCATTGGTGTACCAAAAATAAAGTCTGCAAAGGGTTGTGATAGGAATTAAATGTCGAAAACAAAGGCAGAATAACAGCAAAATATTTTTTCTTATTTATTTTCAAATGCCCAAAATATTCTAATGGGTATTAAACAATGAAAAACAGTATAAACATACCAGTGCTATGCATTTTCACATTAAAACAACTACAACAAATATGTTTCAACTATGCAATGCAACCACATTTTCATTTACTACATACTTTTTTATGGACATTTAACAATGTCAAATGATATAAGCATATGTAGTTCTATGCCATTTAACATTAAAACAACTGCAATAATGTGAAGGTTTCAACTATGCAATGCAAACACATTTTCATTAATTTTCACTTACCAAATACTTTTTAATTGGCAGTTAACACTGAAAAACTATTATAAGCATAACTAGTTCAGTGCCATTTCACATTAAAACAACTACAATAATGTAAAGGTTTCAACTATACAATGCAGACATATTTTCATTAATTTTCATTTACCAAAAACTTTTTAATTGGCATATAACAGTGAAAAACTATATAAACATACCTACAGTTCCCTGACCATATTAATATGACCACCAGCTAATATTCATCTGCTGAGGCATAACTACAGTTGGCATCACCCAGTGTAGTGACACCTTGGTGTCACCCCTCTCCCTTCAAAGAGCTGCTGTTTCATCTTTTGTACTGGTGTCACCCCTTTTGTGATGGCGTGAGTGGTGTCACCAGGGTTGACTGTCACCCCTTTAGTAACACCACTGTCCAGCTGCAAACCACTGGGACCAAAATTGACTGTGGATGGCCTGCCATGACATCAGAAGGGCATCAGAGGAGAGAACAGCAATGCTGGTGTCTTCTGGCAGGCAGGCCACCTGATTGGCATCAGCAATCACCATGTCATTGGACATAATGCTGACATGCCCCAGGACCCCAATAAAAACCTATCTTTCCCTGCTTATGAATCATGAAAAAAGCATGGATGATGATATGTCTGCCATAAAGAGTGTGCAACAGCATTACAAATGCAAAAAATGTCTAGTGGTCCCATTAATATGGCCAGGAACTAATGTTCTATGCCATTTCACATTAAAACAACAACAATAATGTAAAGGTTTCAAGTATGCATGAAAACACATGTTCATTTACCAAATACTTTTTAATGTGTGTTTAACAATGTAAAACAATATAAACATCCCTAGTTCTATGCCACTTCACATTTAAACCTAATTACAATAATGAATAGGTTTTAACTGTTTGAATGCAATCATGTTTTTCCAAATGTTTGTAATTTCTTTTGCCATGCCACTGCTTGGTACTTTTTACTCATAATGATATTTAACTTTTTGCATGTATTATATATCACAATTTGTCCTAGAAATTGTAAAATCTTTGAACATAAAAACTCATTATGTTCAACACAACCTATTGAAACACTGTTCACTGTAGTTGAAACCACACTCACAAGAATTTGACCAACCCTTTCCTTATGGAAATTATTCCATGCATTCTTTAACATAATTTCAGTACCTTTTCCAATGAATTCTGTTAAATCATCTGAAGGTGTAATCAGGACTCTCTCATCATCATCATCATCATCATCTCACCCTTCTCCCACCCACGGCAGGGTCGGGTCTGCAGGTTCTCCTCCTCCACTCCCTCCTATCCCCCACCATGTCGCCCTCCACCCCACACTTCTCCATGTCTGTCAGCACCACCTGCTCCCACGTCCGTTTTGGCCTACCCCTACCTCTGGTGCCCCCAATCACATGCCAACCCATAATGGACCTAATAAGCTCCTCCTCCTCTCTCCTCATTACATGCCCATACCACCTCAAACGCCTCTCCCTCATCTTCTCTGCGATGTCCCCCACCCCCAGGCTCCCTCTAACATAATCATTTCGTACTTTGTTGGCTCATGACACTCCAGTCATGTAGCGCAGCATATGCATCTCAGCCACTTGCATTCTCCTTTCATGGTTCTTCCTAGCTGCCCAACACTCTGAGCCATACAGCATGGCGGGCCTGACGACTGTTCTGTAAACTTTGCCTTTCAACTTTATTGGGACCCGGCGGTCGCACAGGACTCCACTAGCCTGCCTCCACTTCAGCCATCCTGCATTAATCCTTTTGGTTACGTCTGAGTCTATCTCCCCATTGCTCTGGAAAACTGATCCTAAGTAACGAAACTGTTGCACCGCTGGTATACCCTCACCCTCACAACGGATCTCACCCCCTTGACCCTGGCCGCTAAAATTGAAAGCTAGGTACTCTGTCTTATTTGTGTTTACTTTGAGACCCCCTCTTTCCATTGCTGTCTTAATGTCCTGTAGGCCCTTTTGTGCATCCTCCTTGGACCCCTCGAGCTTTCCCACATCATCAGCGAATACTAGGCACTGGGGGGCCCATTCCCCTATCCCCGTCAGCAGCTCATCCATTACCAGAGTGAATAGATATGGACTAAGTGCTGACCCTTGATGCACACCGACCTTCACATTGAAGCCTGCAGTGTTTCCCCATGCTGTCCTCACCCTAGTAATGGAACCCTCGTACATATCCTGCACTATCCTAATATGGCCTTCATCAACCCCCTTCTTCCTTAAAACGCTCCATAGCACCTGTCTAGGGACACTATCATATGCCTTCTCCAGGTCAACGAATACTGCATGGAGGTCCTTCCTTGCTGCTCTATGTTTCTCTATCATCTGGTGCAGAATAAAGATTGGTTCCATGGTGGACCTACCGGGCATAAACCCAAATTGGTTCCCCCAGACTTGAGTTTGGTCTCTGAGGCGACATTCTATTACACGCTCCCACAGCTTCATAGTATGGCTCATTAGCTTTATGCCTCTATAGTTTCCACAGTCCTGGGCATCACCTTTGCCCTTGAACAGTGGAACTATCCAACTTTCTCTCCATGCAGATGGCATCCTGTCCCCATTTGCTAGCTTATAAAAAAGCTTCCCTAACCATGTAATGGCTGTAGTCCCCAAGGGGTGCCAAACATCAATGGGGATCTTATCTGGGCCTACTGCTTTGCGACCTTTAATTTTATGAAGGGCTGCGACTATTTCATCTTCACTAACCTTGTCCACTGCCTGGGTGATGGTTGGGCTGTCTGTGACTGTTGAGCAGGTAGCTGTGTTTAGGAGGCTGTGGTAGTATTCCTCCCACCTTTTAATTACCTCAGCTGGTTGGAACAGGACCCTGCCATTTGTATCCTTGACTGTTATAGCCCTGGTAATATCCTTGCTAGTTCTATCCCTGGTCTTGGCCAATCTAAAAACTACATTCTCCCCTTCCCTTGTCCCCAACTTTTCATATAAGGCCTCATACTTCTGATACTTGGCCAGTGCAATGGTCCTCCTAGCATTTTTCTTTGCCTGAACATAGTCTGCCTTGGAAACCTGGTCCCCTAGTTCCCTCCATCTATGAAAAGCTACCTTCTTTAGTTTGATGGCAGCTTCCACCTCCTCATTCCACCACCATGTCTGCCTACCCTGATATGTTCCTCATACTCTACCCATACCTAACAGTGCCTCACCACATCTCCATCACCACATCTCACTGGCTGACCCATCCCAGTCCCAGTCGACCTGACTAAGAACCTCCTGTTGGAATTCATCTGCCTTGGTGGGCAATTTCCACCACCTAACAACGGATTCTCCCTTCCAGGAATGTTGCTTCCCTGTCCCCTTAATTAATAAGTCTATCATGAGCAGCTTATGGCCACTTTCCTTCTGGAAATCCTCACTGGGTAGTGCCCAGCAGTCTTGGATCTCTGCCCTGTGCTGCTTCCTAACCATGAAAAAGTCTATTTGGGACCTCCCCTGTGGGGACTAGAAAGTAACTAGGTGCTTCTCCCTCTTCTTGAACCATGTATTGGCTAATGCAAGGCCATGTGCTCTTGCTGAGTCAAGGACCTTCTGCCCCTCTAGGTTGATCACCCCATACCCACATCCCCCATGAACATCCTCATACCCCAGTCCCTCCTTACCAACATGTGCATTGAAGTCACCCCCAATAATCAGTCGCTCATTACCCCCACCCTGTCTCATTGTGCTGTCTACTGACTGCACCACCTCATCAAAATCATCCCAAAAAGCTGTTTTTATGGTGTCACCCAGGCCAGCTTGGGGGCATACACACTTATGAGGTGGAGCCCTATACCCTGCCAGACAACAGTAACTAACATCAGCCTACTGCTTACTCTCCTAACTGAAGTGATCCCCTGCTGCAAATCCCTACTTAATATAATTCCCACCCCATTTCGTCCCTCTTCACTACCTGCATAGATCAGCTTGTATCCCTCCCCCAGAGACCTTGACCTATTACCCTTCCACTTCGTCTCCTGGAGGAATGCAATGCTGATCTTCCTATGCTTTAAGGTTGTGACTAGTTCCCCAGTTTTCCCAGAGAGGGTCCCCATATTCCACGTCCCCAGTCTCAGTCTAGCCCCCTTATGTGGTGTGACAGCTCTGACTGGGGGCACCCCAGTCAGACGTCCAGAACCTACAGTAATAGTGGCAGGGCTACCTGTGGGGGGGTGCCGTCCAACCCCACAGGAGACACTCATTAATTGTTGAAGCATTGCCAAGTGAGTGGAGGTCTCACACTCACCTGACAAATCGCCACCCACACTCTATGCCCAAGGTATGCAGTACTAGCACTGCATACCCCTAGCAAGCAACCTAATGAATGCTAGCAACAGCAGCAACAATAGTGGCAACAACAGCAGGAGTAACAACCCCAGCAGCAACAACAGCAGCAGTAACAACAACAACAACAGCAACAACACTAATACTAGTGAAAGGAAATCCCTAATAAGGGGCCTCTGCTGTCTGCTGTTGATGCCCCACCCCCAGTAGGCACCAATCCACTAATAATATTAATTATACCAGTAATAGTGATAATACTAACACTACCACTAATAATTAAAATGATAGGGTAGAGTAAATACAATTTTAATTATAATTATAAATATGAATATATGAAATTATGTGGAATTATTATGAAATTCCGATGATAACCTCATATAATTTATGAAACCATATGAAATTATAAATAAATAAATATAAAATGCAGGGGTGAGTGCTCTGCCACGGGTGCAGCGTGATGACTGCAGGAGCAGACGATCCGCTGTGTGGCTGCAAGCCAAGGTCGACAGGAAAAATGCCACGAGGTTAGGCTCAGAAGCCCAACCCCAGAAACAAGTTCTCCGCCCACCAAAGCAACACCAAACTCACTGCCCTACCATACAAAGGACCTCTGGGTCTTCTCCTTGGGATAGATGGATCTATCCCCTCAGACAGCACCGATAATTTCGCAAAAAATCGTAAGTTTCGGCAGGCAAGGATCGCACACACATCAATAAACATGCGCCACCTAGCGGAACTCCGTAATCAGGACTCTCTGTGCATCATTATTTTCTTTTAGCCTTACAAAATTTGGCTGTTCTATACATTCAGGTTTTGTTGACTTTTTTAAACACTCATTGCAGCCCATCCCCACAATAAGTTTCTTGGCTATGTAGCCAGCAACATACTGTGTTGACTGCCTTCCAACACTAAAGACATATGCAGTACTAAATTAAGGGTCAAATTTTTACTTTCCTCAAGAATGTTGAATGATGGCAAAATAGCACTTTGTTTCTGAATTTCACCTTTTTTAGGAATGTGTTTTAGAAAGGTCTTCAAATTTGATAATATGAAATTATCATCCTCTTCACAATTGAAATTTCTAACTGCATAAGATGAACACAAATTATTTACAAGTGTGGTTTTAAATCCAGCAATAAATTGTGGTATAGTGGGGTTAACATTTGTTGCTCCTAATTGTCTTATTGTCCCAAAAAAGTTTTCAAGAGGGTCCTGGTTCAAATGTCTCATATTTAAGCTATAAAAGCCTTCTTCTTGCAAATGTTACCATAATTTCCTCACAGCATGTATGTTATGTACCCATCCCATTTGGCAAGGAGGGTGTGACACTTTTCCATCTTTTGCCAAAAATTGCATCTTTCCTAAAATGGGAAAAACATAATCCCAAAATTCTTCTTGTGCACTTGTCTTTGTAAGCCAACATTTAAGAGCCTTTCCATCTAACTTATCCTTTGTGTGCCCATTTAAAGAATCAAAAAGATTGTCCATTAATTTTATAAATGTGGCTGTGTTGTGCCTCAGGGGGTAGCTACTTTGCCTCTACAGAGAAACATATACCTGCATGTACTATGTGATTTAATGTTTGTTCTGCCAGTTTGACCTTCATTTTCATTTTTCCTGATGGATATATATGTTTTTCTGTCAGCCTGTGTGCTTGTTTAAAAAACTGGTCATCTTTCTTGAAAAATTCTTCAATGTGAGACCACTTTGCTGTTTTCCAAATGTTAGTGCTCACCTCCAATTTAATATCTTTTTCGTGGAACCAATTTCTAACACTTTTCAGCAGATGTGGAGCATCAAAAAAATAGACAATGTCCTTCCCATTAACTTTAAAGAAGGGTCCAGGCCTTTCTTTAACCTTACTGGCAAGGATTTCAAGGGATTTAACATTTGTAGCCAATTGATCACAAACTGTTGCCACAGGAAATAACCCAATTTTCTGAATGCATGTAACGATATGTTCAATTAAAAAACTAAGTTTGGGTGCTGTCAAATTTCTTGTAAAATAATAAGCATATGACGGCTTCCATTTTCTATTGATCCCTTTAATCATAAAAACAAGTGCACTAGTTGCACAAAGGTTGGTCCTGCCAAGGTGGCCATAGTCTTCATATCCCTCAATTACATCCTTACTGTGATTATAAAATACACCTTCTCTTATTGACATCTCATCAAACATTACTATGCAAAATTTTGACTTATGGCCCATTGTTAAAACCTTCTGCCTAAGGTGGTCATCTATTTTAAAATTGCAGCCACACTGCATGTCAAAGTTGCTAAGTGTTTTCCTAAGAGTTCTTGGTGATGGAAGATCAATAAGTTTTCCAAAAAATTATAACTTTTAGGACTCATCTTGTAGAGTGAAAGAGCATATGCCTTATCATCAATGCTCCACCTTCTTCCTCTAGGTTTCCTTTTAAAATTTCGTAGCTCATTCTCTAGCAACTTTGATATGGTCTATGGCACACTCCCATATATCATCTCAATTAACAATTCATTTTTCATAAAAAGTTTGTTAATGTTATACAAACTGTTTCTTACATTTATGTATTTGTTGTGACATTTCCGAACTAATGATTTAACCTTGCGGATGCCATCCAGAAGCTTAGCTTTACGAAGTGTCACCTCTGCCTTCTTTAAGTTAAACTCCCTCCGTAGAGATGCCCTAGATACTGTTGGTTGTTGGCAAGGAGTCAATGGTTGACAGACTTGACAATCAGCATCAGGCTTAGAACGCAGTAGCTGAGAGGGAGTTCCATGATTTTGGCAAACAGCTTCAGAAGTCAGTAGTTGCTGACTTGCAACTGCCTCATGATGATGTGTGTGTTGTGGGAATACAGAATCTGGCCCAGAATGCTGTGGTTGATAGGGAGCTCCACGATGTTGGCAAACAGCTTCAGAAGTCAGTAGTTGCTGACTTGCAGTTGCCTCGTGCTGATGATGTGTGTGTTGTGGGAATACAGAATCTGGCCCAGAATGTTGTGGTTGAGAGGGAGGTCCATGATGTTGGCACACAGCTTCAGAAGTCAGTAGTTGCTGACTTGCAGTTTCCTCATCCTGATGATGTGTGTGTTGTGGGAATACAGCATTTGGCCCACAATGCTGTGGTTGAGTTGTGGGTCCACAATGTTGGCAAACAGCATCAGAAGTCAGTAATTGTTGACTTGCAGTTGCCTCATGCTGATGATGTGTGTGTTGTGGGAATAC
>JAAFCE010001963.1:18361163-18402448 GCA_013389805.1 Trigoniulus corallinus | reverse complement strand
AGCAAAAATAGGTGCAAAAATCATTGCTTAATAATCTAATTAAAAAATGCAAATATCAGATTTAAATTAAAACTTATTGAATGAATTGCCACAATGTCTGTTCCTCATTATTAATCTGCTTCTCCCCTGCAGCTTTCTGTTGTAATATGCAATGGTGCTTCCAGTAGAAGTTCTATAGCTTCTTTTGAAAATGGGACTCTAGTCTTCTGTTGTGTTGCTCTTGAACAGCTTAAATATGGATCAGAGCTAAGCAATAATCTGTTTAAAACGTCTCTATTGCAAGCCTCTCTTGAAAACTTTCTGGTGAAGTTCTGCCTGTATAAACGGAAATGTTTGTTTCTTGCTTTGGCAGCTTTTTCAGATAGTTGCCCAATCGGTAGTAATGCATGTTGAATTGCTGTGGCGCCATGTGTCAAAATTGGTGTCATAGGGTGCCAGCTATACAATTTCACATAAAGCTTTGCAGTTTCCACTGCATAGGCATCAAATTTTTTCACATCAATATTGTGACAACTGGATAGAGCTTCAAGAATAACTTTAAATCTCTTAATTACATTTATATCTAATCCAGTGATTTGGGAAGCTGTTTCTGGATTAGCAAAAAATCTTCTTGATGTATTACCATCATTTGTGTTCCCAAATCCTGCTTTTGGTTTGTCCACCAGAAGACCCATTTCTTTCTTAAAAGATTGCTGTATTTGCTGTTTTGTTGCAGCTACAACTCTTTTCTCTTCTGCTGTTCTTGCTTGCCATTTTCTAATAGGTAGTTTATATGATAAATGCAAAAGAGATTCAAAGAATCTGATCCTTGCATGTAGGATGGAAAGTCCAAATTTTAGGGCTTCTAGATCCTCTTCCATTTTACTCCTTAAATTATTAAAGTCCTTTGAGGACTTTCCACAAATATAGCACCTCATGGTTGATGTAGTGCCTGTCACAGCATTACAAACCTTTGCATCAACCATAGTAGGCATCAATGTGTGTTTAATGAGGATTTGAACATCATTAGTTGTTACTGCTACTGTCGTCTTCAGTCTTTGTATTTGATTTTCTATGTGCTGCACATCCTCATTTGTTATGTCATTTGTCTCAGACACAAAGCGTATACGAATTGGCTGGCAAAATCTTGTTGATGAGGGTACTGCATTCTGCCATATAACTTTTTTCTGATCACCAGTTTTACATAGCAGTCTCAATGGAACAAGGGAACTCTGAAAAATATTTGCATCACTGTCTGTATTATTTAGAAATTTTTGCTTAAATTGTGACTGCTGTGAACCATCACAGCCCCATTTTGACAACAGTTCTAAATTCTCCCTTTCTTCATCTGTAATTTGATTGATGACTTCCTCCAAATATTTGCACAATCTTCTAGCTGTATGGTCAAGTAGGTCTTGAAGATGAATTTCAACACATGTTTCAGTGACATTTATAGATTCCTCTTTAGGATAGCACTCCTTTTTTGCTTTCTTCAACAAAGAGTAGCAGGGATATATGGATTTATTGGCTCCCTGAATGATTTCATATTGATGTCTTGTAAGAGCAGCTTCCACAAATATTGATAGAGCCTCCATTGGTGTGTGCTTTTTTTAAAATATGCTTTTGTGCAGATGTCACAACTCTTCTAAACTTTGTAGCTCTTGTTGGAGTAACAGTGATATCCTTAATAATTCTGGACACATCAGCATTACCAGCTTCACGTTGACTTATTCTTGCTGCATAGGTCAATTCCTCTGCAGATGTCTGTGCACGAAGGCTTTGTTTTCTGCGCTGCTTGCTGCGTTCACTGGATTCTCCAAAGACCTTTCTTGGATGGCCCCATTTCTTTGTTACCCAGTTAGGTACTTGAATAATAGAGTTTAACCAATCTTCATTTTTTATTAAAAAACGTTCTTCCATTCTGTTAGCAGCTGCCCACTTAGTTTTAAATTCAGGTTTGAAATATTTAATGGCATGCCTTAATGTTCCATATTCACTCTCAGGACATTTAGTAGTTGCAATCAGCTTCTGTTCCAAATATTCAAACTTTTTGTTGATATTCTTATGTGGACAGTCTTTAATTATTTCATAAAGTGATTTTCTTGTCATATCTTTCAATGAACTTGGTTTTCCTGATGACAATACAGGCAAGAATCAAGCAATTGAAAATTTGACACTGTTGAAAACATTATTTTGAGGTTATACTTCAAAAAAAGGGGCAAACTTGGGCAAAACTTTTTTCCAGCAACTGCTAGAGAAAGTAATAAGGATTGTAATATGACAAAAGTTTTTGCTTGACAGTGTCTGGAACACCTACTTAAACACACCACTTTAAAAAGTGAGCTATAAAATTTAGTTTCAATTGCTGCCAAAGAAGATGGCAAAATTTAAAATTATATTAAAAATAAACCTGAAACTCAATATTTTATTCTATAGTACATACCTTCTGCTTTAAGATCCATAATGGTTACTTTTATAACTTAACTTTAAACTAGCCAAAACACAAATGAAATAACTGTGCAAAAGGGTCTCTCAGATCAAATAAAAAAAGGGGGAAAAGCAATGAACTTTGGAATGATAGTGTGGGGCACTGTGACTTCTAAGAGTCCTATTATTAGCAGAAAGTGATGCAATGATCAGTATAAAGTGTAAAACTAATTTCAGTCATACCATTTGAGGGAATTTTTGATATTGACTTTTGGCGCCGTTTTTTTAAAAAATACTCCACTGTGCATCGGTGTGTTTGACGGAGCTTTAACACTGTAAGAAATTCAATTATTTCAAACATAATGCATTGAATATCTTATTATTAGAATAACTAAATGAAATAATATTTTGTTTAATTAAAATAATGTGATTTTTCTATCAGTGTAATGGCTCCGTCGAGTAGTATTGCGTTGTGTTGTCAATGCGTTTGACAAAGCCAAAATACTGCATAAAATTAACGTTATATTAATGAAATAAACCTTTATTTCCATTAATTATTCGAAAAGTAATAAGAAACTAATAGCATAACGCAGCAAGAATTTTATTTCTTGCAAGTGTTAAGCATCCGTCAAACATGCAGCAACCCCCCCCCCCCTTTTTCCTACCATCAGCGTGTTTGATGGAGCGTTAACACTAAGGAATTCAAATCTTTTAAACGTTATGCACTGCATTGTTATGATTCTAATAAATAATTGAATTAACATTTTGTTATTTTGTTTAATTAAAATAATGTGATTTTCTAGCAGTGTAATGGCTCCGTCGAATAGTATTGCGTTGTGTTGTCAATGCGTTTGACAGAGCCAAAACAATTAATAAAATAAACATTATATAAGTGAAACAAACCTTTATTTCCATTATTTATTCGAGTACTAATAAGAAAATCATAGCATAACGTTGCAAGCATTGAATTTCTTGCAAATGCTAATCATCCATCAAACCCGCTGCAACCCCCCCCCTCCCTCTGTTTTCCTACCATCAGTGTTTGACGGAGCATTAACAATGTAAGAAATTCATTTCTTTCTATCATGATGCACTGAATTTCTATATTAGGATTTAAGAACGTACTTTAAATAATATTTTATTTTACTAATTAAATGTCAATTTCTACCAGTATTTTGCCTACGTCAAACGCATGGAGTACGCAAAACCAATCGCCAGAGCCATTACAATCTAGAAAATCACTTTATTTTCATTGAACATAATTAAATATATATAAATAAATTTTCTTAGAACCTACCTTATTGGGTACTTCACCAGGAATGAGAACAATGGCTGATCTTTCCCACACTCAAACACACATTTTCAACATGGACCCATACCACTCGTAGACCTCCTCCCTCTTCAACGTGGTTTTGTTTGTGTTGTTTTGTTTTGAAATTTAGAAGGGTTTTTCAGTTTATATTATTACCTAAAGGTGGCCAAACAACGATTCGATATGAATCGATAATTCGATATTTTGCAGCGCCACCCAATGTCGGTAGAAACACTACCGTTTAAGGTTCCGGAACTTCCTATACGAGTTTCCCCCACTGCAGACACCACATCCATACAGGGAAGCACCGAGGTAGGGAAACATTTTTCCTTTATATCTAGTAGAAGTCCCTATCACAAGAATGTATAGGAGAAGTTATCCAACCATCAGAAGGATGAAGAAGTGGAGAAGGAAAAAAGAAAAACTTTGCCGAATTTACATACAATAAAACCTCCAATTATGAATTTTGTTACTTTCTAGCTCCTCTACAGAAAAATCAATTTCTTTGTTTATTGGTGTTTGTTTATTCTAAAAAATATATTGATTTTAATTATTATTATTAATTTTTTAATTTGGTAACTATATCATATAGGTACGACATATATATATATCATCATCATCATCTTACCCTCCTCCCGCCCAAGGCGGGGTCGGGTCTATGGGTTCTTATTCTCCACTCACCTATCCCCCACCAAGTCCCTCTCCACTCCGCACGCCTCCATGTCTCTCTGCACCACCTGTTCCCATGTCCGTTTTGGTCTTCCCCTACCCCTGGTGCCCCCAATCACGCACAAACCCGTAATGGACCTAATTAGCTCCTCCTCCTCTCTCCTCATCACATGCCCATACCACCTCAACCGCATCTCCCTTATTTTCCTAGCAATGTTTCCCACTCCCAAGCTGCCCCTGACGTAATCATTTCTGACCCTATCAGCTTGTGACACCACAGTCATATAGCGCAGCATTCGCATCTCTGCTACTTGCATTCTCCTTTCATGGTTCTTCCTAACTGCCCAACACTCTTAGCCACACAGCAAAGCAGGCCTTACGACCGTTTTGTATACCTTGCCCTTCAACTTTATTGGGACGCGGTGGTCACACAGGACTCCACTTGCCTGCCTCCACCTCAGCCATCCTGCATTAATCCTATGGGTCACATCCGAATCTATCTCCCCATTGCTCTGGAAAACTGATCCTAAATAACGAAACTCATGCCCTGCTGGTATACCCTCACCCCCACAACGGATCACTCCCTCTTCCCCCTGTCTGCTACCCGTGTGTGCCCGGGGTAGAATAGGCACACTGCATACCTGCATGTCGTAAGAGGCGACAAAACGGGGTGACTTTTTCTTGCCCCTGACTGGACAACATCACTATCGTCTTTGTCTACGACGTGTTCTGGACAGGACGATACCAACATCGTGGTTGTTCCAGTGTTCGGTCTGACTTGTTCTCGGTCGACATAGGCTCCTCACTGAGGTGACCGTAAACAAACGCCTACCTGCATGTTTGCTGTGCGTGGAGACCCGTACCCAGGGAAAAGCGGATCCTGGTGATTGAGGAGGGTCTAGGGCTGCGGCCCTAAACATCCAACACATCACTTTGGCCACAGCTTCCGGGGCAAACAGGAGGCCAAGGCAGTAGCCCGGTCTTGGTCAATCGGCCGGGGGCGCATAAGTTGTTATGCCTCCTAGGGTGACTGTAAGTGGACCAGCAGTCAACCCCGATGCCAATGGTCCGGTACTCGGGGATTATGCCACCCTAACGGTATCCTGTCCGAGTACTCTCGACGACCCGAATGGGCGTCCCCTCGTTGGGCTCGGTGGTGGGTGAGACCTGTGGGCAGCGGAATCATAATTTATTACAATTATGGCAACTTTAACCCAGAGGCTGGGGGCCTCTTCAAAAAACCCCACCCCTCCCCCTTCTTTAGTTTCAATGACTTGTGTTGAGCTGGAAGATGGCGGGCTCGGTCCCACTCAACTGAGTGGGCCAGCTGCCAGTGAGTTAATGGAGACGAGCACTGCTCCAACTAAGAGGCCGCGTTCCCCCAGTCACTCAACTGGATCAGGGAATGCCCCTGTGGTGTCAAATACATCAGCACCTGCCCTTAACAAGAGGCAACGGCCTCTTAGCCTTAAGGTGCAGGGCTCCACCGCTGATGCAAAGCGTGTTCCTGCATCTAAGGAAGCCTCAGGTGCAGTCAAAAGCACTTCTATTCCTTCTTCCTACCCTCCCCGGTTTCTTTCCATATCCGGGGAGGATGGTGCATCCTTGGGGAACGCGTCGCCCTTCCTTATCGCCAAAGCCATCAAGGGCATTGCCGGTGATGTGACCTCGGTCAAGAAACTGCGCAATGGCACCTTGTTGGTGGAGGCATCTCCCAATCACCAGACCGAAGCATTATTAAAAATGCGGAAACTCGGTGACATCCCCGTTGTGGTCGAACCGCATCGCACTTTAAACGCCAGCAGAGGTGTGGTGCGGTGCCCCGATCTGCGTGGGGAGTCAGAAGAGCAAATAGCGGAGGAGCTCAGGGACCAGGGTGTGGTGGCTGTCTGCCGCAGCTCTGTCCAACGGGATGGAGAATCCCGGCCATCTGACACCTTGGTGCTGACCTTTGGTAGGCCCAAGGTGCCAGAGTACATCATGGCTGGCTACCTCCGCTTGCCTGTGCGTCCTTTCATACCGAGCCCGCTTCGGTGTTTCAAGTGCCAACGTTATGGCCATGGCCAGAATTCCTGTTCTGCCAAGGCCATGTGTGGCACTTGTGGGCAGGGAGACCACTCCCCAGAGTCTTGTAAGACTGCACCTTTTTGTCTGAACTGTAAGGGCAACCACCCCACGTCTTCTCGGGACTGCCCTACTTGGTTGCAGGAGCGCGCAATCCAGGAGTTATGTGTCCAGAAGGGTATCAGCTTTCCGGATGCGTGGCGGCTGCTAGCCTTGCCAGGGACCCCCAGTCGCACGGTGTCCTATGCAGGTGCTGCCAAGGCAGCTGCTGTGTCGTCTGTCTGCACCCAGACGGACACACTACCTCAACTCCCCCCTCTCATCCGTTTGACGCCCTCTTGGGCCCGTGGGGTCCATGGAGTGCCGGTCTGTGCAAGCATTGGCTGCCAGACGGACCCCGACCCCGTTTCCACGGCTACTTCCGGCTCCACCACCGCCACTGGCCCATGCATGGGCCCCCCAATATTGGCGGTGCCAGTTTCTTTGGAGGCCCCAGATGCTGCTCATGAAAGAGAGGCATCTCCTGTGAAGGCCTCCCTCCCTGTCTCAGTCCAGCCAGCCCCCTCCACAGAGAGCGTGGTGGGTGAGACAGGTGGAAAGAAAGTAGGGACACCTACCACTTCCACAGTGGGGCGGGTGTCCTTGGTTCGTCCACCCAAACTCTCTAGCTAACGGCAGAGAGCAAGTGGTGGTTTCATGCCCCAACTGGGGAAAGATGGGGATTCCTCCTTTGAGATGGAGGAGGATGAACCAATTGAAGGCATCCCTCCCTTTTCTGCAGTGGGACGGAGAAAAGGGAGGAATAAAAATAAGCCACCAAAGAACACTTGATGGTAAATTTCCTACAATGGAACTGTCGAGGATTTTCCCACAAGAGGGACGAGATCAAACTTCTGATCTCTCGGCACAACCCTGTCTGCATCTCCCTCCAGGAGATTCTGTGTCAGAGTGATACCCCCATTACACTACGGGGGTACACAACATTTGCAGACACCCGGCAGCAAGGAAGCCACCCTGTGGGAGGGGTGGCTATCCTTATCCGGAATGGGTGCATGCATGTGCCGGTTGCTTTGCAGACGCCTCTTCAAGCAGTGGCGGTCTCATTGCAACTGGATGTGCCTACCACTCTATGTTCCCTCTACATGCCTCCTGGGATCGATATCCCATGGGCAGACCTCGACTCCCTCAGTGCCCAGCTTCCAAGACCCTTCTTGATTATGGGTGACTTCAATGCCCATAATCCACAATGGGGCTCGGACAGTCACAACCCCCGAGGGCGACTTGTGGAACAATGGGTGTCACACAATGGCCTCATTGTTCTCAACACAGGTGCCCCCATGCATGTGATGTCTGCCACCGGTGGTCTTTCGTGTATAGACCTTTCCATCTGCTCTCCTGGGTTGGCACCAGGTTTGCAGTGGGAGGTTCTGTCCGACCCTTGTGGAAGTGACCACTTCCCTATCAAGATTAGCAGTGAAGATGGGGCGTTGCCCCAACACCCACCACGGTGGTGTCTGCGTCGGGCGGACTGGGAGGACTTCGCCCACCATATACATTTCCACCCACTGTGTGATTTTGATGGGGTCAACGATCTAGTGAGTCACTTCACAGAGGTGGTTGTCGGGGCGGCATTGGCATCCATCCCCAAGAGCTCGTGTAACCTACAACGAGCACGGGTGCCATGGTGGACGGAGGATTGTCGGAGTGCGATTCGGGCTCGCCGGCGAGCCCTTCGCAGCTTTCAATCTCGTCCCACCGAGGCCAATCGTATTGACTATCTCCGAGCCTGGGCAAATGCACGACGGGTGATCAAGGAGGCCAAACGCTCCTCATGGAGTCAGTACGTCTCCTCACTTACCCGCCACACGCCCTCCAAGAAAGTCTGGGAAACGCTGAGAAAGATCCAAGGCAGATATTTACCATCATGTGGCTCAGGTCTCCTTGTACAAGGAAGACATTGCCTTCTGCCATGTGAGGTGGCTGAGGAACTGGGAAGGACGTTTGCAGCCGTCTCCAGTTCCTGGCACTACACGGCAACATTCCTGCAAACGAAGCAGGCTGCAGAACGCCACCCACTGAACTTCACTGGTGGTGTCGCCGAGGGGTATAACAATCCATTTGCCCCTTGGGAGCTACGAGCAGCTCTAGCAAGAGCCAGGGACACTGCCCCTCGACCAGATAGCATACACTATCAAATGCTACGACACCTACCAGAGGAAGGCGTTATATACCTCCTTGAGGTATTCAACATGATATGGCAGCAGCATGAAGTCCCTGCAGGCTGGCGAGAGGCTACTATAATCCCACTCCCAAAACCTGGGAAGGATAGTAGCCTTGCAATAAATTACAGACCCATTTCATTGACGAGCTGTCTTTGCAAAACAATGGAACGAATGGTAAATTGGCGCCTGGTGTGGTATCGCGAGCGGCACCACCTCCTTGCCAATGCCCAATGTGGCTTCCGTGCTGGTAGGTCTCCGGTGGATCATTTGATCTCCCTGGAGACACAGTACGTGAGGCCTTTCTCCGCAGACAGCACTTAGTGGCTGTCTTCTTTCATGTGGAGAAGGCATATGACACCACTTGGCGCCACGGTATATTGGAGACCTTGCACCAGTGGAGGCTCAGGGGTAATCTGCCCCTCTTCCTCCAAAGCTTTCTGTCCGAACGGACCTTCAGAGTGCGTGTGGGTAACACCTACTCCTCTGCCTTTCTGCAGGAGAATGGTGTCCCACAGGGGAGCGTCTTCAGTGTGACGCTTTTTGCTGTTGCGGTAAACGGCCTACCATCCTCTGTTCACCCCCGGTCAAGTCGTCCCTATTTGTGGACGACTTCTCAATCAGGTACCGGGCTTCCACGATGCACAGCATTGAGCGCCAGTTGCAACTCGCACTAAACAGTGCCCACGAGTTTGCCGCCTCGCGTGGCTATAAGTTCTCCCCTGACAAAACAACTGTCATGCATTTCTGTCATAAGCGAGGGCTTCACCCTGCGCCTCAGCTTACCCTGGATGGCCGCCTCCTGCCAGTTGTAGAGGCGGCCAGCTTTCTTGGTCTCCGTTTTGACAGCCGTCTGACTGGGTCCCGCACTTGAAGGAGCTGAAGGCTAAGTGCCTTCGCTCCCTTAATATTCTGCGGTGCCTGCAGGGAACTGGTTTTGGGGCAGATCGAACGGTGATGCTTTGACTATACAGATCACTCGTTCGATCCCGTCTCGATTATGGCTGTGGCGTATATGGCCTGGCCTCTCCATCTACTCTCCAGATGCTGGACAGTGTTCATCATGCTGGCATCCGGTTGTCCATTGGGGCGTTCCGCACAAGTCCAGTACTCAGCCTTTATGCTGAGGCTGGTGAGCCACCATTGACTGTGCGGCGGCAGTGCGTGGCAGCTGCATACATTTTGCGGCTGAAGGGTCAGCCACAGCACCCTACACACCCAGCCGTCTTTAGTGACATTGTGAGACGGCCATTCAACCGCCGCCAGGGGGTTCCCCCTCCATTCGGTGTGCGTTGGATGGACTGTCTTGCCGGCCTGGGTGTGACTCTACCTAGGGTGCAGCCTGTACTGCCGGCCTCTGTGCCGCCCTGGACAGTGCCAGAGCCAAGTTTAAATTTAATGCTTTCAGCCTTACCCAAAACCAGTACCGATAGGTCATTGTACCAACAAGAGTTCGGACGCCTCTATTGGACCTATCGAGGCCATGTTTTTATTTACACGGATGGGTCGAAGGATGGTTCCTATGTGGGTTGGTCAGTCTTTACAACTGGTCATCTCATAGGGGGCCGCCTTCCAGGCGTTGCCAGTGTCTTAACTGCAGAACTCACAGCTCTGCACAGGGCACTGGAACTCATCCTAGTATTGCATAACAGACACTTTGTTTTTGTGACTGACTCCCTATGCTCCCTTCAGCTGTTGCACACCCTGTATGGCAGACATGCCATCGTCCAGGGTGTGCACAGACTGCTGCTTGTGATTCGTAAGCAGGGCAAGACAGTGTTGTTTATGTGGGTCCCAGGGCATGTTGGCATCGTCGGCAACGAGATGGCAGATGCCCATGCCCATCAGGTGGCCCACATGCCAGAAATACCTGACACTGTTGTCCCCTCCTCTGACGCTTTCCCGATGGTGCAGCAGGCCGTCCACGACCAAAGGCGGGCCCAGTGGTTTGCGGAGACCATGAACAAACTCCGCACACTGAAGGACACTCCAGTTAACTGGGTGTCCTCGTGCCGCCAATCACGGAGGGAGGAGGTTGTGCTTGCTCGGCTGCGAATCGGTCACACCTTCCTCACCCACTCTTACATTCTATGGGGTGAGGATCAGCCATGGTGTGACTTCTGTTGGGAGCCTCTCACAGTGGCGCACATCTTTAGTCACTGTGAGAGATACCAAGAACTTAGATGGCGACTGGGAGTCAGCGCAGAGCTCTCCACATCACTTGGGGATAACCCTAAGGCAGTGGAGAGCTCGCTAGTATTTGTGAAAGAGGCTGGCCTCTTTCACAAAATTTGAAGTCTTATTTTGAATTATATGGCTTTTGCCTTTTTGTTTCTGTATTCCTTTTGGCTTTTGCCACATTTATTGTAATGTCTGTTTTGGCTTTTGCCTTTTTATCTCTGTGTTTGTCTTGGCTTTTGCCACATTTATTCTTCTCTCTGATTTGGCTTTTGCCACTTTTATTGTTATGTATGTTTTGGCTTTTGCCTTTTATATGTCTGTTTTTGGCTTTTGCCTTTATTTATATGTCTGTTTTGGCTTTTGCCTTTTTATTGTTATTACTTTTATTGGCCTTTTGCCCTTTTTATTGCCATCATGGTGGGATGGCCATTTACACCCCCACCATGGTGATGTGTCTTTCTGGGCCCTAATGACCTTTGGAGTTGATGGGCCCTAAAGCAACAACAAACAACAACAACAACAACAACTGGTCATCTCATAGGGGGCCGCCTTCCAGGCGTCGCCAGTGTCTTAACTGCAGAAATCACAGCTCTGCACAGGGCACTGGAGCTCATCCAAGTATCGAATGAGAGACACTTTGTTATTGCGACTGACTCCTTATGCTCCCTTCAGCTGTTGCACACGCTATATGGCAGACATGCCATTGTCCAGGGTGTGCACAGATTGCTGCTTGTGATTCGTAAGCAGGGCAAGACAGTGTTGTTCATGTGGGTCCCGGGGCATGTTGGCATCATGGGCAATGAGATGGCGGATGCCCATGCCCGTGAGGTGGCCCACTTGCCAGATGTACCTAACACTGCTGTCCCCTCCTCCGATGCTCTCCCAATGGTGCGGCGGGCCGTCCATGACCAACGGCGGCCCTAGTGGTTTGCGGAGACCACCAACAAACTCCACACACTGAAGGACACTCCAGAGTACTTGGTGTCCTCGTGCCGCCAGTCATGGAGGGAGGAGGTTGTGTTTGCTCGGCTTTGGATCAGTCACACCTTCCTCACCCACTCCTACATTCTATGGGGTGAGGACCAACCATGGTGTGACTTCTGTTGGGAGCCTCTCACATCTTTAGTCACTGTAAGAGATACTGAGAACTCAGATGCCGACTGGGAGTCACTCCAGAGCTCTCCACATCACTTGGGTATAACCCCCAGGCAGTGGAGAGCTCGCTGGTATTTGTGAAAGAGGCTGGTCTCTTTCACAAAATTTGAATTATACACGGTTTGCTTTTAGACATCTTTGAATTTATTCTTGAATTATTTTGGCTTTTGCCTTTTTATTTCTATGTCTGTTTTGGCTTTAGCCACGTTTATTATTGTCTGTTTTAGCTTTTGCCTTTTTGTTTCTTTGTCTGTTTTGGCTTTTGCCGTGTGTATTGTTATGTCTGTTTTGGCTTTTGCCACTTTTACTGTTATTTCTGTTTCTGCTTTTGCCACTTTTATCGTTATGTCTGGTTTCTATTTTTATTTTTATGCCTGTTTTGGCTTTTGCCTTTATTTATTTTTCACAATATTTATTAGGCTATTGCCTTTTTATTCTTACTATTGTTAGGGGTTTTTTGCCATTATTTATTGTTATCATTGTGGGATGGCCATTTATACCCCCACCATGATGACTGTCTTTCTGGACCCTAATGACGTTTGTTGTCGATGGGCCCTAAAACCCAAACAAACAAACAACAACATGGCACACGACACCGACACAAATAGCTTTCAAGCAGACGAAATGCCACACAAACTGATGACATCTTTTTTATAATGACAGCACGAAATCAGCGAATATGTGGAGTTGAGAGCTAGTCAACTGCATTTAAGATTCGAATGTGTCGCATCTCATTGGTTGACGAAGTTTAAAAAAATGGCCGACAGTAAACTTGTCAAACTTGTACAGTTGGATGATGAGCTATATAATCCCAAAATTCCAGAATAGAAAACATTTTAAAGAGTAAGCAATTATGGGAAGATATAAGTGATGTTTTGATAGGTGATTATCCTGAATTTACAGGTAATAAACATCAGAGAATAGGTACTCAAAGTTTGGTTAAGATTGGAGAAGGTGGTACATGTGTAGACACAATTTAGTAGGTCAGGGGTTTGCCGAGACCCCACCTTGTGGACAGAAGGTTAACATTCCATCCACAAGGTTGAGTCTCACCAGGGCCAAGACCTACAAAATTTTGTCTACATATCTATAACTTTCTCCAATCTTAAACAATCATTAAGTACCTTTTCTTACATGTTTCCTTACCTTTCTAGGGAAGTTTGGCAGGTCTCCTAAATAATTAGCATATTTTATTTCTTGTTAAGCAATGCAACCTAAGTTACTAACAATATGGGTGGCTTGTTGGAAACAATGGGTACTAAAGCAGATGTGGGAGCATGATGTTCACAAGGAGTATGTGTGTGGTGGATGGGGAACTGGTGGGACATAGGCAGGAGTGGAGGAATAGAACGTGCAGAACAAAAACCCTTTCATAGGTGGGATAGCAGTATGGTGATGAGGATGACTTGCGTTTTTTCGATCTTATTTTCCAATTTATTTTCCTTGCTTAATATTGGTTGTATTTAATTCATTATCCATGATAATGCTCTTAATGTGAATATTCCATCCTGTATAATTAAATTGTTTTTGGGGTCATAACAGACCACACCTTGCATTCTATGTAAGAAATTGTCATCTTGCAGATGGAAGGTTAACTAGTGTGTTCATTGTCACAATTTCTAAATGACAAACTAATCCCATTTACCTGTGTTTGAATGTCTACATTTTTTACACTATATTGCTGCAAATGCGAAAAGCAATTTTAAGTTACAACTATATCAATTACTGAACCAGTATGGTAGCAAATTTTTGTAATAATAGCAGTCATTCAATTCTTTCTTTCTCAGCCAACGCTTGTAGAAAGTGATGGAAAAGTATTCGGGATAAATGTTTCAAGCGTAAACGTTATGAGCAGGTAAAAAGTGGCTCTGGTGGAGGTTACAAGCCTCATCAATGGCCACTTATGAAATGTCTAACGTTTTTAGAGACCACAGCATCTAATGATTGGTAAGTTTTACATATATATATATATATATACATACCAGTTTATATATATACCAAGAAAAATATGTATATATTTATTCTCTCCAGCACTGCATCCAATTTCTACTTCAGTAAAATTCCTGTCGACGTTTATGTGGATGTTTACAATCCACAGCCAAGTACAAGCACATCTGATGACTTTTTGTATGTTGAACCCCAAATGACACAATCTCCTATTGAACTGTCATCCACACTACCTCCAACTCCAGGGCCAAAGAGGAAAGGTATAGTGAAAGTGGTAATAACACACACACACATATATACATAGTAATATTAATTTATTACTTCATAGAAGCAAGAAGGCAACTAGAATGCAATCTACATAATGATGCCTCTGCCCTTAGTGAAGTGGACAACAACATGCTGACATATTTAAAAGATCGGAATTCCTTTAAAGAAAACCAACCCCAGACAATGAAATCCTCAGCTGACTGGCATTTCTTTAAGTCTTTGCCCCCTGTCATGGCAAAGCTTGGGGATGCAGATCGTCTATAATTGCATGGCAGAATTACTGCCCTAATTTGTGATTTTGTGTTAGAAGTTTCTGGAAACCATTAAAAATGTTTGTTGTTCGAAACTTTGTATTAACATTCTATTTTTTTATGTAAATGGAGAGGCTAAGGTTAACAAAAATTACATAAAGACATATTAACGTCTTACTTTTCATTTCATGAACACATATGAACCGCTTCTTTACCATTTCACCATTTATTATCCTCCTTTTTTTTAATTCACAAAAACATTATTAATATATAAAAAAAATTATATTTTTTCATACTGCCATGGAATTGCACCTGGGCAACTAAAATATGAGGTGATTTTATCCCGTATGACCAATGCTTGTTGTCCTGCATTGTTAGATCCTAAGTGGCTTAAACTTGGTGGTCCACCACCATCTAATAATGATCTCCAACTGCCAGGCACAACATTACCATCGCTGCCCTCAGGGTCAAAAAATACATTTGGGCAGTATAAGCATGATGTAGAGGACAATGCCAGCTCAGTTTTCCGAAGGAAATTGTGAAGTACACATATAGCCTGTTATTAATTAAAACAACATCCCATTTTTTAATGATCAGTAACAGTACTAAACTACCTTTATAGCTTCCACAGTGTTCTGAATGCACATATTTATTGGCCTATATAATAATCGCCACCGAGAAGCCATAATTCCAAATGTGTTTTCTATCATTCTCCTACTTCGAATACAAGTTTATCAGTTTCTCAACTGTGTAAAAACCTGTTAAAAATGTAAAGTGCATACATTACATAGAACTGACCGCGCTCTGCACAAACGATAATTAAATATCCGTTCCCTAATTGTTAAGTGTCCACCAGAGAATGGACACATTATGTTGCAATTCAAGGGGAATGCATCATCTGCAACAAATCAATATGGCATAGGTCCACCACAATGATTGTAAGTCAGTGGTTCATCTTATGGTAGGTTTGAGTACCTGTTCTCCGATGTTTTCTTTACCTATCTATGGAAGTTGGCAGGTCTCCAAAGTAATTAGCATATTTTATTTCTGGTTAAGCAATGCAACCCGACTTAGGACCAACATGGCTGGCTGGTCAGAAACACAGGTTACTAAGGCAGAAATGGGAGCAGGATGTCCATAAGGATATGGTAGTGTCTGGAGTGGATGGGGACCTGGTGGGAGATAGGCAGCAGTGGAGGACTAGACCCTGCAGACCGAACCTGTCATAGGTGGTATAAGGGTATGGTGATGATGATGTCTTGTCTTCTAGGGTAATATAGAATTTCTACAGCATGTTTCCAAATTTTTAATTCTAATGTTTTATATGGATGGTATTTAATTCAATATCCATAATAATGCCCTTAATCTGAATATTTAAGCCTTGAAAATCAAAAAGTCTTTTTGGGGTCATCACATACCCCCACCTTGTAGTGTGTGTCAGAAATAGTAACCTTGTGGACGGAAGGTTTATGTGGAAAACACTAATTTGAGTGCCCTTAAATGCACTACATATAAAAGTTTTTATTAGAATTTAAAATGTTTAATGTAATGTTTCTTATATGACAAAATTAATCAAACCTACTAGAATTGAAGATTCCTCGCAAATGTATTAAAAAAATACAACAAATGCGTGTAATTATAAATGTTTTGAAATGTCCGCCTTTAATAACTATGTGTTCTTTTTTAGTTGCCAAGGTTACAATTTCTTTTCGATTTATGCGCCCCCTTTGCTTATTTTCTGAAACTATTGTAGATATCGCGATTTCTCTCATGCCACGGAATCACAACGGGCGCACTTACTGTTGTCACCTGCCGTATACGTCACAATTTCGTCGCCTGATTGAATGCAATTTGCGTTGGTGTCGCGTGCCACGGAAGAAGTCATTAAATTGGTATTAAGCTACTCGTACACGATGCAATTTTTATGGCATGGAACACAAAAACTTGCATGTGCCACACAGTTGCACTATGTAAACTCAAGTGCAACTCATGAAAATAGAATGTGCAACTCAGTCTCACGCCACTTTTTATGTTTCATGCAACTTTCGAGATTGCATCGCGTAACAGAGAAAAATAGAAAGTTGCGCCATCTGAAAGAAAATCAAACATGTTTGATTTTGTGTTGAGCACAACTTTGCTATCATGCCACTTTTTCACAGTGTTTGATGCACCTATTGAGAAAAATCATATGTATTGAATTGTTTTGCAGCCTGTAGTTTATTTCTGTGGAAGTAAATAGTAACAATGGATGATACAGATAATCATAATCATTATACAGATATTCCCGCCTGTGGCAGGGTCTGGTTAGCGGGTTCTAGCCCTCCACTCCCATCTATCTCCTACCAGGTCCCCATCCATGCCACACACCACCATATCCTTATGGACAACCTACTCCCACGTCTGCTTTGGTCTGTCCATGTCCCGCGTTCTCTCAACTACCTGCATTCCTGAACCGTCACCACCATCACCGTCACCTTCACTTCCTACTTGAAAGCTAAACACTGTCTTCTTCATGTTTATCTTAGTCCTACCTTTTCTACCGCATCTCTAATACGTCTTTATGCCTGTCTCTACTTCATCTTTGGCGTCAATAAGTTTACCAATATTGTGAACAAATACCATGCACTGAGGGGCTCATTCTGCTACTCCCGACAGCAGCTCATCCATAACCAGAATGAAAAGGTATGGACTTAGTGCTGAACCTTGATGTACTCCAACGTTCAATTGGAAGCCCCCAGTATTTCCCCAAGGTCTCCTTACCCTGGCCATTGAACCATCATGCATATCCTGAACTCTGAGTGGGGTGTCACGTGCTGACAGTCTGTAACGAGTTCATGGCGGATCCGGGGGGAACCCCCCTTCCCTAAATTTTGGGTCGACTTTGACATTGACAAATGAAAATTCCGTTTCCAATCCGTTTCCATTTATATGTCTGTTTTGGCTTTTGCCTTTTTATTGTTATTACTTTTATTGGCCTTTTGCCCTTTTTATTGCCATCATGGTGGGATGGCCATTTACACCCCCACCATGGTGATGTGTCTTTCTGGGCCCTAATGACCTTTGGAGTTGATGGGCCCTAACGCAACAACAAAACAAAACAAAAAAAAATCAAAATTGCATGCCACAAAAGTTGCACCGTGTACGAGTAGCTTTAGACTCCTTCGTGCGAAAGCCGCTTTAAATTAGAAGCATACTTGAAGGCGTCTGCTACTGGAAGTGACGCTTAAAATGAAACACGCGCCACCATTATTCGCATTTATTCAATTCAACGGTGGCTCGGACGGAGCGGCTATCTCACTGTACTTCGGTAGCGCAACGTCGAATGATTCGCTTCGAGATGGCAGTTCGCAGCGAATGTAGCTTTCCGTTTGTTGTTGATGATTACTTGCAGATTAGAACGGTTCAGTTGTTGCTGTAGGTAATGGTAAGTAAAATATAATATTCCTAGTTATTCTGCATAGCTTGTGTGTTATTAAATGGTTTTTGGAATACTTAAGTTTGTAAAGGTTTTTGGAAGAGCCATCCATTGTAGGTTTATAAGCCATGCGTGATATTTGATTATTTTTGACATTGTCATGTGTAACTACCCGTTAACGCTTAATATATACTGTAGGTGCTATGAACGAAGAGGACACTGTTATTCTTGTCGCAAAATGGTTGTGACTGACATTAAAATCACTTTATATGACTTTTCGCGAAATGTGCGTTGATATATGAAATGTGGGACTGGTTGGTTTTCGTTTGTCCCTACTGACGTCTCGACTTCAGCTAGACAACTATCAATAGGATACCAGTTGGGTAATGTTGTCTTTTGCGGGCATTTGTGTACTTTAGCTGGTACATGGTACTACCGTCTTCTTTCAGTACATACTACCATGGTTCGAAGGCCTCCTCCCCGCGTACAAGACACATCGTTTCTATCAGTGATCTCGTGTAGCCACGAATATCCCGTTTGTAGGGATCCACTTCTTTTCTAGGCAGAGAAAAATGTCCATCAGCCTCTGCCTAGAAAAAAGTCGATTCCTACAAATGGAATATTTGCGACTACACGAGATCATTCACAGAAACGACATGTATCTTGTTTGGAGGGAGAAGGCCGGCGTACCGAAAGGCGGTAGTGCCGTGTACCCGCTAAAGTACACAAGTGATGGCCCGGCAACATGTATTTGTCATTCTGTCCTCCATCGGCGGTATGAACAATCGTCTGCTTTAAAGTGCAAGGAAGTAGTTTAGGCGTGTGCTATTGTTATGGCTCAACTTATGAACAGAGTAGGTAGGTTAGGTGAAGACGAGATTGTCCAAATCGCAATAACGAGTATTCTCAAATTTATAGTTTCTACTGGTTTAGCTCCTGGCCCAACAGGAGTATGTCTAACTTGGTGCTTTGCCTGTGATAGCTTCATCTGACGGTATGATTATTGCTTTTTGTTACAGTTTCGAAACCAATATGATAATGAAGTTACTGTGTGGAGCCCACAAGTAAGTGCATTCCTTCAGTATTTTTATACACATACTCGTAAGTTTGTATAGACATTTACAAGTTAATGTTCTGGAAACCTGAATTTGTTATTCAATTGAAAAGGTGTGTGTACTTGAGCATGAAGTGTAAGATCGCAAGCCACTGTCTTGTTTTGTGATCCCTTTGAGGTATTTTTATTCATTTGAAGCGATTTGTGTTATCTGCGTAGGGACGGCTCCACCAGGTGGAATATGCAATGGAAGCTGTTAAACAAGGTTCTGCCACTGTAGGTTTAAAAAATGAAACACATGCTGTTTTAGTTGCACTGAAGGTTAGTAAAACGAGCGATCATGACGGGAATGTGATTTTTAGTTTAATTTCCGCATAATTTTCTTACAGAGGGCATCTTCTGAACTATCATCCCATCAGAAGAAAATCATTCCTATCGACGACCACATTGGAATGTCAATTGCAGGATTAACGGCTGATGCACACATATTGAGGTGCTCATTTTTATTTCGAATTATTAGTCGCAAAATTTTTGTTCTACTTATTAAATGTATTGGTTTTTTTTGTAGCCGTTTCATGCAAACTCAATGCCTCAATCACAGATATTCCCACGATGTTCCTCTACCTGTAAGTCGCCTAGTAAAATCCCTGGGACTTAGTATCCTTTTCCATTTTGCCCTCATGCTTTTACTCTGGAGCTAATTAAGCGTTTTTAAACCCCAAGATGAAAGTTTTAGTTGCAATTTGAATTCGGCATGGCGGGACAACTTGGTGTGGTTATAATTTTTAATTTGTGTCTCATGCTTTTTGAGAACCGCCTCGGTGGCATAGGTGTAGCCTGCCCACTACTGCCTCTAGTTCCATATTCGTATGGTTTGGGGTGGTTTGGCTCCTTTCGGGCGAGATGTGTGTGTCCCCTATTGTGCCTTCCGTCCGATGTGGAGTGTACTATCATGGTACCGTGTGGTTTGTGGAATAAGAGAACCTTTCCTAAATTCCATTTGATAAATCGAAAAATTTTCATTATTGGGGTACCCAGACTAACAGTAGGCTGATGATAAATAAACATCCCATTTTCAGCATCATGTCGGCAGATAGCACATAAAATTGCCGCCCAACAGATCGCCTATGTATTCCATTGGGACAAAACTCTTTATGCTACCCCGACATATACGGGAAAGGACTTAGTAGTAGTCTCATGTGTTTTGACCCTCCACGGCTGCACTGAATTTGAGTTTTCGACTACTGCATTAATGGTTTAAGATGGTTTGAGGTATTTTGAATTCTTTCGGGTAAGAGGTAGGTCCCTATGCTAAGTATGGAGTAAGTCTGTATGCAATGTTCTGCAAAATTTTCATGTGTGGAATTATTTAGAATGTTTATCTTGAACCGATTTAGGTGAACGTCATCCATCCTAAGTAGTCATGTAATGAAGGGGTTATTGGGAATGCAATTGCAATGTGTTCGACATTAGTTTTATGTGACTTGCTGCTAACATGAAAATTATACATGTAGGGATTTAGAGAGCTTTTATAATACATAATAGATAGCTTTTATGATAATCATACAGAAACAACAACACCTTGGTTTTCAGAATTAACGTTTGCAAGCCTATGTGCTGTTTCGTTGTTGTACGCTGACCATTGTTATCAAAAAGAATCCTTTGACACTTCCTTAATATGAAATAGAAATGCAAGTTTGCACTCAGAGGTATGATAGAAGACCTTATGGTGTTGGCCTGCTTATTGCAGGTTATGATGTAAGTTACAGAATAGAAATATGGTAGAGTTTTTATTGTCTTGTTCACTGTTCTATTTATTCCAAAAAATTCTTTTTATTTGACTCACAGGATGGCGGTCCACATGTGTATCAAACGTGCCCATCAGCTAATTACTTTGATTGCAAAGCAATGGCAATCGGAGCTCGTTCACAGTCAGCACGAACGTATCTGGAAAAGAAATTAGATAATATTAAAGAATGTAGGATCCCAGTTTCATTTTATTGGCATTTAGACAGAAATTACAGTCAGAATGACTCATTTTTTCAGGTGATCTTGAAGAGTTAATTAAACATGGACTAAGAGCTCTGCGGGATACACTGCCCAATGAAGAGGAACTCACCATTAAGGTTTTTTTTTCTTCATTACTTTTTTATAGCCCTGTATTAAATCCTAATTAGATGTAAATTTTGTTTTTAGAATTGTTCACTTGCTGTAGTTGGTAAAGGTCAGAAATTTACCATTTATGATGATGAGGCTGTTGCTCCATTTGTATCCTTTTGTTGAGAGCGAGTTTGCATGCAGTTTGAGAAATTTGGATTTTGGTCTTCTGAGCTATCAACATGGTTGGCTGTTAATACCTAACTCTGTTATCAGTTGGCTGGTATTGAAGGGGAAGAGCGAACACGTCGTCAACCACCACCACAAGATCCTCCATCAGTAATTGATAATATTTAATTAGGACTTTTCATAAAAATGTGTGCGATTTCGTATCATGTTTGTGATTTATTGCAGGGTGCAATGGAAGAAGATAAACCATCGCCAGAGCCGTCTGAAGAACCTCGACCTGATGTCGCCACAGATGAACGGATGCAACTGGATTAATCAGTCATCTGCCTTACTGGATAAAGACAATTTCGTGGTTATTTATGACTTTTATTTACCTTTTTGGGTTATACTTTCATTGCGTCATCAAATAAACACGTTTACGTAATTTACTGGGTGGCTGTTATTCAGTTTCCCATGTCAATGCTTACCATGCAAAATGACTTCTTTCATTATCTGCGTGGAAATTGAAGACACTTCCAAATCTTATCCAATGAACGATTTTCCTGCTATGACGTGGTTGGGTAGCTATTTTTGTCCCTTTGGGCACATTAGAAATCTTTTGGGTGGCGTTTTAATGTAGTCGCTTGCCAATCTAACATTGTAATACTTTATGCTTATTAATAGTTAGTCTATATATCCTCTGTTGATGACGGGGGTGCTTCGGCTTTACTGATCATTCATTAGATTGCGTCTTGGCAGTGGCGGGTATGGCCTGGCCACTCCATCTACTCTCCAGATGCTGGACAATGTGCATCACACTGGTATCTGGTTGTCCATTGGGGCATACCGTGCAAGTCCAGTGCTCAGCTTTCATGCTGAGTCTGGTGAACTGCTGCTGACTGTGGTGACAGTGCTTGGCAGTTGCATATTTGCAGCTGAAAGGTCAACCACATTTTTAGTCGCACTCTGCAATGGCCATTTGACCGCTGGCCAGGGGTTCCCCTCCATTTGGCCTGCAGTGGATGGATAGCCTCACTGGCCTGGGTGTGACTGCCTAGGGTGCAGCCTGTACTGCTGGCCTCTGTGCCACCCTGGACAGTACCAGAGCCAAGTAGTAATTGGATGCTCACAGCCTTCCCCAAAGCCAGTGCCGATAGGTCTGTGTACCAACAAGAGTTTGGATGCCTCCCTCTGACCTATTGGGGCCATGTTTTTGTTTACACGGATGGGTTTACAACTGGTTAACTCATAGGTGGCTGCCTTCCAGGCGTCGCCAACATCTTAACTGCAGAGCTCAAAGCTCTCCACAGGGCACTGGAACTCATCCAATTGAATCGCCAACACTTTCTGGTTGCGACTGACTCCCTATCCTCCCTTCAGCTGTTGCACACTCTTTATAGCAGACATGTCACTGTCCAGGTGGTGTGCAGTTCGCTGCTCACGATTCGTCAGCAAGGCAAGACAGTGTTGTTTATATGGGTCCCAGGGCATGTTGGCATCATGGGCACTGAGAGGGCAGATGTCCATGCCCGTCAGGTGGCCCACCTGCCAGATGTAACCGACACTGCTGTCCCCTCCTCTGATGCTCTCCCGATGGTGCAGCAAGCCGTCCATGAACAAGTGCAGTCCCAGTGGTTTGAGGAGACCACCAACAAACTCCACACACGGAAGGACACCCCAGTGCACTGGGTGTACTTGTGCCACCAATCGTGGAGGGAGGAGGTTGTGGTTGTTCGTCTGAAATCAGTCACATGTTCCTCATCCACTCCTACATACTATAGGGTGAGGATCAACTGTGGCATGACTCCTGTTTGCAGTGGCGTAGCCAGGATTTTCTGAAGGGGGGGATATGACTGCCAATAGCATATATTGCGCTTCGCTGATCCATGATAGCCAATTGTTCTTAGGCAACTTTTATTTTACTTTGAAAAAACTAGACAAAAATGCAACGTCAATACTTATTAATTTTGCTATTCAAATTTGACAACACTTATTGTGACTATATAAGACAAAGAATATAATACACAAGTTTTCACAAGACAAAATCCAATCGCCTTTTCTTTTCAAGTAGTTCTTCAAGGACTTCTTCTGTTGTAGGAGTGTGTTCATGGTGGATGTTTAACAGTGCTAATCCATTTAATCTTGCTTCACTGGTGGTATTCCTGAGATAAGTTTTCAGACGACGAAGTGTTGAAAAAGAACGTTCACTGGAACATGTTGATATTGGAAGTGTTGCCAAGATTTGGAGCAACTTTCGAACATTAGGTTGCAATGTAGCATTGCAGATAATGAGTGCATCTAAAGCATTTTCTGGAAGGTTGTTGCTCTCCAAATGTGACAAACGACAATACCATAACCTGATTTCTGCAACAACCGTGTCAATATTGGAATCAAGATCATCTGAGTAAAACTTTGCCAGATGCTGGATATCTTGTAGCTGTTCTTCAGATGGTATATTGGTTGGAATTTTAGGGAGAAGACATTGGAAACCATTAAGTATTTTTTTGTGACTTACAAATCTTGCTTGGAGCTGATTAATAAAAGAATCTGGAAAAGGAATGTAGATTGCAACCTTGTAGTATTCTTCATCAGAATTGACTGGAATATTGAAGTTGTGTGATTGTCTTGCAGTTACTTGTGGTCTCTGTAATGAAAATTCATACTTTTCGGCTAGAGTTGACACAGCACTATACAACTTCTTAAATTCATTATCTGCATTTTCACGCAAATACTTCACTTCATCTATGATGTCTTCTGCAGAATGCATTGCTTCCTCAAGATCGATGTTTACCTTTTGCAATTCTTTGCAGAGCTGAACACTGTATTTGAACACATGAGCTGTACATTGTAGTGCTACATTGAATTCAGCTTGTTTCATGCTACAAATTAGCAGTTGGGCTTGAAGTGATGAATTTGTGTCTCTCCACTCAACAATATCGCCCAGAGCAGAAAATATAGCATCCTGTAATTCCAGGAAAGATGAAACTGAATTGTGCCTTTCAATCCATCTTGTTGCACACATCTGTGTTAATTTGATTCTTTTGGAGTCGGAACAGACCTCAAGTATTGCAGATGATAATATGTTTTGTCTTTTCGGAGTTTTGAAGAAATCATAGACTTTTCCAATTATTCCCAAACAGTTCCGGACAGCTTGTACTTCACAAGCATTTGAAATTGCAAGATTTAAGCTGTGTGCAGAACATTGGATATATATTGCTGTTGGTATTTGAGATCTAATGTGTGCTTGTACACCATTTTACTGCCCACTCATGGAGGCAGCTCCATCATAGCCTTGTCCTCTCATTTTACTCAAGTCTATACCATAAGAATGTAGTTCATCAAGTATTTTGGTTGCAATTCCTTTCCCAGTGGTTTCTTCAAGAAGTGCAAATTGCAGAAATATCTCACGAACAACAGTTTTTTGCATATCAACATATCGAACACAGTGATAGCTGTTCCTTTCCAGAGATGTCAACCGTTTCATCAGCTAAAATGGAGAAACATCCAGCATCATTCACTTTCTTAACCAGTTTTGATAGAATTATACTGTTGCAGGCTGCAATAATGTCATTCTGAATTGTTGGACTGGTGTAACGAGCATTACCAGCACTGAAAAGAAGTAAACTTTTGGTGTTTTCATCAACTCTCCCCCGATATCGTAATAATGCACGAAAATTGCCATCATTTTCACTTGGTTCTTCCAGGGTCATTGGTCCAGAATCATGCTGACCCCTTAAACTCAATCCTTGCCGGCCACAAACCAAAATTGTGTCAATAATTGGAGTTATTCGGCATCTATTTTCAAAAGCTTGTTGCTGCCTCTCATTGTCCAGCTGCACTGTGATTGGTTTTCTTTCACCAAACATAATCAAGGTCAGCACGTTTGCTGCTTCAATGCTTTTCTGGTGATACTTTGTTGCCTGGTGACCATCAAAACATTCCTTTGCATCTTTCCATTTATTAAATCTGGATTTGCACAGTTGACCTAATGGCTGACTGCCACTCCCAGCTCCAGCTGGTCCAAATAAAACACAGAATTTACAGAATGCTCCTTGCTCACAATCAGAGTATGACAACCATGGCCAAATTGAAAACCATTTCAGTTGAAAACGTAAGCGTCTGGAACCAACTACAGGAAATTTGTAGTGATAGTCTGGCATCCAAATGTCATCCAAAAGTTGTATTTTTTCTCTTCTGTCAGTGGCATGCCAATATAGCACCCAATATCATTAGGATGTCCTTTAACCTGATAATTATCTTGATCTGTGAGCATAGCTGCATTTTGTCCTTCAGAACTTGCCATCATGAATGGAGAAATTGTTCCCTTCTCTGATTCTACTATGAAATCTGAAACGTCTGTGGTAGAATCAGACTCATATTTTGAAATATCAGATGGTTTAGTTGTAATACAAATGCGCTTGGGTTCAAAATATTTCAAAATATTTCCAGCACTGCTTGTTCTCTTCTTCAACATTCTCATGTGTTAACGTTCACTTTCTCCACAGCAGTCGTCTTCTCCTTCAGTGAGGTCCCAGTGATAGATTTCCCTCTATCCACAGCAGTCGTCTTCTTCTTCAGTGAGGTCCCAGTGATAGATTTCCCTCCACCCCCTAAACCCCCCCTTGGCTATGCCACTGACTGTTTGGAGCCTCTCACACTGGCACACATCTTTAGTCACTTTGAGAGATACTGTGAACTTAGATGCTGACTGGGTGTCAGTCCAGAGCTCTCCACCTCACTTAGGGATGATTTGTGAAAGAGGCTGGCCTCTTTTGCAACATTTAATCTAGACGCTCCTTTCTTTCTGGCATCTTTGCCTTTTATTCTTGTTTTTTGGCTTTTGCCTTTTTATTTCTGTGTGTTTTGGGATTTGCCCTCCCACGTTAGTGTCTGTTTAGGCTTTTGCTTTCATTTATTCCTTGTCATTTATTTGGCGTTTTACTTTTATTACCCTTAGTGGGCTTTTGCTCTCATTTATTATCATCATGGTGGGTTGGCCTTTTACACCCCAAGCATGGTGATTGGCTTCCTAATGACCTTTGTTGTTGATGGGCCCTAAAACACAAACAAACAAATCCACCACTATAGCACCCCTTCACTAACCTGAACTAATCTTTCCCAGGTAAAATCTTGTAACATAGAGACAGGCATATTGCTGTCCCCTGCTTTCTTGTCTCTAACCAGCTTTCCTTGCAATCCAGGAGTAATTTGTGTATTATCCTGCTGCATTACTTCCCTTTTGTCCCTGAGAACCTTATGCATTACCCTGAGGGATGTCCTATCCATTTTTATATCCTTTTTGCCACCTGATGCCATCACCAATTTTGTAGGTGAACATGATGGTGATGCAAGTAGGGACTCTGCTCTTCCCTTGTGTTATCTTTGAATTATTATATTTTTAATTGTTGAGGTTTAAGTGAGGCCCAAGCTTAATGTTATAAATTTCAAGGTTTGATGCAGGGTTGTACCCAGTAATAGTAATTGGGAAAAATAAAATCAAAAAGAATGTTGTCCCGTTTTTCGTGTCTGTGTATACCTCACCCAATGGTTATTGAGGAAGGCAAAAATAATTACTTTATTCATACAATTTTTAATTCATTCTTCTTTGCACTGTTCACAATTATTCTAATGCATTATTTGCCTGCCCATTTTTCATTTCCTAACAATATAATAATAATCCAATAAGCAATTCAAATGAGCAACTCAATACATAAATTTTTACGTTGGATCCACGTAAGGTGTGTCTTGTAAGTATAAAGACACTATGAAAATATTAATTTTAAAATAACCAGTTGTTATTTGTAAATCAAATTAAATTGTAATTATCCTAATACAGTATAAAACAACTACAAACATTTAAATGGATGTTAAGTCAACAATTGATAAAATTAATAGAGAAAAGCAAAAAAAAACACAAAACGAACTGTCTCATATTTATAATAACACCCAATTAAATTTTAAGAATTGTAATGTTAATGATGACAATAATTACCAATACAAGTCATAGTATGCGAATGTATATGACAGCCACCATTAATTACATTTCAACTCACTGAATTAATATACATCACAATGCCTAGAGGTGTATGTCTCATTGATTTTGAAAAAGGACAAATATCCACAATGAAGGCTGCTGGGCAGTCAATAAGAGCAATTGTTAAAGCCCTAAACCACTCCAAGAGTGTTGTGAGTAACTATCTTAAATTAGGACAACATTATGCCACAAAAGAAGTGACCTGGTAGGCCACCAAAGCTTACACCATGGCAGAAAAGAGCCATTTGTCAGATGTTGGAAGAGAGATCATCATCACTACAATTGGTAGCCAGTCAACCAGATATTAATGCCTCAAAAGACACTGTTGGTCATGCTGTTAAACAGTCAAAATAACTTTTATACTGAAAAAAAGAAAACAGCACCACTACTGAAGGCGTGCCACAAAGAGAAGCAACTGCAGTGGGCTAAAGAACATATGCACTGGATCAATGATTGGCGGGTGATTTTCTGTGATGAAAAACAGTTTAATTTGGATGGTCTGGATGGATGGGCTCACTACTGGCATGACATCAGGGCTGATGATAACATCTTCTCTAAATGGCAGCAACTTGGTGCTTCATTAATGGTGTAGGGTACATTTGCATTCAATGGGAAACCCTCTTTAGCTTTTCCCAAAGGTAGACTGAATGCCCTTGCATACCAAGATGTACTTGAAGACATTTTGCTGCCATTTGCTGAGATGACTGCAGGCCCATTCTTTGAATTTCCACAGGACAATGCCCCAATTCACACTGCAAAAACAACTTGGCAGTGGATTTTGGACAATGGTGTTCAAGTAATGGATCGGTGTGCCCTTTCACCAGATTTGAACCCACTGGAGAACGTCTGGGCTATGTTTTCTTGTGCTCTGTATGCTGGTGACAAGCAGTATTACTCTGGTGATGAATTGCAAGCTGCAGTCATTTCCAATTTGAAAAAAACTTGAGCTACATAAACTTCAAATATTAATAACTACCCTCCCTAACTAGATTTACGAAGTTATTGTGAAATAGGGGAAGTTTATTGGCTATTAATTCCAGTGTCTTTATAAATATGAGACAGTTCTTTTTGTGTTGTTTCACTTTTCTTTATTATTTTTATCAATTGTTGACTTAACATCCATTTAAATGTTTATAGTTGTTTTATACTGTATAAGAATGTTTACAATTTAATTTGATATAAAAATAACAACTAGTTATTTTAAACATTAGACACACCTTATCTATACTAAATCATCATCATCATCATACCTTTATCCTGCCTGTGGTGGGGTCAGGTCTGTGGGTTCTAGCTCTCTGCTCCCATCTATTTCCCACCATATCCCCATCCACACTGCCATGTCCTTGCAGACCACTTGTTCCCACATCTGGTTTTGTCTCCCCCTACCTCAGGTGCTACCAAACACCTGCATTCCTGAGATACACCTGACTAGCTCCTCCTCCACTCTTCTCATCACATGTCCATACCACCTCAGACTATTCTCCCTCATTTTTTTTGGGGGGGGGAGCGGTGGGTTGCGTTGGACACACCAGTTCTCATCTGATCACTGAAGTTAAGCAACGTAAGCCCAGTTAGTACTGACATGGGTGGTCATTCGGGAAACCTAGGTACTGCTAATACCCAATAATCATCGCAGTGGTGTGGTGTCTGTGCAGTATATGCATTGGAGCTGTACAGTGGATGGGTCTCTAATGACCTCATAGTTGATGGGACCTTAAACCCCAACAAACAAACAACAACCCTCATTTTTTGGTGATGTCCACTACCCCCAAACTACCTCTAATATGCATATTCCTGATTCTGTTAGCTCTAGACATGCCACTCATATATCACAGCATATGCATCTTGGCTACTTGCATGCTATTCACATGGCTCTTCCTCACTGCCCAGCACTCTGATCCATAGAGCATAGCTGGCCCAACCACCGTTCTGTAGAACTTCCCTTTCAACTTGATTGGGACCCTCCTATTACACAGGGTGCTACTTGTCTGTCTCCATTTCAGCCACCCGCCATTGATTCTATGAGTCACATCTGAGTCTATCTCCCCATTGCTTTGGAATGTGCTTTACCTCTTGCACCTTTTTCACCAGTTCACCCCTTGAGCATACACCACTGTTATTTCCTTGTTCTTTCCAATTGAAAGCTAAATACTCTGTCTTCTTCATGTTAATCTTTAGCCCTCCCTTTTCTATCGCTTGTCTAACATCATTTAGTCCCTTCTCTATCTGTTCTCTGCAGTCACTAACTTTTCTGATATCCGAAAACCAGGATGAAAATGTATGGAATAAGTGCAGAACCTTGATGCAAACCAGCTTTTGATGGGAAGCCCCCTGTATTCCCCCAAGTTATCCTTACCCTGGCTGTGGAATCATCATACATATCCTGGATTATTCTAATGAATCCCTCTTCAACCCCCCTTTTTCATAATACTTCCCAAACTACCTGTTGCTGGACACTGTCAAAGGCCTTCTCCAGATCAATAAAGATGGCATGGAGGTCTTTCTTTGCTGCCCTATACTTTTCTACCATCTGCCTCAGAATGAAGATTAGCTCCATTGTGGACCTACCTGGCATAAACCCAAACTGATTTCCACGGACAATAGTTCTATCCCAAAGGTGACGTTCCATTACTCTCTCCCAGAGTTTCATGGAATGGCTTGTTAGCTTTATACCACTATAATTACTGCAATCCTGGACATCCCCTTTGCCCTTGAAGAGTGGTACTATCCAGCTCTCCAGCCATGCAGATGGCATTTTATCTCCACTTGCTATTTGATTGAAAAGTTTCCTCTAACCACCTGGTACCTGTCATCACTAGGCTATGCCATACTTGGATGGGGATTTTGTCTGGGCCTACTGCTTTATGGCCTTTCATCTTCTGAAGTGCCCTGACTACTTCCTCCTCCATAACACTGTCTACAACCCCTGCTGATGCAGGATAGGTGGAGGTACCCACCACTACCCTGCTGCACTCAAGAGGTTCTGGAAGTACTCTTCCCACCTGCTCCTTACCCCCAGAGAGAAATGGATCCTACCCTCACTATCCTTCACTGTTATGGCTTGTGGTGTATCTTTAGCTTCCCTGTCTCTAGCCTTCCTTTGTCCCTAACCACTCATAGAGGGCCTCATATTTCTGGTTCTTGGCCAGGGCAATGATCCACCTAGCAGTGGTCTTGGCCTGCCTATATTGGGTCTTTAACTCCTGGTCCCCTGTCTTCTGCCACCTGTGGAAAGCAGCCTTCTTTTGCTTGATGGCTGCTTCTACCTCCTCATTCCACCACCATGTCTGCCTGTTTCCCTGGAATGTGCCTCCTGCTCTGCCCTGTCCTAAAATGGCTTTCCCACAAGTTCTAATTTTTCTGGCGACCCTGTCCCACATGGCATCAGCTGTCCCATCCCGATCCCAGTTTACCTGCCTGTGCACTTGAATAAATTTCTCAGTTTTGGCAGGTAGTTTCCACACCTGATGACCTGCTCTCCTTTCCAGAAATGTGCCTTGCCTGCTGCCTTCACTAAGATTTCTATCATAAGTAGCTTATGACCACAGTCCTTTTCGAAATTTTCACTGGGGAGTGCCCAGCAATCTTGTACCTCTGATCTATGCCTCCCTCTAACCATAAAGAAATCTATCTGTGACATCCCTTGCAGTGACTGAAATGTTATTAGGTGCTTGTCCCTCTCCCTAAACCAGGTATTTGCCAATGCAAGGCCTAGTGCATTTGCTGTGTCGAGGATTTGCTGTCCATCTGTGCTAACTGTTCCATACCCCCCATCCCCCATGGACCTTCCCATAACCCTGGTTATCAATGCCCACGTAGCCATTAAAGTCCCCACCAATAACCAGGTGCTCATTCCCTTGACATTGTCCTACCTCAGCCTCCAGAGACTGCACCAAGTCCTCAAATTCTGTTTGGAAACCCACCTTTGTGGGTTCATCCAGACCTGCCTGGGGGGCATGTGTGCTGATGAGGTGCAGCACTACTCCTCACCAAACCACTGTAACCAACAGCAGCCTGCTATTAATGGGTTTAACAAGTGTGACCCATTGCTGTAGCTCCCTATCTAATACTATACCCACCCCATTCCATTCCCCTTCACTAGCTGTATATATGAGCTTCTACCACTCCCCAAGGGCCCTTTACCTATTCCCCTTCCACCACGTTTCTTGGAGAAAATCTACCTGAATCCTCCTCCACTTTAGAATATTTACCAATTCCCCTGTTTTACCTGTAAGGATCCCCACATTCCAAGTTCCTAATCTAAGAGTTGCCCCTGTGCTTTCTGTACAAGCCCTGGCTGGGGTCACCCCATCCAGGCGTCCAGAACCCGCAGGATTGTTGGTGCTGCTTGTCGTGGGGGGCATGCTGGCCTCCAGCTGGCACCCAGCATGCTGACTGCCATGGCGTCTGAGGTCCCAACCCCTGTGGCATCTTGGTTTACTGAAGATGGTGATTTGAGGCCCCCTTGCACACCCCTGGCGACCACCACCACTGGGGTTTTAGTCACACCTGCCACTGGCCTGACAACCTCGAAAGGTTGCATCAGATAAGTGTGAACCCAGGGACCAACATAACAAAGACAAACATGTGTCAAAATGCCAACACAATAACAAAAGGTATAAACAACAAACCAAGATTAATGGGAATAATAACAATAATACCCTCTCCCAACCCACAACAACAACCAACCAACAACAATAATAATAAACAACAAACAAATTGATAATAAACAATAGGGTAGGGAATCACTTTTGCTGCTGGTGCTGATCCTCAGCTGTGAAACACTGTGTGATGACTGTAGAGACGATGCATGCCACAACACGATGAGACTGGTGGGAAAAGATGAAAGGTTAGGTTAAACAGCCAACCCTCACGACCACCTCACCGAAATCTCAGACATGCCAAACACCCACAGCCCTTCCTTGACCTGGTCCTGGAACCTTTTGCCTTTAAAAGGCAGTTAAATTCGGTGTAGTTTCCTGTGGATTTCTCCACAGGGACGAAATTTCTGGCACACACAAGCAAGTCGACAGGCAATATGTGCCACCTAGTGGAGCCTCTGTATCTATACTAAATGATTTTATTAAAACTTCTAACTAATTAAATCAATATGATAATTAAGAGCTTTAAGGATGAATATCAAGGCACTCAATCCCCGTGTGTGCCCGGGGTAGAATAGGCACACTGCGTACCTGCATGTCGTAAGAGGCGACTAAAAGGGGTGACTTTTTCTTGCCCCAGTTTGGACAACACCACTGTCGTGTTTGTCTATGACGTGGTCTGGACAGGACGATACCATCATTGTGGTTGGTTGTATCTTTCTTTTCTCCTTTATTGGATGAGTGTCTGACTTGTTCGCGGTCGATGTAGGTTCCTCACTGAGGTGACCGTAAAAAACGCCTACCCGCGTGTTTGCCGTGCGTGGAGACCCGTACCCTGGGAAAAGCGGATCCTGGTGATTGAGGAGGGTCTAGGGCTGCGGCCCTACACATCCAACACATCACTTTGGCCACAGCTTCCGGGGCAAACGGGAGGCCAAGGCAGTAGCCCGGTCTTGGTCAATCGGCCGGGGGCGCATAAGTTGTTATGCCTCCTAGGGTGACTGTAAGTGGACCGGCAGTCAACCCCGATGCCAATGGTCCGGTACTCGGGGATTATGCCACCCTAACGGTATCCTGTCCGAGCACTCTCGACGACCCGAATGGGCGTCCCCTCGTTGGGCTCGGTGGTGGGTGAGAACTGCGGGCAGCAAAATCATAATTCACAACAATTATGGCAACTATAACCCAGAGGCTGGGGGCCTCTTCAAAAAACCCCACCCCTCCCCCTTCTTTAGTTTCAATGACTTGTGTTGAGCCGGAAGATGGCAGGCTCGGTCCCACTCAACTGAGTGGGCCAGCTGCCAGTGAGTTAATGGAGACGAGCACTGCTCCAACTAAAAGGCCGCGTTCCCCCAGTCACCCAACTGGATCAGGGAATGCCCCTGTGGTGTCAAATACATCAGCACCTGCCCTTAACAAGAGGCAACGGCCTCTTAGCCTTAAGGTGCAGGGCTCCACCGCTGATGCAAAGCGTGTTCCTGCATCTAAGGAAGCCTCAGGTGCAGTCAAAAGCACTTCTATTCCTTCTTCCTACCCTCCCCGGTTTCTTTCCATATCCGGGGAGGATGGTGCATCCTTGTGGAAGGCGTCGCCCTTCCTTATCGCCAAAGCCATCAAGGGCATTGCCGGTGATGTGACCTCGGTCAAGAAACTGCGCAATGGCACCTTGTTGGTGGAGGCATCTGCCAATCACCAGACCGAAGCGTTATTGAAAATGCGGAAACTCGGTGACATCCCCGTTGTGGTCGAACCGCATCGCACTTTAAACACCAGCAGAGGTGTGGTGTGGTGCCCCGATCTGCGTGGGGAGTCAGAAGAGCAAATAGCGGAGGAGCTTAGGGACCAGGGTGTGGTGGCTGTCCGCCGCACCTCTGTCCAACGAGATGGAGAATCCCGGCCATCTGACACCTTGGTGCTGACCTTTGGTAGGCCCAAGGTGCCAGAGTACATCATGGCTGGCTACCTCTGCTGCCTGTGCGTCCTTTCATACCGAGCTCGCTTCGGTGTTTCAAGTGCCAACGTTATGGCCATGGCCAGAATTCCTGTTCTGCCAAGGCCATGTGTGGCACTTGTGGGCAGGGAGACCACTCCCCAGAATCTTGTAAGACTGCACCCTTTTGTCTGAACTGTAAGGGCAACCACCCCGCGTCTTCTCAGGACTGCCCTACTTTGTTGCAGGAGTGCGCAATCCAGGAGTTGCGTGTCCAGAAGGGTATCAGCTTTCCGGATGCGCGGCGGCTGCTAGCCTTGCCAGGGACCCCCAGTCGTGCGGTGTCCTATGCGGGTGCTGCCAAGGCAGCTGCTGTGTCGTCTGTCTGCACCCAGACGGACACACTACCTCAACTCCCCCCTCTCATCCGTTTGACGCCCTCTCGGGCCCGTGGGTTCCATGGAGTGCCGGTCTGTGCAAGCATTGGCTGCCAGACGGACCCCGACCCCGTTTCCATGGCTAATTCCGGCTCCACCACCGCCTCTGGCCCATGCATGGGCCCCCCAATAATGGCGGTGCCAGTTTCTTTGGAGGCCCCAGATGCTGCTCATGAAAGAGAGGCATCTCCTGTGAAGGCCTCCCTCCCTGTCTCAGTCCAGCCAGCCCCCTCCACGGAGAGGGTGGTGGGTGAGACAGGTGGAAAGAAAGTAGGGACACCTACCACTTCCACAGTGGGGCGGGTGTCCTTGGTTCGTCCACCCAAACTCTCTAGCCAACGGCAGAGAGCAAGGGGTGGTTTCATGCCCCAACTGGGGAAAGATGGGGATTCCTCCTTCGAGATGGAGGAGGATGAACCAATTGAAGGCATCCCTCCCTTTTCTGCAGTGGGACGGAGAAAAGGGAGGAATAAAAACAAGCCACCAAAGAACACTTGATGGTAAATTTCCTACAATGGAACTGTCGAGGATTTTCCCACAAGAGGGACGAGATCAAACTTCTGATCTCTCGGCACACCCCTGTCTGCATCTCCCTCCAGGAGATTCTGTGTCAGAGTGATACCCCCATTTCACTACGGGGGTACACAACATTTGCAGACACCCGGCAGCAAGGAAGCCACCCTGTGGGAGGGGTGGCTATCCTTATCCGGAATGGGTGCATGCATGTGCCGGTTGCTTTGCAGACGCCTCTTCAAGCAGTGGCGGTCTCATTGCAACTGGATGTGCCTACCTTCCCAGCTTCCAAGACCCTTCTTGATTATGGGTGACTTCAATGCCCATAATCCACAATGGGGCTCGGACAGTCACAACCCCCGAGGGCGACTTGTGGAACAATGGGTGTCACACAATGGCCTCATTGTTCTCAACACAGGTGCCCCCACGCATGTGATGACTGCCACCGGTGGTCTTTCGTGTATAGACCTTTCCATCTGCTCTCCTGGGTTGGCACCAGGTTTGCAGTGGGAGGTTCTGTCAGACCCTTGTGGAAGTGACCACTTCCCTATCAAGATTAGCAGTGGAGATGGGGCATTGCCCCAACACCCACCACGGTGGTGTCTGCGTCGGGCGGACTGGGAGGAGTTCGCCCACCATATACATTTCCGCCCACTGTGTGATTTTGATGGGGTCAACGATCTAGTGAGTCACTTCACAGAGGTGGTGGTCGGGGCGGCATTGGCATCCATCCCCAAGAGCTCGTGTAACCCACAACGAGCACGGGTGCCATGGTGGACGGAGGATTGTCGGAGTGCGATTCGGGCTCGCCGGCGAGCCCTTCGCAGCTTTCAATCTCGTCCCACCGAGGCCAATCGTATTGACTATCTCCGAGCCCGGGCAAATGCACGACGGGTGATCAAGGAGGCCAAACGCTCCTCATGGAGTCAGTACGTCTCCTCACTTACCCGTCACACGCCCTCCAAGAAAGTCTGGGAAACGCTGAGAAAGATCCAAGGCAGATATTTACCATCATGTGGCTCAGGTCTCCTTGTACAAGGAAGACATTGCCTTCTGCCGTGTGAGGTGGCTGAGGAACTGGGAAGGACGTTTGCAGCCGTCTCCAGTTCCCGGCACTACACGGCAACATTCCTGCAAACGAAGCAGGCTGCAGAACGCCATCCACTGAACTTCACTGGTGGTGTCGCCGAGGGGTATAACAATCCATTCGCCCCTTGGGAGCTGCAGGCAGCTCTAGCAAGAGCCAGGGATACTGCCCCTGGACCAGATAGCGTCCACTATCAAATGCTACGACACCTACCAGAGAATGGCGTTGAATACCTCCTTGAGGTATTCAACATGATATGGCAGCAGCATGAAGTCCCTGCAGGCTGGCGAGAGGCTACTATAATCCCACTCCCAAAACCTGGGAAGGATAGTAGCCTTGCAATAAATTACAGACCCATTTCATTGACGAGCTGTCTTTGCAAAACAAATTGGCCAATTTATTTTGTCTTTGCAAAATAAATTGGCGCCTGGTGTGGTATCTCGAGCGGCACCACCTTCTTGCCGATGCCCAATGTGGTTTTCGTGCTGGCAGGTCTTCGGTGGATCATCTGATCTCACTGGAGACTGCAGTACGTGAGGCCTTTCTCCACAGACAGCACTTAGTGGCTGTCTTCTTTGATGTGGAGAAGGCATATGATACCACATGGCGCCATGGTATACTGGAGACCTTGCACCAGTGGGGGCTCAGGGGTAATCTGCCCCTCTTCCTCCATAGCTTTTTGTCCGAACGGACCTTCAGAGTGCGTGTGGGTAACACCTACTCCTCGGCCTTCCTGCAGGAGAATGGTGTCCCACAGGGGAGCGTCTTGAGTGTGACGCTCTTTGCTGTTGCAGTGAATGGCCTACCATCCTCCGTTCACCCCCCGGTAAAGTCGTCCCTCTTTGTGGACGACTTTTCTATCAGGTACCGGGCTGCCACGATGCACAGCATTGAGCGTCAGCTGCAACTGGCACTCAACAGTGCCAACGAGTTTGCCACTTCCCGTGGCTATAAGTTCTCTCCTGACAAAACAATGGTCATGCACTTCTGTCGTAAGCGAGGGCTCCACCCTGAGCCTCAGCTTACCTTGAATGGCCGCCTCCTCCCAGTTGTAGAGGCGGCCCGGTTTCTTGGTCTCCGTTTTGACAGCCGTCTGACATGGGTCCCGCACTTGAGGGAGCTGAAGGCTAAGTGCCTTCGGTCCCTGAATATTCTGCAGTGCCTGCAGGGAACTGGTGTTGGGGCAGATCGAACGGTGATGCTACGACTCTACCGGTCACTCGTTCGATCCCGTCTCGATTATGGCTGCAGCGTATATGGCCTGGCTGCTCCATCTACTCTCCGGATGCTGGACAGTGTTCATCACGCTGGCATCCGGGTTTCCATTGGGGCGTTCCGCACCAGTCCAGTCCTCAGCCTATATGCAGAGGCTGGTGAACCACCACTGACTGTGCGGCGGCAGTACCTTGCAGCTGCATATATTTTGCGGCTGAAAGGTCAGTCACAGCACCCTACACACCTGGCCATCTTTAGTAACACTGTGAGACGGCCATTCGACCGCCGCCCGGGGTTCCCCCTCCATTCGGTGTGCAGTGGATGGACGGTCTTACCGGCCTGGGTGTGACTCTGCCTAGGGTGCAGCCTGCGCTGCCGGCCTCTGTGCCACCCTGGACAGTGCCAGAGCCAAGTTTAGATTTCTTGCTTGCAGCCTTACCCAAAACCAGTACCGATAGGTCAGTGTACCAACAAGAGTTTGGACGCCTCTCTTGGACCTATCGAGGCCATGTTTTTATTTACACGGATGGGTCGAAGGATGGTTCCTATGTGGGTTGGTCAGTCTTTACAACTGGTCATCTCATAGGGGGCCGCCTTCCAGGCGTTGCCAGTGTCTTAACTGCAGAACTCACAGCTCTGAACAGGGCACTGGAACTCATCCAAGTATTGCATAACAGACACTTTGTTGTTGCGACTGACTCCCTATGCTCCCTTCAGCTGTTGCACACCCTGTATGGCAGACATGCCATCGTCCAGGGTGTGCACAGATTGCTGCTTGTGATTCATAAGCAGGGCAAGACAGTGTTGTTTATGTGGGTCCCGGGGCATGTTGGCATCGTGGGCAACGAGATGGCAGATGTCCATGCCCGTCAAGTGGCCCACATGCCAGAAATACCTGACACTGCTGTCCCCTCCTCTGACGCTCTCCCGATGGTGCGGCGGGCCGTCCACGACCAATGGCGGGGGCTGTGGTTTGCGGAGACCACGAACAAACTCCGCACACTGAAGGACACTCCAGTGCACTGGGTGTCCTCGTGTCGCCAATCGTGGAAGGAGGAGGTTGTGCTTGCTTGGCTGCGAATTGGTCACACCTTCCTCACCCACTCTTACATTCTACGGGGTGAGGATCAGCCATGGTGTGACTTCTGTTGGGAGCCTCTCACAGTGGCGCACATCTTTAGTCACTGTGAGAGATACCGTGAACTTAGATGGCGACTGGGAGTCAGCGCAGAGCTCTCCACATCACTTGGGGATAACCCTGAGGCAGTGGAGAGCTCGCTAGTATTTGTGAAAGAGGCTGGCCTCTTTCACAAAATTTGAAGTCTATGCCATTTCTTTTAGACACCTTTTCTAATTATTTTAGAATTATATGGCTTTTGCCTTTTTGTTTCTGTATTCTTTTTGGCTTTTGCCACATTTATTGTAATGTCTGTTTTGGCCTTTGCCACAATTATTATTCTGTCTGTTTTGGCTTTTGCCTTTTTATCTCTGTGTTTGTCTTGGCTTTTGCCACATTTATTCTTCTCTCTGTTTTGGCTTTTGCCACTTTTATTGTTATGTATGTTTTGGCTTTTGCCTTTTATATGTCTGTTTTTGGCTTTTGCCTTTATTTATATGTCTGTTTTGGCTTTTGCCTTTTTATTGTTATTACTTTTATTGGCCTTTTGCTCTTTTTATTTCCATCATGGTGGGATGGCCATTTACACCCCCACCATGGTGATGTGTCTTTCTGGGCCCTAATGACCTTTGTAGTTGATGGCCCCTAAAGCAACAACAAAACAAAACAAAAATGCGACGACCATTCGATCGCTGGCCAGGGGTTCCCCCTCCATTTGGCATGCAGTGGATGGATGGTCTCATTGGCCTGGTGCAGCCTGTACTGCCGGTCTCTGTGCCACCCTGGACAATACCAGAGCCAAGTTTTAATTTGACACTCACGGCCCTCCCAAAAGCCAGTACTGATAGGTCGGTGTACCAACAAGAGTTTGGACGCGTCTCTCTGACCTATCAGGGCCATGTTTTTGTTTACACGGATGTGTCGAAGGATGGTACCTCTGTAGGTTGGTCAGTCTTTACAACTGGTCATCGCATAGGGGGCCACCTTCCAGGCGTCACCAGTGTCTTAACTGCAGAGCTCACCACTCTGCACAGGGCACTGGAACTCATCCAACGTTTGAATCACCAACACTTTGTGGTTGCGACTGACTCCCTATCCATTCTCCAGCTGTTGCACGCGCTCTATAGCAGACATGCCATCGTTCCTGGTGTGCATAGTTCACTGCTCACAATTCGCAAGCAGGGCAAGACAGTGTTGTTTATGTGGGTCCCAGGTTATGTTAGCATCATGGGCAATGAGAGGGCAGATGGCCATGCCCGGCAGGTGGCCCACCTGCCAGATATACCTGACACTATGGTCCCCTCTTCTGATGCTGTCCCGATGGTGCGGCAGGCTGTCCATGAACAATGGCGGTCCCAGTGGTTTTTGGAGACCACCAACAAACTCCGCACACTGAAGGACACCCCAGTGCACTGGGTGACCTCGTGCCGCCAGTCGCGGAGGGAGGAGGTTGTGCTTGCTCGGCTGCGAATCGGTCACTCGTTCCTCACCCACTCCTACATACTACGGGGTGAGGATGAACTGTGGTGTGACTCTTGTTGGGAGCCTCTCACAAAGAGGCTGGCCTCTTTCACAACATTTAACCTTAGCATTTTTTCTGATTAGCATCCTTTCCTTTTACTCTTCTTTTTGGCTTTTGCCTTTTCCTTTTTTGTGTGGGTTTTGGCTTTTGCCCTTCTCTGTTAGTGTTTGTCTAGGCCTTTGCCGTTTTTTACAGTATCTGTTTTGGCTTTTGCCTTTATTTGTGTCTCTTTAGTCTTTTGCCTGTTTAGCTTTATCTGTGTTGGCTTTGCCTTTCTTATTCCCAGTTATTTTTGTGGTTTTTGCCTTTTACTATTTTTACTCTTAGTGGGCTTGCCCCTTATTTATTATTTTCATGGTGGGTTGGCCTTTTACACCCCCCACCATGGTGATTGTCTTTCTGGGCCCTAATGACCTTTGTAGTCGATGGGCCCTAAAACACAAACAACAACAACATCAAAGAAGGGTGAGATGAAATGTTGGGATTTCACGCCTGCATTTGGAAATACATCTAGTTAATAATGTATCCAGTGAGATCCAGCTTGGATTCTTGCTTTTTTCGTTGTAATATTCATTCCAAATTACATTTCAGTTGAATTTTTCTGCTACTTTTTGCTACTTTTCTAAATGCAGAAGGTTATCTAAAACAATTTACCCCTTATCTTGCATCACCAGGTCTTGCATTTTCTGGATTTTCTCTTGTGGACTTCACTAGCTTCCTGCTTTTTGTCGTACAGCCATGTGCTAGAGAGATTTTTTATTCCAATGTGTAGGTTTATTTATATAAATCACAATTAAATTAGTAGTGAGATCGATTTACTGTGGCAGTGGTTCCAGGTTCAATACTGGATCGAGGTGGGTTGGCTTCTTTAGGATGAGCAAAACGTCCCAATTAGCCAGCCGCAATTGATTGAATCATTAGTTGGTATTTTAAGGTCCTTCAACAACAATGGTCATTAGATCCCCGTCGACTGCTTAGTTCTAATGCAGAGTCCGCACAGTCACTACGCTGCACACATTGGGGCAGAAGAGCATGAAAAGCGGCAATAATTCAAATATTTTTTGACGAATGTTCTAGGTTGCGCATTTCTTCTAAGGGTATTTGTTAGACAAAAGAAAGTAATTCCTAACCCTATTCCCACCTATGGCAGGGGCCTGAGTACCCATCTTGTCCTTCTGAATGTGCACAAGGATGATATATTGCACAGTGTTGTTTTGCAGCCAGCTGCAAGAACAAAAACTGCAACCCCACTGCTTATTTATTGTCAGTCTATTGTTTGTTGGGGCACTCCACCGACTCCAGGGAGCGATTGTAATATTAGATAAATACTGTTAAAACTAAAAATACAGCTATCCTTGGTGTTATTTTTATTACATGTAGTGTAGCCTACTAACGTTGCTTAACTGCAGTAATCAGACAAGAAATGGCGTGCCCAATGCTATACACCCGAAATGAAAAATCCCAAGTGTCTTCCTTCAGATGAGAAGTAAAACCATGGTCCTATGTAGCGTACAATGACATTGGCAGTGGGGTTGCAGTTTTTGTTCATGCAGCTGGGTTCAAAACCATGCTGTGCAATCAGTGACAGATCCAGGATTTTCGTCAGGGGGGGTTGAGCTAATAT
>JAAFCE010001963.1:18336576-18361063 GCA_013389805.1 Trigoniulus corallinus | reverse complement strand
GGTTGAGCTAAACGCCACATATTATGTGAATATAAGTTTATATGGGCATAGGGGAGGTTGCAACCCCAAAAACCCTATCCTGGATCCCCACGTGTGTGCAATATATCACCCTTGTGCACATTCAGAAGAGCGAGATGGGTACTCAGGTCCCTGCCATAGGCGGGAATAGGTTTAGGAATTGCTTTCTTCAGTCTACCAAACGCCCTTAAAATAAATGTGCAATCTAGAACATGCGTTGAATAATATTTGATTTATGTCCAGGTTTCAGGGTCTCCTGCCCCACTGTGCGACGCCAGGGGGAGAACAAGCTCCTACACTTGGAAATTTAGCCTCATCTATCTGTTGCATAGTAGAGAGTTCTTTTATGTCTAAATGCCATTGAACACCACATGGGAGTTCGGTTTTACTTCTCATCCAACGGAAGATGCATTCGGGGCATCTCTCTTGCTCTAGAACCACAGCTGCAGTTACCAAACACGCTACCCACTGCGTCACCGAGGCGGGATGTACCCATCCCAGAGAGGGTTTTCTGAAAATGGTGACATGTAAGCATATTAGGTGTACCAATAAAGGGGTGTAGCCATTACAGAGGTACTGTTCTGAAAATGTCGGCATGTATTAGATGTACCAATGGAGGGGTGTACCCATTACAGAGGTGGTTTTCTGAAGAGTTGTGACATGTATTAGGTGTACCAATAGAGGGGTGTACCCATTACAGAAGTGTACCGTTAAGAGGGGTAGTAATAGCATAAACCCTATGCGCAAAAACCGGTGCTGCAAAAATCTCGACCGATATGAGGGGTGTACCCATAGAAAGGCTTTACTGCATCATATCCTTACATGCAACCTGCTTTGGTTTTCCCCTGCCTCGGATCTTTCCAACCTCTTGCATCCCTGAGTTCATGCATAGCAGTGTGGTATGATCTGGAAACGAAATCAGTTTATTTTTTAAATGGTTGCTCTTATAATCTAGGGAGGGTGCCGATCTGACATAGTTCACTTCTGTATCCAAATATTGCTTCAATCTCGCATACATATTGATAGGTACTTTGTATGATTTCAATGTTGAGTGTTTTCAGACAACTTCTAGCGAAAATGTTAATGAAAATGCGATAACAGCGCTCCCAGCAACAGAAAGAAAGGAATTCTAATGACATTTGTCAAATGTTACAATAGTAAATGAGAACAAACATCTTGTTTTGTTTACCTCCTTATATGACAGCTAACACAAATGACGGCTCCCAGCAATGACCAGGGTATTTTGTGTTCCTCACCAGGACGAAATAGTTGTTCCAATTGCCCCCTTGACGAGTGTGTGTGTTTGCCAGGATCCACCATATTCAAGTTTTAATATTGAAGTTTTGGCTTTCTGAAATTTGCCAATGGATTTCAAAATACTTCTTTCATTATGCTGTTTGTGTATATTTGTTGAAAATTCCAACTCAGGTAAGAAATATTTTGAATGTTTCTTGTCACTCTTGTACGCCCATTGGACAGTGGTTGGAGGTTCCATCCTGACTGCGAATGGGCACCTTGTGTAACCTGCGCAAAATGGCTCGCCAGCTCGTCCCTTGGTCAAGAAAGTGCCCCAAATAAAAGCGGGTTGCAGCATGAGGTCGGCAGCCAGCTGATTACGCTTGCAAGTGAAATTACCTGGCTTAAAGCAAAATATACATGTGTAGACTGGATAAATGCCCAGATGTGGGACCCTGCCGCCCCTAACCTCAGTTAAAACGCTCGACTTAATGCCATTTCTGGGGGTTGGACCAGATGTTGAGAAGATCTGCCCTGGTGGTGCAGTAGGTAGCGGCTTCGAGTTATTGCGCCGGTGGTTCCAGATTCGATACTTGGTCGAGGTGGGTTGGCTTCTTTCAGGCGAGAGAGAAGCCCCAGTGTGCCTTCCTTCGGATCAGAAGTACATCCCAGTTCCCGCAAGGTGTAGGATGACATTTCCTCATAAAAGAAGCCTCTCTGCTATGGGACGGGTAAATCAGGAAATTTCCAGGTGTATGAGTCCCCACCCCGGCGTGGGTTGAGTGCTCCAACGAACAGTAGTCTGACGATAAATAAGCATTGGGGTCATAGCTTTAGTCTCCAGCCGGCTGTGGAAAACCGCCGTCAAATACATCATCCTTGAGTTTGTTCAGAGGGTCAAGATGGGTATCCGACCCTGCCATAGGCGAGAAAACGGTTCGGAGTTGATTTGCTTTCGTTAGAAGCAGATGTTCAGAATTAGAAAGCTAGGGGGGAATTTCTGCCAGTCAGCTGCACCTCGCACTCAATAGTGCCAATGAGTTCGCCAACTCACGTGGCTATCAGTTCTCCCCTGAGAAAACAACAGTCATACACTTCTGTTGTAAGCGAGGGCTTCACCCTGAACCTCAGCTTACCCTGAATGGCCACCTCCTCCCAGTTGTAGAGGCAGCCCGGTTTCTTGGTCTCCGTTTTGACAGCCGTCTAACGTGGGCCCCCACACTTGAAGGAGCTGAAGGCTAAGTGCCTTCGCTCCCTTAATATTCTGCGGTGCCTGCAGGGAACTGGTTTTGGGGCAGATCGAACGGTGATGCTGCGACTATACGGATCACTTGTTCGATCGCGTCTTGACTATGGCTGTAGTGTATATGGCCTGGCCGCCCTATCTACTCTCCGGATGCTGGACAGTGTACATAACACTGGCATTTCGGCATTGGGGCATTTCGCACAAGTCCCGTGCTCAGTCTTTATGCTGAGTCCGGTGAACCACCACTGACTGTGCGGCGGCAGTGCTTGGCAGCTGCATATATTTTGCGGCTGCAAGGTCAGCCACAGCACCCTACACACCCAGCCGTTTTTAGTCGCACTCTACGATGGCCTTTCGGCCGCCGGCCAGGGGTTCCCCCTCCATTTGGCATGCGGTGGATGGATGATTCACTGGCCTGGGTGTGACTCTGCCTATGGTGTTGCAACATTAGAACACCAGCCACTTGCCCTCGTGTCCCGGTAGGGCATAAAAAGGTACCCAATACAGCCATAGGAGGAGAAAGCTTTAGTAGATTATAGCTTTTCCAACTTCTTGTCTCCTTCAACATACTCCTGCGTGGTCCCCCTTACCCAATGTAGAAAGAGGACCTCTAGGTAGGTATCCGGGTAGCGTGACCGATTACTGCGTCAGTGGTTCCAGGTTTCGTATGAGAGCGGCAAATTGCGTTGAACACGCAAGTTTTCGTCTAATCACCAGATTTCAGTGCCGTCACGGGGGGATGGAGCCCCTGCGGCAAGTGTCTAACTTGCGCCTCCCAGTATCCTAATAATGACAAAAATTATGACAAAAAATAATGCCCCAAACCCTGTTGCGCCCGTGGCGGCCGCCTTCTTTGCCACGTCTCGTTAGGGTACTGCTGAAGTTAAGCAACGGAACCCTAGCTAGCACTAACATGGGTGGCCGCTTGGGAAGATTGGGTATTGCGTGGGCCAGTGTGATGTGTAGGGTGCCGCATGATGGTAAGAGAACCCTTTCTACTGAGAAACATGTAGATCGGCAAAATTTCGAGGTGTAGGAGATCGCCCCTCTCGATCAATGAGAGACAGCAGGCTTTGGTGGGAGTGGCTGTATTGCATTGGACCACAAATAGTCGTGACAGCGTAGTGTCTGTGCAGGCTCTGCACTAGAACTATGCAGTGGGCCAGGCTGTAATGACTATAGTTGTAGGGCCCCAAAACACTAGTAAAACAAAATCCGTCTTTGATGGTCCTATAAAAATGGACTCATGGGTCAAATTAGATAGCTCTAGCCACTAAGGCTGGATGCATGCTCATAGCACTTGCGACATCATCATCTCACCCTTCTCCTGCCTGGGGCAGGGTCGGGTCTGCGGGTTCTAATCCTCCGCTCACGCCTGTCCCCCACCAAGTCCCCCACCACCCCGCACGCCACCATGTCCCTTTGCACCACCTGCTCCCACGTCCGTTTTCGTCTTCCTCTATCTCTGGTGCCCCCTTTGCAGACGCCTCTCCAAGCCATGGCAGTTTCACTGCAACTGAATGTGCCCACCACTCTATGTTCCCTCTACCTGCCTCCTGGGATTGATATCCCATGGGCAGACCTTGACTCCCTCACAGCCCAGCTTCCCAGACCCTTTCTGATTATGGGGGATTTTAATGCCCATAACCCACAATGTGGTTTGGACCGTCGCAACACCCGTGGGCTCCTTGTGGAACAATGGGTGTCACACAATGGCCTCATTGTCCTCAACACTGGTGCCCCCACACATGTGATGACTGCCACTGGTGGTCTTTCCTGTATCGACCTCTCCATCTGCTCTCCTGGGTTGGCGCCAGGTCTGCAATGGGAGGTTCTGTCTGACCCTGGGGGAAGTGACCACTTCCCCATTAGGATTAGCAGTGGAAGTGGGGCATTGCCCCAACAACCACCACGATGGTGTTTGCGTCGGGCAGACTGGGAAGAGTTTGCTCGTCACATTCACTTTCGCCCAATGCGTGATTTTGATGGGGTTAATGATCTAGTGAGCCACTTCACAGAGGTGGTGATCAAGGCAGCATTGGCATCTGTCCCCCAGAGCTCATGTAACCCTCCACGAGCACGGGTGCCATGGTGGACAGAGGACTGTTGGAGTGCGATTCGGGGCCACAGAGGCTCACTTCGCCTCTTCCAGTCTTGTCCAACTGATGCCAATCGTGTCAACTACCTCAGAGCCCGGGCATATGCATGACGGGTAATCAAGGAGGCCAAACGCTCCTCATGGAGTGAGTATGTCTCCTCGCTTACCCACAACACGCCATCCAAGAATGTCTGGGAAAAGCTGAGAAAAATCCAGGGAAGGTACTTACAATCCTGTGGCTCTGGTCTCCTTGTACCAAGGGAGACATTTACTTCTGCCTTGTGAGGTGGCTGAGGAGCTGGCAAGGACATTTGCAGCCATCTCCAGTTCCCAGCACTGCACTGCAGTTTTCATCAAACAGAAAGAAGCGGCAGAACGCCTTCCAATTAACTTCTGTGGTGGTGTTGCTGAGGGGTATAACGACCCATTTACCCCTTGGGAGCTGTGAGCAGCTCTAGCACGGGCCCAGGATACTGCCCCCGGTCCTGATAACATCCATTACCAATTGCTATGGCATCTACCTGAGAATGGTCTTTCCTACTTCCTTGAGGTTTTTAATTATCTTTGGCAGCAGCACGACATCCCTGTAGGCTGGCGGGAGGCTATCATCATTCCCCTCCCAAAACCTGGAAAGGATAGTACCTTACCCACGAATTACAGGCCCATACCTTTGACGAGCTGTCTGTGTAAAACCATGGAACGCATGGTTAACTGGCGCTTGGTGTGGTATCTGGAACGACACAACTTACTCTCCAATGCCCAATGTGGCTTCCGTGCAGGCAGGTCTCCAGGGGATCATTTGATCTCACTGGCGACAGCAGTACGTGAGGCCTTTCTCCACCGACAGCACTTGGTGGCTATCTTCTTTGATGTGGAGAAGGCGTATGATACCACATGGCGCCATGGCATATTTGAGACCTTGCACTAGTGGGTGCTCAGGGGTAAATTGCCCCTCTTCCTCCATAATGTTTTGTCCAACCGGACCTTCAGAGTGCATGTGGGTAACACCTACTCCTCCACCGTCTTGCAGGAGAATGGTGTCCCACAGGGGAGCGTCCTCAGTGTGATGCTCTTTGCTGTTTTGGTGAACGGTTTTCCCTCCTCCATTCACCCCCAGGTACAACCGTCCCTATTTGTGGACGAATTTTCCATCTGGTACCGGGGTGCCACAATGCATGGCATTGAGCGTCAGCTGCAACTGGCACTCCATAGTGCCAATGAGTTCGCCACCTCACATGGCTATAAATTCTCCCCTGAGAAAACAACAGTCATGCACTTCTGTCATAAGCGAGGGCTTCATCCTGAGCCTCAGTTTACCCTGAATGGGCACCTCCTCCCAGTTGTAGAGGCAGCCCGGTTTCTTGGTCTCCGTTTTGACAGCCGTCTGACATGGGTTCCACACTTGAAGGAGCTCAGGGCTAAGTGCCTTCGCTCCCTTAATATTCTGCGGTGCCTGCAGGGAACTGGTTTTGGGGCAGATCGAACGGTGATGCTTCGATTTTACCGATCACTCATTCGTTCACGACTCGACTATGGCTGTAGTGTTTATGGCCTGGCCGCTCCATCTACTCTCTGGATGCTGGACAGTGTTCATCATGCTGGCATCCGGTTGTCCATTGGGGCTTTCCGTACAAGTCCCGTGGTCAGCCTGTATGCTGAACCCGGTGAGCCGCCACTGACTGTAAGGTGGCAGTGCTTAGCAGCTACATATATTTTGCAACTGAAAGGTTAGCCACAGCACCCTACACACCCAGTCGTTTTTAGTCACACTCTGCAACGACCATTCAATCGCCGGCCAGGGGTTCCCCCTCCATTTGGCATGTGGTGGATGGATGGTCTCACTGGCCTGGGTGTGACCTTGCCTAGGGTGCAGCCTGTACTACCGGCCTCTGTGCCACCCTGGACAGTACCTGAGCCGATTTTTAATTTGACATTCACTGCCTTCTTCAAAGCCAGTACCGATAGGTCAGTGTACCAGCAAGAGTTTGGACGCCTCTCTCTGACCTATCGGGGCCATGTTTTTGTTTACACAGATGGATCAAAGGATGGCACCTCTTTGGGTTGGTCAATCTTTACAACTGGTCATCTCATAGGGGGCCGCCTTCCAGGCGTCACCAGTGTCTTAACTGCAGAGCTTACTGCTCTGCACAGGGCACTGGAACTCATCCATTTTTGAACCACCGACACTTTGTGGTTGCGACTGACTCCCTATCCTCCCTACAGATATTGCACACCCTTTATAGCAGGAATACTATCGTCCAGGGTGTGTACAGTTTGCTGCTCATGATTCGTCAGCAGGGCAAGACAGTTTTATTTATGTGGGTCCCGGGGCATGTTGGCATCATGGGAAATGAGAGGTCTGATGCCCATGCCCGTCATGTGGCCCACCTACCAGATGTTCCTGACACTACTGTCCCCTCCTCTCATGCTCTCATGATGGTGCGGTGGGCTGGCCATGGGCAATGGCGGTCCTAGTGGTTTGCAGAGACCACCAACAAACTTCGCACCCTGAAGGACACCCCAGTGCACTGGGCGTCCTCATGCTGCCTGTCACGGAGGGAGGAGGTTGTGCTTGCTCGTCTGCAAATGGGTCGCACTTTCCTCACTCACACCTACATATTACAGGGTGAGGATGAACCATGGTGTGACTGCTGTTGGGAGCCTCTCACAGTGGCACACATCTTCAGTTACTGTGAGAGATACCGTGAACTTAAACACCGAGTGGGGGGCAGTCCAGAGCTCTCTAACTCCCTTGGGGATAACCCCCAGGGAGTTGAGAGCTCTCTCGTATTTGTGAAAGAGGCTGGCCTCTTTCACAAAATCTAATACAAATGCTTTTCCGTTTTTCTTTTGTATGTTTTGGCTTTTGCCTCTTTATGTTTGTATTCGTTTTGGCTTTTGCTTTTTATCTCTCTGTTTGTTTGGCTTTTGCCTGTTTTATCTTTGTCCTTTTTTGGCTTTTGCCTTCTTTGTATTTTTGTCTGTTTAGGGTTTTGCCTACTTTTTTGTGTTTGTTGTTGGCCTTTGCCCTTACTTTTTGTCTGTTATTTGTTTGGCTGTTGCCTTTTGTTTTGTTAATTTTATTGGGCATTTGCCCTTATTTATTTTCACCATGGTGGGATGGCCACTTACACCCCCCACAACGGTGATTGTCTTTCTGGGCCCTAATGACCATTGAAGTTGATGGGCCCTAAAACACGAACGAACAAATGGTGCCCCTAATTACCTGCAGTCCCACAAATGGACCTAATAAGCACTTCCGCTCCCCTCCTTATCACATGCCCGTACCATCTCAAACGATTCTCTCTTATCTTTTCCGCAATTTCTTCCACCCCCAAGCTACCCCTAACATAATCTATTCTAATTCTGTCCTATCGTGACACCCCACACATGTAGTGCAGCATTCGTATTTCAGCCACTTGCATTTGTCTTTCATGGTTCTTCCTAACTGACAAACACTCTGAGCCATACAGCATAGCTAGCCTAACGACAGTTCTGTAAACTTTGCCCTTCAACTTTACTGGGACCCGGCGGTCACACAGGACCACTTGCCTGTCTTCACTTTAGCCGTCTTGCATTAAATCTACGGGTCACGTCAGAATCTTTCTCCCAATTTCTCTGGAAAACTGATCCTAGGTAGCGAAACTCTTGTACCACTGGAATCCCTTCTCCCCCACAACTAGTCTCACCCCCTTGCCCCTGGCCACTACAATTGAAAGCTAGGTATTCGGTGCTCTTCATGTCAACAGCAAGCCCATAGTACTTGCATATAGTTATAAAATTGAAATGCTGTTTCTGATTTTTCTTTCAGAGACACAACCAGAAGATTATAGTAAACGATTGAAGCAGGACATCTTTAGTACTGGCAGAATAGATCCTCACAAACGGCCTGTGACTGATTTTCGTCAAGCTGTTGATGTTTCAGCCTATCTCATGATTTTACATATCCATAAGCTAGTATGTGGCTCAGTGACTCGTTGATTACAGTTTTCGTGTACATCAGGCATATCAAATTGGGGGTACCGCGATGGCCACATTGGGCCGTACAGCGCCCATGGCACGCCCTTGAACCCCATGTGCACCCGGGTCAGATAGGCACCGTGTTTGCCCTGTACGTAGTAAAAGGATAACTAAAAGGGGCGATATGCTTGCGTCCCTGTCTGGGCATTGACCTTGTCATGGCCTGACAGCTTCTGATGTACGCTTTTGCGGGAGATGATCGTCACATACCCCTACCCAAATGCTTGCCGTGCGTGGATAACCGAACCCTGGGAAAAGAGTATCCTGGTGGTTGAGGGGGCGCATCTCCTGCGACGTCTGGTGGAGTGCCTGAACGAGCAGTAGACCAATGATAAATAAGAATAGGGGTTGCAAATTTGGTGCCCATGCCGTCCAACAAGCCGCCCATGTATCCCAAGAAGACAAAAATGGGTACCCAACCCTGCCGGAGGTAGGAAAGGGGAAGTAGTTGATTTTTGTGCCATAGGCAGGAAAAACTTTTGGATTGATGACCAGATATAGTACAATGATGTTCTGCATTTTTTTTAAACCACTTCTGGTTTTCTTAGGACGAAGTCACAGGAACGTTAACCGTGAACGGTTGGATGGAAGTGGTAAGTTATCCAGCGTACTGTAGGACACACCGGGTGCCAGGTAGGGTATGGAACAAGAACTGGTTATTAATTATGGCCCTGTTTTCACAAAACGATTAGTTTATATCATGTTTTCAGTAAAAGCATGTTCTGACATCACCTCCTTGTCATCAGTGGCGGATTAAGCAATACGACTGCTCCTGACCTTGTCCCTGCACCGTTGAGGGCACTTGCCCCGGGAAGGTTTTTTTAGGCTATGTATCGACTGCTATATGCCGAGCACTACCCTGGAACTCTGGCTTTGCTTCATTCGTTGGTGTTTTAGGCCCCTTCAACTACAATGGACATTAGAGCCCCGTCCACTGCATAGTTATAGTGCAGAACGTGCAGCATAGTTCCAAATTGTTTGTTTGTTGGTGTTTAAGGTCCCGTCAACTACGAGGTCATTAGAGACCCGTCCACTGCATAGTTCTAGTGCATAGACTGCACAGACACTACATCAATGCGACGATTATTGGGTATTAGCAGTACCCAGCTTTCCCGAGCGACCACCCATGTCAGTACTAACTGGGCTTACGTTGCTTAACTTCAGTTATCAGACGAGAACTGGTGTGTCCAACGCAATTCGCCGCTCCCATAGTTCCAAAGCTCATGATAGAGATATAGATAGAAATTGGGAGGTGGCGTTTGTGGTGACCCTTAGGATCCGCAACGCTTGGTGCCATGCAGGGCCGGCCCTAGAGTTTATGGGGCCCAAGGCAGCAGACGATAGAGGAGCCCAAGGCAACAGGCGATAGCGGGGCCCCAGTAGCAAGTTCGTTTTAATTCACCAGCATGGGGCCCAAGGCGGTCACCTCAGTTGCCTTGCCCTAGGACCGGCCTTGGTGTCATGGAGCCCTGAAAATCCTGCTACAGAGATCCAGGGCTCCGTGGAGCACCGGTTGAGAACATTTGCCCTAAAACACCAACGAAACAAAAAAATAATACTTAGTGAGGAAACGGGTTACTATTCTTAAATTCATTGTTGCGTTTCTCATTTTATGTCAATATCATGCATTACTAGTAAAATACCTTCTTTCAATTTATATCCTAGTATTGGAACGATCCACAAATTCAGTGGGATCCAGCAAATTATGGCAATATCCATTACGTGATGATTGAAGATAGAAACATCTGGAAACCAGATTTGGCGTTTTTAAATAAGTAAGTGAATTTTGAAATAATGTATTTCAGTGTTTCGGTCATGGGCTGATACTTTGAGTGCATTGTAAGTGTCTCAGTAGCTCATAAGCCCATGTCTTGGCGGCTCGTGAGCTCATGGTTTAGGATCCATCCTGGCTTAGGTTAGGATCCACCCTTTATGATTATGTGATATCTTCTACAAGCAGGCACATGGAGAGGCAATGCCGGACCCCTGAAGGAAAATAAATTGTGAAATAAATTGCAGGAGATTGAGAGCTGTGTAAATTTACCCCATCACTACCCCTCTACGTAAACCCCAACTAGGGTATTTGGCCCAAATATCGCCCATCTAAGCAAGATTTGCTCTCATAGGCAAATTAAGAATACTAATCAATTACAAATGTTATAAAAGAATGTTGTGATATCTAATCTTAATATTCCATAATTGATTTTTTTGCATTTAAGCTTTTTCAAAGCAAAATCTCCAAATTTGGAAGTGTCTCAAAATTGGGATTTTCAAAAAATTGTTCCTAATATCGCCATTAACAAAATTGCAGCATTCCAAATACCGCCAATGTGGGTAACGGTAAAAAATAAATAAAAACATGCAAATGAACGTTGATTATTCAATTTATTTATACCCTACATACAGTATCATGCTATATATAGTATTTTTAAACAAAACATAGGCTATCTTAACAAAAATTCTTAGAATGTCACTTCTAATTAATTACAAATTTTAATTCACTTTAACAGCAAACAGAAAATGTTTGTATTTTTCTTTTTTCTTTTATCGCATTTTTCACGAAACCAATTTAAAACACTTTACACATTTCAACCACAATTCACCATTTTTATCATCTGAATAAAATCCTGAGCGAATAGGGCACTGTGCATCATCATCATCTTCTGGTGACACATGAGGCAGCTATTTGTCATCACTATCAGAGGAGTCAGGTGTAGGCACATCACTCCTTTTTTCTTTCTAGTTGTTGTTTGCTGCATGTCAGTTTGGCCATCTTAGTTTTTACAGGTCTTGGTTTTCCTTGCATGGTCAGAGTTTCTGTAGTCATTTTTGAGTGTGATTTAATTAGGCTTCCTCTATAAGTTGATCCACTCAACAAAACAGGTGACCCACGTTTGTTTTTTGAGGTTGAAGGTGCAGAAAATCATGGCACAGGCCAAATATCTCTAGGTGAAAGTAATGACTGATTTTGTGTAAGGTTATGCTGCTCATCAGGAGATTGATATGGCTCACATAAGACATGAACATCATTTGTTAATTGCAAATCTTCCTGTGTAGGCTCTGTTTATGGATTTGTTACTGCAGTTTGCTGATGTTCCAAAAAATCAGCTTCATTGAAAATTTCACAGTTGAAGGGTAAAATTCCAGTTACTTCAAACCCTTTCATAGATACATTATGTTCATTGTGGCTGTTTTAATATAAGCCTTCCCAACTAATTCACCAATTTGAAAAACAGTAAGGCCACGACATGGATGTGATGCAAGCCACTTCTGAATTTCTTGGGCATAATAAGTTTTAAACGTCTTCATAAAGGTTCTGTCTAAATGTTGCAGGTGATTTGAAGAATGTGGGGGAAGGCATACTAAAGAAATCCCATTATTCTGTACCATATCAATGCGTGAGTGTGATGTATGACCATCCAGTATTAAGACTACTGGATCATCCTTCGATGGCTTAACATTAGAAATGAAATGACCCATCCATTGTGTGAACAGGTCTGTTTGAATTCAGCCAGATGTATGACATCCTGCTATGCTTCCAGGTGGAGCTCCCTTCAGTAGTTCTGGTTTCATCCTTTTCCATGGGAATATAAACATAGGTGGAACAAATATTCCAGAAGCTGACATGCAGGTTACAATTGTTACAACATGAGCTTTTTCAGCAGAGGATAGTTTGTGGATTTCTCTCTTGCCTTTGAGGGACAAAACCTTCATGCTTTTGTGTTGGACTGTGGTCACACCAGTTTCATCAACATTAAATAATCATGATGCTCTGAACTTTGTGTTCCAGTTCTGGTTTCAGGATTGAAAAAAGTTGTCCACATTTTCTTTGGAAAATCTTTGTATTCTAGCAAGGAACAGAGGCTAAGGTGTCCTCATTGTTAGGCCCTAATGTCTTTTAAAAAACAGATGCATCCACTTTCTTCTTGCTAATTATTTTTTCACCAAAAATGGATGTTTAATATTGTATCACTTTGCAAGCTGAAAAGCCATTTGCTTTAGATCAGAACTTGTTAAGCCATAATATGACTTTTCCATTGTTAAGCAGTTTAACTGAACTTCAAGTTCTGGTGGAAGAACTGTTTTCTGACCCAAAGGCATATTCAACAACTTTTACAAATCATCCAGTGGTTTATTAACATAATCTTTTAGTGCAGACCTTGGCACATTAAATGCCTTTGAAGCCTTTAACAACTCCATTTCCTTGTTCTTCACAGCCATTACTGCCTTCCTCATTTTCACTTTGTCCCATTTTTTTCCTCTGTGACATTTGATATTGTTAATAAACATATTAGAAAAGTATTAGACATTGTGATCCAAATGCCCATTGGGCCAACATGGCCATTAAATTCCCCCCCCCCCCCATAACTAAGCACTCATTCCCATTTTGATGCCCTACCACAGCCTCTAGTGAGTGTACCAGGTCCTCAAAATCTGTCCAGAAACCCACCTTTGTGTGTTCATCCAGACCCACCTGGGGGCATATGCACTGAAGAGGTGGAGCACTACAGAGGAACAAATGTCTTTTAAAAAACAGAGGCATCCACTTTCTTGCTGCTAATTCTTTTTCCACCAAAAATGGATGTTTAATATTGTTCCACTTTGTAAGCTGAAAAGCCATTTGCTTTAGATCAGAACTTGTTAAGCCATAATATGACGTTTCCATTGTTAAGCAGTATTCCTTTAACTGATCTTCAAGTTCTGGTGAAAGAACTGTTTTCTGACCCAAAGGCATATTCAACAACTTTTACAAATCATCCAGTGGTTTATTAACATAATCTTTTAGTGTAGACCTTGGCACATTAAATGCCTTTGAAGCCTTTAACAACCCCATCTCCTTGTTCTTCACAGCCATTACTGCCTTCCTCATTTTCACTTTGTCCCATTTTTTCCTCTGTTACATCTGATATTGTTAATAAACACATTAGAAAAGTATTAGACATTGTGTTCCAAATACAGTAAAACCCTGCTATAACGATCTCGGATGTAACAAATTCCTGGATGTTACGAATGGTTTCCAAGGTCCCGGCAAATGGATAGGAGTTTGTGTATTAAAAATATCGGATATAATGAATTGGATATAACGAATTTCCTGGTAATAACGATGAAAAGTTATAAAAGTTTGGATAATTTGGTTGGATATAACGAATGATGGACCTTATAAATAATTTTTATTTATGAATTTAACACAAACTTCCACTCAATGGTCACCACATATTGAATTGAACACCACTTACAGGAATGCCTTGTCATACTTTTTATTTTACTAGGGCAGAATGCACAAATGGCTAATGATATTAGAAACGTTCATTTTCTCATCATCATCACCACCATACTCTTATCCCGCCTGTGGCAGGGTCGGGTATGCAGGTTCTAGTCCTACACACCTGCCTATCCCCCATGATCCCCCTATTCACCCCACCATTACCATATGCGGGAATTACCCTTTTCAGGAATTAGACTTGAGAAATACTCTCCCCACTCCTTTACCTCAGAAGTATGAAACAAGACTACCTTTTCTATCCTTCACTGTTATAGCTCAGGGTAAATCTTTAATCACCCTATCCCTGGTCTTGGCCAGGCTACATTCTTCCTTCATCCCCCCTTTATCTCTATCATAGAGGACGTCATACTACTGGTGTATGACCAAAGAATAGATCCACCTGTAGCATATTTTAGAATCATAGTCCCCTATTTCCATCCACCGATGGAATGCAGCCTTTTATTTTTTTGTGGCTGCCTCTATTGCATTATTCCACCACTATGTCTGCCTGCCCTGGAGTGCACCTTCTACTCTAGCCTCACCTAAAATGGCTTCCCCAAATTTTCTAATTTTTCTGGCGAACCTGACCCACACTGCATCAGCTGTCTCTTCCAAATCCCAGCCTACTTGCCTATCTACTTCCTACATGAATTCCTGTTTCCAACACCTAATAACCTGTGCTCCTCAAGAATTGACTGCCCTTTAATACTTAAGGGCAGTCATTACAGCTAACCAGTAGTCTGGGAGAATACCAACTGTAAGAAAACTAAATCAATGGGCATTAAAATAGTAAGAAAAACATGCAGAAATGTTTCATTGGGGTAAATTCGAAGGTACACAAAGATTAGAAACCAAATCTTTTGCAGAACTTCCAAAACCACAATTTCTTGATATTTGGGGCAGTATCACAGACTACTGGTTAGCTATCTGGGGTTAAAAACAGCTTTCCTGGTTGTATCGAATTCCTGGCTATAACGAATGTGATTGCAATCCCCTACAAATTCGTTATAGCGGGGTTTTACTGTACCACATAGTAGGCAATATTAAGAACATGTAAGTGGGTGATAATAAGAACACCCCAACCAGGAAACATGGTGGGAGCCACTGTGAATTCCCATTTTTCAAACAGAGTGAAATTTGGATCAAAAGATACCACATAAAATTCTTAAGTTGATGCACATAAAGTGTGCCCAACATAACATCATGTTTGAATCCAGTACTAGTATGAATATGACCAAGTTGATAACTCACCAGGCAAAAATATCTTCAAAATTATTGAAAACGTAAACAAATGAAGCATAAAATGCATAAATTGTTCTCAAGATAGCAGCTCCATACAGGGAGAAACTAAGCTAGGCAGTATTAGGAACATGGGTGATATTTGGGCCAATAACACTACACGTAAAAGGACAGTGTTTGGTAGGTTAGGGTGACCAAGGTTTCAGGACGGGATCAATCTTTGTATCTGAAGGCAATCTTTTCGTTGCCAAGTACCAATTTCTGCAGAAGGCCATGGTTGTGACGTTATGTTGGCAGTCAGCTGTATCTGCATACCGTTGAACAATTTTGTTGTCTGTTTGTGGTATGCACAAGAACGGTCTTTGACATGTGAGGGCCCTGTGTGGCAAACTTTTTTGGGGCCTATACGTTAACAATGTTGATACTTTATAATTCTGTTATATCTTTCTGCTTACATTTTTGCAATATAAGGATGTGGCCATAGGTTCCCCTGGGAGCCCTGTGCAGCTGTACAGTCTGCACATGCCCAAGACCTGGTCTGAGTATGCAAGAAGGAAACGGGTGTCTGATCCAGCCATAGGCTGGCAAACGGGAGCAATTTTTATCTTACCTGTTTAGATCCACATCGTTGCACTGTAGGAAGTTCTAGCACAGCATCGGTGGTTCTAGGTTCGATGCTGGACCGAGGTGGGATGAGAAGTCAAACGGGGCCCCGCATGGTGTAGGATGGCATTTGCGTGTCAAAGAACCCTCCCTATTATGCCTCGGGTAGATGAAGCAAAATTTCCAGGTTTAGAAGCTCGCCCCTCCTGGTGTCGGTGGAGTGCCCCAATGAACAGGAGATCGAGAATAAATAAGGATATGAATTTGGTGTGGTTGGTCGGCAACCCATCCAATATATCACCTGTGTATTCTTTCGGAGAGACAAGACTGGTACCCGACCCTGCCATAGGTGGGAAAGGGGTTAGGAGTTGGATTTTTGCTGATGCCTATTACTAAATTATTTCTGTACATGTTTGTAAATTGCATTTATTTTCTATTCAATAGTGCAGATGTTCCATCTATAGAAGAGTTTCGAAGTGTTTATATCCGTGTGTCCAACAGAGGCTATGCTGGCTGGGCTCCACCATTTGTTTCACGAACAGCTTGCGAAATTGATCACAAGTATTTTCCGTTTGACGAACACACCTGCTATATAAAGATAGGATCCTGGCATTATGGTAGAGCTACCCTCAACCTTCTGAATTCATATGAAAGTCATCCAGAGGTAAGTCTCAAGGCGGAAGTCACGGAAATACAAGTGTTTCTTGAGCCACTGAGTTGCATTGGACACACCAGTACTCATCAGATCTCTGAAGTTAAGCAACACAACCCAATTTAGTACCCACTTCTAATTTCCCCACTCATGTATCCCCGTTACCCATGAGCAGCGTCCACAAGATCCAGCCCATTATGGCTGCTTGACGAACTCCCCTACCTGTTGACATAACAAACAAACTAAAAAGCTGCTACAGCTATGGCCATAATGAAAGGTACAATGTTTTTATTATGCACTTCTAGACTTGAACCAAAACAACAATTTATTAATGCATTTCTATTTAAGAATACTAATATTATATCAAATGAAATGATGTTTTAAGAAATGGTATTTTAATTAACATCCAGTTGAATAGCCTTTATTTGACAACAATGCTTTGCATCATCATGGCTTTGAGTCGATTTAAGCACATCATCCATCTTATGGGATTGAGTACTATGCAGCTTGCACTTCTTCCCACAAATGTTGCTTGTTTTTAATATGCGTTGCACCAATCAACCTTTGTAGGTGTGATTCTCAATCACATTTAAGTCAGGAGATTGAGCAGGCCAACTCATAATCAGCAATTTTGTGATGGTAAAACCATTTTTTAAACCCTTAGCTGTGTGTTTCTGTTTTTGGAATCTCCAAACCAGTGGCATATTCTCTTCACTCTAATCAGCATGGTACAGTTCAACACATTTATGTGTGTATGCTGAATCATTCTCTCCTGAATCCAAAATATAGCCCCAACACAACGCCATGACATGCAACCCCAAATCATGTTACCTCCACAACGTTTGATGGATTTTTGACTACTGTGTTTTCAATACAGTAAGTGATGGGCGTCTTACAAATACTCAACTGTCATGCCCAACAAGATTAATGTTGGTGTCATCAGAAACAAAATATTATGCCACTTTTTAACACCTTCTATTCCACACCTATGCTTATGAACTTTTGCAAATTTGAGTCTATCCTTCCCATTTTTTTGCCAACATTAAGCACTTTGCTAGCCTGCCTACCAAACAGTTTAACCTCATTCAATAGTCTTCAGATTGTTCTGTTGCTAACATTTGCCCCATTTTCATGCATTATCTCTTTTGATGATTTAAAAGAATCCATTTTGCTGATCCTAACAATATTCCTATCAGCTATTGGAGGTGTTTTATGTTTGTGACCATTTGACTCCTCAAATTTCTTCATTTTTAATATATTGCACACGTTTCCTTGTTTTCTCAAGTGCTTCAAAATTCTCTCTTCTTCACCTGAGCAGTGTTTAGCTTGACCCATAGTTATCTATAATTCTACCATAAATAAGAAGCAATGTACTGTAAAATCTCACATAAAGTCCGCACCTCAAATATAGGCCACACCCGTCTATAGTCTGCATTAGCGATGGGTACGTTTCAAGTATAGTCCGCACTTTCAAAGTCCTACTGTAGCTAGTGGAGCAACTTGTAGGAGGAATGGGATCAAATGAATTTGAACATGAAATGTCAGATTGCCCTGACGATGAAATTGAAATGTGAAAGATTTTATATTGCATTATCATATAAATAAGAACGTGCTGTGTAAAATCGTGTTGTTAAGTGTAATAAAATGTTCAGAAAATGAAGAGCAGTTCTCATTGAGAACCCTGGGTTTCATTTATAGTCCGCACCCATATATAGACCGCCCTCGCATATAGTCTGCACTAAATGACCCTATGTTTCGCGTATAATCCGCAGGCACTACGTGAGATTTTACGGTATATATTGTTGATTCTATCCAACTGCCTGACCCTTGAAAAACATTACCTACCCTGCAGAAATTTTAAATAAACTGTCAATGCCTTTTACTGCACCTATTTTATTGACCAGGAGGCTAAATTAGCTTGTTTTTATTGTTGGGAGATTTCCCTTTAAATGTTACATCAATGTGATACCATTCACTACAAATATTTTGCATTTACTGTTGAAAACAATTTCCAATAGATGAAGCATTGTTGCCACAATATTTCTGGTTCACGCACCATGATTACCAATTGGAATACATTTGTACCTATTATTTTGGCTATAGCTGTAGGTGGTAAACCTCTTACAGATGCACGTATCTCCAAATATTTTGAAACATCAAACACACAAGTAGGCTACTTTTGTTTTGTTTGTTTGTTGGTGTTTAAGGTCCCGTCAACTAAAAGGTCATTACAGACCCGTCCATTGTATAGTTCTAATGCATAGACTGCACAGACACTACAATAATGTGGCGATTGTTGGGTATTAGCAGTACCCAGTTTTCCCAAGCGACCACCCATGTCAGCACTAGCTGGGCTTGCGTTCCTTAACTTCAGTGATCAGACAAGAACTGGTGTGTCCAACGCAATTTGCAGCTCCCTTTTGTTTTGCGGACGATTCCATTTGATCCCTATTTCGTACTGTGATGCTAACTAGGGCTCATGTGGAAAATGGTGATGACGAGCTTAGAAATCCTAACATTCCAACATCAAATGCTTTTCTTTATTGGGCGCATGGCGTTTCCACCAAAAAATGCAGTTTTCGAGTTTCTTTGCACGGGATTCGGAACATTCACCCCAGACATTTTGCCCCTGACGTTTCGCCTCCAACATTTCGCCCCTGAGTACTTTTCATCCCCCTGGAGCTTTCACCCCCCCCCATTTCTCCCCTCAGATGTTTTGCCACTTAGTTTATGTTTGCGTATAAGAAATATGTGGCAATTTCGGCAAGAATTCTACATATTGTGGAGGACATTAACAATAGAAATTTAATGTACTTTCTGAAAGGAATAGCACACAATTTTGAATTTTAGTTTATGTTTGTGTCTTTTTTTATTTTTTTAAAATAATTATTATATTAAACAGACAAAAAAGGAAATAAATGTCTGGGGGTGGTGGGCATCGCCAAAAATAGGCTGAGGTGGTATGGACACGTCATGAGAAGAGGGGAAGAGGAGCTCGTTATGTCCGTTCCAGGAATGCATGTGGTCGGTAGCACCCAGGGTAGAGGGAGACTGAAGCAGACGTGGGAACAGGTTGTCCATAAGAACATGGCAGTGTGTGGGGTGGACGGGGACCTGGTTGAGATAGACGGGAATGGAGGGCTAGAACCCACAGACCTCACCCTGTTACAGGAGGGATAAGGATGTGGTGGTAATGATGATAACTCAGAAGAAGGTCTGAATGAACAATGCTGTTTTTCTAAATAAAAATAGAATAACAAAAAAACGACCATTTGCCCTTCCAGGGGCAAAACATCCTAGGGACGAAACGTCCGAGAGGCGAAATGTGTGTGGTCGAAAGCTCTAGGGGGGCGAAAAGTACTCAGGGGCAAAATGTCGGAGGCAAAACCATCGTGGAACGAAATGTCGGAAGTGAAACTTCTGTAAACCTCTTTGCACTCACAACGTTCATATGCAATGTTCAGAGAGGAGGATATGCGATGTATTATGCGCGGTATGGGAATCTGCCTCCAAATTTTCATTTGCCCTACAAAGTATGCAGCAGACCTTATTGACCCCTCAAACCCACTTGGGTAAATTCCCCAAGTACATTGAGAATATGAATTGCTTCGAAGTTTAGATGTAATGTCGAATGCTTTTCAAAAATCACCTTCTCCGCATTTAAGCTAGGTTGACACGGTCAAAGTGCACTCTGATCAAATAAATTTTGACGCCCTTCATGCATCACTTGGGTGCAACTTTGACCATGTGTACACTAGGTCAAAGTTCACTTGGACGGTTAGGACCCTTCCAAGTTGAGTAGGACAGCTGCCAACTTACGTTGATCAAAGTATCACTTGGATATAATTTAAAATACCTACCAACATGTAACACCAAGAGGGTGAATTGGATAATAATAATAAAAAGGTTAGAAAACCAGCTAGGAATTGGACTGACAGAGAAAACATATAATTTATAGAATTATGTGACGCTGAGGAAGTGTTGTGGAATAGAAAGCTGTAAAAGATTTAAAATATGCTGCAATTGAATGGATTACGAATAACATGATTTGGCGAGGGTGAGTGGAAAATTAGATTCCTGATTTTAGTGAGGGTGAGTGGAGTCCTGTGTAATAGGAGGGCCCCAATCTAATTGAAAGGCAAGTTTTACAGGGCAGTAGTTAGGACTACTATGCTATATGGATTAGTGTTGGGTTGTGAGGAAGAGCCACGTAAATACAGTAGAATGTAACTAGCCGACATATGAATGCTGTGGTCAGGGCGAATGTAATGTGAATTAGAAAATCATTAGACAGTGCCATTGTTCCATCTAGCTGGAAGCTGGCAAACGTCGTGCCAGTTTTCAAATCAGGGGATACTGCAGATCCTAAATGCTACAGGCCAGTTTCTTTGACGAGTGTGGTATGCAAGACTTTTGAGCATATATTATTCTCACATATTATGGGATATTTGGAGAAAAATGGCATCCTTAGTGATAATCAGCATGGGTTTAGGAAAAGGAGGTCATGTGACACTCAACTGGCTTGTCTAATTGAATACATTGATGTCATATTCCTGGATTTTGAACAGGCCTTTGTCATGGTACCTCATGACAAGCGTGTTTCAAAAATGACCAAGTTAGGGATTCATAGTAAGGTTATTCAGTGGGTAAAGGCCTATCTGCAAGGCAGGCATCAGAGAGTACTTTTTGATGGGGTAGCATCAAAATGGACACCTGTTTCATCAGGGGTACCCCAGGGAAGTGTATTAGGGCCGTTACTCTATATACTTTATGTTAATGATATAGGGCTTGATATAAAATCCTTTCTTGAGTTGTTTGCAGATGAGAAATGCATGGGAAGGGTGGTGGAAAACGGGTTGTCTTCCTGCACAGAACTGCAACAAGACCTAAACAAGATATATGATTGGAGTAGTAAGTGGGAGTTGCCATTGAACCTTCAGAAATGTAGCTTTCTTAGAATAAGTAGGTCCAAAAAGCAGGTTGAGTTTTCTTATAGCATAGGTGGTGTAAGGGTTGGAAAGGGCTGACATCCACAAGCACCTTACTCGGGGCACCTGATTACCACACTCGGGGCACCTGGTTACCACACTTGGGGCACCTGCAAGGAGCACACTGACAAATTGATTGGGAAGGCTGGGCATGCTCTCAGGTTGGTTAGCAGGGTGCTGGGGGACCACACAAAGGATGTAAAAGAAATAGCTTACTTTTCACTAAAGCAACAACTAACCCTTTTCCCGCCTATGGCAGGGTCGGGTACCAATTTGTCCCTCTGAATGGACACAGGGTGATATATTGGTCATAGTTTTTTCTGCAGCCGGTTGCCGGCCAAAGCTGCACCCCTACGCTTATTTATCGTCGGTCTAGTATTCGTTGGGGAATGCTACTGACGCCAGGGGGCGAGCTCCTACACCTGGAAATTTTGCCTCATCTACCCGTTGTGTAGTAGAGAGGGTTCTTTTATGTGCAAGTGACATCATACACCCACACGGGACCTCGGTTTTACTTCTCATCTGAAAGAAGGCACACTCATGGCTTCTCTCTCGCCTGAAAGAAGCCTGACCCACCACGGCCCAGTATTGAATCTAGAACTACTGGCGTATTTGCCAAGCGTGCTAACCACTATGCCACTGCGGCGGGTTTAATAGCTTACTTTTCACTGGTATGGCCAATTGTGGAATACTGTAGTCCAATTTGGTTTCCGTTTAGGCAAGACCTCTTTTGGGAAATTGAAATGGTCCAAAGGAGGGCAGCAAGAGTTGTGCTAAGTCGGTTCTCTTGCAGATTAAGTGTGTCAACATGATCAGAGAATTAGGGTGGGACTCACTCTGTCAGAGGCAAGCATCTGATAGCATTAAGCTGTTTAGCAGACTGTTGAAGATGGGTTATGAGGGTCCTTTAGATTGCAGGTTTTCCTTTGCAGACTATAGGGGGAGAAATGATCATCTGTTCAAACTGAAGGAGATCAGGGCCCACACAGACTCATATTACTGGTCCTTTTTTCCAAGGGTCCTTTGGCAATGGGATGCTCTTGATGAGGATAAGGTGAAGAACTTTCTGGAAAAGGGCGCCATTATAGAGGGCAGGCGATATATGGCAGAATAGAAGCTATCTTCAGGTTCCTTGGGGTTTTAAAATGAGTGAATTTTTAAGAATGAGAGATCATCTCTCCACTGCCAATTTGGCCTATCATGGCTGCTTCCAGTGTATTCAACTATAACTAGAACTATAGAAGCAGTTACTGACCCCAAATCAACTACAGCTGCCTGAATCTACTTTTGTCAAAATGCTTTCAGTTAAAATCTCTTCCTTTGGATATGTCTGCTTGCATGCTAGGGGTGTATAAACGGGCACCACGATCCTGCGTGATCCGTGTCTTGCAAAATTCCAAAATGACGTTCTCCTGTGGAAGCCGTAATGTGGATTTCATTCTGTGAGACATTTCCGACATTCGTAGAACATCTCGTTTGTATGAAGAGACCCCTGAAGGCCACTGAACTTAAGCAACGCACCGCCGCTTGGGAACACTGGGTACCGCTAATTTCCAAAAATCGTCATAAACAGTGTAGTGTCTGTGCAGTCTGCATTAGAACTATGCAGTGGACGGGGCTCTAATGACCTTTGTAGTTGAAGGGCCATACAAGACGAACGAAACAAACAAGCAGAGACCCCACACTAGCGTTTTATCGTGGCCTGGCCTTGGGTTTTTTGTGTATGTTTTTTCGTTACATCTTAATTTCCGGTTGACTCTTTTGTTGCAGGAAAAGGCTGTGCGAGACTTTAACGTACCAAACGCTCAATGGGACTTTGTTGAAGGACTTGCAAAATCCAAGAATTTTACGTTAGACTGTTGTCCTGAAACTCCATTTCCTTATATTGAACATTCACTGAAGCTCAAGCGTCGATCGCCTTTGTACAAGTTTGTGTTTGTTACTCCAAGTGTGATGTCAGTTTTGATAACTTTGACAATGTTTTGGCTGCCACCGGATTCTGGTGAAAAAATTACTCTAGGTGGCATCATAGTCATCTTACAGACTTCCCTCCTATTTGTATTACACTTTACAATTCCTCCTGGCGGCAAAAGCATTCCTCATATTGGTAAGTTGCACCAAGAAGCCATTTTTGATGCAGATTTGTCAGAAATATAGAATCATTTTTTTTTCTTTCAGTTTTGTTTTGTGGAAATTCTCTGGTTATGTCATGTTTGTCTCTCATGATATCTGTGTTGGTGATTCGTTTAAGCCGAAGTCACAGTTACAGGCCACTTCCGTCCATTGTCAAGAATTTACTACAAGGACCTCTTGGAACAGTGTTATGTATGGGAACCACCTCATTTCAAGTAAGTATGATAATTTTATAAGAAGGTTGCAGCTATTCCAAGCATCATCATCATCATACCCTTATCCCGCCTGTGGCAGGATCGGGTCTACGGGTTCTAACCCTCTACTCCCGTACATCCCACACACTGCCATATCCATGTGGACAACCTGCTCCCACGTCTGCTTCAGACTCCCCAGCCCCGGGGAGCTTCCGACCACTTTGCAAGTGGACCCAACGAGGTCCTCCTTCCCGCATTTCATTGCGTGTCCATACCACTAATATACTCATTTCCTAATTCTATAAGCTCCCTTTACCTTACCCTTGCATTCTATTGACGTGACTATTGCCTGGAATGCGTCCCTCTTCCTAAACACATATTCGCGAAAGGTATTTTTACTCAGCAGGCTGCCAATCTAATGCTATAGCGATTTTGTATATTCATCTCCAGCCTGTCAGGGAGCGGCGTATTGCGTTGGACAAACCAGTTCTTGCTTGATCACTGAAGTTAAGCAACACAACTCCAGCTAGCAGGACCGTAACGAAGGCGTGGTGAAGAAGGCAGCTGCCACGGGCGCAACTGGGTTTGGGGCGCAAAATGTTAAAGATTTTTGTCATTATTCGGTTTCGGCAAGTGAAAGTTAGACACTTGCCACAGGCGCGGATCCAAGGGGGGTTGGGGTTGCAACCCCCCCCCCCCCTAAAGTTTGGGCGGCCCTTGCCCCCGCAAAAAGAAAAATCGGTTTCCCCCCCCCCCCCCTGGCCCCCCCCCCCCCCCCCCCCCCCGACGAAAATCCT
>JAAFCE010001963.1:18268544-18304787 GCA_013389805.1 Trigoniulus corallinus | reverse complement strand
GTATTCGTTGATGGAGTTGTGGTGGATGTTGTTGCAGTAGTGGTTGGTGTTAAGACTGGAACTGTTTAAATGAAGGCTTAGATCAGGTATCTCAAATATCGTCTGGAGGATGTGATCCTCTGATACCGCCTATCCCCACGATGTACCCATCCACGCTGCACAACACCATGTCCTTTTCGATTGCCTGCTCTCAAGTCTGCTTGCCCTCCCCCATGCCCACATGCCCCCCATGCGTGCAATCTCATAATGAACCTAACCAGGTCCTACTCCCCTATTCTATTTACGTGCCCATACAACATCAATGTACCCTGTCTCAACTTTTTCTGCAATGTTGCCAACCCCTAACCTGCCTCAAACACTCTCGTTCCTGATTTTATCTGCCCTGCTTATAACTGTCCTGATATCACTGAGGTCCTATTGTACTTCCACTCTATAGTCAGCCAACTTCCCCATTTCGTCAGAGAATATCATGAACGTGGGTGCCCATTCCGCTACACCAGTCACCAGTTCACTTAATGAGAATCATATCTCAAAAGTCACAGCATATATTTCATATACAGTGAAGTTTGGTTATAACGAGCCAGGAAAATGTACTACAAACGGTTCGTTATATCCGCAGTTCGTTATGATGGGTGAAAGATTTCATGGGGAAAGATTTCACTGGGAAACTTTCATTGTTGAAATACAGTGCGTTATAACCAATAGTTCGTTATTAACGGGTTCGCTATAGCCAAACTCTACTGTACTCATCATCATCATCATCTCACCCTTCTCCCGCCCACGGCGGGGTTGGGTCTGCAGGTTCTTCTCCTCAACTCCCTCCTATCCCCCACTATGTCGCCCTCCAACCCACACTTCTCCATGTTCGTCAGCACCACCTGCTCCCACGTCCGTTTTGGCTTACCCCTACCTCTGGTGCCCCCAATCACATGCCAACCCATAATGGACCTAATAAGCTCCTCCTCCTCTCTCCTCATTACATGCACATACCACCTCAACCGCCTCTCCCTCATCTTCTCTGCGATGTCCCCCACCCCCAGGCTCCCTCTAACATAATCATTTCGTACTCTGTCGGCTCGTGACACTCCAGTCATGTAGCGCAGCATACGCATCTCAGCCACTTGCATTCTCCTTTCATAGTTCTTCCTAGCTGCCCAACACTCTCAGCCATACAGCATGGCGGGCCTGACGACTGTTCTGTAAACTTTGCCTTTCAACTTTATTCGGACCTGGCGGTCACACAGGACTCCACTAGCCTGCCTCCACTTCAGCCACCCTGCATTAATCATATTGGTCACGTCTGAGTCTATCTCCCCATTGCTCTGGAAAACTGATCCTAAGTAACGAAACTGTTACACCGCTGGTATACCCTCACCCTCACAACGGATCTCACCCTCTTGTCCCTGGCCGCTAAAATTGAAAGCTAGGTACTCTGTCTTATTTGTGTTTACTTTGAGACCCCCCTCTTTCCATTGCTGTCTTAATGTCCTGTAGGCCCTTTTGTGCATCCTACTTGGACCCCTCAAGCTCTCCCACATCATTAGCGAATACTAGGCACTAGGCAGCTCATCCATTACCAGAGTGAATAGATATGGACTAAGTGCTGACCCTTGATGCACACCGACCTGCACATTGAAGCCTGCAGTGTTTCCCGACGCTGTCCTCACCCTAGTAATGGCACCCTCGTACATATCCCCGCACTATCCTAATATGGCCTTTATCCTTAAAACGCTCCATAGCACCTGTCTAGGGACCCTCTCATATGCCTTCTCCAGGTCAATGACTACTGCATGGAGGTCCTTCCTTGCTGCTCTATGTTTCTCTATCATCTGGCGCAGAATAAAGATTGGTTCCATGGTGGACCTACCTGGCCTTAACCCAAATTGGTTCCCCCAGACTTGAGTTTGGTCTCTGAGGCGACATTCTATTACTCGCTCCCACAGCTTCATAGTATGGCTCATTAGCTTTATGCCTCTATAGTTTCCACAGTCCTGGGCATCACCTTTACCCTTGAACAGTGGAACTATCCAACTTTCTCTCCATGCAGATGGCATCCTGTCCCCATTTGCTAGCTTATTAAAAAGCTTCCCTAACCATGTAATTTGCTGTAGTCCCCAACGTGTGCCAAACATCAATGAGGAACTTATCTGGGCCTACTGCTTTGCGACCTTTAATTTTTTGAAGGGCTGCAACTATTTCATCCTCACTAACCTTGTCCACTGCCTGGGTGGTGGTTGGGCTGTCTGTGACTGTTGAGCAGGTAGCTGTGTTTAGGAGGCTGTGGTAGTATTCCTCCCACCTTTTAATTACCTCAGCTTGTTGGAACAGGGCCCTGCCATTTGTATCCTTGACTGTTATAGTCCTGGTAACATCCTTGCTAGTTCTATCCCTGGTCTTGGCCAATCTACAAACTGCATTCTCTCCTTCCCTTGTCCCCAACTTTTCATATAAGGCCTCATACTTCTGAAACTTGGCCAGTGCAATTGGTCCTCCTGGCATTTTTCTTTGCCTGAACATAGTCTGTCCTGGAAACCTGATCCACTAATTCCCTCCATCTATGAAAAGCTATAATGGCGGCTTCCACCTCCTCGTTCCACCACCATGTCTGCCTACCCTGATATGTTCCTCCTACTCTACCCATACCTAACAGTGCCTCACCACATCTCCTAATCTTCCTAGCAACCCTGTCCCACGTGGCACTGGCTAACCCATCCCAGTCCCAGTCGACCTGACTAAGAACCTCCTGTCGGAATTCATTAAACCAGTCACTATTTCTAATAATGTAAGATTTCAGTAGACAGAGGAGGTGAAAGTCTTTTGGCTCCACTGTGAACTTTTTTCAACTTGCCTCCAGAGCCGCTTCCAACAGAAAAGGTCAACAACGTGTGGTTGAGGCCCGCAAGACACTCCTATTCCGGCAATACGCCTCTTCTACAACAAATATTTGAGACCGCTACGCGTTACTTCGGAGTCCCGCCTGGGTGGCGAAGTGGGTAGGATGATAAGTAACTGCGTCAACAGTTCTAGGTACGCTAGTGGTCCGAGGAGTGGTTGCTTTCCTTAGGGAGAAAGCGATGCTTTAGATGAGTAGTTAACCCGAGGTCCCTTGATGTGTACGATGGCATTGCAAGTGTAGTTGAACGACGATAAATAAGCAACTGGGTTCCAACTTTCCTATCAAAAAGTAGGCCTACGCGTGGCCGACAAGAGGCTGTGGAAAAGCGCTGTCCAATATATCACTCTTGTGTCCATTCAGAGGGACAATATGGGTACGTTTATTCATCCTGCCACAGGCGGAAAAACAGTCGGGATTGTTATGCCTCGTTGACTGTGGACGTTATCTCGCATCCCCTTATCCCTATAACAACGCCCATTGCATTGCGATTAAGTTAATTTAACGTTATAATTGGTACTTACCACAGCAATCTTTAACCTTAGCTTCACAACAACCATTCATAGAAAAGTATTGAAGGCAACTCCAGCACTCATAATTATATAAAAAGATTTCTGTCTCAGAAAACGGATAACCTGGTGGTAAATCTACGTTTAGAGTGAGTGAAATATATATTTGGGTAACAAGGGGAACGATGCTTAAGGCAGTCCATTGAATCATTTTTAAATTCTGAGATACGTAAAATGTCTTCTCTGATATTTATGTCATGTAATGAACAATATGAAAATTGAGATTTCAGGAATGCAATTTTTTTCTGACGGCATTTTAAATTGATACTTGCTAAATAATGCAGTGATAGGTTTGGTTTTCAATTCCAAAATATCTACTTAAATTACAAGAGCACTTTTATTTCAGTAAACTTTTGATCACAGTTGTAACAGGACCAATGAGCATTTCATTTTTATTTATTATTATTACTTTAATCAAACGTACAATTTACACTCAAATGAAATACAGTCAAATGAATTACAGTTTGACAGAGCCAAGAAAATGAGTATAAGGAGCTCAGTTAAAGTGCATGCAGTTCGAAATACACCTAAAACTAGAGCAGACAAAAATTTGAGAGCAAAGTGGTAAAGGGAGGGAATTCCATAAAGAAAAGGTATTAAAAGGTAAAATCCTCAGACGTAAATCATTAGCAGTGTAGTGGATTTATGGGTAATAAATTAATATGTGAAGTATTCCTCGTAATTGAGAAGATGTCGGAATGGAGTAAATCCAGATTTGAGTAGTTTCCTAGAATCCATGCGTGTTCATGAAATCCCCATCTAGTTTGAATATTCCTAGTCGTACTTATAATCTGTTATTTTCTTGATAATAAACGTTAAAAATGCAGGATGTAAATATTTTAATAATAATTCTTTATAACATTTAGTAAGTTCAAGAAATGATACAGGAAAGATGATTGATGAAAAGAATGTGAATAAAATATGTTGATGAAAATGGAGCACAAATTACAGTGAAATCCGTTTAACACGAAAACGCTTAACACGAAACAACACTGTGGTCCAGACAAAATACTCTGTAATTCCATACATTTTTTTTTCTTTTAACACGAAACAAAAATCGCATAACATGAAATTATTTTCCTTCTCAGCAGTGGCGTACCCAGGGTATTCTGCACCCGGGGACAAAGACCAAAATCTGCGCCTTCTGGCACCTGCTAAGCGCATTTTTGCTGTACATTTTTGCGCCCCCTGCCTTCTGCGCCCGGGGACATCTGTCCCCCTCGCCCCCCTTAGTTACGCCTCTGCTTCTCAGCTGACAAAATACTGGATATACAACATATACCAGAGTTTTCGTTGTTGTTTGTTGGTGTTTAAGGTCCCGTCAACTACAAGGTCATTAGAGACCCGTCCACTGCATAGTTCTAATGCATATGCTGCACAGACACTACACAAATGCGACGATTATTAGGTATTAGCAGTACCCAGCTTTCCCAAGCGACCACCCATGTCAGTACTAACTGGGCTTGCGTTGCTTAACTTCAGTGATCAGAGTTTTCGTTAAAGGATGGTAAAGGCATGCCATTGACCAAGGCTGGGTTGTCTGTTGGGGATGATGGCCTACCCCATTTGTTCCAACATTGCATTATATAACCAAAATAGAAACTTTGGCCGGTAAATTAATGCTTTGTTGGTTATATTACTAAAAATTACAATTGTAACTTTTAGCAATAAATCCAATTAATAAAATATGAGGACATACAAAACAATGATGGGTTTTCTGCATGAATCGCTCAGCACGAAATTCTTTTAACACGAAAAAATATTTGGTCCCGTCAGTTTCGTGTTAAACGAATTTCACTGTAATGCAATGGAGATTGAGCGTACAGTTACCGATAACCATTTGTCCCATAAGCAGACGACACTTAAGTTATGCATGCTCCGAACAATTCATTTTATTTGTGGAGCATGCGCGCCTTAAATTTCGTCTGCTTATGGGACAAGTGGTTATCGGTAACTGTACGCTCAATCTCCCTATTGTCTGCAAGGATCGATAGCTAAATTCTCTCTGTTGTTCCCTTTTACAAATTTTTGAATAATAAACGATCAATTCAAAATATGAATGTGGTGCATGCATGAATTGCCTTATTCCAAAGATCAAAAATTTAAATTATAAAAGTTTGAATAAGAATGCTGCACGTTATATCTCTTGCATTGCTATGACAACGCGAAAAATGGCTGACATGCAGAGAAGCCGATCTGTTGGTTGCAGCAAAAACAACCAACAGGGTTATAAGAACTATGTAAATATCATTTTTGCATTTTCTGGTAATGCAATAGCAGGCAAAGTGGACACAAATAGAAATCTGTGAGTATGATTTGAATTGCCTGAAGCATTAAAAATACCTGGAAATGTCGTGAAGAGGATGGAGGGTATTCCATAAGGCAGTGACCAATACTAGTGTAGGAAATGGAGAAATGAAAGTAAGCAGGAATTGACATAAGGAGAGAGACGACAACCATAGGGTAGACAAAGAATAGCATGGAATACCTTATTGTAGGTCACCCTCAGGGGGTTGAGACTAAACGAAGACTGACAGCCAAGAAACGGACTGGAGAACCTAAATCAAATATTAAACTTTGGCACAAAAGATCAGATTAATTTGGGTTAAGGAATTAAAGACCATAAATGGAAAAAAGGGAAATAAAGGAATTGAGTTTTGAAATCAGAAGATCACAATGAGGGATAAAGGAGAGCAAAGAGTCAAACAGTATCCCTAAGACATGTACAGGTGGTGAGGAAGGCAAGGAAATGGCACTATGATGAGAAGAGAAGAACATCAACATCTTGGTCTTATCAGGATGAATCTGCATCTTGTGCTAGGAATACCACACAGTGAGATGACCAACAAGAGCAGATGCAATAGTCATCTGCATAGGACCAGACACTACAATGAGAAAGAGGGGAGGGCAGAGAGGACATAACAAGATTAAATAATAGAGGACCAAGCACTGAGCCTTGAGGAACACCTCGGACAAGATTACGAGAATATGAGGAGGACTTAAGACAGACCCACAGGCAGAGTAAACTGCTATGTGGTGTATCCCCAGGTGGTGGATAGGGGAACCTCATAGTGCATTTTGGGGCAGTGATTTAGACAGCCCTTGGATGCACTGAGGGAAGGAGTGAAATACAATAGCTCCCATAGAAAAAAATCCTCATGTGTGCCTGGGATAGAATAAGTGCTATGTATCTCTCCATGTTGTAGGAGGAGACCTGCATGTCCTGCATGTCGTTGACTGGATAAAGCCACTATCATGGTTTTGTGGGTTCTCAGTGGGTGTGCACTCCTCACAGAGGTGACCATAAAAAAACACCTACCCACATGTTTGACATGGGTGGAGACCTGAACCCCAGGGAAAAGCAGATCCTGGTGAATGAGATGCTCTGCAACGTCTCTGGGCCACCCCACACTGGTAAAGTGGCTCACAGCCATCGAGAACTAAGGTTGTGACCTACTGTGTTTAACACGTCACTTTGGCTGCAGCTTCCAGGGAAAATGGGTGGCCATGGTGGATACCCGGTCTTGGTCAATGGGCCAACAGGGTTACTGTGAGTGGACCAGCAGCCAACCCTGATGCCATTTGTCTGGTACTTGGGGATGATGCCACCCTTGCAGTTACCTACCCTAGAAACCATGGCAACATGAATGGGCGTGCCCTCATTGGGCTACATGGTGAGGGAGGACTGGGGGCAGGGAATTTAAATATCCCAATGTATGGCTGGAAATCGGAGACTGGGGGCCTTATCAAATAACCACACTCCTTTGTCTTATTCGTTTTCTTCTTCTTCTACAGTGTCATTGACTTGTTCTTGTGCTGAGACAGAAGACAGTGAATTGATCCCACCCAAGTGGGGCGACTGCCACTGATTTCATGGAGATGAGTACTGCTCCAAGTAAGAGGCTGTGGTGCCCCCAATAAGCCAACTGGATAAGGAAATGCACCTGTGGCATCTTACTGCATTTGCACCTGCCCTTAACAAGAAGCACTGGCCTCTTAGCCTTAAGGTGCAGGGCTCCACTGCCAATGTGAAGCACATTCCTGAATCTAAGGAGGTCTTGGGTGCAGTCAAATCCACTTCCACACCTTCTTCCTATCATCCCAGGTTTCATTCCATACCTGGGGAGGATGGTGCAACTTTGGGGAAGGCGTTGCCCTTCCTTATGCCAAAGCCATCAAGGGCGTTGCTGGCGACGTCACTTTGGTCAAGACACTGTGCAATGGCAACTTGTTCATGGAAGCATCTGCCCCCCACCAGATTGAGGCATTGCTAAAAATGCAAAAGCTCAGTGACTTCCACATGGTGGTCGAATCCCATCACACCCTAAACACCAGTAGAGGTGTGGTGCATTGTCCTGACCTATGTGGGGAGTCAGAGGAGAAAATAGCAGAGGAGCTCAGGGACCAGGGTGTTGTGGCTGTCCACTGCACCTCCGTTTGATGTGATTGAAAATGCCACCCTTCTGACACCTTGGTGCTAACCTTTGGTAGGCCCAAGGTGCCAGAGTACATCATGGCTGACTACCTCTACTTATATGTACGTCCCTTTTACTGAGCCCACTTTGGTGCTTCAAGTGCCAGCGATATGGCCATTGCCAGAATTCCTGTTCTGCCAAAGCCATGTGTGGCACTTGTGGGCAGAGAGACCATTCCCCTTAGCCATGTAAGACTGCACCTTGTTGCATCAACTGTAAGGGCAACCACCCTGCCTTCTTGGGATTGTCCACTTGGTTGCAGGAACATGCAATCCAGGAGTTGTGTGTCCAGAATGGTATCAGCTTGCAGGATGTGTGGTGGCTGCTAGCCTTCCCAGGGACCCCCAGTCATGGGGTGTCCTATGCAGGTGCAGCACAGGCAGTGGCTGTGTCAACTCACCCCTCTCATCTCTTTGTTGCCCAATCAGGCCTTCAGGGTCCATGGGGCGTTGTTGAAAATGAGAGTGTTGGTGATAATTTTAGTTAATCCCAAAATATCGAATGTTTAAATAACTATTCGCATGTTCAGCTGGTATTGTCATTATATGTTGGTTATAATAATAAAACCGATGGTATTCTGGTGATTAATCCATGTAGAGTTAGCGTAGAAATAAATCACATCAATTTATTAATACTCAGTTTAACGTCAAATAACACTAAGATAAATTCCTATTAACCCTTTCGTGGGATTGTCCGCCTGGCAGGCGGAGTAGGTTTTCCTCTGGGCCACTAGGGGTCACACTTTTCCTGGAAAATGAGTGCCCACATTATGTGCTTCAGCCACTTCATGCCCCTGACTGGAGGAGGATCCTGCCACTTCCACATCGCTTCTGTTCAAGATAAGCCTGGTTTTCTTATAACCTACTCCACCTATTAGGCAGAGGATGCTACTGAAGTACAATGTCAAAATCCGCCCCTCAGACAGAGAATCCCACTAAAGCTCCATATCATAATCCATCTATGGAGCTGAGAATCCCATTGAAGGACTTTCAGCATATTTCTGGGATATTTTCTTATATTGGTTTTAAGGGAAAGTGGCTGACAAACGCCCATGGCGAGTTGTATATTCTCAATGCACACAGAGACTGGTTGCACTTCTTTTATAAGGTGAAGCCTTTGACTCAGAACTCGATTCTGATGACTCCTGTAGCACTTAGGATCAGCAGCATCCCCTGACTTGGAGGTGTTTTTTATGCTTATTTCCTTATTTCTTCATACAGTGGAACCTCGATTTGCGAGTAACTTGATCTACAAGTGTTTCGCTAGACGAGCAATATTTTTTAATAAATTTTAACTTGATTAACGAGCGATGTCTTGCAATACGAGCATGTATTGCGTTGTATTTATTTTACACTTCTTTTTTTGCGTTCCAATGCATACTTTAAAAGTTCAGAATTCAAGAATTCGCTGCATTCATTCACTTGAGTAGTTAGTGTTAGAGCTTGCCAGCAGCACGCGACTAGGATACAGTGAACATTCATCATCATCATCTCACCCTTCTCCCACTTGAAGCAGGGTTGGGTCTTTGGGTTCTAATCCTCCACTCCCGCCTATGCCCCATTAAGTCCCCCTCCACCCCGCATGCCTCCATGTCCCTCTGCACCACCTGCTTCCACATCCGTTTTAGTCATCCTCTACCTCCAGTGCCCCAATTACATGCAGCCCACAATGGACCTAATAAGCTCCTCCTCTCCCTACCTCATCACATGTCCATACCACCTCAACCTATTCTCTCATGTTTTCAGCAATATCTCCTACCCCCAACCCACCTCTAACATAATCGTTTCTAATTCTGTCGGATCTTGACACCCAACACATGTAGCACAGCATTCGCATCTCAGCCACTTGCATTTGCTTTTCATGGTTTTTCCTAACTGCCCAACACTGATCCATACAGCATAGCAGGCCTAATAACGGTTCTGTATACCTTGCCCTTCAACTTTATTGGGGCCCGGCGGTCGCACAGTGCCCCACTTACCTTCCTCCACCTCAGCCATCCTGCATTAATTGTATGGGTCATGTCAGAATCTATTTCCCCGTTGTTCTGGAAAACTGATCCTAACAATAATTTTTTTGTTTTGTGTCCAAATGTAGTGACTGTTTGTTAGCACCCTCTCTCTTCTCTCATCTCCCTCACATCGACACGATTCTTTCTGAAGGCAAAGTGCAGTTAATTTGTTTTATGTATGTTTAATTTATACTGTATTTTATATTAATCATTTTTCTATGAAAATTTTTCAGTTGTGGAACGAATCACCTAAGTTTCCATTATTTCTTATGGGGAAATTCACTTTGATATACGAGTGCTTTGGATTACAAGCACATTTCTGGAACGCAATTGTCCTTGCAAATCGAGGTTCCACTGTATTCTCTTTTTTCGTTGGGGTTTTATTTCGTTAAAGTCCCTTACCAATTTCCCTCCTTAGGTTCGTTGCCAATGTGTGCAGAATAAAAAACTTCACAAAACTTCCTAGGCTGTTTTCCTCTTTAACAATAGGGGAGACTGTTGTACCTTCAGCCACTTTTTGAAAAAGTATTGTAGCTTTAGCCCTAATAGCATTTTCGTGGGGGTCACCTGTCTCAGTTGATGCTTTGATGTCTTATTGACATAATTACCATACATATGTAACCCACCAACTCAAATGAAAAAATTCAAGGGAAGAAAGTTAGAGGGTACAAAGTGGATCATGGTACAATGTGCTCATGTACCTTGAAACAGCCACCATGACCTTGGGCCATGCTTACAAATATGCTGCTAAAACCATAGTTAGTCATAGTTAACTTGACTTTCATTCTCAAAATTATGTTTCACATGTATACAACCAAACATTCACAACAAAAATGACAATTTTTGCCTAATTTGACAAGCAAAAATCATAAACATATGTTTCCCACTCATTAGAGAGCTTGAGTGATCTGTTAGAAAACAGCATGTTATGCAAAGCAGATGAATTACGTCCTCTGCAGGTGCACATGTCCTTATTAGGAATTTTGCCCATGCGCAGGATGTAATTTGTCTGCTTTGCATAACATGCATTGTTTTCTAATGCATGATTCAAGCTCTCTATTGCCTTCTACTCCAACACACAAATAGTGAACCCAATAGCCACATTTTATGCACCTGTACCATCAGGGCCCACTCTAGGGGGTGCAACCCAGGCATTAGTCTGGGGTGCCAAAATTTAGGGAGTGCCATTTTTGCTGTAAGTGTGAGAAAAACTGCTGCTTGAACTTGCATCATATTGGTATCTGGCAGCATTGGAGTGGGGACGTATTTTTTGAGCTCTTGCTTGGTAAGAGAAATATTTGGTTAATTTTGATCAATTTTAGTGGGGTTTTCGTGTAGATAGATATTTGGAATGGTTTACGGAAGTTTCGCCCCCGACATTTCACCCCTGGGTACTTTTCGCCCCCGGAGCTTTCGCCCCCACACATTTCGCTCCTCGGACGTTTTGCCCCCACACATTTTGCCCCTCGGATGTTTCGCCCCTGGGAAGGTAAATGGCCAGTAAACGACGTAAATGCAAACTTAAAACGTAAAATTTACATCGTCAAGGTCTTTTAAGTGACGTTCGTCTGCTAAATTGTACTTAAAAAAATAGTGGCAGCGTCGATGCTTAAAACGACCAACGTAAAATTGGGCACATGCACGTGTTGCTACCTTATGTCCGAATTTTAAAAAGGGAGTCGGCAAAGATATAGCCGAAAACACATCGATTTGTAGGGCACTAGTGGTTTTTTTAATGCATATCATTTTTTTTATTAGATGGTAAAGTGAATTTCTAGATATTTAGGCTATGCCTTTCAGAAAGTCTATTAAATTTCCATCGTTGATGTCCTCCACAATGCATAGCATTCTTGCCGAAATTGCTGAATTTTCACCTTACCTATTTCTTGAAAAACTCAGAAGAAGGTCCGAACGAACAATACTGTTTTTCTAGGTAAAAAGCAGAATAACAAAAAACCCTGCCAAAATAAGGTAAAAATCAAGGGCTGGCATTGACTCAAGGGTCAGTTGGCACTAACCCTTGATTTTTACCTTACCTAAAATGGATTAACAAAAAATAGCAAAAAACGGCCATTTGCCCTCCTAGGGGCAAACCATCCGAGGGGCGAAATGTTCAGGGGCGAAACGTCCAAGGGGCAAAATGTGTGGGGGCAAAAAGTACCCAGGGGTGAAATATCGGGGGCGAAACGTCGGGGGCAAACGTTCCGGATCCCATTTGGAATATCTTCTTTTGGATTAATTTAAAAGTTTTCTTTAGATTACTTTTATTATAATGGGATTCCTGACAATTTTAAGTGGTTTTTGCTCTCGTCTTAGGGGTTCCCATGTGGCATGTTTTAGGCATGTTTAGGCTTAACCTAATGTAGTTTCCTTATTTAGTTTTCTTTATTGTGTTTATATTATTAATTCAGTGTTTGAGTTTATAATATTATATTGACTAGGATCTTATATTGATTAACATCCTTTTTGTACAAAATATTAGTTTGGGTTGTCTGTCTTTGTGGTTGCTATTGTATTTTAGGGATTGTGGTGATTGTGAGTGCGTGTGTTTGTGTTGTTTACCAGTGTTAGTCACGTGAGGTGACTCATCACACTTTTCTGATGGACTTGTCCAAGTAACAGGGAGTGGTTCTTGTAACGTTTTTGTTTTCTAGTTGAATGTCTGGTTTTTATTGACAAACGATTTCAGTTGATCTCTTGTTTATAGTTTATAGGTTTTGAGGGTTCATATAACATCGTTGGGCATTTTAAATTGTTTAAGGGACCCCCTTTTGATATTTATATCACTTATTTAGTTAAATAGTGCACTACTTTAAGAGCTCAGCATATTAAAATGCCTCCAAAGAAAGCTGCAGTGTGGGGGTTATAAGCTCTTAAGATTAGAGCTGGCTCAGATGAATGCTCAGATATAGCTGATATGAATGCTCAGATATAGCGTGGCTATCATCGCAAGATCAAGGCTGCTAAGTTGGGGTTTTTGGCTCCTAACGCCCCCTGTCCACTCTTTGGAGCTTTGTCCGGGGCATCTCTGTGGTCCGAGCTGAGGTCCCTTTGACTGACGCCTGCCAGATTTTAGAGGCACTTGTGAATCCTGTACCCTCTGTCCCAGTGGCCCTGTGTTTGTATTCACGTGTTTCAACTGTGGGTTGTTTCTCTCCTCCTGTTTTGTCTTTCATCACCTTTCTTGGGTATATTTGCCGCTTAAAAAATTCCTCATCCTATTCTCCTGATGGGGTTCCCGCCTTTGCATTGAAGGCGCTGGATGTGAGCAACCTCCAGTGTGTATGTGAGTTACTCAATCATTCCATGGCATCTGGGGTGTTTCCGGCCCCTTTCAAGACAGCTTACATTGTCCCTATTCCAAAAGGTGCTCCCTCTGCTGGTTTCCGGCCTATCGCCATTCTTCCACCTCTTTCTAAAGTTTTGGAGTGGTGGGTGTTGGACCTCATTCATGATCCACTCCTCGCAGTGATTCCTTGCTCACAGTTTAGTGCCAGACCGAACTCATCTGTGTCCTTTGCTATTTTTGGAATTTTTCTAGCCCTTCTTAATGCTTTGGCTACCGGACGTGCCTTTGTGCTCCTTAAAACGGACGTTGCGAAGGCTTTTGATGCGGTCGACCATCAATGCTTAGTCTCTGCTTTGTCCAATTGCATCAGGAATCCTTTCCTACTGAATCTTCTGTTCTCTTATTTGGAGGACCGTGTGGTCCAGATCCGGTCTTCTGCTGAGGCTCGTGTGCTGGTCCGAGGTGTCCCTCAGGGGTCAGTCCTCGGCCCACTTCTGTTCAACTTGGCCACAGCAATGCTTCCTTCTGCCTGCCCAGAGTGGACTGTCTGGACTTATGCTGATGATAACTTTTTGGGGTCAGCAATCCCCATGCACTTGATTGACTCTACTATTAATACAATTCCTGGGCTGCTGGCTCGGCTTTCCACGTGGTATGCTGGGTTAGGTTTGAAGATTCATTCAGATAAGACCAGGGTTTTGGTTGTGGCTCCTTCTCCTCGGGTCCTCTTGTCGGAGGAATTTCGCAGGCCACTTAATGTTTTAGGTGTCCTATTTGATCCCTCACTTTCCTTTTTGGCCCAGAGGGACACATTAATCTCCAAGATCAACTCATTGAGGTTCCTTTTTCATCGCCTTAGGGAGCGCTTGCCGGTCCATAAATTAATTACTATTTTCCGTGCTAAAGTTTTATCACTGATTATGTATTCGGCACCTTTTTTGGCTGGTTTGTCCCAGTCTCGTCTGGCGCCTTTGCGCCTTGCGTTTAATCATGTACTCTGTGCGATTTTCCAGTGCTCCCGTGGCACTCACATTACACCTTTGTGTGTTAATGCGGGTGTCCTTCCTTTTCTCAAATTTCTTGAGTTCTGTAATCTTTCTATCCTTGGCTCTGCTCTTCGCAATTCACGTCATCCCTGCCACTTTATCTTGGGTGACTTCCATTCCTCTTGTGAGGTTAGGGTTACACGGCGTTTCCTCTTTGTGGTCTCCCTGCCCTTGGGTGACTTGAGGCGCCAGTTCTTTCCAATCCGGTGCTATAGTTTGTGGAACGCACTGCCCTATAATCTTCGCTCGCAGGTTTTTCAGTGCTCGCAATTTAAGTGCATGTGCGTTTGCCGTCACTTTAGGCGGGCACTGTTTAAGTTTTTCTTAGACTCTTTGTCTTGAATGTTTTGTGTGTTGTTTTTGTTGTTGTACCTTTGGTACGTTAATAAATAAATAAATAAATAAATATATATATATGTTGAAGGATGCCATTTTTGAGCCCAACTTCCCCAGTAGCTGGGAAATCCAAGGGTAGTGCAGGGTCTCTAACTACATCACCATGTTCACCTAGTACATTGGTGATGACATCAGGTGGCAAAATGGTCTTAAAAACGGATAGGACATCCCTGATGGTAACACCTATGGCTCTCAAGGAGAAAAGGGAAACAATGCAGCAGGATTGTATACAAGTTACTCCTGAGTTGCATGGAAAGCTGGCTAGAGAAAAGGAAGCAGGGGATTGCAATATGCCTGTCTGTATGCCACAGGATTTTACCTTGGAGGGGTTAGCTCAGGTCAGTGATGGAGGTGCTATGGTGGTGCAACACCCATTATCTGCTAAATCTGTCATTATAATTGGGGACACAGATTTAAGGGGTGTTGATACCTGGGCACTACCAGAAGGGCAAGAGAGAGCATGTGTTAGTGTTGCATCCCTCCCCGATGCAAGATTAATGGACATAAGGAATAGGATTGGCAGCATAATGAAATGGGAAAGGGAAGAGTGTATGACAGTGTTACAAATAGGGTCCAATGACATAACCCAGGATAAATCTGCTATTGAAGTTCTTCAGGGAATTATTGATATAGCTAAGGAGGTTAGGAGATTCAGACCTAAGGCTAGAGTAACGGTGTGTCCTATTATTGAGCAAATGGATAAAGGAAGACTAACTACAGCTAAGGCCAAATGGTTTTCAGAAGGTAGAGCTATTGGAGCAAAACTACTTGATTATAGGAGCAAAACTACTTGATTATAGGAGCAAAACTGCTTGTCTTTCAGATCTCCAGCAGAGGTTTGCTATGGATGGATTTCATTTCAATGCAAGCGCTGCTTTGAGGATAGGTATGAAATTTAATGAGTTTATTGTTGATTTTTAGGAAAGGTACCAGGTCATCTCATGCCAGGCTAAAACACAATTCTCATGGGAACGGGCTACTAGGCATTAATAGGGAAGGGGTAGGTAGGCTTCCAGCAGTAACTAACCCATTGACTTTGCTTGTGGTTAACTGCAGAAGCATAGTAAGTAAAGTGGTTGAGATCAGTGCCTTCATTGCTACATCAGATGCTGATATCATAATTGGCACTGGATCCTGGTTGAGGGGAGATGCTAAATCAGCAGAGATTTTTGCAGATAAGTATATAGTTTACAGAAAAGATAGGGAAACAGGTAGAGGGGGTGGAGTCTTTTTGGCCATAGATAAATCCCTGGAAAGCTCTAGGGAATTGAGTTATGAAGAAAATTGTGAAATGCTATGTTGTCGTGTTGCTGACTCTTGTGGTGGGTGGATTTACGTTGTTGGGTTCTATCGTCCTCCTGGTGATGATTCACAACCACTGATCAGACTATCATAATCGCTGGAGCTTCTGCATCAAAGAAAGAAGGTCCCAATGATAATTCTTGGTGGGGACTTCAATTTACCAGGGTTGGATTGGGTTAGTATGCAGCATAATATAAATTCAAAGTTATCAGCAGCTCTAAATCTCTTTTTCGATCAACTGTATTATAATGGATTGGAACAGATTGTGACCATGCCTACACATGAGAAAGGGGGAATTTTAGATTTAGTATTCACAAATATGTCCAACTATATAAATAATGTAGAGTGTGTTGAAGGAATTAGTGATCATGCAGTGGTTAGGGTGGAGATAGTGAAAAGGTTACCTAGATGGGTGGCAGGAAGCAGGGTGGCATACCAATTTAATAAGGCCAGTTGGGAGTATTTCAAGTCTTATCAGGAATATGAATTACCTATTATCTCATGTATAATATGCACTTTTTTCCTGAAAAATTGGATGCAAAGTCTGGGTGCATATTATACATAGGTGTGAAAATTTAGAACACTAAACACGCATAAAGAATACTGGATAATCCATTGAAAGCAAGAAGAGATATGTTTGCTTATTAACCTCATTTAACTTCTATTAGATGATGTTTCATTTACCTTCATACCATAGATACAAGTGCTTGTATATAAATACAAGTGTAACCATAGATATACAGTCCAACCCCGATAATGAAAACCCTGGATAATGAAATTTTCTGGTTAATGAAGACAGTTAGGTAGGTCCCAGCCAAAGGTATATGTATATGTATGTATCTGTATATGTGCTACAATATAATTTCACTCTGGATAATGAAGACAGCCTTATAAAAATTTCAAAAGGACATAGTCTAGCTAGTTTTAAGCAGTTATAAGAGGGTGGTTAGGGATTTTGTTGGAGCAGAAAGCTCTAACATTCAACCCACTACTGAGAAGTAAAGGTTTTAGTAAAGGGTGTACAGTATTACATACCTGGCCTTGTAATTGGATAGCTAGTCACATTTGTAAAAGCCCATCTTTTACATACATTATACTCTCATTAACAGACAGCCATGGGGAATTATGTCTGTCCACTATTGGGAATAACGATTTACCACTGTAAGTGAACTTTGGGACAAAATGCCATGTACCACTAAAGAGAGTTGTTCGTTAAGGGAGGTTTCACTATATGCATATGTTTTCATTAAATTTATCAATTTGTTTATTGAAATTTCATTTAGAAACGTTATGTTGTACGTTATAAGTGAAAAAAAACACAAACAAACGCTAAGAAGCTATCATGGGCATGAATTAGACCTAAAATTGTACATTCTGGATAATGAAGACACTCGGGTAATGAAGACACTTATGGTTGGTCCCTTAGGGGTCTTCATTATTGGGGTTGGACTGTAATAATACTAGCATACTACCATAAAAAATTAACAAGTCCTGTAATAAAAATGAATATTCTAAGTCCAGTTATGTCCAACAATACCGATATTAAAAGCCTAAAAATTCTTCACAATCGTCATCTGAAATAATTGTGAACTGGCAAACTCAACCTGCATATTATAAATGGGCATTAATATTTTTCTTTAACTAAGTCTTAAAACTTGGGGTGTGTATTATACACAGGTGTGTATTATTATACACAAGATAATACAGTAAATGATTTTTAGACCATTGCTAATACCTGTGGTGTTGAGAAATCTTGGTCCTCATGTGTGCCCGGCAGAGGCGTACCTAGGCTTGGTGTCACCCGGTGTGGCAAATCCTTGTGTCACCCCCACCACTGACCCCCCCAACATAACCACTTTATAATTCAATGTGCTCCACCTGCATCACCAAAATTTCAAATGTTTTTAGATTAATGTTTCAGGCACCACCGGCAGCCATCCGGGGTGTGCAAGCAGGCCCTGGGCTGCTGTCATCAGCAGTCTGCAAAGTCACAGGGGTTGGGACTTTGGTCCCTGTGACAGATGGTGCACCAAGCACCACCCCCCCCCCCCACAGCAAGCAGCGACAACATTCCTGTAGGATCATACCCTGGCTATTACCCTTCTTCACTGACCTGGAGAAAGCTTATTACAGTGTGCTAGTGTAGTGGCTGTGCAGTCTCTGCATTACAAATATGCAGTGGACGGGGGTCTAATGACATTGTAGTCAAAACGCCCTAAAATACCAATGAACCAAACGAGTTTATGTGAATCCACTAGCTGGAATGTGTCCCATACAAAATTCGCATTCATTGAAACTAAAATTCAAATAGGTGTACTGCTGTAGGAAAAGGTTGGATCTGAAACTTTGCAATAGTGTCACCCGGTGCGGCCCACACCCCCCGCACCCCCCTCGGTACGCCTCTGGTGCCCGGGGTAGAATAGGCACACTGCATACCTGCAAGTCGTAAGAGGCGACAAAAAGGGGTGACCTTTTCTTGCCCCTAACTGGACAACACCACTAACGCCACAAACGCCTACCCGTGTGTTTGCCATGCGTGGAGACCTGCACCCCTGTGAAAAGTGGATCCTGGTGATTGAGGAGGCACATGTCCTGCGATGTCTCTGAGCCACCTCACACTTGCGGGCTTGGCTGACAGACATCAGGGATTAGGGCTGCGGTCTACAATCCCAACACATCACTTTGGCCACAGCATCCAGGGAAAACGGGAGGCCAAGGCATTAGCCCAGGCTTGGTCAATTGGCCAGGGGTGCATAAGTGGTTATGCCTCCTAGGGTGACTGTAAGTGGACCGGCAGTCAACCCCGATGCCAATGGTCTGGTACTCAGGGATTATGCCACCCTAACGGTATACTGCCCGAGGAATCTTGGCGACCTGCATGGGCATACCCATGTGTGCCCACGGTAGAATAGGCACACTGCATACCTGCATGTCGTAAGAGGCGACAAAAAGGGGTGACCTTTTCTTGCCCCTGACTGGACAACACCACTATCGTCTTTGCCCATGACTTGTGTTCTGGATGGGATGATACCATCATTGTGATTGTGATTGTTCGTACCGGTAGGTCAGTGTACCAACAAGAGTTTGGACGCCTCTCTCTGACCTATCGGGGCCATGTTTTTATTTACATGGATGGTGTCGAAGGATGGCTCCTCAGTGGGTTGGTCAGTCTTTACAACTGGTCATCTCATAGGGGGCCGCCTTCCAGGCATCGCCGGTGTCTTAACTGCAGAACTCACAGCTCTGCACAGGGCACTGGAACTCATCCAAGTATTGAATGACAGACACTTTGTTGTGGCGACTGACTCCCTATGCTGCCTTCAGCTGTTGCACACCCTATATGGCAGACATGCCATCGTCCAGGGTGTGCACAGATTGCTGCTTGTGATTCGTAAGCAGGGCAAGACAGTGTTGTTTATGTGGGTCCCTGGGCATGTTGGCATCATGGGCAATGAGAGGGCGGATGCCCATGCCCATCAGGTGGTCCACTTGCCAGATATACCGTGCACTGCTGTCCGCTCCTCCGATGCTCTCCTGATGGTATGGCTGGCCATCCATGACCATTGGTGGTCCCAGTGGTTTGCGGAGACCACCAACAAACTCCACACACTGAAGGACACTCCAGAGCACTGGGTGTCCTCATGCCACCAGTCATGGAGGGAGGAGGTTGTGCTTGCTCAGCTTCAGATCGGTCACACCTTCCTCACCCACTCCTACATTCTACAGGGTGATGACACAACATGGTGTGACTTCTGTTGGGAGCCTCTCACAGTGGCACACATCTTTAGTCACTGTGAGAGATACCGAGAACTCAGATGCTGACTGGGAGTCAGTCCAGAGCTCTCCACATCACTTGGGGATAACCCCCAGGAAGTGAAGAGCTCACTGGTATTTGTGAAAGAGGCCAGCCTCTTTCACAAAATTTGAATTATACATGGTTTGTTTTTAGACGTCTTATTCTTGAATTATTTTGACTTTTGCCTTTTTATTTCTATGTCTGTTTTGGCTTTTGCCACGTTTATTATTGTCTGTTTTGGCTTTTGCCACGTTTATTATTGTCTGTTTTGGCTTTTGCCTTTTTATTTCTGTGTCTGTTTTGGCTTTTGCCCCTTTTACTGTTATTTCTGTTTTGGCTTTTGTCACTTTTATTGTTATGTCTGGTTTCTATTTTTAATTTTTGTGTCTGTTTTGGCTTTTGCCTTTATTTATTTTTCGCAATATTTATTAGGTTATTGCCTTTTTACTCTTATTATTGTTAGGGGTTTTTTTGCCATGGTGACTGTCTTTCTGGGCCCTAATGACCTTTTTTGTTGATGGGCCCTAAAACCCAAACAAACAAACAAGTGTCTGTGGGTCCACTGAACATGCTCTTGACTGGGGGCATCCCAGCCAGGCATCTGGAACCCACAGAAATATTGGCTGGGCTATCTTTGGGGATGCTGGCCTACCCCACTTGTTCCAACATTGCATCATACAACCAAAATTTAAACTTTGGCAGGTAAATTAAAGATTTATGGGGCTATATTATAAAAAGTTACACATGTAACTTGACTTTCTGTAATAAATGGGATTATTGAAATATGACGACTTTGAAAACAATGATGAGCTTTTGCATGCATCATTTAACACGAAAAATATTCCGGCCCCTTTGGTTTCGTGTTAAACGATTTCCACTGTATACAGTATACCAATTGCACGATTTGCTCTTCCTCACTGACCATTTGTCATTAGCCTGGTTCAAATGTCAGTCTTGAATTTTTCTAAGTGACGAATTTTATCTGTGGGCAAATTGTTGTCGGGGACGAATTTTCTGCACCTCACTTCTGGGGCAAATCCAAATTTCAATGATAAAAAATTGTAAAGAGTATTCTATTAATAATCGTTTGCAATGGCGGTCTATTTGATTGGATTTTCAAAGCAGAAGAACGCTTCAATCCCTATGTTTATGGTTGGTCTTTCTAGTTTAATTGGAGCACTTTTCCCATCGGATGGAAAGCCGACTAGAGACCTCTCCTTTTCACCTGAAGGCCGCCGAACAATCTCGATCCGGCATCCTTGAAGCAGCTGGAATGCAAGTTTTCGAGAATGCTTCCTTAGTGAGGTGGGAGAAATTATTTACTGAATAGAATTTTCAAAAATTTAAGGTACAGCGGTTGAATATTATTGCCCTAGTTGAATACTCTTCCTAATAACGTTTATGTCCTTGTAATTGCTCAGCTCGACTGACCTTTTCCCACCTATGGGAGGGGGCTTTTGGTCCCTCAAGGACGCATGGGCGACCTGTTGAACTTTATTGCACGCAGCCCCAATGTCGTCCCAGCTGCATCCCCTATGCTACTCACTACACAAGGCTATGGCTTTACTTCCCATCCGATTAAAGGTGATGTGAAAGACGTCAACTCACCTCAATTCACTGTCATAAATGGAACCACTGACGCAGTACCCAGGTGGGAATCAATTACCGATTATACCTTATGTGTGCCCGGGGTAGAATAGGCACACTGCATACCTGCATATCATAAAAGGTGACTAAAAGGGGGACCACCAACCTTGTTGCCCATGACTTGTGTCATGGACTGGACGAAACCATCATCGTGGTTGTTAATGACCTGCTTGTCTCCTTTACTTACACTTTGAGTTGTTCTTAGTCGACGCGACATAGGCTCCTCACTGTGGGGGCCATAAAAAACGCCTACCCATATGTTACCCGTGCATGGAGACCTGTACCCCTGGGAAAAGTGGATCCTGGTGATTGAGGAGGCACATATCCTGCGATGTCTCTGGGCCAATCCTCACTGGTGAGGTGGCTGACAGACATCGAGGACTAAGGTTGCAACCTACAGTCCCAACACATCACTTTGGCCACAGCTTCCAGGGAAATCGGGTAGCCAAGGTGGATACCCGGTCTTGGTCAACCGGCGAGGGGCACATAGGTTTATGCCCGCTAGGGTTACTGTGAGTGGAACAGCAGTCAACCCAGATACCAAATGCCCAGTACTCAGGGATTATGCCATCCTTGCAGTATCCTGCCCAATGAACCTTGGCGACCAGAATGGGCGTCCCCATGTTGGGCTTGATGGTGGGTGAGACCTGCAGGCAGCGAATTTTAAATACTATAAAGTATGGCAACAAATCAGAAGCTGGGGAAAGAGGATGGCCTCTTTCACAAAATTTAATCTAGATGCTCGTTTCTCTCTGGCATCTTTGCCTTTTATTATTGTTTTTTGGCTTTTTATTTCTGTGTCGGTTTTGGCCTTTGCCCTTCTATGTTAGTCTCTGTTTAGGTTTTTGCCCATTTTAGCTGTGTCTGTTCTGGCTTTTGCCTTTTTATTTCTGTCTGTTTTGGCTTTTGCCTGTTTTATATCTGTGTTTGTTTAGGCTTTTGCCCCTTTTATTCTTACATCTGTTTAGGCTTTTGCTCCTTTTATTCTTACGTCCGTTTTGGCTTTTGCCTTTATTTATTTGGCTATTGCCATTTATTTTTATTACTTTTAGTGGGCTTTTGCCCATATTTATCGTCATCATGGTGGGTTGGCCATTTACATCCCCACCATGGTGATTGTCTTTCTGGGCCCTAATGACCTTTGTAGTCGATGGGCCCTAAGAAAAACAAATCCAGTCTGATCACTTAGGTTTTAGCAATGCAACCCTAGTTGGAACTAACGTGGGTGGTCACTTGCGAACACTAGCTTCTGCTAAGACCCAAAAATCGTCATAACAGCATAGTGCCTGTGCAGACTCCACATTATAACGATGCAGTAGATGGGAGTCTAATGACCTATGTAGTTGAAGGGCCCTAAAAGACCAAGAAATTTGCCGAGTATACCAATTGTGTTTGTCTTTCTTTTTTATAAAAGTGAGAGGATCGACCTTCAAGTATCGTCCGGTGGTGTCCCCCGGGTCTGTTGGGCGAAAATTTCACATTCCCGATGCCTGTCGTATATCACGTCTTGCATCATCTAAAGATTGCAAGTGAAACGAATTGCAGTACAGTAATCCAAGGAAGACGTAATAAAAATGGTTTTATAATAAGAAATACAACTTTACTACCAAGGAACTGAAATAATTTGAACAAGAGAATAAAAAACTACTACGTAAATGTCACAAAATCCAGTTTTTGCAATTAACCAGTCATCAGTGGCGGCTCATCCATCATGCCTGCAGCCTCTCTGGCATAAAATGAAAGCTCCTCTTTTATTTCTGCAGTTCTTAAACATCTACATGTTTATCTAAAAAATGTTACGTTGTAATTCATTTTTCAGCAGGCCCTAAAGGCTCCCCATTCACGATCAAACATTTCGCTCAACGACTGTGTTTCTGCAAAATTATGTCTGCACAAACTTTGATCCATACACGTTGCAAACGTTTCTGCAAATCTCAGTGTACTCCACGAAATTCTTGGAAGATGCCAGACAAGGACGCATGTTGCGCCATGAATGGTCGATTGTGAACACGGTCAGTGCCTTCTTAACGCCCGGGGCCTTACAAACCTGGGGACCCCATAGCAATCTTTGTATGTCACGGCAGCGGCTGTATTGCATTGCCCACACCAGTTCTCATCTGATCACTGAAGTTAAGTAACGCAACCCTAGCTAGTACCAGCATCGATGGCTACTTGGAACTGCTAGTACCCAAAAATCGTCGCAGCTGCATAGTGTCTGCGAAGACTCAATTGCAACTATGCAGTCGACGGGGCTCTAACGATCTTTGTAGTTAAAGGGCCCTAAAACACCAACAAATCAAAAAATCAATGTCCCTTTTGTGACGATTTACATATTATTCCTGTGAGTGGTTGTCCTAAGGCCACAAGCACATCCCTTTGCCCAGGGACGCATAACGCTGTTAACACGGCAATGAACAGGATGAGGTATTTCCTCAGGCACCGAGTTTCATTCAAAATATTGCGGTCATACTCTTTTCTGTCAAAATGTTTGATCGCGTATGTGGGCCATAACAGTTTTGCTGTTGCCTAGCGGGTGTAAGGTAGTGGGGCAATGTGTGATTTACGCGCAACCTGGGTTGGTAAAATTGCAACCACACCAACACCAGGTTTTCCGTTAATAGACCCACTGAAATAGGTATATAGGCGCAGATAGGCCTCTATTTAGATTTTGTTTCCAAGTTGAAGTTCATAGTCCTTTATCTGCGTAAAAGGAATATTTTGCTGTCTCGTAATGTTTTTCTGCACTCTGTTCATGGTTCATGTTGTTGGGATAGATTCAGTGAATTCGCATTTGGGAACATTATAATAATTTAGAATTTCAGACTGTAATGTTGTGATATGTAATATTGGAAAAAAAATAATATTACACTAGACTCTTGTTTATCCGTGCTAATTGGTTCTGGGCAAGGAGCGGGTAATGTAAAAGGATAACAGAGGGTTCATATTTCGGCATATTTAAATATGTAATATGCAGTAAATAAGATTGTCAAATGTGTATTGGTAGTACATATTATTTGAATTGGAAATTGCATATACTGTACATACTGTATGTATGCATACAATTTTGAAACATTTTGAACGAAAAGAAAAAAACAATCAGGAAGAACCTTTAACCTCTTTTGAAAAAATTCCATTCAACAGGAGGATATGTGAACGAGGCGATTCTAAAAAAAATGGAACGGTTAAACCGAGGGATGATTAATCGGGAGACGACTTAACGAGGGTTTACTGTATTCAAAAATTCTAATTCTAATTGAATACCATGCAAGCAGCCCTGATAGGCAAAGTTGGCAGCGGAGAGAATAACTCTCATTCCTAATTTCTAACTCATTGAAATCCCCCAAGAAACCTGAAGCATAGCACCAATTCTCCCATCCATTCTGTACAGAAAGTTTCTTACATTATCTTCATCAAAAGCATTTCATTGCTGAATGACCCTTGGGGGGGGGGGGGAAGACCAGTAATGCGAGTCTGTTCGTACCCTGAACTCTTTCAGTTTGAATTTATGATCACTTCTCCCCGTATACTATGCAAGGGATAAGCTGCCAGCTGTAGGACTCTTGTACCCTATTTTCAACAGTCTGTGAAGAAACGCGCCTCTGAATCGTTCCTTTAATAACTCCATGAGCTTCTGTTTAGGGACAACGTGAAAAGTGAAAAACGCAAAAACCAAATACAAGCCCATATGCTCCTTAACGGAAAACCGCAGAACAAATTCTTACGAGTTACCACTGTTATAAACTTTTAAGAACGTTTTAAAGTAATCAGTACTTGAGATTAGATTTCGTAATCAAAATTGAAGCCACTTCCTTGAAAATGTTTCTCGATATATTGGTCAATCTTCTTGCTCATTTCAGGAGTGAGGGTGTTTTTCCAATCACCTACTTTACCTAGAATAAAACATTTCATACCATAAACTGGACATAATCCTAAAAGTTTCAGGAGCCTATCCGACATAGCAGCAACATCATCGTTAACATATTTATATTACTAACCCTTTCTCATGAAGTTGCCATCACTGCCTGGTGTTTTGATAGCAGCACCACCCTGAGAGTAATTGGTCATTGGATTCTTTTTCATACTGTCAAAACAGCAGTGGTCTGCCACTTGATCAACCTGTTCTTCTGTTAAAGGCTTTTCCAGAAATGACGCAATTTGTCTGATGGAACTTTTGAAGTCCTACTGATGAATTTGCCATTTACCAGTCATTCCAACAAATGGTACAAGACAATCATACTCACTTTTTGTAAGCCTTCGTAAGTCAGAAACAATATATTTTCGTCATTGCGATGGTTCCAGAAATCCAAAACATGGTCATGAAATGCACCATATACTACTGAAAGTACAACAGAATATAGCCATAATTAATGGACCCTACCAAGGTATATGGACAAGATTAATGAACTCTACCAAAGACCTATGGGTCACGTCACGTCTGAATCTATTTCCCCATTGCTCTGAAACACAACCTCCTCCCCACAGAGTACGTCCCCATTATTTTCCTGTCCTTCCAAAGTTATGTGCTGCCTTCTTCATGTTCACCTTAAGCCCTTCTTTCCCAATCGCTGTTCTAAAATTATTGAGCCTTTTCTTAAAATTCTATTTGACTCATTTGACCTACACAAAATCAATGGGGTACCACAAGCCAATTAGACCTGTCACTCTAACTTTCGTGCTCCAGGTGCTTTTACTTAGATGTGACGTTTCTCACAATCCACATGCGCGCTACAATTGCTGAAAAACATCTGCCCGTTTATTTGATCCTTAGGACTCATCCACTACTGTAAAAACCCGAATTAGACCAGCATACCGCGATCTCAAGTGGCAAGTGAGCTATCAAAGTTTTTAATGCACAATGCTGCCTTAAATGGTACCGCATAACATGAAAAGCGAAAGGTTAATCCCGGAATTCTGAAAGGATTTAAACACGGCCGGTGCCAAGGTCTTCAGTGCCCGCCTGTAAATCTTAACCCTGCAATGCTACTGTTCGAAAATGACCCATTAATGCTACCCATTATTGCATTTTCAGTGCAATATTATGAAAGAATAATTCAATAAGTGCTCAGAAACATAGAAAAAAATCATTATAAGCAATCTAAACGACTTTAATCAGCAATTTAAAGAATATGGATATTTTGCCCTTTATGCGCTGCAGATGGCTTTTCCTGCAAGGCGTGCAAGCTTTCAATGCAATTCCTATGGCCATTTAAAAGTTACACAAACGCTACACAGGGGTACAGGAGTACCCCACCCATCATTATTTGAAAAATGAAAAGCAATTAACCACCCATCTGTGACTTATCAGAAAGTTCAACCTATCACGTGAATATACAGTGAATCCCATTATGCCAGGGTCACCCAGAAAGAGAGAGGAAAAAGAATAACCCTGGGGTACACCAGTACCCCTGTGTAGCGTTAGAGGGTTAAAGAAGGGTCCCTCCAAATTTAATTTGAATAATGTTGAATAACTGTTCAAACATCGAAGCGACACCTCTCCTGTAGGGTCATTTTTGCCAGTCCTGGATGTAAGCACACGTTTTGATATTACATTGACGTTCACTTACAGTCTCCATTCAGGAAAGCTTCTAGATATTGTTCCAAAGTTCCGGTATAGGCAAAAAACCCAACTAACTTCTGAAAATTATAAAATGAAATCAAGGTGTCCTTTGGATTACGAGTGATGTACACAATCTGAAAAAAAAAAATCCCAATTTCATTTCAGAAATTAAAATTTGGGTCGTCTCCCCCGAACGCTTTATCTTGGTACGCCCATCGAGTTTGGCAAGTCTCTCAGCCACTGATGGTAATTAACCAACGCCGAGACGATCTCTTACACCTGGAATTTTATTCATCAACTGCTTTATATTACCAAATCTTGAATGGGTTAAATTATGTGCACATTACATCGTACACACCACACAGGGCCATGGCTTTACTTACCATCTGACAAACGGCGCACTTGAAAGCAATTTGCTCAGCCAGAATTGAATCGGCAATCACTGACTCACGAATGAATACGGCACCACTGAGCCATCGAAACCAATCAACCAAATATTCTGAGGTCAAAGTTTGTGTCCAGATACTTCACCAATATGTGTACTGGTAGAAAAAACATCCTCAAGATCCTCCTCAATGGCATAGATAGCGTATTGGATGACTTCGCCAATCGCTTCAGGTTTTACCGTATTTCGGGTGAGTGAGAGGTACCAAGCAAAGCCATGACACCGTGTGGTGTGTACAATCTCACCTACACGTAAAAGAACTCTTTCAACATACAGTGTGTAGTCCGACAAAATTCCCACGTGAAGGACCGTCCCCTTTGGCGTTAATGGATGCGAAGTGTCCAAATTAAGAAAAACAGGCCAACGTAACATAGGCATAAGATAGTCCGACAGACCGCTCATACGTTCAATAGGACAAAACTGGGCACCCGACCCTGCCACAAGCAGGAATTAGGTTAGTGATGTACTGGACATCCTCAGGCTATACCTTAGTTTTGTTCTTCAAGAAGCTTTCAGGAATGTCGCTGTAGGGCAAGTGGGTCTTGATGAGCCTAGGGTTAGGCAACTTCTCAATGCCTTTGATTCCAATAGCTGGAATTTCTATGAATGGGATCCTAGTTTCCAACTCGGCAGAATTGGCCTTTACCAAATCCACGTTATGCAAAATGAGGTAACAAATTTCTTCAGTCCACGTTGTGCCTAAAGTAAACAAAATCCAGGTCCAAAATACCAAAAACAACTCTTCCTGTAAGAGCCCTTTTCATTCTGTTCCTTTCACATACAGTACCTGTTTTCGGATACGAGGCAACCAGCACATCAGTGGGTCTAGCAACCATCGTCTTCGCTTCATAATAAGGTTGCATCATTATGTCGTGCAGTACTATGCCATTAGGTAATCTGTAGCCCAAACAGAGTTCAGGAGCCGATGTCGGATTCAGCATGGGATTTTCCGGTTTGCATGACTGAACGAAATCTTCAAACCCTTCTGGCGGCGCCCCATACGCTTTCCGAAACTGAAATTTACGTTATTCAATTCAGAAAAAGATTCTATGCAATAATTCGAATTTCCAAGTTTTGACCCTTCTGACCATTCTCTTACCCCTGTCCGCGCCACGCAGTATCATATTGCCCTATACGACAGCCACCTACATTTTCTTTGGTCTACAGCTACTCCATTGCTACCTGTAGCCAGAATCACTGTCATTCCCCTAACCAGGTATTATCTCTCATTTCTTTCTGAAGTCTTCGCCACCCTTAAATTCTCCCCAAGAAGAACTTACAGTATCCAGCGATTCACGGAAATAGAAATCTTTAGGAATATTTTTAACCATTTTCTCTTCGGGTCGACTAAGATGCCCCGCGCTCAGAGCAACCCCACACTTTCAAATTTTCAAATATTTTGAGGTCCCGCTTACTTTCCCTGCAACGAGGGGAAGCCTCCATTCGGCTTTCCTATATCCACCATCTCCAGTGCCGGATTTAGACATTGAGAGGTCCTAGGCTATTTCATTTTTGAGGCGCTTTTCAAGCCCTTTGGAGGCCCCATTAAGTTTTGAAGCTTGCTAAATGTTGAGGCCCTAGCAGGGCTGGTTATACCACTAGGCTAAGTAGGCTGAAGCCTAGGACCTCAACATTTAGCGGGCTTCCAAACTTAAGAAAAGGGTCTCAAAAGGGCTTGAAAAGGTCCTCAAAATCGAAATAGCCTAGGGCCTGTCAATATCTAAATCCGCTACTAAGTCCTAGGCTTCAGCCTACTTAGCCTAGTCGTGAATCACACTGGTGAGGCGCTGACCACCCTCCTATGTCTATAACACCGTCGTCTATTCTTACCCGCTTATGAAGGGGTCAGGTCGGCGAGTTCTGGTCCCAATTAGGTCGGATAAGCGGGACCCTACCGTACCTTCGTTCAGCCTGATCCCACTTCTACGTGAGATTTTCTCTCCCCTGCGTGCTTCCAACAACCTGCATCCATGTGAGGGACCTAACCAGCTCCTCCTTGCCTCTTATCATATGCCCAAACCACCTCAATTTATTCTGTTCTATCTTTTCTGCGATGTCCACACCCCCAAAATGCCCTTAACGTACTCTTTGCTAATTCAATCTGCCATGGACATCCCAGAGCGGCTTATTGTTGGACACACCAGTTAAGCAACGCAATCCCAGCTAGTACTAACATGGGTGGCCGCTTGGGAAAACTAGGTACCGCTAACACCCAACAATGTCTCATTAGTGTAGTGTCAGTGGACGGGGCTCTAATGGCCTTGTAGTTGAAGGGCCCTAAAACACCAACGAAACAAAAAATGTCGGCATCCCACCTAATTAGGTTAGCATGCACATTTCTGCACTCTTATTATGGTTTGATAACTCTTCCGGACTGCTCAACGCCCATCCATATAGCTTAACCGGCCTAATCACTGTCCTGTAGACTCCAATTGCCTTTCTCAACTTAATCCACTCTTCACTGATCCTATTAGTCGCATCCGAATCCATTTCCCCACTGCTTTGAAAAATTGATCCTATAGTCACATCGGAGTCTCTTTCCCCACTCCTGCACTTTTTTCACCACGTCGCCCTCACAGCGTACGTCACAATAATTTCCATTTCCGTCCCATATAAATGTTGCATGTTCTTTTCTCTTCATGCTTCCTTTAAGCCGTCCGCTCCCCCCTTTGCTGTTGATTTTTTTAACGCCAATTAGCTTCTGCGCTTCCTCCTTGAAGTCGCGAAGATTTTAAATTCCCCTTCCATGGGCGTTTGCAGAGAGAAAGACGGGAAATGAGGCACTTGCATCCCTCCTTCTCCGTCCCTTTCCTCAGGAACAACATCTCTAAACATTGCCCTCCCTTGAAATTGCCCCCCCTTAATGAAATTAAGGAGGAATTACCTCATCCAGGGTTTCACGGACGCTGGCCATGTTGTATTTCTCTTCGAATATTCAACTGCAAAGAAATTAACAAGATCAAATTTTAAATTCGGCACCATAGTTAATCGCCAAGCTGTCCGCTGTTTGCGATATTTTAGCCAACACAGAGGGACGGGCATCTCAGCAACTGCTAACCTTATCGCAGGGTCGGGTACCCGTGTTGTTCCTACAAATGGACACAAGGGTGATATACTGGATGGTGTTTTTTCGCGGCCGGCTGCCGACCAAAGCTGCAACCTCCTATGCTTATTTATCGTCGGTCTGATGTGTGTTGGGGGCACTCCACTGAAGCCAGGGGAGCTCCTACACCTGAGAATTTTGCTTCATCCCCCCGTTGCATAATAGAGAGAGTTCTTTTACGTGAAAATGCCATCGTACACCACACGGGACCTCGCTTTTACTTCTCATCCGAAGGAAGGCGTACTCGGAGCTTCCCCCTCGCCCGAAAGAAGCCTACCTACCTCGATACAGTATCAACCTGGAATCACTGGTGCAGTAATTCGAGCACGCTATCTAGGCCTACTGCGCCACCAAGGCAGAGGGACGGGTACCGACGTACGAAAATGTCGAACCTTACGTGATTTCACGCTACGTATGTAGAAAGAACTTGTCTCATTTGTGGGAGCTTGGTTGAAAGTTCGATTCTGGCTGATGAGAATGGGTTTTTTTCGGCCTAAAGTAATTTTAAGTGTGCCATCCGCCGGAGAGGAAGCAAAGCCGTAGCCTCGTGTGGTGTGTACGGTGTCACCTTAAAGCAAAAGAAAACTTTTCCACATAGAGCTAACGGTAGGTGTCTATCGGCAAAATTCAGAGGTGTAAGGTGGGGACCCTCCTGGCAACATTGGAGGAAAGGCATCCGAACAGACAAAAATGAACAATGTTAATTAAATAGCGAAGGGTGTATCATTTGGGTTGACAGCCAGCTGCATTTCAAATACACTCTAAACGTTGCCTGTGATTTCTCAATTTCATTGGGTAACCGGGTACCCAACCTTTTGATTGGCGAGAATATGATTAGAAATGATGGCGATTTTCGATTTTTAGATATTAGTAATGAAATTTTATCAGGATTGAACTGGCCTACTGGGGCACCAATCTTTTCCTCAGCGGGGGTCGTTGTCATCAGACGCGACAACCTATCGGCCACTGGTCAAATTCCGCATTATAATTTTTATTTATAAGCTAGAAGGCAGGACCAGCTAACACGTCAATTATTTGGGCCGTGGACTAAGATCCCGCAGACGGAGGGCCCCTGCACTTTCAACCTTAAGATATTTTGATCAAAATTCTTTCTTGACAATTGTACTTTGAGAGGAGGAGTCGTGTTTGTATATTCTTCCTATGGTCTAACTTTCTGTCCAATTTAACCTTGCTGTCCGCTGGTGATGGTGATTATTCCACCTGTGGCAGGTTCGGGTCTGAGTGCCCTGGCACTCAACTCCCGCCTATAACCCACGAGGTTCCCATCCACCCCAGTCATTATTATATCCTTTCGTATAACCTGCTCCAGCGTCTGCGTAAGTCTTCCTCTGTCCCGGGGACTTCCAAATAACCTGCATCCATTTGGTGGACCTAACCAGCTCCTTTTCTCATCACTTGCCCACATCATTTCAACCTACTCTTTCTTATCTCTTCCACAATATCCCCAATCCCCAAACTATCCCTTATGAACTCATTCCTAATGCTGTCTGCTCAAGACACCCCAACCATGCACGGCAGCATTCCCATTTCAACTACCCTCACTCTGAACTCTGACTCAAAGCATTACTGGCCTAACCACTGCCTCTGTAGATTTTCTCCCTTAACTTTATTGGGACCCTCCGATCCTATGGGATCAATGTGATCGATTCACTTTTGGGGCATAAATTCGGCTTACCCACGGGAGTGGAGGGCTACAACCAGCAGACGGGATAAGGGCATAATGATGATGAAATTCGGGTTATCCGCTCTTAGTGATTGGTTCATGAGAGCTATTTAATTCAAACCTACCGTCAACCAATGAAAGGACTCGCTTGTTAGGCAGTCAACGCCTCCATTTGTAGTGGGGTTTCCCCTTTGTGCCACCTGTAGACGCGCCATACCCTTATCCCGCCCGTGGCAGGGTTAGGTCTACGGGTTCTAGCTCTCTCGCGCTTATCCCCCGCCAGGTCCTCGTCCAGCCCACACACACTAGCATATCCTTATGGACAACCTGCTCCCACGTCCACTTTGGTCTCTCCCTGCCCCGGGTGCTTCCGACCTCCTACAATTCTGTAATGGACATACCGAGGTGCTCCTCCCCTCTTCTTATTACGTGTCCAAACCACCTCAATCTACTCCCTCTCATTTTTTCCGCGATGTCCATCACCCCCAGGCTACCTCTAATATACTCGTTTCTAATTCTATCAGCTGGTCTAACCACTGCCCTGTAAAACTTCCTTTCAACTTGATTGGGAACCCTCCCATCACACAGGATTCCGCTTGCCTGTCTCCATTTCAACCATTTCCCAATTATTCTATGCGTTACATCTGAATCTATCTCCGCATTGCCTCGGAACGTTGATCCCAAGAACTTTACCTCTTGCAACTTTTTCACCGGTTCACCCTTAGAAATTACGTCAATGTTACTCTCCCATCCTTCCGAATTGAAAGCTAAATACTCCGTCTTCTTCATGTTTATCTTTAGCTCTCCGGTTTCAAATATCGCACCTCTAATATCGTTTAGGCCTTTCTCTACGTTTTCTCTGCAGTCACTCAATTTTCCAATATCGTCATCAAATACCATGCACTGGGGCCCATTCTCCTACTGAGGAGCTCGTCCATAGCCAGAATGAAAAGGTATGGACTTAGTGCTGAACTTTGATGCAACCCAACTTTCACTGGGTAGCCCCAGTATTTCCCGAAAGTGTCATTACCCTGGCTATGGAACCACCATACATATCCTGCACTACGCCGTAAACCACAAACCTCTGTAAACTTTTTCATTTTGGTGTTAACCCTCAAAGATGGTGTCACCCGGTGCGGTCCTCACCTCCTGCAAGCGACGCCACTGGTCCCTGGCCTGTGCAGGGAATGTTTTTTTTAAAAGTTTGGTTGCAATAAGATGTTTCAAGAAATGGTTAAACGTTGAATTTATCATGACTTTGCAAAAGTGACTCGAGCAAAAGGTTATTCTGAAACTGAACATCCAAAAAATACGAAGTCCATGAAATAATTGGAATAGTTTCCGAAGTAATTAACCTTTTTTTTTTGCACTCTCTTCACATATGGTTTGCAGTGCAAGATACAATGCTCGCGAAGCTACAAATTTCATTCATTCAATTAGTTTTTAAATTTCAAATTCACTTTGTTAAATCACTTAAATGCTGCACCCACTGATGTAATATCTAATCATATATTTACCTACCGGTTTACATTTAACTTCACTGACCTTGGTTATATAAGCAGTTCCCTGCAGAAGAGATAATCTCCGGGCGAACAGGAGAGGTACAAATCACACAGCTTCAATGAAGCTTAATCTGCGAATGGCTCGACCTCGAATTTCTGCTCGCAACTACTTGTGATTTTAAAACCGCTGATGACGTGTCACATTGTCGGTGGAAATTTTTTTTTTTTTTTTTGAAATCGCGATTCCTAGTGGCGGTTTTTGTTTCCATGTAGGTCATTTAAGAGGCGAATTACAAATAATAGTTTTGAGTAGAACCGTAGAAGACAAAACCCGGAAATGAAGTTTGTCCCATATATGTGATGGTAGAGGAAAATAAAAACAGGTTTCTTTTTTTGAGAGTTTTAATTATGTATTTCGATTCAGGAAGTAAACATTTTTAATAGTCGTATAAATATTAAACTACCGTGAATGATATAAATGTAATTGCCAATTCAAAATGTAATTTCGGGATTATAGTAACAACCATCACAACAGGTAGTCGTACTATATGACGAGCATAAACATCTCTGATATTTCCGCCCGACTAAATGGCAGGGTGCCTGGTGTGAGGTCAGTCCGCACTTACAGGTTCCATCCAGGAGTTCTGGACGGTCTACTTGAGTGTGCCAGATTGGACCAGGACAAATCTGGCACACTCAAGTAGACCGAACATTGAATGGAAAGTGATCCTATGGTAACAAGTTGTCCCTAGAAGTGTGTGCCCTAATAACCATAGTTGTTGTGGGCCCTCCAAAACATCTAGAAGTGTGTGAGTATGTAATCCTTTGTGACGGATACCTTACTAGTGAGATTTTCCACGCTAACCAGGGGCGGATCCAGAGGCAGATCAGGGGGACAGCACTTCCACAAAAGTGCGCCCCAATTACTTTTAAATATTCAGAATCCCCTAGTATCAATCTAGCCAGCAATTACAATAGGTCCTCTACTGCCCCTTAGACAGTGTCCTATCTTTAGTGGTTTAGCCAACTACAAATTGGACTGGCAGTATGGAAATAGCAACAGCAGATGCAAAAACGCTTCATCCGTTGAAAAATTGAATTGTGAATCAGTTGAAATATGCGCCCCATTAAGGCACTGAGAGGGGACAAACTGTTGCATTTCTCCCCCCTGGATCCGCCCCTGATGCAACCCATATGTCTAGATCTCCGCCAGTACCTCAGCACAACTTTGCCCTTTATTCCCATTCTAGTCGCTCCACGCCAGCATCAACCACCAGCAGGACCTTTCCCAACCCTTCCTGAAGTGGCACAGCATTTGACATGCCAGTATCAAATGCCTGACATGTTTCACTTCATCCCCACACAGTCCACAGCCATCCCTACGCCCATGATCTTTGTCATCCTGTTTTGTCTCCAGTCACCAGACTATTGCCCGAAATGGAACGAATTTTCATAAATTACCTCCCTCTCTTTCTTAAGTTTGTTCCCGTACACCCTCAGTGTTTTCTTTACTGTCCTTCCCTCCACATTCTGTCGTCACTATCCTAACCCCCCCCATTCCTTAAGGGAGCGGCAAATTTCGTTGGACACACCAGTAAGGCCTCTTTCACATGCAGCGATGAACGCCGCGTTTAGCTCCCCGTCACAACCTTTCAGATGTAAGCGCTTTTGAGGTGGACCCCCAGCTTGGTGGCTTCTCTGTAACGCTCTTCCCTCTTTCAAAACATGAAAACCTACAGTGAAAACGCGCGGTGATATGAAAAGGTCAATTGGGTTCCTTGTATTTCAAGGCGCACGCTAACGCTAGAAAATCGCTGAACTCTCGAATCGTGCGTTGCTACGCGCGTTAGCCAAAATCGCGCGTTTCCATGTAAAAGCAGCTATCCACCTCTGTGTCTTCCCCAACGCGCGTTACAAAATCGCGCGGTAGCTAACGCTGCATGTGAAAGAGGCCTTATCGTTTGATGGTTTGCAGAGACTACCAACAAACTCTGCACACTGAAGGACACTCCAGTGCACTGGGTGTCCTCATGCCGCCAGTCGTGGAGGGAGGAGGTTGTGCTTGCTCAGCTGTGAATCGGTCACACGTTCCTCACCCACTCCTACACACTATGGGGTGAAGATGATCCGTGGTGTGACTGCTGTTGGGAGACTCTCACAGTGGCACACATCTTTAGTCACTGTGAGAGATAAGGTGAACTTAAATATCGACTGGGGGTCGGTCCGGAGCTCTCTACCTCTCTTGGGGATAACCCCCAGGGAATTGAGAGCTCACTTGTATTTGTGAAAGAGGCTGGCCTCTTTCATCTTTCACTGACTCTTTTTCTGGTGGGTTTTGCCTTTTCCTTTTGTGTCGTTTTGGCTTTTGTCTTTTATTTCTGTGCCTGTTTGGGCTTTTGTCCGTTTTTTGGTAATGTTGATTTTGGCTTTTGCCTTTTTTATACCTACTGTTTATGTATCTTTTTTATATCTATGTCTGTTAAGGCTTTTGCCCTCTTTATCTTTTGTCTAGTTTTCGCTTTTGCCCTCTT
>JAAFCE010001963.1:18252250-18268534 GCA_013389805.1 Trigoniulus corallinus | reverse complement strand
TTTGTCTAGTTTTCGCTTTTGCCCTCTTTATCTTTTGTCTAGTTTTCACTTTTGCCTTTATTTATTCTGTTATTTATTTGGCTGTTGCCTTTTTATTTTTTATTGCTTTTGGTGGGCTTTTGCCCTTATTTATTGTCATTTTGGTGGGCTTTTGCCCTTATTTATTGTCATCTGTGCTGCCCTGGACAGTACCTGAGCCGATTTTTAATTTGACACTCACTGCCTTCCCCAAAGCCAGTACCGATAGTTCAGTGTACCAGCAAGAGTTTGGACGCCTCTCTCTGACCTATCGGGGCCATGTTTTTGTTTACACGGATGGGTCGAAGGATGGCACCTCTGTGGGTTGGTCAGTCTTTACAACTGGTCAACTCATATGGGGCCGCCTTCCAGGCGTCACCAGTGTCTTAACTGCAGAGCTTACTGCTCTGCACAGGGCACTGGAACTCATCCAATTTTTGAACCACCAACACTTTGTGGTTGCGACTGACTCCCTATCCTCCCTACAGCTATTGCACACCCTATATAGCAGGAATACCATCGTCCAGGGTGTGCACAGTTTGCGGCTCATGATTCATCAGCAGGGCAAGACAGTTTTGTTTATGTGGGTCCCGGGGCATGTTGGCATCATGAGGAATGAGAGGGCTGATGCCCATGCCCGTCATGTGGCCCACCTACCAGATGTTCCTGACACTACTGTCCCCTCCTAAGATGCTCTCCCGATGGTGCGGCGGGCTGTCCATGGGCAATGGCGGTCCCAGTGGTTTGCAGAGACCACCAACAAACTCCGCACCCTGAAGGACACCCCAGTGCACTGGGCGTCATCATGCCGCCTGTCATGGAGGGAGGAGGTTGTGCTTGCTCATCTGCAAATCGGTCACACGTTCCTCACCCACTCCTACATATTACGGGGTGAGGATGAACCATGGTGTGACTGCTGTTGGGAGCCTCTCACAGTGACACACATCTTCAGTTACTGTGAGAGATACCGTGAACTTAAATACCGACTGGGGGTCAGTCCAGAGCTCTCTAACTCCCTTGGGGATAACCCCCAGGGAGTTGAGAGCTCTCTGGTATTTGTGAAAGAGGCTGGCCTCTTTCACAAAATCTAATACAAATGCTTTTGCGTTTTCCTTTTGTGTGTTTTGGCTTTTGCCTCTTTATGTTTGTATCCGTTTTGGCTTTGCTTTTTATCTCTCTGTTTGTGTGGCTTTTGCCTGTTTTATCTTTGTCCTTTTTTGGCATTTGCCTTCTTGGTATTTTTGTCTGTTTAGGCTTTTGCCTACTTTTTTGTGTTTGTTGTTGGCCTTTGCCCTTACTTTTTGTCTGTTATTTGTTTGGCTGTTGCCTTTTGTTTTGTTAATTTTATTGGGCTTTTGCCCTTATTTATTTTCACCATGGTGGGATGGCCACTTACACCCCCCACACATGGTGATTGTCTTTCTGGGCCCTAATGACCATTGAAGTTGATGGGCCCTAAAACACGAATGAACGAACGAACATGGGATGGCCTTTTACACCCCCGCTGTAATGACCATTGAAGTCGATGGGCCCTAAAACACAAACCAACCAACCAACAAATAGAACTACACAGTGGACGGGGCTGTAGTGACATTGTAGTTGATGGACTCTAAAACACAAACAAACACAACCCCATTCTTTAAGTTTTTACTATATTAACCTATGCATTGTTGTTGTTTCCGTCTTGCCCTCCCCAGGGTGTAATTTTATATCTACTGTATCTTCTTCATTATCCTGTTTACTCTCTTCTCCCAGTTGGTTTTCTCGTTCTGTTGGTTTTATGGTCCTTTAACTGCAATGGTCAAGTGAGCCCCGTCCACTGCATAGTTTTAATGCAGAGCCTGCAGAGACGCTACGCTGTTAGGACGATTTTGTGTATTATCAGTACCCAATGTTCCCAAGCAGTCAAGCAAGCTATTACTAGGCTGCCACCCAACCTACTGAATCAACTCAATTATTTGCCACTGGCCATATTTTACCTCCACCAACGCCATGGTTAGAGGTCCCATACTGGCGAATTTTGCCAACTTATGCGTTCCAAATACTTAGAATTCCTTTAAGTGCAGGTTACATATCACCGCTTTGCTTACAGTCTGAGGGAATGCGCGTTGGGCCCCTATTTCTCACCCCAAAAGATACCAAACGCATTCGACCATTTAGACCAAACAAATTCGACCATAGCGTCTGTGCAGCCACGTTGCTTTGGACACACTACTTCTCTTGAGATTTAGCAGCGCAAGCCCCGGTTATTACCAACATCAGTGAAGAACGTGAATGCTGCAAATTTCCCCTCTCCTACATCCTCTATACCAGATGTGACGAACACGTCGATCACGAAGCCAATTTTGGTTGATCACTCACGATGGGTTGACTTAAGACCTGCCTCGGTGACGTAATGGCTCAGTGTTTCTAGGTCTGCATCAGCAATTCTAGGTTCCACACTGGACTGAGGTGGGTCCAGTATCGAACCTCCCTCTCCCCACTTTGACTATGTCGATGACAACAAATCGATTGCGACACTTTTTTAAGATAAAATGTCGATCACGACACATTTTTGAGATAAAATGTCGATCGCGACACATTTTTGAGATAAAAAGGGTACACAAAAGTTGGCCACCCCCTGCTCTATACTTACCTCCTCATCTCCCGCGAGGAGCCTCCTAAGGGTTTGGCCTGTTTTGGCTGCTTCGTTTATTCCCCAATCTGTTCTCAAAGAAAGAAAGAAAGCAGTGTTGTTACAACCTTTCTCGCACCTATGATCAGGAGACCATTAGTGCCCTTTGGGACATACGGAAAATTCAGTAGGTGGTATTATTGCGCTGCTCGCAGCCCACCACAGTTGTGCATATTTCAAAATAAACGTATGGTCGAAGCTCACTCGCTCATAGCGTAGTAGGGGTACCAGAAATACTCTCGCTCTGGGACTTTTTTGTGAACGAGTTTGCTCGACCCTTATTACCAATTAGCAAAAATCGAGTCTGGACTGGCTGTTCTCCTATTGAATTTACTGAGAAAAATAAAATGATTATAAAAGTATGATTGAATTAAAACATACTGTATTTTGTTACTGACTCTCGTTCGCATTCTCGCCCACAATGTGAGCCGAGAGTGGCGTCACTAGGGGGTGCAGAGGTTGTGGGCCGAACCGAGTGAAAACACTCGCACCATGAGAAATGGGGGGTGACACCAAAGCAGAAGAAGCGGCTTTTTATGGGAGAGGGGGGGTGACACCATGATTTCACTGCACCAGGTGACGCCAACTCTAGCGACGCCACTGGCCGAGACTCACTCTCGGCTCGTTTACTTAAAACACTATGCTAAATCGCTCGTTTGTTACACCGAGACCGAGTGAGCCCCCACATGTTTGCTTTTTCGAGACTCGTTGCACAACTATACTGCCCACCTAAATGCTGGTTCAGAGGCAAGCACTAACAGTGAAAAGAGCGCGTGTGCAACCAATGTAGAGCACTGTCCCCAAGACGAACTGCACAAGTACTCATTCAGTGGTAAGCGGCAGATAGGATGCACGCTGGTTGATTTTGACAATGTCCGCTAGGCGGTATAATGAGCAAACAATGGTGTCATGGCATAATGGGCGTCGTCTACAGTACAACCAATCAATCATAAGCACGTGGGAGCACTGCATTCTGAAAGCAGTTGACTACTAGTCAACTGCACTTTTCCTCCCTTTCCTCAACTCCCTCCCTATACAATAATGTGCCGACGTCATCCGTTTCTGTGTTGCTTCGTCTGCTCACGTGGTATCTGCCACTCTTGTGCATGCCACTGAACCAGCCTTAACAAACTCATATATTATTGTCAGAATTTTCACAAATTTTGCATTTGCACACATTAGGCCACCCCTGTCATTCTGAACAGTTAAGTCTATTTTTGGCCTGGCCCCATCTTGTAGAATGTGTAAGCATCTGGAACATTGAATATGTTCGGACATGACACGTACCAGGTAGCCAGCAAGTAAACCAAGAGTGCCATTTACAATCGATTCTTCTAGAGATTCAAGTTCACAGAACTTGTTTAATATATTTATCATTTCTGGCTTGAAGTAATTTACAGAGCTTTCCACTTCAACTGTGGTTCATAAATTTTTAATTCCTCTGCATGATATAACTACGTCTGAATCAAAAGTGTTTGAGCCTTTTGTTGGAGACCAAATACTGAGGACAAGGTATCTCTCCAGTGCGCTCATAACTGCTGCTGGATCCAGCTGATCATGTGAACTGCACATACTTCTTAATGAGCTAAAAAGGGATTCTACTGGATCACTGGAAAACCGATGTGTCAGAACAAAAGAAAACTTCCCACTTTCTCTATTAAGTAAATGACGTACACACCGTGCTGTTGAAACTGACGTGAAACATAGTGCTTCATAGGTTTCCCTGGAAAACAACTTTGTTCCATTTCTGCCAGGTGTGTTTTGTGCAGTTTCAACATAAGATAAGAATGTTGTTTCCAGCCATGTTAACTTTTCATCATCCACAGAATCGAAATGCGATGCATCTGGTAATCTATTATGAATATGTTTAGTGCGATTACTTACATCATGAAGCAGCCACCATTTAAAGCATGTCTCCATTAATTCTGCAGTTTTTCCAACTTTTCCAAAATTCTTGTCACACATAATGTCATCAGCTAAAGCAGATAAATGATGAACTGCTGCTGTGACCTCTGGTTTAAATAACTCTGTTGCATGAAGCACACTCATTTTTTGCAAGTTATTAGGTTGCAAGTGTGTCTTCATTAAATATCGGACCGGTTTGCATATAGAGTCCTTGCACAAATCATACAAAGCATGTAAGTGCTCTGATGTGATTTTGGTTACATCAATGGCAAAAAAACGGATGAACAAGGTCCACAATTTTTTTTATGGTATGGGAAGGATTGTATGAAAGAAACAATGTTCATTCTTCGTTACACGGATGACAAATTGTGGGACAAGTTCCTTCGCCTAGGAACCGAAATGCTTTTGTATTTACTGCATTGTTGTCAGCAACTAACCAAACAACTAGAAATGCTGTTTGTTCTCCTTCTGTAATCACATGTCTAACGAGCTTTGATAGCTGTTCTCCGGTAATTTGTCTGGTGAAGTAGTTCCCCCATGCCAATCTCACCATAGTGGTGGAACCATCATACATATCCTGTATTATTCTGATATGCCTTTCATCTACTCCCTTTTTTCTTAGAACATCCCATACTACCTGTTGTGGGACACTATCATAGGCCTTGTCTAGGTCAGCAAAGATCGCATGCAGGTCCTTCTTTCCTGCTCTATGTTTCTCAACCATCTGTCATAGAATAAAAATGGGTTCCATTGTCTGACCTACCGGGCATAAACCCAAACTGGTTTCCTCGGACATTAGTACAATTTCTGAGGCAACATTCTATGACCCTCTCCCACAGCTTCATAGAATGGCTCATTAGCTTAATGCATCTATAGTTCCCACAGTCCTGGGCGTCACCCTTGCCCTTGAACAGTGGGACAATCCAACTCTCCTGCCATGCAGATGGCATTTGGTCCCCACTGGCTGTTATTGAAAACCTTCCCCAGCCATGTGATTCCTGTGGTCCCCAAGCTATGCCAATCAATGGGAATCTTATCAGGACCTACAGCTTTGTGACCTTTCATCTTGCAGAGAGCCCTGACTATTTCCACCCCACTCACCAAGTCCACAGCTACTGAGGTGGCAGGGGTATTGTTCCTGACCCTTTCACTGATATCTGTGTTTAAGAGATTATTGTAATATTCCTCCCACTTCTTCATTACCTCTTCCGGCTGTGATAGGACCCCACCATTCCTATCCTTGATTGTTATGGCCCTAGTGACATCCTTACTACTCCTACCTTGGGTCTTGGCTAGTCGAAAAACTTCCCGCTCACCTTCTTTAGTCCCTAAGCTCTCATATAAAGCCTCATACTTTTGGTGTTTGGCCTGGGCGATGGTCCTCCTAGCATGTTTCCTTCCCTGTATATACTTTGTCCTTGAACCCTGGTCCCCCATCTTCTTCCACCTATGAAATGCTGCCTTCTTCTGATGGATGGCTGCTTTCACCTCCTCATTCCACCACCAAGTCTGTCTACCCTGGTATGAGCCTCCTACTCTAGCTGTGCCAAACGTTGCCTTTCCACATTGTGTAATCTTCCTGGCCACCCTGTCCCACATGGCATCAGCTGACCCTTCCCAATCCCAGTCCACCTGGCTAATAATCTCCTGCTGAAATTCATGTGCATTTGATGGTAACTTCAACCATCTAATGACTGGTTCACCTTTCCATGGGTGGTTCCTATCTGCACCCCTCACCAGTACCCCCATCTTGAGTAACTTATGCCCACTCTCCTTCTGGAACTCATCACTGAGAAGCACCCAGCAATCACCCCTGCAACCTCCTGCAACCCCAGCAACCTCCCCTGCAGTGACTGAAAGGTGATGAGGTGCTTTTCCCTCTTCTGGAACCACATGTTGACCAATGCAAGGCCATGTGCTTGTACTGTAGCAAGGACTTTTTGCCCCTCTGCTGAGAGTTGGCCATACCCTCATCCACCATGGACAGCCCCATATCCTTGTCCCTCCTTGCCCACATGACCATTAGAGCCCCCCCCCCAATAATCAGATGATGAGATCCATTTCCCCTGTCTTGTTCGGTTATCTACTGACTGTACCACCTCATCAAACTCCTCACAAAAATCCCTTTTGGTGGTCTCATCACAGCCTGCTTGGGGAGCATATGCACTTATGAGGTGGAGCCCAATACCCTGCCATACTAAAGTAACTAACATAATCCTGCTGCTAATTCTATGGACAGCTGTGATCCCCTGCTGCAATTCCCTACTCAATACAATACCCACCCCATTTTGCCCCTCCTCACTACCTGAATACAGTAATTTGTATCCCTCACCCAGAGCCCATGATTGGTTCCCCTTCCATTGTGTTTCTAGGATGAAGGGGACACTAACCTTTCTGTGCTTCAGGGTATTCACTAATTCCCCTGTTTTTCCTGTAAGGGTCCCCACATTCCATGTCCCTAACCATAGCCTAGCCCCCTTACCTAGGGGGACAGCTCTGCCTGGGGACTCCCCAGCCAAACGCCTAGAACCTGCAGCAATAGTGACAGGGCTACCTGTGGTGGGTGCCATCCTAGCCCACAGGAGACACTCAGTAATTTTTGCATCTTTGTCATGTGAGCAGAGGTCCCACACTCACATGACATTCCACCCCTCACACCCTACACCATGGAGATGCAGTCTGATTACTGCATGCCCCCAGCAAACAAATAAAACAGCAACAATAATAATAAAACCAATAGTAATAATAACAAACCAATAGCAATAATAACCACAAACCAATAGCAATAACAATGCTAAAAATAGCACCCACACCCCCACAACACCAAAACAATAAGGGTCACAAACAACATCAACCCACTGACAACACCAAAACAATAGCAGCAACAAACAACAACAACAAAATACTAGCAATAATTAAATGTCATGCTGCAGCCGATGGGGTTTGCCACATGGCAGAAAAAAGGACATGCGGTTAGGCCTAAGGAGGCCGACCCTGCAACCACTTCCCAGACCGCAAAAAACTCCCCACCAACGCCTGAAGCCCTACCTTAACCAGGTCCTTGGTGGTAGCTGCCTTGAAAAAGGCAAAATCTACCTTTTGATGGATGCCAGAGCACAAAAATCTGTCTGCCAGCCCCTGCGCCACCTAATGGTCTCTTGTTATGGCTTCTGCCATTTTATTTCTGTGTCTGTCTTGGCTTTTGCCTGGTTTATCTTTTTGTCTGATTTTTGCTTTTGCCTTTATTCATTCTGCACTTATTTATTTGGCTTTTGCCCTTTTATTTTTTATTACTCTCAGTGAGCTTTTGCCCTTAATTATTGACATCATGGTGGGATGGCTCTTTGGATGACACTAGGTGGTGCATGTGCTTTGTGCCAGCATTATTATGTGGGTGACCAATTTTTGATATCTTTGGATATATTTTCAGCCGTTTTGGGGGTAAGCCCACCTTTTTCAAGGCATAAACCCCTGGAGTTGCAGCAAAAGATAGGACTGCAGGTTTTGAGGGCCAACTTCTAGCAGTGGGAACTTGTGTGAGGTTTGGCTATTTAAGCCTAACCTCATGGCATCTCCTACTGCCCACAGTGTGGTTGGCATCCATCATCTGTGACCATGCTGGGCAAGTCACAAACTACCTGCAGTTGAATTTGATTTATATACTTTGCATTAAATTTAATTTAGTTAGTTAATATTACTAATATCATTAGTTTTATTTTACTAATAGTTAATATTACTAATATCATTAGTTTTATTTTACTAATAGTTAATATTATTTTAGTAATATTATTGGCTAACATTATATCACCATTTAATCCTATATTTAGTATTTAATTTATAGTTAGTATGTAATTTTGTATCTGCCCCATGTGTGATGACATCCCACGATTTGCATGTATGATGCAAAATTTGGGAGGCATCATAACCACAGTGCAGGGGATTAAGACCCCAGTGCAGGTGGCTGGTAGGGGTTCACAAGTGGGCCCCAGGCTGCAGTCATCAGTAACTTGCAAAGCCATGGGGGGTTTGGACCTTGGACCCATAGCAGATAGCACACCAAGTGTCCTCTGTGGGGTAGGCCAGCATCCCCCACTTCAAGCAACACCAACATTCCTGCAGGTTCAAGATGCCCGGCTGGGGTGGCCCCAGTCAGAGCATGTTCAGACAGCAAAACTGGGGCAAAAAATCTGAGATTAGGAACGTGGAACATGGGGGCCCTCACAGGCAAAGCAGGGGAACTAGTTACTACCCTAAACAGAGGATTCAGGTAGCCTTCCTCCAAGAAACTAGGTGGAAGGGTAATAGATCAAGGGCCCTTGGTGAGGGATAAAAACTCATATACAGTATACTGCCAGTGAAGGGGGGGCAGAATGGGGTGGGCATAGTATTGGATAGGGAGCTTCAAGAAGGGGTTACTGAGGTGAAATGAATCAACAGCAGGCTCCTGTTAGTTACAGTGGTTTGGAGAGGAGTAGTGCTTCACCTCATCAGGAATTATGCCCCCAGGTGGGTCTGGAAGAACCCACAAAGGGTGGCTTCAGGACAGTTTTGAGGACTTAGTGCTCTCACTGGAGACTCAGGTAGGATAATGTCATGAGAATGAGTGCTTAGTTATTGGGGAGGACTTTAATTGCCATGTTGTGATAGCTAACCAGGGTTATGGGGAGGTCCATGGGGGATGGGGGTATGGAGCTGTTAGCATAGATGCACAGCAAATCCTCGACACAGCAAATGCACTTGGCCTTGCTTTGGCAAATACAAGGTTTAGGAAGAGGGACGAGCACCTAATCACATACCAGTCAGCACAAGGAATGTCACAGATAGACTTCTTTATGGTTAGAGGGCGGCATAGATCAGAGGTCCATAACTGCAGGGCACTTCCCAGTGAAAATTTTCAAAAGGTATGTGGCCATAGGCTACTAATGATAGAACTATTAGTGAAAGCGGTAGGCAAGGCACATTCTTGGAAAGTGGAGCAGGTCATCAGGTGGTGGAAACTTCCCACCAAGAGAGAGGAATTTATACAAGAAGTTCACAGGCAGGTAGACTGGGATTGGGAAGGGACAACCAATGCAATGTGTGACAGGCTTGCCTGCAAAATTAAGGGCAGGGTAGAGTGGGAGGCACAGCCCAGGGTAACAGGCAGTCATGGTGGTAGAATGAGGAGGTAGAAGCAGCCATCAAGCAAAAGAAGGCTGCTTTCCACAGGTGGCAGGTGAGCAGGGATCAGGAGTCAAAGACTCAATATAGGCAGGCCAAGACCACTGCCAGGAGGAAGATTGCCCTGGTCAAGCACCAGAAGTATGAGGCCCTGTATGAGCAGTTAGGGACAAAGGAAGGGGAGAGAGAAGGGGGAAGATACACCACAAGCCATAACAGTGAAGTATAGTGAGGGTAGGATCCTGCTCTCCTCTCTGGGGGTAAGGAGCAGGTGGAAAGAGTACTTCCAGAACCTCTTGAATGAGCGGGGGGAGATGAGGACACTGCCTCCAACCCTAGACCAGCAAGGGCTGTGGACCATGTAAATGAGGAGGAAGTAGCCAGGGCACTTAAGAAGATGAAAGGGCAAAACACTGTATGCCCAGATGGAATCCCCATTCAAGTATGGCATTGCCTAGGGATGACAGGCACCAAGTGACCACCAAGTGGACTGACTCCCTATCCTCCCTTCAGCTATTGCACACGCTGTATAGCAGGAATGCCATTGTCCAGGAAGTGCACAGTTTTCTGCTCATGATTCGTCAGCAGGGCAAGACAGTTTTGTTTATGTGGGTCCCAGGGCATGTTGGCATCATGGGGAATGAGAGAGCTGATCCCCATGCCCGTCAGGTGGCCCACCTGCCAGATGTTCCTGACACTACTGTCCCCTCCTCTGATGCTCTCCCGATGGTGTGGCGGGCTGTCCATGGGCAATGGCGGTCCCAGTGGTTTGCAGAGACCACCAAAAAACTTTGCACCCTGAAGGACGCCCCAGTGCACTGGGCGTCCTCATGCTGCCAGTCATGGAGGGAGGAGGTTGTGCTTGCTCATCTGTGAATTAGTCACGTTCCTCACCCACTCCTACATATTATGGGGTGAGGATGAACCATGGTGTGACTGCTGTTAGGAGCCTCTCACAGTGGCACACATCTTCAGTTACTTTGAGAGATACCGCGAACTTAAATACCGACTGGGGGTCAGTGCAGAGCTCTCTAACCCCCTTGGGGATAACCCCCAGGGAGTTGAGAGCTCTCTTGTATTTGTGAAAGAGGCTGGCCTCTTTCATGAAATCTAATACTAATGCTTTGCCTTTTTTTGTGTGTGTTTTGGCTTTTGCCTCTTTATGTCTGTATCCATTTTGGCCTTTGCTTTTTATCTCTGTGTTTGTTAGGCTCTTGCCTGTTTTATCTTTGTCTGTTTTTTGGCTTTTTATTTCTGTGTATTTTTGACTCTTTAGGCTTTTGCCTATTTTTTGTGTTTGTTGTTGGCCTTTGCCCTTACTTATTGTATTTTATTTATTTGGCTTTTGCCTTTTTATTTTGTTAATTTTATTGCCCTTATTTATTTTCACCATGGAGGGATGGCCACTTACACCCCCCACCATGGTGACTGTCTTTCTGGGCCCTAATGACCATTGAAGTTGATAGGCCCTAAAACACGAATGAACAAACCAATTGGTTAAGAAAACTTTTGAATAAGTTAGCTAGTGGAGATAGAATTCCATTGGCATGGCAAGAGAGTTGGATAGTGCCACTCTACAAGGTTAAAGGGGATGTCCAAGACTGTGGCAACTATAGACATAGAAAGCTAATGAGCCATTCCATGAAGCTCTGGGAGAGAGTAATGGAACGTCACCTCCAAGAAAGAACTATTGTCCGTGGAAATCAGTTTGGGTTTATGCCAGGTAGGTCCACAATGGAGCCATCTTCATTCTGAGGCAGATGATAGAAAAGTATAGGGCAGCAAAGAAAGACCTCCATGCCATCTTTATTGACCTGGAAAAGGCCTTCGTTTGGGGGATATTAAAAAAAATGGAGTAGATGAAGGGTTTATTAGAATAATCCATGATATGTACAATGGCTGCATAGCTAGGGTAAGAACACCTTGGAGAAACACTGGGGGCTTTCCAGTGAAAGTTGGGTTGCACCAAGGTTCAGCACTTTGTCCATATCTTTTCATCCTGGTTTTGGATGAGCTGCTGACGGGTGTAGGGGAATGGGCCCCTCAGTGCCTGGCATTCTTTAATGATATAGGGAAAGTTAGTGACACCAGAGAGCAGATAGAGAAGGGACTAAATGATATAAGAGGAGCATTGGAAAGGGGAGGGCTAAGGATTAACACAAAGAAGATACAGTATTTAGCTTTCAATTGGGATGGTCAGGAAAATAGTGGAGACATACACTCAAGGGGCAAACTGGTGAAAAAGGTCCAGGAGGTAAAGTACTTAGGATCAACATTTCAAAGCAATGGGGAGATGGACTCAGATGTAACCCATAGAATCAATGGGAGTGGTTGAAATGGAAACAGGCAAGTGGAGTCCTGTGTGGCAGGAGGTTCCCAATCAAGGTGAAAGGGAAATTTTACAGGACAGTTAGGCCAGCTATGCTATATGGATCAGAGTGCTGGGCAGTGATGAAAAGCTATGTAAATAGAATGCAAGTAGCTAAGATGCGAATGCTGTGGTACATGAGTAACGTGTCAAGACCTGATAGAATTAGGAATGCATATACCATAATTATTCTAATAAACGGCGCCCTCCAATAACCGGCGCACCTTTCAGCTGAAAAAAATAATAAACGGCGCGCCGTTTATTTCAAAACTGTCTGGAAGTGATCGTGTAAGTTAACTCAGGTGCAGATCCAAGGGGGTGTTTTTGGTGTTGCAACCCCCCAAAATTTTGAGTCGACATTGACACTGACAAATGAAAATTGCGTTTCCAATCGCTGCCTATGGCTCAACCCCCCCCCCCCCCTGCAACCCCCCCTGACGAATATCCTGGATCCTCCCCTGAGTTAACTTGAATTTTTTAATGATTAAACCTTTAATGCTACACAGGGGTACTGGTATCATCATCACAACCTTATCCAGCCTGTGGCAGGGTTGGGTCTGTGGGTCCATTGAACATACTATGACTGGGAACACCCCAGCCAGGTGAATAGAACCTGCAGGAATATTAGCTGGTTGTCTGTGGGGGGATTCTGGCCTACCACACTGTTCCAACACCACATTTTACAACCAAAATATAAATTTTGGCAGGTAAATTAATGCTTTGTCAGTTTTAATATTGCATGGTGTCTGCCTATTGCACAACAACTATACTGCAATAAGGAATCAGGCTCATGCCTGAACAGAGGTACTGGTGTACCCCAGGGTTTTTCTTCCTCCTCTCTGTTCTGTGGGTGTACAAGGTGCAATGCAATTCACATTATTTTCACATGATAGGTTGAACTTACTAATAAGTCGCAGTCATGTAAACTAAGCTTTAGTGCAGATATTGTTGAAAGAAAAGTTTCAAAGAGAAAGTATTCTTTAGCATTTGAATTGTTGGCAATTTCTGCAGTTGAGATTGATAGAAATCGTCCTGTGGCTAAACCTCTACAGTTATCTGAATCGAGGGTAAGGATTTAAATTTTAAATGAACCATTGATTATTTTCTCAATTTCATTTTCCCAATAAATTCAGAGGCGAGAGTGGCATCAGCAAAAATCAATATTAATGAAATCAACTTCTCCAGCTAAAAAGTTTCCATTTATAAATTGAAAAAAATAATAAACGGCTCCCTCCAATAAACGGTGCAACAAAAAGGCCTTTGAAAAAATAAACGGCGCGCCGTTTATTAGAATAATTATGGTATTAGAGGAAGCCTGGGGGTGGTGGACATCACCAAAAAGATGAGGGAGAATAGGCTGAGGTGGTATGGACACGTTATGAGAAGAGGGGAAGAGTAGCTTGTTAGGTGCATTCCAGGAATGCAGGTGGTTGGCAGCGTCCATGGTAGGGGGAGACCGAAGCAGACTTCGGAACAGGTTGTCCATGGGGACATGGCAGTGTGTGGGGTGGACAGGGACCTTGTGGGAAACAGATGGGAGTGGAGGGCTAGAACCCACTGACCCGACCCCACCACAGGTAGGATAAGGGTGTGATGATGATGAGGATGGTGGGATGGCTCTTTACGTCCCCACCATGGTGACAGTCTTTCTGGGCCCTAATGACCATCGATGTCGATGGGCCCTGAGTCATTAACAACTAACTAACAAGAGGTGGTATGGAGGTTTACACCCACACCAGGGCATGACTGACTTTTCTGGGCCCTAATAAACGCAATACTTGTGGACAACATTAAATAACCTCATCATTAGAGAGGCTGCATTGCGTTGCACACATTAGTTCTTGTCTGATCACTAAAGTGAAGCAACGTAAATCCAGCTAGTAGGGGAGACCGGGGCAGGTTGTCCCAATTTTTGCTTTTCAATTTTTTTAAGAGGCAGGGTTTACAATTTACCTTTCAATCACTAAATTATTTTTTAGTATGTACCCTTGGCTAAATTTTCCTGCAGTTTTGAGACAATAGCAATAAGGGGCTATTCAGAAAATACTGTTTTCTCTGAGTGAGTATTATGTGACAACCAACCCCAACAACCAACCCCAACACTGGGTTGGTTGTCACAGGTAAGTAAATGGGGAAAAAAGGAAATTTTGAATGTTTTAAAAATTTTTATTAAGAACATTATCAAACCAAAAACTTATGCTTTGATGATACAATACATTAAAAGTAGGTTAGTAACTGCCAAACAATACAAATCCTGAGACTGAAATAATAATATAAGTAAATAATTGATGGTTAATAAAACTTAGTCACTTTCCAGTGCATCTTCACAGTTTTGGCAAGTATAACAGTTATTCAATCCAGGGTACATAATTCATGAGCCCAGTCCTTGCAAGCTATACATACCCGTGTGTGCCCGGGGTAGAATAGGCACACTGCATACCTGCATGTCGTAAGAGGCGACAAAACGGGGTGACTTTTTCTTGCCCCTGACTGGACAACACCACTATCGTCTTTGTCTATGACGTGTTCTGGACAGGACGATACCAACATCATGGTTGTTCCAGTGTTCGGTCTGACTTGTTCTCGGTCGACGTGGGGCTCCTCACTGAGGTGACAGTAAACAAACGCCTACCTACGTGTTTGCCGTGCGTGGAGACCCGTACCATGGGAAAAGCGGATCCTGGTGATTGAGGAGGGTCTAGGGCTGCGGCCCTACACATCCAACACATCACTTTGGCCACAGCTTCCAGGGCAAACGGGAGGCCAAGGCAGTAGCCCGGTCTTGGTCAATCGGCCGGGGGCGCATAAGTTGTTATGCCTCCTAGGGTGACTGTAAGTGGACCGGCAGTCAACCCCGATGCCAATGGTCCGGTACTCGGGGATTATGCCACCCTAACGCTATCCTGTCCGAGTACTCTCGACGACCCGAATGGGCGTCCCCTCGTTGGGCTCCGTGGTGGGTGAGACCTGCGGGCAGCGAAATCATAATTTATAACAATTATGGCAACTATAACCCAGAGGCTGGGGGCCTCTTCAAAAAACCCCACCCCTCCCCCTTCTTTAGTTTCAATGACTTGTGTTGAGCCGGAAGATGGCGGGCTCGGTCCCACTCAACTGAGTGGGCCAGCTGCCAATGAGTTAATGGAGACAAGCACTGCTCCAACTAAGAGGCCGCGTTCCCCCAGTAACCCAACTGGATCAGGGAATGCCCCTGTGGTGTCAAATACATCAGCACCTGCCCTTAACAAGAGGCAACGGCCTCTTAGCCTTAAGGTGCAGGGCTCCACCGCTGATGCAAAGCGTGTTCCTGCATCTAAGGAAGCCTCAGGTGCAGTCAAAAGCACTTCTATTCCTTCTTCCTCCCCCCCCCCCCCCGGTTTCTTTCCATATCCGGGGAGGATGGTGCATCCTTGGGGAAGGCGTCGCCCTTCCAGGGCATTGCCGGTGATGTGACCTCGGTCAAGAAACTGCGCAATGGCACCTTGTTGGTGGAGGCATCTGCCAATCACCAGACTGAAGCATTATTAAAAATGCGGAAAATCGGTGACATCCCCGTTGTGGTCGAACCGCATCGCACTTTAAACACCAGCAGAGGTGTGGTGCGGTGCCCCGATCTGCGTGGGGAGTCAGAAGAGCAAATAGCGGAGGAGCTTAGGGACCAGGGTGTGGTGGCTGTCCGCTGCATCTCTGTATAACAGGATGGAGAATCCCGGCCATCTGACACCTTGGTGCTGACCTTTGGTAGGCCCAAGGTGCCAGAGTACATCATGGCTGGCTACCTCCGCTTGCCTGTGCGTCCTTTCATACCGAGCCCGCTTCAGTGTTTCAAGTGCCAACGTTATGGCCATGGCCAGAATTCCTGTTCTGCCAAGGCCATGTGTGGCACTTGTGGGCAGGGAGACCACTCCCCAGAGTCTTGTAAGACTGCACCTTTTTGTCTGAACTGTAAGGGCAACCACCCCGCGTCTTCTCAGGACTGCCCTACTTGGTTGCAGGAGCGCGCAATCCAGGAGTTGTGTGTCCAGAAGGGTATCAGCTTTCCGGATGCGCGGCGGCTGCTAGCCTTGCCAGGGACCCCCAGTCGTGCGGTGTCCTATGCAGGTGCTGCCAAGGCAGCTGCTGTGTCGTCTGTCTGCACCCAGACGGACACACTACCTCA
>JAAFCE010001963.1:18030361-18245349 GCA_013389805.1 Trigoniulus corallinus | reverse complement strand
GGTACATTTATAACCTGGCATAAGGGGAGTGATTGCTCAGGTGATGAGTTTCTATTGGTTCCCTAAAATGGTATGATTTTTGGTCTTCGAATAATTTTTTATTAAATTTCTTATTAGTCAGTTTCAAAAGGGTTAATCGTTCAGGGTTAATTTTAAGTTTCTAAATTTTCATTTTCTTCTTATAATTGGAGCATTAGCTCAGGGTTAGTCAAGTGTTTTGTTTTTTCCAACTATTTCTAGGAATTGGGGGCAACAGCTCAGGGTTAGTTTTTAAGTGTTTTGTTTTTTCTTTTAAAGTGGTTTAGGCCCTAACCAGTTGTTACTAGGCCCTTTCTAAGAGAGAAGGACCTCCATCTAACAAAACTGTTGAGGCAGTACTATCAGGTATTGCTATCGCTTCAGGCCAACGAGTGAACCTGTCAATACATGTGAGTATGTACTGATTACCAAGTGATGGAGGGAGAGGTCCGACAATATCAATATGGATCTTCTCAAAGCGTGAAGTCGGAGGAGAACAACTGACTGGTGACGAGTGAATATGTCTGTGTACCTTGTTCTTTTGACATTTTAAGCAGGATTTTGTCCATCGTTGCACATCCTTTTTACATGAGGGCCAAACGAAACGTTCTGAGAGGAGTTTTTGAGTAGCAGCAATGCCGGGGTGTGAGACGTCATGAATGTTGTGAAAAACTTGGTGTCTAAAAGTTTGAGGCACGATGGGTCGAGGCCGTGGTGAAGTTACATTACAATAGAGACTAACATGTGATCCTGGAATGGGGATCAGTTGAATTTGAAGTGACTGCTGATTTTGAAGGAGCGATTGGATTTCATTGTCAAGAAGCTGCTCCTGATGAAACTTGTCCAGGTCCATTTGTCCTTGTGACAAGTTAATTTGGTGAATTGAGGTACGCGATAAAGCGTCTGCAACTATATTATCTGGTCCGGCTATGTATTGTATATCGGTAGTGAAGGTCGAAATGTAATCTAAATGACGAGCTTCTCGAGGGGAATGTCGGTCGAGACTAGTGTTCATAGCAAAAGTGAGTGGCTTATGATCCGTATAGATAGTGAAATGTCGACCCTCTAAGAAGTACCGAAAGTGTTTAACAGCTAAATACATAGCCAGCAATTCTCGTCCAAAGGCACTGTATTTAGTTTCTGCCAATTGGAATTTGCGGGAGAAAAAGCCTAAAGGTTGCCAGATATTGTTGACTTTTTGTTGTAACACAGCTCCCATTGCCTTGTCTGATGCGTCTGTGAAGAGAGCTATCTTGGTTTCGAGATCGGTGTTCGGGTGGTGTAGTAAGACAGATTGTGACAGTGCTTCCTTGGCTCTGTTCAAAGCGTCCTCAGTTAATTCATCCCATTGTAGTGGTGAGTTTTTACTGGTTTTTCCTGATAACATGTTGTGCAAAGGTTGAAGGATGTCTGCACAGTGAGGAATGAACTTATGATAGAAATTAATGAGTCCAAGAAACCGACGTAAAGATTTCCTGGATTCTGGCTTGTGATAATTCTGTATGGCCTCAATCTTCTGTTGCAATGGTGCGATGCTGCATGCTGCATGTGCATGCTGCAGATGTGATCACTACAACATACTGGGAATGATGGGAACATTGAGTGGTTAAAGTCAAGGCCACGAAGTGGCAGTAGTAACTGAGAACTGAGATTTGTGACAACCTGCCCCAGACTCCCCTACTAGCGTGGATGACCACTTCGGAACACTTGGTACTGCTCCAAAATCGTCATAAAAAGCATAGTGTCTGTGTAAATTACTTTAGAACTATACAGTGGATGGTACTCTAATGACCATTGTTGTGGAAGGGCTGTAAAACATCAAAAAACGGAAGCTCATCCTTATAGGGAAACCCACTAAAGGGGATCTCAATGAAGGAAATATTTTAGGAAAGGTTTTGAACCTTTATCTTCCAAAATAATTCTTAACTGAAAGATATAAGAGAAAAACCATGAAATATATTTCTGTCAATAATTTTGGCGGCATTTTAGAATGCGTTATTTTTTATATTCTTTTAAAAAAAATTCAGTTAAGAACCACATTTTCCTCACTGAACGCCCCCCCCCCCTGCCACACAACGGCCCTTTCACTATCACCGGTCCCCTGTGTAGAGTTGGTACCCTGACAACCTTGGCAGTCACCGCTACAAATTGAACGCCGTATGGCGGTCCCGTGTGGTGTGTACCATGCTCTTCCCACTCTTAAGGATACCCCCTTCTGTTTTATTGTCACGGTCGAACCTATGATTGAAATTCGGCATCCAATTGAAGTAGTAAACCAGACAACCGGGTGTGATATACTGTATCTTAAACACCTTGGAAATTTGCCCTTGAAAGTTTATGAAGTGTTTGCTATGCTGATATACTAATAATAACTACTAAATAATTAATAATTCTATTAGTTCTGTAATATGACGATAAATCTGCTAATAACAGAGTAGTTGTACACTTCATTGATGAGACGAGAACTGGTGTGTCCAGCACAATACAGCCGCTCTCGGCCACCCTTCTAGCAGATGCGATCATGAGGGTTGGGATCATGTCAATTTGGCACATGACAATTTGGCGTACGTAAAATTTGGCATACATAAAATTTGGCACACATACCGATCTACTGGGTACAAACATTTGTTCAAAATTGCAACTGTCATAACCATTGGTGGATCCAGGATTTTCGTCGGGGGGGGGGGGGGGAGCTAATACGGGGGGGGGTGTTGAGCTAATACAGGGGGATTGAGCTAAACCTCACATATTATGCAAATATAAGATTATATGTGCATAGGGGGTTGCAACCCCAGGATCTGCACGTGGTCATAACAGTCATTGCAATGGTCCCGTATAACACAGTTGGGTTTGTTTGTGTTTTAGGGCCCATCGACTTCAAAGGCTATTTGGGCCCTATAACACAGTTATGGTAGGCATTCATTGTTCTATTATCTTGCAATGACTGTTGAAAATGTTGTTATGACCGTTGCAATTTTGAACAGATTTGGGCACCCAAGAGATCGGTATGTACGCCAAATTTGTATGTACACCACATTGTTATACTCCAAATTTGTATGTACACCAAATTGTCATACTCCAAATTTGTATGTACGCCAAATTGACTACGCCAAATTGACTACGCCAAATTGTCATGCACCAAATTGATGTAGACCCATGAGGGCTATACAGTACCTATGGCACCCTCCTTGCAACTGCGGCCAGGGGCTCCTGTTCCCCTCTCGTTATGCCTCTGAGTGGCAGGACTGCATATACAATACATCACAGTGATTGTGCGGGCCGCAACTCTAGGCTCAATTGCCGCATGTGGACTGCGGGTGACCATTTTGAAACCTCCGATCGATGATCTTCATTTCTTCGCAACAGGGAACTAAAGAGTTGCCGGTTAGAGCCAACCACATAAGAAAGCCAGGCAGCGAATCACGCATAAGTTCCATTCCTCTCCATTATTCTTGGGAGCGGCTGTATCTTAGGACACACCACTTCTCGTCTGATCCCTGAAGTTTAGCAACGTGCAATCCAAGTTATTACTAACATGGGTACCTGCTTAGAAATACTGGATACTGCTAATACCAAAAAATTAGAACAGTGGTTTTCAACCTTTTTTTTGGAACATTTAGACTTCTCGTGGAACCCTTTGGAACATTTAGACTTCTCACAGAACCCTTTGGAACATTTAGACTTCTCGCAGAACCCTTTGGAAAATTTAGACCTTTTGCGGAGCCCCACACAGTGACAGAACAAAAAAAATCATTAATTGATACAGGTGTGTGTTTTAGTGTAAGGAGTTGAATTCGTGGCCTAATGTTTGAGAGACACCCGAAGTTCATCTTCGACAGACAAACGTCGTTCTCGTTTCTGGTGTTTTCATTGTTATTTTTATATTTTATTTAGCCATTGGCGGAACCCTTGGGGGGACCTGCATTAGAACTATACAATGAACGGGGCTTTAATGATCATTGTAGTTGAAGGGCCCTAAAGCACCAACAAATCAAACCTCACTTTCTCACTCCCTCTCTTTTGTCATCTCCTCTCTTCCGTCTCTCGTCGTCTTTCACCCTTCTCTCCTCCTCTCTTCCTTCCCTCATCATCTCGTCTTTTCTATCTCTTTCCTCTATTCTCCATCTCTCACTTCCTTCTCTTATTCATCGATCTCATTTAACGCTTCCCCCTTTCTCTTTCTACCCCTCCATCATCATTCATTCCTTCTTTTCTCTGCCTCTAACAGGGTGTGACTGACTCCCTATCCTCCCTTCAGCTGTTGCACACCCTTTATGGCAGGCATGCCATCATCCAGGGTGTGCACAATTTGTTGCTCACGATTCGTCAGCAGGGCAAGACAGTGTTGTTTATGTGGGTCCCGGGGCATGTTGGCATAATGGGCAATGAGAGGGCAGGTGGCCCACCTGCCAGATGTACCTGGCACTGCTGTCCCCTCCTCTTACGCTCTCCCAATGGTGGTTTGGCTTCTTTCAGACTAGAGAGAGCCCCAGAGTGAGCCTTCTTTCGGCTTGGAAGTAAAACCCAAGTCCCTAGTGGTGTACGATGGCATTTGCACATAAACCAATCCTCTCTGTATTATGTAACGGGTACAGTGTAAAAAATAAAGTGGCTAATCGGGTAAAATTCTTGTAGCTAAACAGCTCATTTGCTGAAATACGTCTATTTTGCATTCATTATAAGTCGGTGAAAATGAGTTTTTATGCGACTCCCTTCCCCAAGACTATAACCCTTCAAACTAGACGTTTAATTTAGAGAGACAGTTGGTGGAGACAAACTGAAAGATGTAGTCGAAATTCACCATATATAAGTCTTGAGTGGAAAAGGAGGCATTATTATTAGGCTCCTACTCATTTTCCAATTGTGTCAAAACCTTCAAATCCGTTTTTTTTTACCAAACACCTTCTGACCGTTTCTTCACTCACCAGATCCCCATCTACCCCACACACTACCATAACCTGATGGGCAATTTGCTCCCACGTTTACTTTGGTCTCCCTGTCCCAGGTACTTCCAACCACATGCGTTCCTGTAATGGATCTAACGAGCTCCTCCTCACCTCTTTGCATTATGTGTCCATACCACCTCAATCTAGTCTCCCTAACATTTTACCATGATGGTCCAAACCCCAAGGCTACCTCTAATAAACTTGCTCTGCATGGGCACGAAGGGGACATATTTGATGGTGTTCTTTTGCAGCTGGCTAACGACGAAAGCTGGAACCCCACCGTTTATTTATCGTCAGTGTACTGTTTGTTGAGCTACTCCACTGATTCCAGGGGGCGAGTGAATAAATCAGGAAATTTTGCCTCATTTACATGTTGCATAATAGAGAGGGTTCTTTTATGTGCAAATTCTATCATACACCAGACGGGACTTCGGTTTTACTTCTGATCCAAAGGAAGACGAACTCGGGACGATTTCTCTCAATCGCCCAAAAGAAACCAACCCACTTTGATTCAGTATCACACCTGGAACCCATTAGCACATTAAATCGAGCATGCTACATATTACGCCACTGAGGCAGGTTATTTGTATATGGTATACTGCATACACTGTAGGTAATAGTTTCTTCATATACCTGAAAAAGCATGTGTTTCACCAAATCACACCCAACTTTTTCTGAGCAGCCAAATAGATTTCACCTCAAAAAGATAACATTTATTTTCAAAGAACATGGAAGATTTTAATAATATGAAATCAAAGATATTCAGAAAAGGCATTAAATTAATGTGATAAGATACATTTTCAGTTCTTAATATGAAGCAAATACATCTTTAGTGGCAATTCTAACAAATCGTAATACAATGCTCCAGCAGAATTGTAATGACAAGATACATGATATACATTGACTTTCACACTATAACTCATAACTTTGAGTCTGTTAATTAGGATGAAACTCTTGTTTCTGTTGTTGAATAACAACTGAATTTGCCCAAATTCAGGCATATCATTTTCATTCATTCCAATGATCAAAACATCATTTACTCCATATGTTATGCCACACATTGTAATTGACTTAAAAGTCAGATTAGGGGCTTCAAATGGCAGTCTCTTAGAAATATGAGCATATGACAACTGCTATCAAATTCCAATAGCTTTTCAACATTGAAAGTATCTGCAGAGCTTAAAACCTGTGATATTTCAGCAGGGATGCTTAGAATTTCCAAACACATTCGGCCTTCAAACGAGTTTGCTAAAGATTTAGGAATATTTTTAAAATTGCAACCTAACATTGCTACTAATTTCAGAAGAAAATGCTTGCCTTCAAATCTAAATCACCACAAATTTCTTAATGGTCCATATAAAGCCATTTGTGAAGGCAGATGAACCATGTAGTGATGCTTTGGGGTGAAAGATGCATTTGGGTAAAGATCAACATAGGCACTTAAATATACATGAATTATTCTATTTAAAATAAATATATCAGCAGTTGTAAATTAATGAGCTGTTAATATTGCCATAAAACTTTCCCCAGTTTTTATCATTATCTGGAATATAGCATGCCACAAGGAAAGGCAAAGTGATGGCTAAATGCCAGGTAACTAATGGTTTTGGTCCATGCCATTTCCCAAATTTCAAATTCTTTTTTAGCAGAGGTACAAGTTTTTCATATTTCTGATACCCAATATTTGTACCTACCATTAAATTATCGTTTAGTAATTTCTGTGAAAAAAGCTGTTTACTATGCAATATGTCAGTAGTAGTTGAATTTCATAAACTAAAACACCCTCAAATATAACATGCATGATGCCTCACACGAGATTTTAAGTTATATCAAAATATGGAACAAACAATAAAACACTTGTTCCAACTACCCCTAACTTCTTGGACCAATGCATTTGCATTTTTTAGATATTGTTGTATCAGTAACCATTCTTATATGTCCATAGTGCCTATATTTGTTATGCAGTTGTACTACACCATCACAAAATGTTGTACACAACTGGGGGCATTTAATTCTACAATGTTGGCAAGGAGAGTAAGCAAAACCAGGGCATTCTTTAAATCCTCCAATAAAGTTACTGGCCAATGTGTCACCCATAACAGCTACTAGTGCCCCATGAACAACATCTTTTCCTTTTAAATTTAATATGAGTCCATCAGGTGAAGCTAATAATTGCAATGATGATATGAATTCATGCAACAGTTTGATGTACCAAACTTTCTTATGGCCCTAGTCTTTGCAATGCAAAGTAGATGAATTGTTCTTAATAGTGATCGAAATTTTGGGTTGATGTTTAAAATGGTCTAATAAAATACAGTAACCTTGTGAACTTTTTTGCTTACTACAAGTGGATTGGCAACTTCCACAACATCACAGTAGCATACAATTCCTCAAGCATTTAATATTTCTTAAAGATTTTGTGATGCCTGTAAAATGTAGCATCATGAACATCTCTCATTACATAGTTGTTACTTCTGTGGCCTAGAGTTATTTCCATCATCACATCCTCATTTGATAAATATATTTCTAATGCTTTTTTGAATGGAATCTTATAGCCAACGAAATTATAATTCATGGCAGTAGGTACACTTTTTTTTTATCTTCCACATGCAATCAGATTGAAGAGCTTGCTCCTCAACATTCTGCATATTAAACTCATTAAGAAAATATCTGGATTGCTTATATTTTGTGACAATATCAGAAAAGTCATCATTACAATTAAATAAATTATGCATACTTTGAAGATGAATTCCATTCTCTTCCAATGAATTCTAAAAATTGAAAATAAAAGTGTTATGAACCAGCAACATGAATAATGGCCATTTTTATTTATACTATAATGCAACTCTTATTTTCAAATGTTGTATTTAAAATACCTTGCATTTTTGTAAGGAATGGTCTATCAAATCCTTCATTTGTATTAAATTATGATTTTCAGCTATTTGACTAACCAAGTGTTTCTTTTGAAGCATTAACACCAACTTTGCAATTCACCATGTCATGGTTACCATCTAATTAAGATAATAAAAATCTTTACTAAGTTGCTAACAAGAAAGTCAATTCAACAATATTAATATAAATACCTGATATTCCCAATGTCATTTCAGGATTCAAATTGTCATAATTTGGCTCTGTGTTTTCTCTGCACATGTGACTGCAAGGAATTCCACTTTTTATAATCTTTGCCACAGTTTAAACACCCTCCACTAAATTTATGATGAGTCTTATTAAATGGGTTGTAGAAAATTTTCTGGGACACATTTTACAGGAATACATTTTCACATTTGCAATACCATGAACCAATATAAATTACAATTCATATAATAACAGTTAACTTTTTGTTCATTGGTTGTGAAGGAATCTATTGGTTCTAGATTAGCTGTCTACACATCTTTTTTCCTTTCCCATGTGAAAGTTGGCACAGGAAGTGGGTGGCACAGGAAGAGTGTGGCTTACACAAATTCAGCTCAAAACACTGACATAATAAACCACCAGTCATTATATACAGCATAGAAGGTTAGAATACAGCTGCATTGGTGTTATTTCTATGCAAGCTCACTTTGCTGGATATCTCTTTTTGAAAAATATTGAGCAGCAGGAATAGCCAAGCAGGTTGTGGTTGAAATTGGAGGGAGAAAAATTTGAGTTAAATTCAAGTCCAGGAAAAGATATAAATTAATTCAAACTTGCTTTTGAGAAGGAGGAAAATTGTGATGAATTATTGGCAGTGCAAGTTGAAAACAAACATAATATTTTTAATATGCTTGTGTGGAGGTTTATCATCCTCCTCATGCACATGCAGGTGTCACTTCAGCATGTGCAGTGCACATGCATTTCTCATTTTCACTTTAAATTTAATATTAGATATTTTTGAATTTGAATTGTTCTTTTTTTTAGTCGCAACAGCACGCAAACTCTGTTAGACTTTATTTTTGAATTTAAAAATATAGAAAAATCACCAGACTTCTACTTTAGTCAACTTCATGTTAAGACATATGTTTGTTTGCTCCCAAATTATTTAACGAATTAACATTATTGATGTTATTGATTCACAATATTCAAGTTTATCATATTTATTCAACAAAACTTCTGTTTAATTAAATATTAATCAATAGTTAATACAATAAAGTTATACAAGTGTTAATGGGATTATCTACCTTTGGATTTTGAGAAGACCACACATAGCCTTACATCGATGAGAACATTGAACACGCATTAGGAAGACGTCAAAGACACAGTTAATTATTAATCTTTTATTCAAAATATAAAACAGTCATCCTTCCTAGAATCGACCTTACTACACTTGATGAGGATTTAGGAGTATATGTTGAAATGGAAGATGGTGATGATATTCCTAATAATGCAATCATAGAAGCATCAATAATTAGAACATTTTTTACCAGTAGTCCAAATTCTCAATCCTTTGGGTGTGAAGACCTTAATAACCTTCAATCAGAAAAGCATTTGGAGGTAAAGGGTGTATTAACAAAAACTGTGATGTAGAAAATGTGGAAAACAGCCCTAAAATTCTAATCAACAGCCATGAGGCCACAAATATTTTTTTCAAACCGAATGAAGGTAAGACAAATCTTCATTTTCTCAATCATATTTTATATATAACTGTTAATATTATTTAGAGAAATCAGTCTTTTATATTTAGTCACAAAAGTCCAACCAGATGAGAAACAGAATAGGAATGCCAGGGTTCTCACATGAACTGCAAATGGCAATAAATGATAATAAATTAAAGAACAATTACTTAAAATTTGTGAGAGAATGCTCACGTTTTGTAACTTAATGTATCCCATATCTTTCAAGAAAAGAATATGCCAATTTTTGCACACATTGAATCAATATATTCTGAAATTCATGGTGCTGATGGCTCAGTGGTAGTTCTTATATAAAGATTCATTATAATTGTTATAATCTTAATACTGATCTTTTGCAATAAATACTTTATGAAGGGTATTTTGAAATTTAACTAAGATGGATTCTGGAGAAAATAGAAATGATTAGGTTTAGTAGAAGCTACACAGGGTTTTTCCTTTAAAGTAACCAATGCCTTTTTTAAAAAAAATCTATGAGATATGGGATAAAATGGTTAGGTAAAAGTTATAGTTGATGGAGGGGGGAATTCACTTCCCAAAACAGTTTAGAAATTTTGGCAGTAGTTTTTTTCAGGACAATGCAAAGTTACATTTCTTTCAATAAATAGGGGTAATTTTAACTCTCACATCGAATAGCTCTAAAAAAAAATGTGAAATTTTGATATATCATGTTCCTATACCTAAAATTAAAAATACACCCTCAAAACTGCATTAATGAGTGTGCAGCAATGGCCCAGGGCTACATAATGATGTCTCAGGTATGGAACTCAGCAAATTGTCGCTCTTAACTGCCCCAACTAGCTAGCATTGAGCTAACATGGATCGTGAGACCTTGACTTGTGCTCCAAATTTAGCTAGTTGGAACAGCTGATAGCAACAATTTGCTGAGCTGCATACTCTTATGACATTAGTACACTAAAACTAAAACTAAGTTTTAATTTGTTTTAGCGGTTAAGAGCGACAATTTGCTGATCTCCATACCTAAGACAACCTCCTGTAGCCCTGGGCCATTGGTGCACCCTCATTAATGCAGTTTTGAGGGTGTATTTTTAATTTTTTGGTATAGGAGCATGATATATCAAAATTTCCCATTTTTTAGAGCTATTCGATATGAGAGTTAAAATTACCCCTATCTATTGAAAAAATGTAACTTTTCATTGTCCTGAAAAAAACTACTGCCAAAATTTCTGAACTATTTTAGGAAGTGAATGTCCCCCTCCATCAACTATAACTTTTTCCTAACCATTTTATCCCATATCTCATAGATTTTTTAAAAAAGGCATTGGTTACTTTAAAGGAAACACCCTCTATATTTAAAGAATATACACAATGTACAAAATCACAACTTACAAAATGCTTCCTAGAGATAAGAGTTAGCTGCAAGGAGAATGATGTCATGGAAAGTAGAAAACAAAAAAGTATAGCAGTAATACCTGGAATTAAAGTTTCATTGTCAAATGAACATATTTGTTTGTGAATGAAGAAATAGAAAAAAGTAGTTCCACAAAGAGAAAATCTTTAAATGAAAATACAAACATCCTTAATGATCATGACCAAGATATTCACAAGGAAATGGTGAGTACTTTGGATATTAGTAAAAATATGTTGTCAATGACCTCATCAAAGTCCATAAACATGCAAATTAAATATATCAACCACATTAAATATTTACTTGGTGACTCTTATAAAGAAAGGTGTTTAGCAGTGAAGATATTGAGGAAGTGATACTAATATATCCACCTTTGAATGAAGAAAATTGGGTAATTAAATACTATACAGTGGAACCTCGATTTGTGAGTTACTTGATCTACGAATATTTCGCTAGACGGGCAATATTTTTTAATAAATTTTAACTTGATTAACGAGCGATGTCTTGCAATACGAGCAGTGCTGCTGAAACGAATTTTTTTTGTTATGTATTGCATTGTATTTATTTTACTATACAAATTTATTTATTTTTTTCTTGTGTTTCACTGCATACTTTAAAAGTTAAGAAGTCAAGAATTCCCTGCATTCATTCACTTGAGTAGTTAGTGTTAGAGCTTGCCAGAAGTACGCAACTAGGATACGGTGAACATTCATCATCATCATCATCTCACCCTTATCCCACCTGAAGCAGAGTCAGGTCTGTGGGTTCTAATCCTCCACTCCCACCTATGCCCCACCAAGTCCCCCTCCCCCATCTCCACCTGCACCACCTGCTCCCACATCCGTTTTGTTCATCCTCTACCTCTGGTGCCCCCAATTACCTGCAATCCCACAGTGGACCTAATAAGCTCCTCCTCTCCCCTCCTCATCACATGTCCATACCACCTCAACCTGTTCTCTCTCTCTCATGTTTTCAGCAATATCTCCCATCCATAACGCAATCGTTTCTAACTGTCGGATCTTCACACCCCACACATGTAGCGTAGCATTCGCATCTCAGCCACTTGCATTTGCTTTTCATGGTTCTTCCTAACTACCCAACACTGAGCCATACAGCATAGTGGGCCTAACGATGGTTCTGTACACTTTGCCCTTCAACTTTATTGGGTCCCAGTGGTCGCACAGGACCCCACTTGCTTTCCTCCACCTCAGCCATCCTGCATTAATTCTATGGGTCACGTCAGAATCTATTTCCCCGTTGCTCTGGAAAACTGATCCAAAGAATCATTTTTTTGTTTTGTATCCAAATGTAGTGACTGTTTGTTAGCACCCCTCTCTTCTATCTGGTCTCCCTCACATTGACACGATTCTTTCTGAAGGCAAAGCGCAGTTAATTTGTTTTATGTATTTTTAATTTATACTGTATTTTGTATTAATCATTTTTCTATGAAAGCTTTTGGGTTGTAGAACGAATCACCTAAGTTTCCAGTATTTCTTATGGGAATATTTGCTTTGATATACGAGTGCTTTGGATTACAAGCACGTTTCTGGAACGAATTGTGCTCTGCAAATCGAGGTTCCACTGTATATTTAATGTTTTTCCTTTCTATGAGAATATATTAATTGGGGTTTCTTGAAAATGCAGCTGCTGTATCATCATCATCATACCCTTCTTCAGCACGAAACTCGGTTGGGTCTGCAAGTTCCAATCTTCCGCCCCTGCTGATCCCCAACCAGGCCCCCATCCACCCCATGCACACCCATGTCCTTTCATACCACCTGCCCCCATGTACTCTTTTCTCTTCCCCTTCCCCTGACGCTCCCAACCACCTGGAGTCCCATGATGGACCTAACTAGCTCCTCCTCTCTATTCACATCACATGCCCATACCACCTCAATCTGTTTCCCTCATCTTCCCTGCAACGTTTTCCACCCCCAGACTACCTCTAACTGGTCATATTGGATCCTGTCAGCTCATGACACCCCACTCATGAAGTGCAGCACTTGCATGTCAGCCACTTGCATTTTCATTTCATGGTCCTTCCTCACAGCCCAACACTGAGCCATACAGCATAGCCGGCCTAACCATAGTTCTGTATACTTTGCCTTTTAGCTTGATAGGCACCCAGCAGTCACACAGGACTCCACTTGCCTGTCTCCACTTCAGCCAATCTGTTTTAATCCTATTAGACACATCTGAGTCTATGTTCCCATTTCCCTGGAACACTGATCCTAAGTATCTGAACTCCCACACTGCTGGTTTGACCTCATCTCCTGAGTGTACCTCACCTTCAGGCCCCCTTTTCCATTGCTACATGTGTTATCTTGTGGATACGCCCACAAGATTGACCAATCTGAAAAAAGAAATGAAAAGGGTGTACTGCACAAGCAGGAGAGAAAATGTTAAAATGAATAAAAACTCCTCCTAACCTTAAACTCCCTCAAGTGCATCCCTTTCTATTTTCTGTGGGAAAACAGGGTGTAAAACAATACCCTGAGAGCACTCCGAGTATTACCAACCTTTGACCTAGACCAAGTGAAAGAAATAAAAAATTAAACTTAAGAGAAATGACAAAAAAAAATAAAAAGACCTATTGAGCATGCTCTCAAAATAATACAATTACTAATGATCCCTTAAGACGTCCACCTTGCCCCTCAAATTGACTCACAGATCCTACAATCCTTTCAACATACCAGGACCTGTCACCTGGAAAGTACAGTAGAACTTCGGTACAGTAGATCTTTGGTATATCGAACTCGCTTATATCGAAATCCTGCTTATTCCCACTTATATCGAAGGTTGAGTGCCAGTCCTGCCCAATGTAAATTTTAGCTTTACATATAATTCCAGATATGGATATATCGAATCTCGGATATATCGAACTATTTTCCACAGTCCCCTGAGGTTCGATATAATGAGATTCTACTGTATATCAAACTCGTTTATTTTGAAATCTCGGTTATATCGAAGGTGATTTTCAGTCCCTCTGATCAGAAACCTATGGGATATATCAAAGTATCCTAAATATAGTATTTGACTTTGGTCGACAGGGACTATAGAGCGGGTCTCACACCATCTAGACATAGGTCTTCAAACTGTGTCGACTCGCAAAACCCCTAGAACTAAAGGTTTTTATTTTTATTTCATCACTGCAATTGACTTGGCAGCCCACACATAAAGCCTCTGATGTATGAAGTGTGTCCCTGGCTGAGTATAACCCTTTATTTACTGATGGGACTTCTAGGTCCCATGTGATAAAAACTCTATACAAATGTTAACCCTTAATGAATTCTAATGGGACTTAACAGTACAAAACTGTCAAACTATTAAGTGCCATCACTAGATGGCAGTTTTTACCCATAATCAAACTTTTCATTCAATGTCAGTCATTGAGATATTGTGATCCTGACTGGTTGTGGAAGCTGTCGTTGTTAATTTTTAAAAGTTTGCAATTTTAAAATTATATCACCTAACACTAAAGGTATTTTTTATTTGCTTCATTTATCCATATATTTAATTTTGCCATTCAAATATATTTGAGATTGATTGATTTTGATAAAAAATAATTGAAGTTTTACAAGTGGGACCAGAAAGTCCCTTCAGGGCACAATTGCATTATTTTGTGTGTTATACAGATAACAGGTTTGCAATTCATAGCAATGTAAATTATAACAATATTGATTTATTTTATAGTCATTATGGCACGTTGGGTAAAAAATTTAACAAGTAAAGACATCATATTTGAATTGGAGAATTTTCCATTGGATGTAAATACATCAGATGAATATTGTGATAGTGAGGATGAAGATGTTGTAGACACTGCTAATAATAGTACTAGTGTGCAGGACATTGTTTCTGTAAATGAATCACTGCATGATATCAAAATGAAGAGCAAGTTTTGCAAGAAATTAAAAGAAAATGGAGAAAATAAGATGCTAGTACTACAGTACCCATTTTTTCACTACAAAAAGGATCTAATGAGACGTTATTTGATTCCAAAAGTTTGCCATCTGAATTTTTTTTAACATTTTTTGACAAAGAAATCCAAAGTAATATTTTATACCAATCAAATTTGTACATTAATCAATGGCAAAGAAATGTTTCACCAATACAAAATCATGAGTGGCTTGGCTTCCTTGGACTACAATTTCTGTTTGAGTACCATCGTGTACCAAAAATCAGGGACAATTGCTCTGGTGAACCCAATTTGGGAGTCATGATTGTAAAAGATATTTTCCAATTTTATCAAACCTTCATATAAATGACAATACTGCAGCAGACATCAATGACCAACTGTATAAAATCAGGCCACTTATAAATAGCTTGAATAAAAATTTTCAAAAACTAAGATCCCCTGACCAGCTTCAATCTATTGATGAAAGCATGATTCTTTTCAAGGGTAGATCAACTATCAAACAGTACAATCCAATGAAGCCAATAAAGCAAGGGTACAAATTATGGTGTAGATCAGATATGTCTGGTTATTGCTATGAGTTTGATGTATACCAGGGAAAAATGCTGAAGGAGTTGCTCCAGAATTTGCTCTAGCTGGATCAGTTGTTAAAAAGTTAATGAGTTCATTGAAACACAAAAATTATATTGTTATTATGGACAATTATTTTTCATCAGTAAATTTATTTGAAATTCTCCTGTCAGATGGAATATATGCATGTGGTACCATAAAAGCAAATAGAAAAGGATTGCCTTCTTTAGCTGCCGATAAACAGCTGACTCATGGTGACTCTGATCAGAATTTCTTCTATGTAAGATGGAAAGACAACAGATACATACACCTACTGTCTATTTATCATGGTACAGAATTGACAAGTGTTCAGCACCCTCAAAAAGATGGTAGCCAGAAGGACATTCCATGCTTCACCACAGTCAAAGACTACAATGACCATATGGAAGGTGTGGACAAATCCAATATGCTCAGATCATTATATGAAATTGATAGAAAATCTAAGAAGTGGTGGCACCACCTGTTTTATGTGATGGTTGAGATGACGTTGGCAAATTCATTTATTGCTTAATGTGATTTACAAAAAAATACCTCTAATAGAGTATAAGAGAAAGGTAGCACTTGGACTCATAACTTTGGGCAAAAAGCTATACCTGTGTGTGCCCGGGTAGAATAGGCACACTGCATACATGCATGTCTTAAGAGGCAACAAAAAAGTGGTGACTTTTTCTTGCCCCAGATAGGACAACACCACTGTCGTCTTTGTCTATAACGTGTTCCGGACAAGAAGATACTGTCATTGTGGTTGTTTGTGTCCTTCCATTATCCTTTACTGGATGACTGTCTGACTTGTTCTTGGTCGATGTAGGCTCCTTACTGAGGTGACCATAAATAAATGCCTACCCGCGTGTTTGCCATGCATGGAGACCCGCGCTCCTGGGAAAAGTGGATCCTGGTGATTGAGGAGGCGCATGTCCTGCGATGTCTCTGAGCCACCCCACACTTGTGGCTTGGCTGACAGACATCAAGGATTAAGGCTGCAGCATACAGCCCCAACACATCACTTTGGCCACAGCTTCCAGGGAAAACGGGAGGCCAAGGCAGTAGCCCAGTCTTGGTCAATCGGCCAGGGGCACATAAGTGGTTATGCCTCCTAGGGTGACTGTAAGTGGACCAGCGGTCAACCCCGATGCCAATGGTCCAGTACCCGGGGATTATGCCACCCTAACGGTATACTGGCCAAGGAATCTTGGCGACCCGAATGGGCGCCCCCTCGTTGGGCTCCGTGTGGTGGGTAAGACCTGCAGGCAGTGAACACATAATTATTTCAAATTTATGGCAACTATAAAACAGAGGCTGGGGGCCTCTACAAATAACCCCACCCCTGCCCCTTCTTTACTTTTATTGACTTATGTTGAGCCGGAAGATGGCAGGCTCGGTCCCACCCAACTGAGTGGGCCAGGTGCCACTGAGCTGATGGAGACATGTACTGCTCCAACAAAGAGGCCACGTTCCCCCAGTAAGCCAACTGGATCAGGGAACGAACCTGTGGCGTCTATGGCATCGGCACCTGCCCTCAACAAGAGGCAACGACCTCTGCACAGCATGTTCCTGCATCTAAGATTTTAGGTGCAGTCAAACAACTATCCATACCTTCTTCCTATCCTCCCCAGTTTATTTCCATCTCTGGAGAGGATGGTGCAGCCTTGGGGAAGGCGTCGCCCTTCCTTATCACCAAAGCCATCAAGGGCATCGCCGGTGATGTGACCTCGGTCAAGAAGCTGCGCAATGGCACCTTGTTGGTGGAGGCATCTACCCCCCCACCAGACCGATGCATTACTAAAAATGCGGAAGCTCGGTGACATCCCCGTTGTGGTTGAACCCCATTGCACCTTATACACCAGTAGAGGTGTGGTGCGGTGCCGTGACCTATGCGGGGAATCAGAACAGCAAATAGCGGAGGAGCTTAGGGACCAGGGTGTGGTGGCTGTCTGCCACACCTCAGTCCGATGGGATAGAGAATCCTGCCCATTGGACACCTTGGTGCTGACCTTTGGTATGCCCAAAATGCCAGAGGACATCATGGCTGGCTACCTCCGCTTGCCTGTATGTGCCTTCATCCTGAGCCCACTCCAGTGCTTCAAGTGCCAGCGATATGGCCATGGACAGAATTCGTGTTCTGCCAAGGCCATGTGTGGCACTTGTGGACAGGGTGACCACTCCCCTGAGTCTTGTAAGACTGCACCTTTTTGTATAAACTGTAAGGGCAACCACCCCACTTCTTCTCGGGATTGCCTCACTTGGCTGCAGGAACGTGTGATCCAGGAGTTGCATGTCCAGAAGGGTATTAGCTTTCAGGATGCACGGCAGCTGCTAGCCTTGACAGGGACCCCCAGTCGTGGGGTGACCTATGCAGGTGCTGCCAAGGCAGCTGCTGTGCTCTCTGTCTGTACCCAGACGGACACCCTACCTCAGCTCCCCCCCCCGATCATTCGTTTGACGCCCACTTCAGCCCACAGGGTTACTGGGGTGCCAGTCTGTGCCAGCATTGGCTGCCAGACAGACCCCGACCCCATTTCCATGGCGTCTTCCGGCTGCACCACCGCCTTTGGCCCATGCATGGGCCCCCAATGATATCGGTGCCAGCTTCTTTGGAGGCCCCAGACGCCACTCATCAAAGAGAGGCATCTCCCTTGAAGGCCTCCCGCCCTGTCTCAGCCCAGCCAGCCCCCTCCATGGAGAGGGTGGTGGGTGATACAGGAGAAAAGAAAGTAGGGACACCCCCAACTACTGCCGTGGGGTGGGTGTCCTTGGTTCGTCCACCCAAGCTCTCTGGCCAATGGCAGAGAGCACGGGGTGGTTTCATGCCAAAACTAGGGCAAGATGGGGATTCCTCCTTCGAGATGGAGGAGGACGAACCAATTGAAGGCGTCCCTCCCTTTTCTGCAGTGGGACAGAGAAAAGCGAGGAATAGAAACAAACCGACTAAGTCCACTTGATGGTAAATTTCCTACAATGGAACTGTTGAGGGTTTTCCCACAAGAGGGACGAGATCAAACTGATGATCTCGAGGCACAACCCCGTCTGCATCTCCCTCCAGGAGATCCTGTGTGATACCCCCATTTCGTTACGGGGTTACACTGTATATGCAGACACCCGGCAGCACAGAAGCCACCCTGTGGGAGGGGTGGCTATCCTTATCCGGAATGGGTGCATGCATGTGCCAGTGGCTTTGGAGACGCCTCTGCAAGCAGTGGCGGTCTCATTGCAACTGGATGTGCCCACCACTCTATGTTCCCTCTACATGCCTCCTGGGATTGATATCCCATTGGCAGACCTCGACTCCCTCAGTGCCCAGCTTCCAAGACCCTTCTTGATTATGGGTGATTTTAATGACCATAATCCCCAATGGGGCTCCGACAGTCATAACCCCCGAGGGCGACTTGTGGAACAATGTGTGTCACATAATGGCCTCATTGTTCTAAACACAGGTGCCTCCACACATGTCATGACTGCCACTGGTGGTCTCTCCTGTATAGACCTATCCATCTGCTCTCCTGGGTTGGCACCAGGTTTGCAGTAGGAGGTCTTGTCAGACCCTTGTGGAAGTGATCACTTCCCCATCAAGATTAGCAGTGGAGATGCAGCATTACGCCAGCACCCACCATGGTGGTGTCTGCGTCGGGCAGACTGGGAGGAGTTTGCCCACCATATCTACTTTCGCTCACTGTGTGATTTTGATGGGGTCAACGACCTAGTGAGTCACTTCACAGAAGTGGTGGTCGGGGCGGCATTGGCATCCATTCCCCAGAGCTTGGGTAACCCACCATGAGCATGGGTGCCATGGTGGACAGAGGATTGTCGGAGTGCGATTCGGGCTCACCGACGAGACTCACTAACGAGGCCAATCATATAAACTATCTCCGAGCCCAGGCATATGCACGACTGGTGATCACGGAGGCCAAACGCTCCTCATGGAGTCAGTATGTCTCCTCCCTTACCCGTCACACGCCCTCCAAGAAAGTCTGGGAAAAACTGAGGAAGATCCAAGGGAGGTATTTACCATCATGTGGCTCAGGTCTCCATGTACAAGGGAGACATTGCCTTCTGCCGTGTGAAGTGGCTGAGGAACTGGGAAGGACGTTTGCAGCCGTCTCCAGTTCCCAGCACTACATGGCAGCATTTATGCAGTCTAAACAAGCTGCAGAACGCCACCCACTTAATTTTGCTGGGGGTGTCGCTGAGGGGTATAACAATCCATTGACCCCTTGGTAGCTGTGGGCAGCTCTAGCGAGAGCCAGGGACACTGCCCCTGGTCCAGATAGCATCCACTATCAGATGATACGACATCTACCAGAGGAAGGCGTTAGGTACTGCCTTGAAGTATTGAACTATATTTGGCAGCAGCATGAAGTCCCGGCAGGTTGGCAAGAGGCTACTATAATCACATTTCAAAAACCTGGGGAAGGATAGTAGCCTTCCAACAAATTACAGACCCGTTTCATTGATGAGCTGTCTTTACAAAACTATGGAACGCATGGTTAATTGGCGCCTGGTGTGGTATATGGAACGGCACCACCTTCTTGCTGATGACCAATGTGGCTTCTGTGCTGGCAGGTCTTCATTGGATCATGTGATCTCACTGGAGACTGCAGTACGTGAGGCTTTTCTCCACAGACAGCACCTGATGGCTGTCTTCTTTGATGTGGAGAAGGCGTATGATACCACATGACGCCATGGCATACTGGAGACCTTGTACCATTGGGGGCTCAGGGGTCATCTGCCCCTCTTCCTCCATAGCTTTCTGTCCAACCAGACCTTCAGAGTGTGTGTGGGTAACACCTACTCCTCGGCCTTCCTGCAGGAGAATGGTGTCCCACAGGGGAGCGTCTTGAGTGTGACACAGCAGTGAACGGCCTACCATCCTCTGTTCACCCCCCCGACCCCGGTAAAGTCGTCCCTATTTGTGGACGACTTCTCTGTTAGGTACCAGGCTGCCACGATGCACAACATTGAGCGTCAGCTGCAACTGGCACTAAATAGTGCCAACAAGTTTGCCACCTCTCGTGGCTATAAGTTCTCCTCTGAGAAAACAACTGTCATGCACTTCTGTTGTGAGGGCTTCACCCTGAACCTCAGCTTACCCTTGAAGGCTGCCTCCTCCCAGTAGCGGAGGCAGCCCAGTTTCTTGGTCTCCGCTTTGACAGCCATCTGACATTGGTCCCACACTTGAAGGAGCTGAAGGAATATTACTGAATATTCTGCGGTGCCTGCAGGAAACTGGTTTTGGGGCAGATCAAACAGTGATGCTTTGGCTCTACAGTTCACTCGTTCGATCATGTCTGGATTATGGCTGCAGCGTGTATGGCCAGGCCGCTCCATCAACTCTCCGGATGCTGGACAGTGTTCATCACGCTGACATCTGGTTGTCTATTGGGGCGTTCCACACAAGTCCTGTACTCAGCCTTTATGCTGACACTGGTGAACCACCACTGGTTGTGTGGCGGCAGTACTTGGCTGTGGCATACATTGTGTGGCTGAAAAGTCAGCCGCAGCACCCTACACACCCAGCCATCTTTAGTAACTCTATGAGACGGCCATTTGACCGCTGCCTGGGGGTTCCCCATCCATTCGATGTGCGGTTGATGGACGGTCTTACTGGCGTGGGTGTGACTCGGCCTAGGGTGCGGCCTGTACTGCCAGCCTCTGTGCCACCCTGGACAGTGCCAGAGCCAAGTTTAGATTTAATGCTTGCAGCCTTACCCAATACCAGTACCGATAGGTCAGTGTACCAACAAGAGTTTGGATGCCTCTCTCTCACCTATCGGGGCCATGTTTTTATTTACACGGATGGGTTGAAGGATGGCTCCTCGGTGGGTTGGTCAGTCTTTACAACTGGTCATCTCATAGGGGGCCGCCTTCCAGGCTTCACCAGTGTCTTAACTGCAGAGCTAACAGCTCTGCATAGGGCACTGGAACTCATCCTATTATTGAATGACAGACACTTTGTTATTGTCACGGACTCCATATCCTCCCTTCAGCTGTTGCACACCCTTTATGGCAGACATGCCATTGTCCAGGGTCTGCACAGATTGCTGCTCCTGATCCGTAAGCAGGGCAAGACAGTGTTGTTCATTTGGGTCCCGGGGCATGTTGGCATCATGGGCAATGAGAGGGGGGATGCCCATCCCCGTCAGGTGGTCCACTTGCCAGATATACCTAACACTGCTGTCCCCTCCTCCGATGCTCTCCCGATGGTGTGGCGGGCCGTCCATGAACAATGGCGGGCCCAGTGGTTTGTGGAGGCCACCAACAAACTCTGCACACTGAAGGACACCCATGAGCACTGGGGGCCCTCGTGCCACCAGTCGTGGAGGGAGGAGGTTGTGCTTGCTCGGCTTTGGATCGGTCACGCGTTCCTCACCCACTCCTACATTTTATGGGGTGAGGAACAACCATGGTGTTACTTCTGTTGGGAGCCTTTTACAGTGGCACACATCTTTAGTCACTGTGAGAGATACCGAGAGCTTAGATGGCGACTGGGAGCTTTTGCCACGTTTATTATTGTCTGTTTTGGCTTTTGCCTTTTTATTGTTATTTCTGTTTTGTTTTGGCTTTTGCCACTTTTATTGTTATGTCTGTTTTGGCTTTTGCCACTTTTATTGTTTTGTCTGTTTTGGCTTTTGCCTCTTTTCTTGTTATTTCTGTTTTATGCATTGGCTTTTGCCACTTTTATTGTTATTTCTATTTTGGCTTTTGCTACTTTTACCTTTTGGTGTGTTTTGGCCTTTGCCTATATTTATTCTGAAATTTTATTGGGTTATTGCCTTTTTTATTGTTATGACGATTAGTGTTTTGCTGTTATTTATTGCCACCATGGTGGGATGGCCATTTACACCCCCACCATGGTGATTGTCCTTCTGGGCCCTAATGACTGTTGTTGTCAATGGGCCCTAAAACGCTAACAAACAACAACAATCGTCAGCAGTTCATCCTTTACTAGAGTGAATAGATATGGGCTAAGTGCTGATCCTTGATGCACACCAAACCACCTTGAAGCATGCAGTTTTTCCCCATGCTGTTTTCACCCTAACAATGGAACCCTCATATATATCCTCCACTATCCTAATATGGCCTTCATCAACATGTTTCTTCCTTAAAGCACTCCATAGTACTTGTCTGGGGACACTATCATAGCCTTCTCTAAGTCAAGTACTCCACAATTGGCCATACCAAGGAAAATAGTCTAATTTTATTTGCATTATAAATTTTATAGGGTGACCATATTTTCCAGAACTCTAAATAGGACGCTGCACAAAAAATACCCCCGCCCCCATTTATAAAAAAACGTATTGCTCGTCCAAAAATTTTATCTCAAATATTAATAAAAAGTACATCAGTAGCAGTTTCAGTAAAAGTACATCAGTAGCAGTTTTTCAGAAAAAGTACATCAGTAGCAGTTTTTCAGTAAAAGTACATCAGTAGCATGAAATATTTTTTCTTGATTCACTTCATAAAATTGTATAACATATATCAATTCACATAGGTTATCTGATAGTATTGTAGTTGATGTCCACAAGCTTAAGTTCACAAATTAGCAATTTTGACTTTTTAACACTCAAAAAATCCATGGTATTAATCCATTTCTCTTTTTACTTTCAATTTTTTAAAAGCAATAGATGAACATGAAGAACATGATTTGGGAACATGATGGATGAACATGATTCGGTGTTTGGTTAACTGTAAACATTTTAATAGAGCTCTCCACATGCAATCTCCTATCCATCACGTAGGTTGTCAATAATTTGTATACTTTGTATGTTTAAATAAATAAATCCCATTAATCGCAGAATTCCATACTTTTCATTACAACTTTTTCTGACTGACTGTGACTTTCAATAGTCTCTGTAGATCTCAACTCCACTCAACTCTGTGGTATCCTTTCATCCTCTCAGTAGAGACTATCTTTCTTAATGCTTTTTTATATATACAGTAGAGTTTGGCTATAGTGAACCCATTAATAACGAACTCTTGGTTATAATGTACTGTATTTCAACCATGAAAGTTTCCCAGTGAAATTTTTTAAGCATTGTAATGAACTTTGGACATGATGAACTATTTTTAGTACAATTTTCTGGTTCATTATAACCAAACGTCACTGTATTTATAACTTTTGTATTGGTTACTTATGTATTGGCTTACAAGAGTGACATGATTTTGTTTTTCAAATAAAAATTTATTAAATTTTCCACTTTGTAATCCTCTAAAAAGGGTTATTAGTTCAGGGTTAGCCTCAAGTATTTTATTTTCTAATTCTTTTATTTAATTGGAGCATCAGCTCATGGTTTGGTTTCAAGTGGTTTGTTTTTAACTTTTTCATAGAAATTGGGGCAACAGCTCAGGGTCAGTTCTCAAGTGGGTTATTTTTTAATCAAGTGGTTTGCAGCCCTAACTAGTTGTTACTAGGTCCTTTTTGGAAAGGAAGGACCTCCATTCTAACACTAAGATGATAGTCAATGGGGTTCTTCCTCTCTGATGATTGTAATATATTTGTTACTTGAAATTGACTGAAACCTTTAAATATTTGCCAGCATCACTTTTAGGTTCCATTACTATGCAGCTAATCACTTGCACATCTTTTATTGTGATATCAGAAGTCACTATAGACTCTACAGTCTTATAAAAGAGAAATATTATTATACAATATGTGTATTACATTAAAATTCAATTTAAAGTTAAACCTGCTCTTTCATCATTATCCCATTGGCATTCTCAAGATTTGTGTCTACATCTAATTCAAATTTCCCCCTATTGTTTGTTTGACACCTATGCCTTTTTTCTATTTCTCCAATAAGTTGTTTTAATTCATCATGGCTTTCCAAGAACTTTAGAAAACAGTCACTTTTACCACCAGGCAATTGTATTTTAAATCGCCATTTTTGCAGTTAATCATATTGAAGAAATTCAAACCATTGTTTATATTCTTTTCTTCACGTACAGTACTTTGAAAATTAGACTTCATTATGTGTACATTCAGCTGATTCAGAATGTTACAATATACAGTAAGTGATTTTTGTATTACTAAACTTGCTTAATTTGGATGTTGTCCATTATCAATTATTGGGGGGGGGGAGACGTTTGAAATATCTGAAATGGATGGAATAGCATTCCAAATTAGCTTTATTTTGGTTTTGTTAATAAATTGACTTTTCAAAGTGCTCACTGTGTAGATGACAGTTAGCATTCAGTTTATTTCAGGATTTTTTTAATGTCATCCCTCCTAGAGGTTTGTGCACGTCTACACCATGTTCAGTTTATTAGAAGCATAGTTGTATTTTGAAACAACTACATAAGTTTAGTGGTTAAGGTAGGGACTTGCAGGAAACATACCTCTCTTTTTCCTCTAAAAAAAATCTGTGAAAAGATAAATTTGGCCTGGATTTGGTTGAGTTTGAGCAATTAACAGCATCACACAATATTCCCGTTGCTTTGCTCATGGTTATATTTTTATTATTATTATTATTATTATTATTTATTAAACATACATTACATGTACAATATTGATAGAGAAAACAATATAGACAATGGCCAACCAAACCAGTACCCCTTAGGGAACAGACTCATGCCAAAGGGCATTGCTTAACTTATTGTTAAAGTGTCTACAACTTCGCATACAGCGCAGCGAGGAACAAAGGAAAATGGTAGATCGAACTGAGAAGGGTAAGTCGTTCCAGCGACTAAAAAGTGCATAAGGGAACATCTTACCCCTCCAGTCAGAAAACGGTTTGGCAGGGACAAACCTAAATCTTCTGACTCGCCTAAGAGATACATCGGCTTGAAAAAACTCGACAATCGAGTGAAGAGGGCGTGTCCTGTTTTTTTAGAGCACGGGCAATCTCGGACAGCTGATAAAAGACTAACAGTGTTGCAAGGGGAAAAACGCCATACTTTCTCCCAGAAGGGGTAACACTAACCCAGGGAGGAAGATGGAAGATAACTCGAAGGATTCTATTATAAGAGGAACGAAGAGGTTTCAAATTCGCCTTAGTAAGACTAGACAGAAAAGGGGCAGCGTACCGCAGGAGTGCCATAACCTTAGATCGAAATAGCACTACAAGATGGCGGATCCCAACAACAGGTTTTAAACGCTTAAAGAGAAAGCAATATGAGTTGAGTCTTGTTCTCAGTTGGTCCCTATAAAGAAGGAAGTGAAGGTGGGGATCGACCAGAACTCCAAGAAGGTTCAGAGAAGAAACAGTCCTAAATGGAAAGGATTGCACAGGCTTAAGGGAAAACACCATAATATTAGTCTTGGTGGGGTTCAGATGCATGGTAAGGGAATCATACCATTTGACAAGGTCCCCTAACAATCTATCGATAGCAGATTGTAAGCCAGGGAGGATGGAGGAGGATACCTCGATCCCAAAGAAATTGTCATCTGCGAAGGACCAAAGGCTCCACCCCTGACACACCAGCGGAAGCCCAGAGGTTGCAGTATTAAAGAGAATGGGCCCTAAAACGGATCCCTGTGGGACCCCACGCTCAAGCACCCTAGAATAAGAGGAGGACTTTAGACTTGCCCGCCTTCCCTGGAGATAAGACTTAAGGAGATTAAGAATATAAGGGTTGGATATTGCATCTGAGAGTATGCCTAACAGAGAGGCATGGTCTATGGTGTCAAAGGCCCTAGAGAGATCCGTCTGCAAAAGGAGATAGTCATTCCCTGAGGCTAGGGCAGCACCCACCTCACCAAGGATGGAGTGAACCACAAAAGAAACTGAGGAGTTAGGCCGAGAACTGAACTGAGAGGGGGGAATTACAGCTAGCAATTCCTCCCTAACCAGGTCATACATCCACCTCTCCATCACCTGAGCGAGAGGCGGAAGAATAGCAATTGGCCGAAAATTTTTGGGGTCCTCATAGGAACCCTTTTTGTGTACCGGGACAATGATAGCTTCCCGCCAAACAGAAGGGAAAACACCAGACTGCATGGAACTATTGAAAACATGAAGAAGCAGATTAAGGCTAGTTGCATCGAGAGCTTTTGCCACCACAGCAGGAATTCCATCGGAAACCTTTGCTGTGCGGCATTTGAGTTTTGAGATGTACACCAGTAAAGAAGAGTAAGTTAGGACTGGGGGAAAGCATTCGAGTGAAAGGGACACAGGAAGATAGCACTCACCCGAAGGAGGGGCAGACTGAAAGGGATTTACCATGAGGTCCAATACACTGGCAGCAACATTGTCAGGTACTCTTGACATAGGCCTGGAAACCTTACGTACAAAGGCCCAAAGAGACAGAATGGGCGCTCTCAAAGGGACGGAGGAAAGCCTAGCACTCCGTACGGCATGCTTGAAGAGCCTGCGGTGAGATTCAAAAAGAAGACGCAAACCAGGATCCCGAGCTACTTTTCATGCTTGGTGGGAGTCGACACACCTATTACGAAGGTAAGTGAGGTGTGGAGTCCACCAAGACTTAGGCCGGCCATGGACCCGGGATGGAAAAGGAGGACAGAGTATCGAAATGGCAAATTTACATTGCCCAATAAACATGGAACACAACACCTCAGGATTAGAGGTATACCAAAATTCAGAACAATCAAGAGGAAGAAGAAGGCGATTCAAGAGAATAGGCTCAACTTTAGAATAATTCAATTCTCTACTACGTGTCTGGGGAGAGCGCACACAGCATCTCCCCCTAATAGAGAATGTGAGGATAAGAATCTTATGATCTAACCGGTAGTCACACAAATAAGACACCCTAGGGTGGAGAGCTTGAGGAGGGACAAACATCTGATCCAGTGGTGAAGCCGAATGTGAAGTTTCTCTGGTAGGTAACAGAACTACAGGAAATAAAGACAGAGTAGAAAGGAGATCCAACACAGTGAGAGCAGGAAGAGATGGGTGAAGAAAATCGCAATTAAAGTCCCCAGCGACCAGATGAGGAAATTGTACATCCAAATTCTCTGCTATAAAGGCTAGAACACAGTCAATCGGATCATGCGGAGGACGGTAAACAGCAAATAGTCTCCACTGCCATTCAGCATAATGAAACTTTATGTACAACATCTGAGTCCTCTGGATCGATGAGGATAATATGGAAGCCGGAGAGAGTTGGGTGGAGACATACACAGCTACACCTCCGCCCCTTGTACTCCTGTCACATCGAAAGAGACTATACCCCTGAATAGCCACCAGGCAATCAGGAATCGTTGGAGTTAACCATGACTCAGTCACCATAAGAATGTCCAAAGCCATATCAGCAATAAAGGATTCAAGTATGTCCATCTTAGGAAGCAGTGACCGAATGTTGCACAAAAGCACAGAGAGGCCAGCACCAGAATCAATAGATATAACAGGATTAACAGCAGTTGCAGTCTTACACTGGCGTCACTTCAACTGGGAAGGAGTCACTGTAGATCGTATCGGATCCACCAGAAGGGGGTTAGAACCCCTATAGGCACGCACATAAACACCAGAAGGCCAAAAGGCCGAGTCCAGAAGGTCCTTACCCTCTGGCTTTGTAAGGCGAATGAATACTCCACGAGAAACACCACCGTCTCTAGTAGTCCACCTTCCGCACTCCAACACTCGTAGACCAGCATCTTCCAGAGTATCAACAACAGAGTTTAATGCAGCATCGGGAGCAATATTACTCAAAACAACACGCTCCGTCCCCTGAGCAGTTGGGTTCGCCAGGGGAACCCGCCCAGCCTGGCCCGTCCACCGCACTCCTGGAAGTCGGGCCCTCACTGATGGCCGGCTCCCAACTCCTGGCGTAGGGGGGCCAGAACGCAGGGGTCCAACTGGCACACTCCCAGCAACATCAGCATAAGACCGCATTTTAACAGGCTCAGATGCCTGAGCAGACACAGCACTAGCAGGTTCTTCATGTAACTCACCGTCGATAGCAGGAGCTTGTTGAGAAAGCATTCCATTCCACAGTCGGGTTTTTGTTCTTCTAAATTTGAGTTTCTTGGTGGCAGTGCCCCCGCAGGGGGAGACCACCCACTCGCTTCGATTCAAATCTCCCTCCCCAGAGCTCAATGAATCCCCAGGAGAGGCCCCAAAACGTATAGCTTTAGAGATCTCATCCATCCTTACTTGCATGTCCTTCTTAAGTTGAACTAAGTTATCCAGCATGGCCGACTGGGCCAAGGCAAAAAGACTAAGATCCAATGCATGATTACCAGCAACATGGCCGACACCACGTGGAGAAGAACCAGGCTGGTCAACAAGACCTCCAGACGCACAAATACTCCTAAGATTATCCAGAGATGACTTAATAATAGCACAATTTAACTGAACATCATCACGTTCCTTTGTAGAATCTTGAGCAACATTACATTCTCTCGCATCCAAAACAAAACACAACTTCGAAACAATGGTTGTCACAGCAATCGACATCACGTCAACCTCACCACGAATTGTCAGGAGAAGACGAGACACGTCATCACTCTCCAACTCCATCTGGCGTCTTTATATCGACCTGACGCTTGATAATTACTTTATAATGATTAGTTGGAAGTATTTAAAGTCGTATATAAACAAGATAACTCAGGAATATAAGTAGTTTATGCAAACCATCCACTAGGTGGCGTTTTTTGCATATAAAGACAAGAAAACGGAGGAGCTGTCACTCCTTGGATTAGACTCCTTGGCCTCTATTTAGGAGGGGATCACATCCATTTGATGCATGACAATTGGACATATGGCAATTTGGCGTATGACAATTTGGGTGTACATACAAATTTGACATATGACAAATTGGGTGTACATACAAATTTGGCATATGACAATTTGGCATACATACTGATCTCTTGGTGCACAAATTTGTTCAAAATTGCAACTGTCATAACAGTCATTGCAATGGTCCTGTATAACACAGTTGGGGTAGGCATTCATTGTTCTAGTACCTTGCAATGACTGTTATGACTGTTGCAATTTGTTGTTATGACCATTGCAATTTTGAACAAATTTGTGCACCCAAGAGATCAGTATGTATGCCAAATTGCCATGCGTCAAATTGACGTAGACCCATTTAGGAGACCTTGGTGGTGACTAGTCAGAAAGAACTTACAAATACATGTAGATGCTTACTCATCCATTACTGTTGCTTGGTCCAGCAACAAAACGAGCTTACTGGCCAAAACCTTGTCTTTCTAAACTGGGCTTTAATGCATCTCAGGGACTCTGTGGTTGCATTCTTGACTCCTAAATCTGTGTATAAGGTCAAGCAAACCTATGGACACAAGGTTTATATATTGGACGATTTACTGTGCACTGCAGGCTTTGGACTTGAAGCTTCATCACCGTTTCAGTTCTATCCTACAATTTTCCTGAACTCACCATTACTTTATACTTTTCCAGTCAAGGGCAGTTGCATACCTGTACTCCATGTACTCCTTGCAGCCTTCCTCTTCTTCTAAAGAATGCTATGACCATTGGTCAAAATTGAACCTGCACTGACTGATTCATAGTCAAGCATATTAAAACTGAGCCACCAAACAGGCTGGGTATTATTGGTAATGGGCAGGTTTTGGGCTTGTGATAGTGGGATGGTTCATGGTGGTCCAGTGTGGAGGCAGAACCAACGATGAGGCAAATTTCTCTGAGCCTGGGATTCACAGAGGCCTTAAACAATCGAAAACTATTTTGTATTTGTTTGGAGTATTGACTTTGTTCCTCCCAGGCCCACCAACGTCTCTCGGCACCCCTTGTGTATCCGTGGCCACAGCTGTGGTGTTCTCAATTAATTCATCACAATTGCACACATTGAATTGGACACACCAGTTATCATGAGATCACTGAAGTTAATCAATGCAAACCCACGCTAGTACCAGCATGGGTGGTTGGTAGAGAACGTTGGGAGCTGAGGAATTCCCCTCTCTTACATCCTCTATGCTGCTCTACACATACCTCCTCATCTCCCATGAGCAGCCTCCTAAGAATTTGGCCTCAGCGGTGTAGCCAGGATTTTCTGAAGGGTGGGGATATGACTGTCGATAAGGTGAACCAGGATGTTCTGAGGGGGGATATGACTCGATAGGGTGTATAGTGCTTCATTATATTCGAGCCCCAAGGGTAGAGGGGTTTAACCCCCCCTTGGCTAAACCACTGTTTGGCCTGTTATGGCTGCTTGGCTTACTCCCCAACCCGTTGGTGTAACATAGACCAGAGGACGAATGTTTTTTAATTAGTAGTTATTAAAAATAAACCAAATATTTCAAAATGTAATTAAACATCATATTTAAATTGTATGCCACTCCCTCGAAATTCTTTTTCAACATAGGCATCCATCTTCTTATTCATCTCATCCGTGAAGTAATTTTTCCAATCTCCAACTTTCCCTAGGTAATAAAAATCGTCCAAAATATAGACATGACTCCCACGTAAACCTCTTAACGAAAAATCCATGCTTGCTCTCTGTGTACACCCTGACGAATTTCAGTGTTTTGCAGCGAGCGGCTTATTGCGTTGGACGCACCAGTTCTCGTCTCATCACTGAAGTTAAGCAATACAATACAAGCTAGTACTGGCATGGGTGCCTTTTTGAGAACGCTGGGTACTGCTAATACTCAAACGCCGTCGCATCAGCGTAGTGTCCGTGCAGTCTCTGCATTAGAACTATGCAGTGGACGGGGCTCTAATGACCTTTGCAGTTGAAGGGCACCAAAACTCCAACAAAACGAGTCAGTGATTTGCTGTTCTCCGATAACGGAAGTGATCTAAGATGCGCCTTCCATTAGTTAGGAATTTAAATGCGTTGGTATCGTCTAAACAATGACTATTATCCCTATTCCCTTCTATGACAGGATCGGATGGCCATTTTTGTCTCACTGGGACAATGCCAATCCTGATATCTGCAGCCATTTGCTTAATCATGTCTAGCTAAAGTGTGGCCAAGTTGCGTTGGACACACTAGTTCTCGTGACATCACTAAGTTAAGCAACACAAACCCACGTTATCAACATGGGTGGTTGGTAGAGAACGTTGGGCTCCGCTTATTTCCCCTCTCCTACATCCTCATCTCCCATGAGCAGGCTCCTAAGGGTTCGGCGTGTTAGGGCAGCTTGGCTTACTTCCCAACCCGTTAGTGAACATAGAACGTAGCCTGCCGTTCGTTATGGCACTCCCATCGATGCCAAGGGGGAAGTTCCTATAATGGGAAATTTTGTCAGTCTATAGGCCTACGAACCATATAGAAGGGATTCTTTACTTGCAAATGAGATCTACACCACACAGGATTACAGCCTTATTTCCCATCTGACGGATGGCACAATGAGGACCTCTCTCGCCTGAAACAAACCAACCTGGAACCACTGAAGTCGAGCAGGTCACCTATGTACCACTAGGGCGAGTTTAAGGGGGGCATCTATTTGTGGTGTCCAAAGTGTGCACTGTGGCGACCTGGGAAGCCTCGGCTTTTTTACAGGGACGCCGCGATGTATTGCAAATATGGCCCGGTGCACACAGCGACGCCGCAGCAATTCAATTCACACATGCGGTGAAATGTCGCCAGTACACATTTGGCAACTGTCCAGAAGGCGTGCTCTTTCTGCCTACCAAATCGCAAAATTAAAAAACCGCCCTTACGATATCGACGGATGTGTGCACCACGCAATAGACCAAGAGGTACTACGAGATCGGATGTGCGGGTGCGGCGCCGTTGCGGTTCAGTAGGGATCTGCGGGGGCATTTTTAGACGCAACACCGATTTGTGGGACCGCAGCGGCGCCGGAGGTTTGCGTGCACTCCACCACTGCAACTAATGTACATATCTCATGCCGCAATTACGAGGCCGCACGGGCACCGTACGAGTAAAAATCGGATGTGTAAATGAAAGGGGCATCGGGCTGGTGACCTGGGTCACACGGGGCCACTGCCTTGCATCACGTCCAATGGAAGGCGCACTTTGAATCTCTATCTCTACCCATTGGACACAGCTAGAACCAGCAAAGTGGAATAAGGGAAGGGCGAAGGGGGGCGGTGAAGTCGTTCTAAAATTGTAATTATACTTACCACTGCGCATGAATGTTCCTCCGGGTGTAAACGAAACTGCAACTCCTTTAGAGTAATTTGTCATTGGGTTCTTAGACATGCTTTCAAAGCGACAATGGTTTTCGATGTTGCCTACTTGACTTTCAGACAAATTTTTACCAAGAAATTTGGCCATTTTCAAAATTCCATTTCGAAAATCCTTAAATGCAACAAAAATAAATAAATGAGCGGAGTACAGGGCTGGCCAGAGTTTTGCAGAGCTTGTGATACCCCGACACATTTGCAAAAGAGATTTTCAAATTTCAAAGAAATTTGCAAATGCGTGGGGGTTCCTACCCCCTGAGTATGGAGTGTTAGTCTTAAGCCCGAGAAATCAATATCTGAGCTGCCCTTGACTTAGCATCTCACAAATTAAAAAGACACTGACCATGAGCCCGGGGTCGGCATTAAAACCACCTCATCTGTATTTTGAATAATTGTTGAAGCATCGAAGAGGCTCTCCTGTTGTAATTGCGCCTACCTCTAGTGCAGGCTCTAAAGGCCCTTTTCCGCAGATTTGCCCGTACGTACCTGTTGTAAGTCTTCATAAGTCAAGAACAGGATGTTGCCATCATTTCGACGTTTCCAAAATGACAGTACGTGCTCGGCAAAACTGCCATACATAACTGGAATGAACACTTCCCATATAGTACTAACCTTTCCTGTAGAGTTCAAAGTTCATTTTTCTCACCTCTACCAGCCAAGAAAGAATCCAGAAAAGTTCCCAAGTCTCCTTTATATTGATAATAGGTGAGCCTTTTTACGAAATAATAAAGAGATACAACGGTGTCCTTAGGGTTTCGGCAGATGTAAACTATCTGCAAATGAAATGGACCATTTCTTATAATTATTACCCGGATGCAAGATATTGTCGTCCGTTTGTAAAAATTTTGAAAATCTAAAAATAAATTGACGCCTTAGGACTCCACTGCTCCTAAAGACGGCGAAATGTGTATTAGTTTTTTCCTACTTTTCCGTGCAGAATTCTGTTTCTTTGTTGGTGTTTTAGGGCCTTTCAATTACACTGGTCATGAGAGCCAGATGTGTAATTCAGATAATGATTAGATGTGTAATTCTTTATGATGTGAGGTATCAACATTTTCTTTCATTAGGCTAGCTAGCCTCACACTCAGGTGCGGATCCAAGGGAGGTTGTTGGGGTTGCAACCCCCCCCCCCCAACTTTGGGTCGAGAGTGTCCCCGGCAAATGAAAATGGCGGTTCCAATCGCCGCCTATGGCTCCACCCCCCCCCCCCTCCCCGACGAAAATCCTGGATCCTACCGCTGCTCACACTGGAGCAGACTATGTGCGACTCCGACTATGCACGACTTCAGTTCTCACAATAAGCACGACGTGCGTCAGCGAAACCCCACTCCTGCCCCACAGCATTGACAAGCACAAAAGAAACTGTGCAAGTCGCACAAAGTCGGACGAAAATTCCCAACCAGTTGGGATCTAGTCGCAAGTTGGAAATGTATGCACGTAGTCGGACGACTGAGTCGCAGTCAAAGTGAGAGGATGCATAAGGAAACAAAGAATGGGATCGTTCGTGTGTAGTTGTACGACTATGCACAACTAACAGTCGCTCGTAGTCGGCTCCAGTGTGAGACTACCCTTACTCTTTCCCACCTGTAGCAGGGTTTGGTACTCAACTGTCCCAATGAAACCATCAATACCCGCTTTTTATGCAGAACATCTTATTTTAATTTCGTACTTGCAGTTACTTGCAAATTCGCACCTGCAGTTATGGATTCATAAGTCGAATTCGCATTGTCTAGTGATAATAGCCTTGAATTTTTGTTCAGTGTATGTCATTTAGCTGGCAGTGTGTTAGCGACATGAAGCCTCTGCTCCACAACAACATGGGTAACAACTGATTAAAAATAAATCACCAATCGCTGATTTTTCCTATTGACAAACACGTGTCGAAAAGTCAACTAGCAACATGTTATCAAACTATTAGTCCTATCTTTGACATGCAGACTCACTTATAATCACCAATTACCCTGTCGACAGAGCCATTCTTACCTTGGTTTTTTGTTTGAGGAAACTTGACGGCAACTCATCATACGGCAAATGACTTTTAATCAGCCGAGGAGAGGGCAAGTTGTTGATACCGCTTATACCAATGGAAGGAATTTCTAAGAATGGAATTCGGTCTTCAAGCGGTGTAGAATTTGCCTTTTCAATATCCCCGTCATGTAATATCAGGTAGCATATCTCCTGAGACCACGTTGTGCCTATACCACATGAATAGGGGAGAAGGTAGGAAGAGAGATACCATTACATTTTGGAACCTAATGAGCTTCAGAAAAGTCATAAATAAGAAAAGAATGTTACAAATGATGTGCAATTTCTTGTGAAATATGCTATGTAAATATAAATACAACAGACATAATGGAAATCTTTTTAATTTTCCATTTTTCTGAAAAGGTGCAAAATTGGTCAATATGAGATAGTACCACTTTTATGGAATTAACTAACGAATCTGCACAAAATCAAAATTGAAGAAACTTTTCATTACAGTATAGTAGCTAGGAGTTCAAACACAACTAAAATATTTCTACAATTGTCACAGGTGTATATTTCATTCTTTAGATCTGCACATTTATTGTGAGCCCACATGTGACAGTTGAAGTCTGGACCACCTAATTCTATTGGGGCCCTCACTGCACATGGCAACTCATCTGATTGAATCTGTGCCATGGGCAATCTCATACTATTTGATAGTCTCATATTCCTTCCCATCAACTATCTCATATTACAACCTTTCCACCATTTTTCGTTTTCATAAGATTGCACACTCACCAACATAATATATGTGAAATTTTCTTTGGTAATGTGAAATAGCAATTTTAGAGCATATTTTACCTTTCTGATATCTTTGAATATCAAAGAATAAGGTAATTTATCTGTTCTTCAAAATGGTCGCCATAAAACTTTTGACACTTGCAAAAATTTCAAACTTCCACCATGCAGTCAATCCCCAATGAACTTGGCCCCTTCTAGGGTGCAAATGAGCCACGTACTATGGCAACTACTTCCCAACTCCTGCTACAGGTGCCAGTTGTGAGTACACATCAAAACATTGGTGTCTCATATTTCTACCCTATCTCATATTCCTACCTTCTCCCCTAATATTAATAGCAGCAAGTTGCATTGGACACACCAGTTCTCGTCTGATCACTGAAGTTAAGCAACGCAAGCCCAGTTAGTACTGACATGAGTGGTCGCTCGGGTACTGCTAATACCCAATAATCGTCGCATAAGTGTAGTGTCTGTGCAGTATATGCATTAGAACTATGCAGTGGACGGGTTTCTAATGACCTCATAGTTGACGGGACCTTAAACACAAACAAACAAACCCTAATATTGAAGTCATTACACACAGCTCAGTGGTGACACAAGCATATGGTGGACCCCACAAGTAAGCACAAGTTGTTTGATTTGTTTGTGTTTCATGGCCCATCAGCTACGATGGTCATTAGAGCCCTGTCCACTGCAGAATCTGCACAGACACTACACTTATGATGATTTGGTTATTAGCAGTACCCAGTGTTCCCAAGCGTCCACCCTTGCTAGTACTAACTGGGATTGCATTGGTTAATATTGGCGATCAGACAAGAACTGGTATGTCCAACGCAATGCAGCCAATCCAGCAAGTCTTTAAATCCCTTTGTTCTAGTTATAGTGGAACCTCGGCTGTTTGAAATTCAATTTGTTCAAGAATTGAAACCATTTTCCCAAACGAATTAATGTGAAATACATAATCCATTCTTGAATAACAGATGTTTGTTACATAAACCTTTACAACAATGCTGCAACCCTTTACCCCTCTGAATGTGCACACGGGTGATGTATTAGAAGGTATTTTTCCACAAATGACTCCTGACCATAGCAGCAACCCCTCTACTTATTTATCATCAGTCTACTGTTCGCAGGGGATTTTGCCTCATCTACCCATTGCATAGTACTAATAGTTAAGAGGGTTCTCTTCTAGTTCTAGTTGAATACACTGCAAGCAGCCATGATACACCAAATTGGCATTGGAGAGAATAAACTCTCATTCCTAACAATTGACTTATTCAAAAACCCCAAGGAACCTGAACCATAGCATCTGTTCTGTCATACATAGCCTGCCCACTTTAATGGCACCATCTTCCAGAAAGTTCTTCACCTTATCCTCATCAAGAGCATTCCATTGCTGAATACCTATATTCTGCAAAGGATAACCTGCCATCTAGAGGACACTTGTAACCTATTTTCAACAGTCTGATGGAAAAACTTAATGCTGTCAGGTACCCGCCTCTGACAATGTGTCCCACCCTAATTATGTGATCATGTCTGACACACTCAATTTTATGAGAGAACCGACTTAGCACAACTCTTGCTGCCCTCCTCCGGACCATTTCAATTTCCCAAGATAAGTCTTGCCTAAGCCTGAACGGAAACGAAATTGGACTACAGCTCTCCACAATTGGCCATACCAGTGAAAAGTAGGCTATTTCTTTTACTTCCTTTGTACTGTCCCTCAGCACCCTTTTAACCAATCGGAGGGCTTGCCCAGCCTTCCCAATGAATTTGTCAGAGTGCTCCTTTCAGGTGCCACAAGTGTTTAGGACAATTCCAAGTTGTTTGTGGGTTTCAACCCTTTTAACCATTACACCATGTATGCTATAAGAAAAAAGAATCTGCTTGTTCGACCTGCTTATTCTAAAAAAGTTACATTTGTGCAAATTCAATGGCAACTCCCATTTTCTAATCCAGTCATATATCTTATTTAGGTCTTGTTCCATTTCTGTGTAGGAAGTTAACCCTTCTTCCACCACCCTTGTTATGCATGTGTCATCTGGAAACAACTCAGAAAGGATTTTATATCAAGCCCTATATCATATAACATAAAGTATATAGAGTAAAGGTCCCAATGCCCTTCCCTGTGGTCCCCCTGATGTCACGGGTGTCCATTCTGATGCTACCTCATCAAAAAGTACTCTCTGCTGCCTGTCATGCAGGTAGGCCTTTACCTACTGAGTAACCTTACTATTAGTTCCTAAGTTGGACATTTTGTCATGGGATACCATGACATAGGCCTGTTCAAAGTCTAGGAATATAACGTCAACCTGCTTCCCCTTATCTAGAGCTTTTTGAATGTAATCTATTAGACAAGCCATTTGAGTGTCACATGACCAGTGGCATCACTAGGGGGTGTGGAGGTTGCTGGCCACACTGGTTGTTGTTGTTGGTGGTGTTTTAGGGCCCTTCAACTACAAAGGTCATCAGAGCCCCGTCCACAGCATAGTTCTTATGCAGAGACTGCACAGACGCTACACTAATGCAACGATTTTGGGTATTAGCAGTACCCAGTTTTCCCTAGCGGCCACCCATGTCAGTACTAGCTGGGGTTGCACTGCTTAACTTCAGTGATCAGACGAGAACTGGTGTGTCCAATGCAATTCACTGCTTGGGGCTGCACTGGGTGACACCACTAGCACCATGTGAAATGGAAGTGACACCAAAGCAGAAGAAGCAGCTTTTTTGGGAGAGGGCGGTGACACCATGGTGTCACCACACCGGGTGACGCCACTGCACATGACCTCCCTTTCCTAATCCCATTATGATTATCACTAAGGATTCCATTTTGTGCCAAATATCGTATAATACATGAAAATAACATATGCTCAATAGTCTTACATACCACACTCATTAAAGAAACTGGCTGTAGCACTTAGGATCTACAGTATCCCCTGATTTGAAGACTGGCACAACGTTTGCCAGCCTCCAGCTAGATGGAATGATGACACTGTGTAATGATTTTTTTTAAAAATTTCCACCAAATACTAGCTTACAATCCCTGAGAGTCTTTGTAGAATAAATGGAGAAATGTTATTGTGGCCCCCAGCCTTATGGACCACTAATTTATTCAAAATTTTCTGAATTCCCTCTCTTGTAATGACAACCTCCTCCAATTTGCCCATCATAGTCATTTCCTGACATTGGTGAATAATCATCTCCACTATTTGCAAATGTTTTTGAAAATGAATCATTAAAAATGTTTGCAGCTATAAGGCTATCATTTACTAGGTTTCCTGACCTGTCCGTTAATAGCTGTACCATATAACCCCGCTTTCTATGCTTTCTAAGGTACCCACAGAAAGCTTTTGGATTGTTCTTGGCCCTTTCCCCCAAAATATCCCTATGGAATTTCTTGTAGGCCTTTTTAATCAGAGCTTTTGCCCTTTTCCTGGTTTCCTTATGAACGACCTCACTATCTGAATCCCGCCCCCTCCTAAATATACTTCTGACTCTTCTCTGCCTATGCAAAGCAGCCTTCACTTCCTGGGTATACCATTCTGGAAAACAATTGTCCCTCTTCTTCTTAATAGGGACAGCCTGTCTTGTACCTTCTTCTAGGAGTTCTAAGAATCTTTGCCAAGACTCTTCAACACTGCAAGCATTGGCAGTGACCTGAAAATCATTCAACTGGGCTTCTAAATAAAACCTAAACAACTTCTAGTCAGCTCTGTGAAATTTAAAACTCTCCCTACACACAGTGCCATACCTTCATAGCCTTCTCACTATCTCAAATCTAACTGCAGCATGGTCACTAATTCCCTTCAAGCACCTCACATCCTTGATGGAGCTAGGCACATTAGTAAAAACTATGTCTAAAATCCTTCCTCTCTCATGTGTTGGCATGGTCACAACCTGCTCTAACCCAGTACAACAGAGCTGCTCCTGGAAGGAATTAAGGGCGCCTCAAAGAGCAGAATTTCCAACCAATTGCATTTTGTCCCACCTCACCCCTGAAAAATTGAAGTCTCCACCTAGAATAAGTGTTGGGACTGTCCTCCTATGATTGAGAATCTCCGAAGAATGTGCCAATCTCAACAATGGATTTGGACCAGTTCCTGGTGGACAGTAGAAGTCAATGACATAAGTTCCCCCTGGTGACCCAGAAAAACTACAACACAGCATCTCACAGTCCCTCTCAAACCCAGTTTCCCTAGTAATTTTCAACGATTTGTCTATTGCTACAAACACCCCACCCCCTCTACCTGCTTCCCTGTCTCTTCTATACACTATGTACCTATCAGCTACCTGGGAGCGATGAGTTGCATTGGACACACCAGTTCTCGTCTGATCACTGAAGTTAAGCAACGCACGCCCAGTTAGTACTGACATGGGTGGTCGCTTGGGAAAGCTGGGTGCTGCTAATACCCAATAATCGTCGCATTAGTGTAGTATCTGTGCAGTCTATGCATTAGAACTATGCAGTGGATGGGTCTCTAATGACCTCATAGTTGACGGGACCTTAAACTCAAACAAACAATATCAGCTTCCTCAGGAAAAACCTTCCTTTAACCATGATTCAGTGCCAATAACAATTTCAGCATCCCACGTAGCAGCAAGGGCATTAAATTCAGCCAGTTTATTGACTATGCTTCTACAATTGATAACAAGCAGAGTCAATTGATCCATTACTGCTAATTTCCTGCCCATCCCTACATTTTTGCTGTCTAGTAGCCCCTTGCTATGTATGTTGTTACTTAACTTGGAGGACCATGACCCTTTCTCTTCCCTAAAAAATCAAATATAAACTTAATTTTTCTCCCAACCCTAGTGGCAGCCCTCTTATTGAAATGCAATCTATCCCTTGTAAACCTGCTGTGAAGATATGTGAAACATGCTCTATATTCAAGTTACTTCACTGTAATCAATTGTCCTTCAAGAAACATCCTATCATTTATCCATTGGGCCTTAGCTGTGGCTACTCCACCTCTGTCTCTTCTTTCTTGGGCAGAGCATTACCTTTGCCTTTGGTCTGATACTTCTGACTTCCTTGGCGAATTTCACAATTCCTTCCAAAACTGCTGCTGCAGGTTTATTGTGAGATATATCATTAGACCCTATCTGTAATATAACCAGGCATTCCTCTCTTTCACCTTTCATAATACTGGAAATCCTGTCCTTTATGTCCACCAGTCTATCTATACCCCATAAATCAGTGTCCCCAATTTTGATCACTGATTTACCAGGTATTTGCTTCTGATTAAATTTAACACCCTTGTCACTCACCTTAACATGGTGCTCACACTGCTACATCTGTAGATCTACATCACCCATAGTACGATCCTGTGAATTAGTGCAAGGATTTTTCCCAACCCCAGAATCAACTTTGCCAATATTTCTTTCACCTTTGGGAGTCTTTGGTGGACTAACTATTGGCACTGTTTCTCAGCATCTACCTTTACTCTCATGCATTCTCTTTCTTTACCATTGTCTCTACCACTTTAGAAGTAGTTCCCTGCATGCTGGGTGTCCCTGCTGGAGACGTCATTGGAGACCTCATTGCCCTTTTTCACCCTGTGTAGAGAGGGGCTAGAGATTGCGTCACTTTGCGTGAAAGAGCCTCCTGACCTTGGCTGGGATCAAACAGCCATTGTGTACCACCACTAATAAAAGAGGTAATACCACCCTTCCTTCTTAGCTGTTGGTATTAGTTAATATCATACCTCGCCCTTCCTGTACAGCAAAAAGCTCTTCCTTATCCAGTTTTGAATACCAAATAATAACTTTAAAAGTGCACGATACAATTATTACTTTAACAAAAATTAGGTACCTGTTTTTGGATAGGAGTCCACCAGGATATCTGAATCTCTAGCTACCATGGTACGAGAGTCATAATAAGTCTGAAGCATAACATCATGCAAGTAGAGTCCACATGGTAGCTTGTAGCCTTTACAAATTGTGGGACACTGAGTTGGACTTAAGAATGGCTTCACTTCAATACAGGATTTTATGAATTCGCCATATCCTTCTCTTGGTTCTCCATATGATTCTTTTAACTGAAAATGAGCAAATGGTTTTGAAGTTTTACATGTTGAAATTAGGCAAATGCGGCTGTAGTTGCAAGATTTAATCCCTTACATTTTTCACAACTTCGCACCCATGAAATAGGTAGCAACTTACAAGCACAACCAACATTCCCTCTAATTTTTGCCATGTGTGTGCGCAGAAACCTGTTGTCACTGTGGACCTTACCAGTGGCACACCTTGGACATTTTGAACCCGGGTACACTTTTGCTGACGCTTTCATTTTTTTTAGTCATATATTTCACTTTCATCTTAAAATCGCTTTGTGCTCCAGTGTTTTCCATTGTGCACCACACACGTGCTTTGCTTAGAGGGAACAGTGATGGCAATATTAAACAAGGTCAGAGATCACAGACACCAGTGTTTAGAGTCATTTCTCACCCTTTCTCCTTAATAGCAAGAGGATAATTTGCACCATATAAAAAAGGCTTCCCTTCTGACAGGAGACGCACTTTGGGCAGTCCTGAGAGGACTGCAAGATACTGGACCCACCTCGGTCCAGTATCGAACCTAGAACCACTGACGCAGACCTAGAAACACTGAGCCACTATATGCCACCGAGGCGGGACTTAAGTCAACACATCGTTAGTGATCGACCAAAATTGGCTTCGCGATCGACATGTTGGTCACCCCTGCACTATACCACCCTTGTGTATATATATATATATATAGAAGGGCAAAACCCTGCCATAGGTGAGAAAAGGGCTATGAGTTGCTTTGCTTTTAACGTGATTGAATTTACCTTTTCTTTATTTCATTTTGTTGGTGTTTTAGGGCCCTTCAACTATGTCGTCATTAGAGCCCCATCCACTGCATAGCTGTAATGCAGAGACTACACAGACTCTACACTAAAGGCTGGTTCAGTGGCAAGCGCTACCAGCGAAAAGAGCGCGCACGCAACCAACAAAATAGTGACATAGACCACCGTCACCAAGACTAACTGCGCGAGTACTCTTTCAGTGGCAAGCAGCAGATAGAACGTGCGCCGGTTAATTTTTACAATGTCCGCTAGGCGGCATAATGAGCGAACAATGGTGTCATGGCATAATGGGCGTCGTCTACAGTACAACCAACCAATCATAAGCGTGCGGGAGCGCTCCGCTCTGAAAGCAGTTGACTACCTGACTACCGTGAGGCCATTCGATGGAGATAGCAATGCGCAGTGAAAGAAGCATTTAAAAACATCCGCTTGTAGAAACGTTAAGACTTATGCCACATGGGTGGCGACTGGGAACGCTGTGTACCGCGAATACCCAAAAATCGCGCCACTAGCGTAGTGTCCATGCAGTGGACGGTGCTGTAATAACCATTGTAGTTGAAATGTCCTAAAACACCAACAAATCATATAATAGGGACTTCTCTCACGCCCGAAAGAAACACACATTGCTGTGTGATGTAACTGACATTGATTCTAATGCCTGGTTCTGTATACCCATGCGCTGACGCTATTACCGTTGAATCAGACGACACAGCACAAAAAATGGTGACGTCACACTGCTACTTAGGGTGTCGCAGAGCAGCTATGCGTGACGGTAGTTCAGCGTCCCGCACGTCACGCTGCGTTCTGATTGGCTGGCGGTTGAGCTGTCTGCTTGAAAAATGGCAGAGGATAATGTAAGACATGACGGCGGCGTGCGGTGACTCCAAATAAAGGGCTGCACTTAAGGAATTGCGCTGGCGGTCCTTCATTACTCACTAGCACAAAACGTCATCAAAATGTCATCAGTGGCGACGTGACTAGCGTTGAAGTGTGGTGATACGGAACTAGGCATTACATTATCCTCTGCCATTATTCAAGCAGACAGCTCAACCGCCAGACAATCAGATTGCAGCGTGACGTGTGGGACGCTATCGTCACGCATAGCTGCTCCAGCACCCCAAGTAGCAGTGTGACGTCACCATTATTTGTGCAGTGTCGTCTGAGTCAATGGTAATAGCGTTAGCACGTGGGTATATGGAACCAGGCATAAGTGTAGTGTCTCTGCATTAAAAATACTCAGTGGATGTGGCTCTAATGAGCTTGTAATTTAATGGCCCTAAAGCACCAACGAAATAAAAAATGAGAAATAGGTCCCTTGGTACAGTATAACCTCCCAAGTTGACCACCTCCATATGTTGACCACCTCTTTATCTTGACCATGAATCATTGGAACCAAAATGCTCCCATAAGCATACCATTGTGGGCACACTCCATAAGTTGTCCACCTCTGGATATTGACCACTGACCACCTACAGTTGGCACAACAATCATCATCACCTCTCTATGTTGACCATTTTGGTGCAATCATGCTCCAATCGGCCAGCTGTGTACAAAATTAACTCTACCAGTCACTCCTACAGGAAAACCCTTTTCACTGTGCATCTTGTTGTCAAAGTAAACGAGTGTATGTAACATTATGTCAAAGTGAAAATAGTGGAGCTAACGATAGAGAAGAAGGTGGAAGTTCTGGACCAAGTAAAGGCAAGGAAATCTCAGCAAAAGATAGCCAAAGATTTTGGGATTTCGAAAACCACAGTGGTGAATATTGTCAAGGCAAGGGACAAAATTGTGAAAGCATTTAATGAAAATTGTTCTAGCAGATGGCTGTGGCTGATGATTGTGGATGGATTGTGATTGTGATGGATTGTGGCTGATGATTCGGATCAAAAAGTTTTTCAGTTTTTCTCAAGTTGTCGATCCAAGAACATTCCTTTACCTGGGCCACTGCTTCAGGAAAAAGCAAAAGTAGTCACCCAAGCACTGGGACGTGAAGATTTCACTTCCATCAATGGTTGGCTGGAAAAGTTCAAACTGCGGCATAACATTCAATGTTGTTCTTTAAGTGGCGAGTCAGCTGATGTGAATCTTGTTGCTGCTGATGACTGGAAATCAAAGCTGCCTACGTTGATTGCAGATTACAGTCTGACAGATATTTTTAATGCCGATGAAACGGCTGTGTTTTACAGACAGCTTACAACCCGTTTCCTTGTTCAGAAAGGCGATCGGTGCAAGGGTGGCAAACAAGCTAAGGAACGCATAGCTGTCCTTCTCTGCTGTAGTGCCTCGGGGTGAAAAACTGCAACCTCTAGTCATTGGTCATGCTGAACGTCCTAGAGCATTCAAGCAAAATAACATGAATTCAAAAAACCTTCCAGTGCAATACTGCTTCAACAAAAAAGTGTGGATGACCAGTTCTGTTTTTTTGGACTGGGTGAAAAGTGTAAACACAGCCATGAAGCACAAGCAGCAGAAAATTGTCATTTTGGTAGACAATGCTACTAGTCATGGACCCATTGAGCTCACAAATGTTTGGCTGCTGCATCTACCGCTAACTTAACATCAGAGGTGCAACCTCTTGAGCGAGGGATAATCCAAACAATGAAGCTCCACTACCGCCAGCAGTTGCTCAACATGTTAATTGCAAATGCTGAAGACTGCCAAAAGGCCGTGGAGTTTAGTAAGTCGATCACTATTCTAGACTGCATTCGGTGGGTCGCATCAGCCTGGCAATGCGTTTCCAAGATCACCATTGCCAAATGTTTTCAACAGTGTGGTGTACCAATGGACAACCCCAACGTTGCTGAAGTGGATATTGTTCCCACTGATGAACAACTATTGAACTTGGAGTTGGTCAGTGTTAATGAAATGATGCAATATGAGAGCAGTGTGGAGCTTCTTGAGACCCTTGGTGGCGATACTGAGAGCATACTGCTTTCTGTAATCAGTTCAAAAGAAACAGAGGAATCCAAGGAAGAGCAAGAGAATTTTCAAAATGTCACTGTTCAACAAGCATCACTCTATATTAAAGAAATAGTGTGCTTTGCAGCAGGCACCTCTGGAAGCTTACTAGAAAAGGCATTTGATCTTCAGAAAGAAATTGAGCAAGTGCATGCCACATCCAAATCCTCAAAACAAAGTGCAATAACAGATTTCTTTAAATCCACATAATATACTGTACATCCATGTTAATGCTCACAATATTTTTACATACATACTGTACATAAATGTATGTTATTTATACTGTATGCTCATGAAACCTACATGATTTCTTCTGATCTGTTCTTTTATTAAAATGTACAAATGTACATTTATAATTTTATGTGACCTCCAGATGTTGACCACCTCCATATATTGACTGGTTTTGCTTGGAACAGTGGCTGGTCAGGTTAGGGAGGTTATACTGCAATAATAAAATGGCTAAGCAAGATGATCGGCAGCACATGGAGGCTGTCAACAAAATAAAATGTGTTAAAAATAGATCGTGTTGCCAATCTGTTGCAACACTTAGAACTTTTAACGCATAGATAATTGTGTCATTTCACGTACAAACCATGTACGTTGATTTCCATAGAAAATAGATTAAAAACACCTCTATCTAGAGATAATTCATGTGACTTCCTTCCAGTGCCAAAACGAGGGTGTGGCAAAACGGTGACTGCCATGGGTGCAACTGAATTTCACTTTGTTGGTTTGTTTGTTTGTGTTTTAGGGCCCATCGACTACAAAGGTCATTAGGGCACAGAAAGACAAATCACATTGGTGGGGGTGTAAATGGCCATTCCACCATGATGGCAATAAAAAGGGCAAAAGGCCACTAAAATTAATAACAATCAAAGGCAATAACCAAATAAATATGGAAGAATAATTACAGGCAAAAGCCAAAACAGAAATAAAAATAAAAGCAGCGAAAGTGTGAATGGACATAACAATAAAAGTGGCAAACGCCAAAACAGACATAACAATAAAAGTGGCAAAAGCCAAAACAGACATAACAATAAAAGTGGAGAAAGCCAAAATAGATATAACAATAAACATGGCAAAAGCCAAAACAGACACAGAAATAAAAAGGCAAAAGCCAAAACAATACAAGAATAAATGCAAAGCTGCCTAAAAATACATGTATAAATCAAAAATTTGTGAAAGAGGCCAGCCTCTTTCACAAAATTGACTGACTCCCAGTCAGTCTCAAAGTTCACGGTCTCTCTCACAGTGACTAAAAATGTGTGCCACTGTGAGAGGCTCCCAACAGCAGTCACACCATGGTTGATCCTCACCCCATAGAATGTAGGAATGGGTGAGGAATGTGTGACTGATAGAAAGCCGAGAAAGCACAACCCCCTACCTCTGCGACTAGTGGCACAAGGACACCCAGTGCACTGGAGTGTCCTTCTGTGTGCAGAGTTTGTTTATGGTTTCTGCAAACCACTAAGACCTCCATTGGTCATGGGCAGCCCACCACACCATGAGGAGAGCATCAGAGGAGGGGACAGCAGTGTTAGGTGCATCTGGCAAGTAGGCCACCTGACGGGCATAAGCATCCACCCTCTCGTTGCCCATGATGCCAGCATACCCTGGGACCCACATTAACAACACTGTCTTGCTCTGCTTACGAATCACAAGCAGCAATCTGTGCACACCCTGGATGATGGCATGTCTGCCATATAGGATGTGCATCAGCTGAAGGGAGGATAGGGAGTCACTCACAACAACAAAGTGTCTGTCGTTCAATAATTGGATGAGTTCCAGTGCCCTGTGCAGAGCTGTGAGCTCTGCAGTTAAGGCACGGGCAACGCCTGGAAGGCGTCCCCCTATGAGATGACCAGTTGTAAAGACCAACCAAAACACTGAGGAGCCATCCTTCAACCCATCCATGTAAATAAAAACATGGCCCCGATAGGTCAGAGAGAGGCGTCCAAACTCTTGTTAGTACACTGACCTATTGGTACTGGTTTTGAGGATGGCTGTGAGCACAGAATTACAGCTTGGCTCTGGCACTGTCCAGGGTGGCACAGAGGCCGGCAGTACAGGCTGCACCCTAGGTAGAGTAACACCCAGACCAGCAAGACCATCCATCCAACACATGCCAAATGGAGGGGAAACCCCTCAGCGGCAGTTGAATGGCCATCACAGAGTGCAACTAAAAACGGCTGGGTGTGTAGGGTGCTGCAGCTGACCTTTCAGCCACAAAATGTATGCTGCTACCACGTACTGCTGCTGCACAGTCAATGGTGGTTCATCAGTCTCAGCATAAAGGCTGGGCACTGGACTCGTGCAAGGCCTTAGTGGACAAGCAGATGCTGGCGTGATGTACACTGTTGTTGACGGAGCGGCCAGGCCATATATGCTGCAGCCATAATCGAGATGTGATCGAACGAGTGATCTGTAAAGTCGAAGCATCACCATTTGATCCGCCCCAAAACCAGTTCCCTGCAGGCACCACAGAATATTAAGGGAGTGAAGGCACTTAGCCTTAAGCTCCTTCAAGTGAAGGACCAATGTCAGATGGCTGTCGAACCGGAGACCAATTGGCCATTCTAATCTACAAGAATGAACATAGGGTGACCAGACGTCCCGATTTAGGTGGGACAGTCCCGATTTCCGACTTCATGTCCTGCAGCCCATTGCTTGTGCCAGCGGGACGCCCGTTTGTCCAGCTTTGACAACAACTTCTCAGAAGCATTCACTCGTCAATGAAATACATGTGCCAAGCACCTGGGTCTACGTCAATTTGGTGCATGACAATTTGGTGTATGGCAATTTGGCGTACATACAAATTTGGCGCATATATAATTTGGCGTACATACCGATCTCTTGGGTGCCCAAATTTGTTCAAAATTGCCACGGTCATAACAACAGTCATTGCAAGGTAATAGAACAATGAATGCCTACCATAACTGTTATAGGGCCCTAATGACCTTTAAAGTCGATGGGCCCTAAAACACAAACAAAGCCAACTGTGTTATACGGGACCGTTGCAATTACTGTTATGACCATGTGCGGATCTAAGATGGGGTTTTGAGGGTTGCAACCCCGCCCATGCACATATAAACTTATATTTGCATAATATGTGAGGTTTAGCTCAACCCCCCTGTATTAGCTAACCTGGATCTGCCACTGGTTATGACAGTTGCAATTTTGAACAAATGTGTGCACCCAAGACATCGGTATTTACGCCAAATTGTCATACACCAAATGCGTATGTACGCCAAATTGTCGTACGCCAAATTGACTACGCCGAATTGCCATACGCCAAATTGTCCTGCGCCAAATTAACGTGATCCCCAAGCACCCACACCGAATGATCTTTCTAGGTTGGCAACTTATATCGTCCGCATCGCATTAAAACATCCGTCATCCTGTGCTGGATGGGCACACATTCAAGCAATAAGGTGTAGTAGGTACTAAGTCACAAGTTTTGTTCTTTGCTCTTCAGGAAAGCATATCTTACAACCCCTACTTGAGGGTGCTTACTAATGGGAGCGGCTCATTGCGTTGGACACACCAATTCTCTTCTGATCACTGAAGTTAAGCAACACAACCCCAGTTAGTGCTTACATGGGTGGCTGGTTGGGATAACTGGATACTGCTAATACCAAAAATTGTCACATTCGTGTAGTGTCTGTGCAGTCTCTGCCTTAGAACTATGCAGTGGATGGGGCTCTGATAACCTTGCAGTTGAAGGGCCTTAAAACACTAACAAACCAAACCAAAAACCGGCGCCCACCAACAGCCCCCGTCCCACTTTGCCCGCTGGAAAATCTGGTCACCTTAGTCAACATCAACACTTGCCACAGGTACTTCATACCCTCGTTATGGGCCTGCTTCCTTCTTATGAGGACTAAAATTAATAATACAAATAGGATCTGCACAATTTCTGCATTACAGTGGGTCCCACATACTTAATAGATCATGACACATCTAGAATCTATGGCTAGACTGAATCTTGACATCAGGAAAGGCGACCATTATGGTGGTGGAGGTGTCAAGGTGTGGGTAGGTATCATTTTGGATGGCTGCACACCACTTCGTGTTCGACAGGCTTCCCGACTGCTCAGAGGTACAAAACTCATTTCCAAAAAAGTTGGGACGTGCAAAACACAATGCATTGGATAACATATGGTATTGGATCACAAATTAGGCATTGGATCACACACTGGATCGACTGTGCACATCCAACACACTCCAGAAATTGAGACAGCACTGCATTTACCATGCTGTGGCATCACCTCTTTTAATGATGCACTAATCTTCTGGGAATTGGTGACACCAATCTTTCTAACAGTGCAACGAGAAATCTGTCCCATTCCTGTTGCATTTAGGTTTTCAGCTGTTCAACAATCTGGGGTCATCACTGTCGTATTTTTCGTTTCATAATCCATCAATCATATTCATCATCATACCCTCGTCGCGTCTGTGGCAGGTTCGGGTCTGTGGGTTTCAGCACTCCACTCCTATCTCCCACCAGGTCCCCATCCACTCTGCACACCATCATATCCTTATGGATGACCTACTCCCACGTCAACTTCGGTCTCCCCCTGCCCCGGGTGCTCCTAACTACCCGCATTCCTGGTATGGCCCTAACAAGCTTCTCATTATCCATTCCTGGTATGGCCCTAACAAGCTTCTCATTATCCATTCCTGGTATGGCCCTAACAAGCTTCTCATTATTATCCATTCCTGGTATGGCCCTAACAAGCTTCTCATTCCCTCTTCTCATTATGTGACATTTTCTTTTGGTGACAGATCCAGGCTGCAAGCAGGCCAATCCAACATGCCAGTGTACTGCCTATGTAGCCATGCAGAAGTTATGCATGCTGTATGAGGTTTGGCATGGTCTTGTTGAAAGATATATCTGTATACATGCTTCAGCATTGATGGTGCCATTACAGATGTGCAAGGCTCGCATTCCCTGGCCACTAATGCATCACCAGACCATTACAGACACTGGTTTCTGTACCAAACGCCTTTAGGACTCGGGAATATCCTTTTTGCATTTGATCCTGAGTATATGGCATCCATTATTCCCATAAAAAATCATAACGATTTATTCATTGAACCACAATATGTTTTTCCAATGTGCTTGGGACCAACTATGATGGACCCTTGCCCATATCAGACGGCAACGTTACTGTCATTTGTTGATGTATGGCTTATGGCACTTGCCACATTTATGGCGCTTATTGAAGGATTCTCATCCCAACTACTCCCCCTGTCCACCCCACACACTGCTATATCCTTATGGACAACCTGTTCCCACGTCTGCTTCAGTCTCCCCTGCCCTGGGTGCTTCTGACCACCTGCATTCCTGAAATGGACCCAATTAGGTCTTCCTCCCCTTTTCTCATTTTGTGTTAATATTTCTATTTGTCCATTTTTTGGTGATGTCCACCACCCCAGGCTACCTCAGATATACTCATTCGTAATTCTATCAGCTCTTGACACTCTATTCATGTACTGCAGCATTCACACCTCAACTACGTCCATTCCATTGATGTGACTCTTCCTCACTACCCAACACTCTGATCCATACAAAATAGCTGGTCTAACCACCACCCTGTAAAACTTCCCTTTCAACTACGTTGGGACCCTCCTATCACACAGGACACTGATTGCCCATCTCCACTTCAACCATCCACCATTGATTCTATCGGTCACATCAGAGTCTATTTCCCTATTGCTAAGGAACGTTGATCCTAAGTACTAGACCTCTTTCACCTTCTCCATTAGTTCGCCCCTAGAAAATATGGCACTGTTATTTTACCATCCAGCATTATCATCTATGAGGGATCACAAAATTAGTAAGCGCCGCCTTCTAATAAACGCCGCCCTCTAGTAAGCGCTGCACCAAAAACGCCACGAAATAAATAAACGGCGCGACGTTTATTGGAATAAATACGGTATCTTGGTAGCACTTGATAATATTATGTACTGTAGATGATGGCAGCTTAAACTTCTTGGTCATTGCATGCTGAGAAACGTTGTTGGTGAATTCTTGAATGATTAGAACATGAAGATCTTTGCTCACTGACTTGCCTCAACCCTTCATTAAGAATAAGTGACCAGAACGCAACTCCTAACCCTTTTCCCGCCTAAGGCAGGGTCGGGTACCCATTTGTCCCTCTGAATGGACACCGGGTGATATATTGGTCATAGTTTTTTTCTGCAGCCGGTTGCCGGCCAAAGCTGCACCCCTACGCTTATTTATCGTCGGTCTAGTGTTCGTTGGGGAACGCTACCGACGCCAGGGGGCGAGCTCCTACACCTGGAAATTTTGCCTCATCTACCCGTTGCGTAGTAGAGAGGGTTCTTTTACGTGCAAGTGCCATCACACACCCACACGGGACCTGGGTTTTACTTCTCATCCGAAAGAAGGCACACTCGCGGCTTCTCTCTCGCCCGAAAGAGGCCGACCCACCACGGTCCAGTATCGAACCTAGAACTAATGGCGTAGTTGCCGAGTGTGCTAACCACTACGCCACCGCGGCGGGTTTGTAAGTGACCAGAACGACGAATGGCAAATTCATTGATAGGGAATGTAAGAAGTTCAACTACTAACGGTGTGTTCTTCTATGTTTGTCCCAACTATTTTGGTGCACACTTCATATTTATTTAATTTCCTAAACGTATCTTCTATTTAATATTCACCAGAAAGTATTATTACATCATTCACGTTTTTCATTTAGATATATTTCACACTGTCCCAACTTTTTTGGAAATGAGCTTTGTATTTAAGGGAGTTCTTAGAACCTTATGTGCGACTTTTCAGAATTGCCCTAGGCTCTGAGTTCCATTTTATGGATGGCAGTGTTCTTCCACATAAGGCCCAAATAGTGGATGAATATCTTCAATAGGAGGGTGTTCTGTGGTGGATTGACTGGCCAGCCAAATCTCCAGACGTGTATCCTATTGAGCATATCTGGGATGTAAATGGGAGGGAAAATGCTATTCGCCCACCACTTCCCAGAAACCATCCAGGAACTGAGAACTGCTTTGATGCTGACGTGGGCCCAGCTACCTCAGGGACTCATCAACATCGCACTTGTAGAATGGGTACTTCTCATCAGTCTGGGTGACTCATTTGCAGGATTGCATGCCGGTGATTGAGAGAGTATTATAAAATAAAAATCTCCTCCCCACCAAGACCTTATTAACCCCTGGGCCTGACGATGTGTGGTGTCTATAGGAAACGACTGGAGGATGCGCTGATATGGAGACCATATGATATGGCGTACCGCACTGTATCAGATTTAGCGATCCTGGTAGCATCACTTCTGCATGGAATGAATATACGTGTAGGATTGTAGGTAGTGCCGGTGTCACACGTCAAAGTGTCCTGGTGGCATAGTGTCCGGCCGGACACTTTGAGGTACCGCAATGTGTCCGCTTTTACCTCAAAGTGTCCCGGCCGTTTCCCACGTTAGGAATTTTTAAGCTGCCAATAATGTCAAAGCAATTTCAGTGTTTGCTAAAGCACTCTCCCACAAAACTCACTTGCAAAGCAGAGCTGGCGTTTTCATTTTCCCTAGCAATACATACAATATCCTTCCGTCCACAAGGTAGGGTCTCGGCAGACCCCAGACCTACAAAATTGTGTCTACACATGTACCACTTTCTCCACTCTTATCCAACCTTTGAGTACCTGTTCTCCTATGTTTTCTTTACCTATCTAGGGAAGTTGGCGGGTCTCCTAAGTAATTAGCATATTTTATTTCTGGTTAAGCAATGCAACCCAAGTTAGTACCGACAGGGATGGCTGGTCTGAAACACTGGGTACTAAAGCAGACGTGGGAGCAGGATGTCCATAAAGATATGGTAGTGTCTGGGGTGGACGGGGACCTGGTGGGAGATAGGCAGGAGTGAAGGACTAGAACTTGCAGACCCGACCCTGTCATAGGCGTGGTAAGGGTATGGTGATGATGATGTTTTGGTTTTCTTGGGTATTACTGAATTTTTTTAGCATATTTCCAGATTATTTTCATTGCTTAAATACCATCCATATACTGTAAAGGTTAATTCAATATCCATAATAATGCCCTTAATCTGAATATTTCGGCCTCAAAATTAAAAAGTCTTTTTGGGGTCATAACAGACCCCCACCTTGTAGTGTGTGTGCCAGAAATCGTCACCTTGCGGACGGAACAATATGGATCCCAAAAAATATGATGAGATTATGGCCTATCTTAGTGATGGCTCCTATCCCGTTGGTGCACTAGAAAATGAGAATCGGGCATTACGTCGGCAAGTAAAGTGGTTTAATTATCATCTGCGAGACGGTAAGTCTCACATTTGATATAAATTTCCCCTTGAGTAACGTTGAATATCTGCTCTGCAGTGCACATCTGCTATGCAGAAAAGAGGCAAATTAGAGCATCTGCATTCAGACCTAGATGGTGGACACTTTGAGGTACTCAAACATTGCATCAAAGTGTCTGGCCGGACACTTTGACGCGTGACACCGCATTTGCCAATGTGCATGGGTGTGCTTAAGCACAGCGCCTCGTAGCCAGACAGCCAATCTTGGGAAACGCATTTTACGCATAATAATTTACTTACTCTTAAATTTCCGGAGTATGTCTGCCTGACTGCCTGTGTAAACCTTTAGGGCCTGCCTCATTCAGGGACAAAATGTCTCATTTGTCCTAAATTCGGCACTCGTGTAGGCAGCCAAACTTTTGTTGGGGGGGGGAGTGTTTCACCGAAGAAATTACAGCAACTGGCAGCTAAGAAATACCGTTGATTAGTTCGCACGTGTGTTTGCATATCAGTCAGGTCCAGAGGCGTAACTAGGGGGGGGCAAGCGGGGCCAGATGTCCCCGGGCGCAGAAGGCAGAGGGCGCAAAAATGTACAGCAAAAATGCGCTTAGCGGGTGGCAGAGGGCGCAGGTTTCGGTCTTTGTCCCCGGACGCAGAATACCCTCGGCCTGCCTCGGTACGCTACTGGTCAGGTCATATCGATATCCGACCTTGCCATAGTTGGAAAGATGGTTAAGAATCGTACATGCAGGGCCGTAACGACGGCGTGGCGAAGAAGGCGGCCGCCACGGGCGCAACTTGGTTTGGGGCGCAAAATGTTTGTTTTTTGTCATTAGGTTATTGGGTTACGGGCAAGCGAAAGTTAGACACTTGCCACAGGCGCTTCATTTCCGTTCACATCCGTGAAGTCAACGATTACTTGGGTTAATAATGAGCATTAAATGGACCTGCCTAGGCAGAGATATCGCGCTCGACTACTGCTTTAGTGGTTCCGGGTTCGATACTGGATCGAGTTTGAATGGCTTCTTTCGGGCGGAGAGAGAGGCTCCGACTGTGCCTTCCGTCTGGTGGGAAGTAAAGCCCTAGCATCGTGGGAGGGAGCGGCGAGTTGCGTTGGACACACCAGTTCTCGTCTGATCACTGAAGTTAAGCAACGCAAGCCCAGTTAGTACTGACATGGGTGGTCGCTCGGGAAAGCTGGGTACTGCTAATACCCAATAATCGTCGCATTAGTGTAGTGTCTGTGCAGTATATGCATTAGAACTATACAGTGGACGGGTCTCTAATGACCTTGTAGTTGACGGGACCTTAAACTCCAACAAAAAAAACAAAAGCATCGTGGGATGTATGATGTCATTTGCACAAGAAACACCTCTCTCTATATTATTATTATTATTGTAATTATACGCCCAAATTTATGCACCAAATTTGATTACATTAAAGACAGTAACTTATGCAACTTAAAGACTTATGCCACAAGTAGATTAGGTATAATTCCCAGCTGCAGGATCGTGCCCCTTGGCGTGGGTGGAGTATCCCCAACGAACAGTAGGCCGTCAATAAATACAATTACGGGTTGAATCTTAGGTCGACAGCCGGTCCAGAGGGACAAGAATGGGTACCCTGCCATGTCATAGGAGGGTAAAAGGTGTATTAATCTCCAAACTAGTGCACTAAATATCTTTGTACCTAACTTAATATGACCTATGCAAGACCCCCTTACCTTGAAATAAGATTTCTCGAATTCTTCCGAATTTTTTCTGAAAAACAAAGGCAATTGAATTAATGCGCAAGATTAGCCGAGCTACGAGTAATTAAGATTGAGTTGTGAGCATGCAGCAGTTACCTGTTGTCGGACATCTCTAGAGTTTTTATAAGAGATCTGATGTGCAGTCACCAGGTGTGTAAGGTGGAACAAATGTCTCGGAGACTAGTTACTATACTAATAACCAGTGCAGGATACTACAGCCAAAGGGTTAGTCCGTTATTAATAAATACGCTGTATCACTTGGATTTACGAAAGGCGGTGCAAAGAGAATTGGTGTTCGCAAAATTCTTGTCCAACTGGTTGAGGTCGGGTGCACAAAATGGTTGCAACTGCATGTGGATGCTAAAAGACGCTCACAAACTGCTTAAAAGTTTTGGTGGAGACGTGACATGTGGATAAACCAGAAATGCTCCTCATTTTCCTGATTACCGTGAGAACATTTGATGGAGATATCAACTCTTGCTGAAAGAAACGTTTGAAAACATCCGTTTGTAGAAACGTCGACGTATGTTTGCTATTTTTGGAGCTCAGGGTGTATCTGTTGGAGATGTCTCCACCAACTAACTGCACTTACACCCACCACATGATACGAAGCGACGTTAAATGCTTATGAGCCGATAATGGTTTATGAGCGTTTGTTAAATGGAGCCACTGGATTGGCACAATGTTTGTTCAAAATGATAACAAACGTTTATGGACCCTTCAACTACAAGGCCATTATAGCCCCGTCCATTGCATAGCTCCAATGAAGAGACTCCACAGACACTACGCTAATGCGTCGATTTTTAAGCATTAGCTGTACCCAGTTTTCCAAAGCGGCCACCCCTCTTAGTACTAACTGGGGTTGCGTTGCTTAGCGTGAGTAATCCGACGAGAACTGGTGTGTCCAACGCATCACAGCCGTTCCCTGTTCACCCGTGAGGCGATGGCTTAGTTTCAATCCTGGCCATGATAGGTGGATTCCTTCTGCTTAAGAAAGGCACGAATGCCAAGTCTGTCACGAATGTCATCATTGCACGGATCTACTGTTTCTTACTTGCAGTTTAGTAGTGTTTCCATGTAATAAGGGTTCGCCAGTGATCGGATGAGAAGTGGTGTGTCTAAAGGCACGTTCACGTGATTCAACTACCATTGACCAACTGCCAGTTGAAGGTCAATTGAGGATACTTTGAATCATGTGAACTTTGATTCAACATAGTTTAACAACTGGCTAGTTGAAGCAATCAAATTTGAAAGGGGTTTAAGCAGCACCTCCTATATATGAAGGCCTACACATACAATTATAACAAACGCATGACGTCATGACAAGTAGTCCTATGCTACATAGCCCCCGTAGATCATTGCTTGAATTAAATGTGTGCTTTTTTTCATGCCCACGTGTTTTAGTAGTACTTAAATACTGATAATAATAATAATTAATCACAGTATTCTTATATTTAATGATATATAATTATTAAATAGTGAATGCTTGGATTCTGTGCATTGCAATTTGGATTTTGTGCTTCAAATTTCATAATTTGGATTTTGTGAATTTTAATTTTGTGTCTACCATTGGATTTGGTTTTAGTGTTGGTTTTGGATTAGCTTGGATTAATTTTGGATTAGCTGGAGTTGGTTTTGCATTAGCATTGCATTTGGATTTTGTGCTATCTAATTTGAATTTTGTGCTATCTAATTTGAATTTTGTGCTATCTAATTTGAATTTTGCATTTATAAACGGTCACTTGCTATAATGCCTTATCGTTGCTGTGCCCCAAAATGTCGGGGTAATTACAAAAAAGGACCCACAGTGAGTGTTTTTAAGTTTCCTACTGATCCAGACCTTAAAAAAAAAGTGGATTAAAGGAGTTAGCAGAGATTCTTTTAATATAACAGCAAACTCCAGGGTAAGTATTTATACAAATTTGAATGTCACATTTAATTAACCCTTAATTACTATTAGTCTATTAGGCTACCATGTTTTCCAAAGTTACAAAAAAATGCATTTCCAAATTTTTGCCACCCCTGAATATCCCAGTACCCTTCTAAAACCTTCCAAATAACTTATGAAGCAGGTGCTCATTTTAAACTTTACAGCCCTTTGCACTTTTCTTGGGTGCTGTTAGTCCATTGGATTATCAAATAATAAATAATAAATTTTTATTAAATAATAAATTTTGTTAGTCTGTCAGACTAATAGTTAGTAGTAGTGTAAGTATTTGGAAGGTTAGTAATTAAGGGTTAGATCATGACCTTTTGATTAGTTTAATTTATTTTCACTATTGAATTACTTATTAGGTTTGTGAAGCCCATTTTAATGAGTGACATAATCAGGGAATCATCCTCCTATGATAATGTATCTGGAGAATTAATAAAAGTAACCCTGAAGTATCCCAGATTGAAAGAGGGGGCTGTTCCTAAATTACTCCCTGGATGTCCACAATACCTAAACACAGTAACTACCTGTAGAGAGGATCCATCTGCTAAAAGAATTAAAAGGGAAATGGAAAACATTAAGAATGCTATATCAAACAGCATTGACACTAAGAAATCATATGATGAGGAACATTCAGTAGATACCCTTCCTAAATTAAAGGGATTAATAAATTATATTGACATACCTAATAAGTGGAAGGTATATTCTGATGATCCTGAATATATGATATTTTTTGAAATTGTAATGTTACCAGCTCCAACAATTAAGAAATCTCTTGTTATTGGTAAGTCATTAGATTCACATATATATTTTAAAAGTGAGGAGATTCAGCATTTAGGAATATATAACTTCCCATACAAAATTGAAAATGTTAATGAAGTGTCAGGTATTCTTCTTAGCCTTGAAATGCTGAATTCTAAAGAAAACAGTAAGCATGTTATGAATAATAAGCTACAAGTCATAAAATCCTTGCTTAATAATGTAAAAAATGATTTGTCACTAGATAGCCACAATAACATAGAATTTATGATTGAACAAGTTTCCCTCCTCCAAAATGAAAAACACCATAGATATAATTTTCAAATGTTAATATTCTCAAGTTTACTGTTTTCCATTTCACCTCATGCATACCGTTTTCTTAGAAGTTCTGGCAATGTCATTTTACCCCATCCATACACAATACATAGACTCTGTTCATCTTTTGAACTAAATCCTTCATCTGAACAATTCAGTTCTCATTTTCTATCATATATAAAGCAACGCTTTATATCCTTAAAATCAAAGGAGATTGCTGTTTGCCTGATGATTGATGAAATCCACCTAAAACCATGCATGGATTTCAAAGGTGGTTCCATTGTTGGTTCTGCTTATGACAGTGAAATGCATGCCAAAAGTGCTTATGTATTTATGATCCAAAGCTTTTTGTCTACATATAAGGATGTAGTACATATTTTACCAGTTAACAAAATCACAGGAGAGGGGCTATTTAATGTTATTCAGAAAGTTATTACAGGTTTAGAGAAAATTGGATTTAATGTTTTGTGTGTTTCATCAGACAACAATGCAATTAATGGCAAAGCCCTTTCATTCTTTTCTGTTCCAAAGAAGTTGAGCATTGTTTACTGTAACCCCATTCATAAAAAGAAGCCCCTTTTCTATATTTTTGATCCTGTCCATATTTTAAAATGCATCCGTAATAACTGGCTGAATCAAAAAAATGATGGAAAATGCATGCACTATCCTGATTTTGATAATTACAAAAAAATAAGAGTAGCATCTTTGAATTCCATTCAAAAGCTCCATTCATTTGAAACTGGAAAATTGTTAAAATTATGCTACAGAATGACATTAAAAGCCCTTTCTCCAACAGCATTTGAACGCCAAAATGTTGGTCTTGTTTTACAGATTTTTAATGAACATGTAGTTGAGGGCCTGGCACACTATTCCAACATTGAGAATAATGAAAGTTTTGAAGACACATCAAAATATATAAATATCATTTATAGATGGTGGTGTATTATGAATGTGAAAAGTATATTCAAAGGTGATCATAAAATGGATAAATTCCAAGCACCACTTACTGATAATGATGCAGATGAAAATCGTCAATTTTTATGGAAGTTTTTAAATTGGATTGAGCATTGGGAATCACTGCAACTATCATCAGGTGGTTTATCAAAAGAAACTTACACTTCTTTGAAACATACAACATATGCAACCCTAGAATTGGCATCATACTGTGTTCAAGAGCTTAGGTTTTCATTTATTTTAACTGGAAAAATAAGTTGTTTAAGGCCCCTTTCACATGTAGCATTAGCTAACATGCGATTTTGTAACGCGCATTGAGGAAGACACAGAGGTCAATAGGTGCTTTCACATTGAAACGCACGATTTTGGCCAATGCGCATAGCAACGTGCGATTCGAGAATTTGGCGACTTTCTAGCGGTTAGCACGCGCTTTTAAATACAAGGAACTAAAAATTGACCTTTTCACATCAACCAGCGTTTTCACTGTAGGTTTTCATTTTTTGAAAGAGGTAATAGCGTTACAGAGAAGCCACCATGAAGCCGGTCCACCTCCAAAATCGCTTGCATGTGAAAGGTTGTAATGCGGTGCTAAATGCACCGTTAACCGTTGCATGTGTTGTTGTTGTTTGTTGGAGTTTAAGGTCCCGTCAACTACGAGGTCATTAGAGACCCGTCCACTGTATAGTTCTAATGCATAGACTGCACAGACACTACACTAATGCGACGATTATTGGGCATTAGCAGTACCCAGCTTTCCCGAGCGACCACCCATGTCAGTACTAACTGGGCTTCCGTTGCTTAACTTCACTGATCAGACGAGAACTGGTGTGTCCAACGCAACTCGCCGCTCCCCGCTGCATGTGAAAGAGGCCTAACTTTTGTTGTTCAACTAGCGTCACCAATGTTGAATCATCAGTTGTTTCAACTAGTTGAAATGTGTGAACGACTTATCATCAACTTGGTTTCAACATCCGGTAGTTGTTCAACCGCTATTGTTAAAACGGTAGTTGAATAGTGTGAACGTGCCTTAATCCAATAAGCCGCTCTCTGCATTCCCTGGCCTGAAGAGGTGAAATTGAATTTATTGCACTTTTCATTGCTGGATATCAGTTTCGGTTCATGCCAGGTAGGTCCACAATGGAATCTTTACTCTGAGGCAGATCGAAAAGTAAAGAACGATCTCCGTGTGATATTTATCGACTTGGAGAAGGCTTATGACAGCGTTCCACAACAGGTAGTTTGGGAAGTATTACAAAAAAAAAGAAGTAGAAGGGTTTGTTCGGATAGTTCAGGAAATGTATGATGGTTGCAAAGCCAGCTAAGGGTACCTTGGGGAAATGCTGGGGGATCCAAAACATTCGCCTCTGACATTTCGCCTCCGATATTTCGCCCCTGAGTACTTTTCTCCCCCCAAACATTTAGCCCCTGGGAAGGCAATGGAATTTTAGTTTATGTTTGCTTATAAGAAATACCGTATTATCTCGTGTATAATACGCACCTGTGTATAATACGCCCCCCAAGTTTTAAGACTTAGTTAAAGAAAAATATTAATGCCCATGTATAATATGCAGTTTAAGTTTGCCAGTTCCCAATTATTTCAGATGATGATTGTGAAGAATTTCTAGGCTTTTAATATCGGTATTGTTGGACATAACTGGACTTAGAATATTCATTTTTATTACAGGACTTGTTAATTTTTTATAGTAGTACGTTAGTATTATTATATCTATGGTTACACTTGTATTAATATACAAGCACTTGTATCTATGGTATGAAGGTAAATAAAGTGTAGGTAGCTAAATATTATATTTATAAAACTAACTCAAAACAGCATCTAATAGAAGTTAAATGAGGTTAATAAGCAAACATGTCTCTTCTTGCTTTCAATGGATGATCCAGTATTCTTTATGCATGTTTAGTGTTCTCTGATAATGGCTGAAATTTTTACACCTATGTATAATACGCACCCAGACTTTGCATCCAATTTTTTGGGAAAAAAGAAGTGCGTATTATACATGAGACAATACGGTATGTGGCAATTTCAGCAAGAATTCTACATATTGTGGAGGACATCAACAATGGGAATTTAATGGACTTTCTGAAAAGCTCTTTCTTATTTTTATTTTAGTGCCGAAGATTTTTTGGGGAATGTCTTACTTTTTCACAGGAAACGATTTACATTTATTTATGAAAACAAAAATTTTCCAAATTTCTATTTTTATTGGGAATTCTTACAAAAGTATAATTTTCCCGTCACTTGATGATTCTCTGATTGGCTATTTGATAAAAAAAAATGGCGTTTGTGTTAAGCAGCCCTCAATTAGGTCTGAATGATGCGTTTAGAACCACTAAAACCCTTTCACCCAGGCTGTTTGTGTCTTTTGTATTCAACCCTGAATCACACAAAACATCTACCCCCACATCGTTTGCACAGTGGGTAGCATGCTTCATTACTGCGTCAGTGGTTCGATACTAGACTGAGGTGGGCTGGCTTCTTTCGGACGACTGATGCCCTAAGTGTGCCTACCTTTGGATGATAAGTAGAACTGAGGTCCTTGTGGTGTATGATGGCATTTACATGTAAAAGAACGCTCTCCACTATGCAATGGGTAGATGAAACAAAATTTCCAGATGTAGGAGCTCCCCCTGGCGTCGTTGGAATTCTCCAACGAACAGCAGACCAACGATAAATAAGCATAGGGGTTGCGACTTTGGCCGGCAACCGGTTGCAGAAAAACACTATTGAATACATCACCCTTGTGTCTTTTATCGATGGTGTTTTAGGGCCCTTCAACTACAAGGTCATTAGAACCCCGTCCACTGCATAATTCTAATGCAGACACTACACTAATTGACGATTTTTGGGTATTCGCGGTACCCACTTTTACCAAGCGGCCACCCATGTCAGTACTACCTTGGGTTACGTTTCTTAACTTCAGTGATTAGACGAGAACTGGTGTGTCCAACGCAATAAGCCGCGCCCACCCTTGTTTCAATTCAAAGGAACACGATGGGTACCCAATCCTGCCATAGGCGGGAAAGCGGTTAGGAGCGACTGTGGCAAAGAAGTTGAGGACATGGTTGACAACCATGTTGAATCATTTGTGTGCAGCTTTACGACCAGCTGAGCGTTTCTTTCTGTTATTAGAGCTTATAGGGAAATCATGGTAGGGCTTATTTTCTGGGTAGGTCTTATTTTCGGGGAAACACGGTATATGGGTCAGAGTGTTCGGCAGTGAGGAAGAACCACGTCAATAGAATGCAAGTAGCCGAGCTGCGAATGCTGCGGTACATGAGTGGCGTGTCGAGAGCCGATAAAATTAGGAACGAGTATAGTAGAGGTAGCCTGGGGGTGGTGGACATCGCGGAAAAAGTGAGGGGGGGTAGGTTGAAGTGGTATGGACACTTAATGCAAAGAGGGGGAGGAGCTCGTTAGGTCCATTTAAGGAATTCGGGTTGTTGGAAGCACCCCGGGCAGGGAAAGACTGAGCCAGACGTGGGAGGCGTTGTCCGTAAGGATATGGTAGTGTGTGGCGTGAACGGGGACCTGGTGGGAGGTAGGCGGGAGGGGAGGACTAGAACCCCGTAGACCCGACCCTGCAATAGGTGGTTTTAGGACATGATGATGCACTTTTCATAGCTCCGTTTCCCCGTTTCTATAGTATTTTCATTGATTTTATTCTATTTACATGTTCGTCACAACAGTTTAACGATGATCGTACCAATATCAAACAATTTTTATTTCAAACATTAAGATATACAGTACCGGTAATAACAACAATAAGAGTTGTCTGTTTTCCCCCTCTGATAACACAACCCAATTCCATATACTGTAGATTACAGTAATTATGAGCTTATTTATTGCATAACCGCAAAGCACCCGTAATCTGAATTTCATTTCTGAAAGTTTGTTTACACAAAGTTCGTTCCAACAACAGGTTATTCATTGTTCATGAACTCACTGAAAAACACCTTATCGATTTGCTCATGATGTTACGTGAAGCATCAACCAGCAGTGCCAAAGAGGTAGAGCGCCATAACACTTGGCCTTCAGGCGCTAGATGCCGCGCAATACCATCTAAACAGTTTTCAAAAAATGTCTACGTTGTTGACTCAGCAAATTTATCTTACTTTCTAGGTCGTTCATGCCTGTTGTAGAGCTGTAAAATAAGGATGTTAAACTACGAAATATTTTAAGGATTTGCGATTTTACTTAAACAAGTTTTTATCTACAAGCACAAAAATGGAAAAGAAGGAACTTGCTGACATTGTTACCCTGCGTTTGTACTGTATGAGGCCTTGACAAACGTTGAGGAATTGTAGTGGTTTGTATGGTACAGTTAATTTTTCCATAATATCGTTTTTAAAACTTAAGATGGATTTTCAGCGAATGCAAATGATCTGTATTTCCTAATGTCTATGTATTTCATATGTATTTATTAATATTTCCAATTAATATTATCTCGGCACTGTCGATGACGTAAACTACCTCTCCAATTAGTTGCTTCATTGGCTGTAATTGCAACAGTTGTCATTAAGACATAATAATGTAATTAAGGACGTTTCATGCAAAGACAACATGAAAATCTCGGGAATAATATTGCAAACGGTTTGGACGTGGTCCAGACAAAATATTTATTTTCAGGTGTAGCGTTCTTATTCAACTGAACAAAGATGCCATCTGTGGAGTGTCTCATGAGGAAAATGATGAATTTTGGCTAGAAGACAGAATACAACGCTGATGTCAACACAGTTAGTCTGAAAATTCTTGCTGTCATTCTAGCCAACGATTTAAGAACTGTTTATCATCAGCTTGCAACCACATTTCTTCATAAAGATGGCTACAATGGCATTTTCACGTCAGGTGGAGATCCACAATCTCCTATAACAGTGGTGGCGGACCTGTGACCCATCGTGCAATGTTAAGTGACCCGAGCGTGAATCATATCTAGATTATCGTCACATAAACAACAGATTTCACACTGATGTATTACATAAAGTGAATGTTTTGTTTTCATTATTAGTTTACTGTTTAATCTCTATTGAGTCCAAGCAAAGTTAAAAGGGAAGTTTTACACACCAGTGGTTAGGCCCGCTATGCTATATGGGACAGTGTTGGGTAGTGAGGAAGACCCACGTCAAAAGAATGCAAGTAGCCGAGATGCGAATGCTGCGGTACATGAGCGGGGTGTCAAGAGCTGATAGGAATGAATATATTAGAAGTAGCCTTGGGGTGGGTGACATCGCTGAAAGAATGAGGGGGAGTAGGTTACGGTGGTATGGTTATGGTATGCATAGATAGTTCGCTAGACAGAGGGAAAGAGGAGGCGGCCAGAATTGATGCCTACATTATTGGAGACTCATGATACGTCTTTAGATAGAGGGCAAATGGGGCTTCTGTCCCTTTCCATGAGATCGAAATACCGTGGCAAAAATAAATTGAACACGACAAATGCATGACTTAGGACAGTGGTTCTCAACTGGGGCTCCGTAGCAGGATTTTCGGGGCTCGACGGTCACAAAGCGCTGCGGATCCCTGGGACATCACAAACGCCAGTCTATCGTTGTCCAGCGATGGAACAAGTAGTTAAAAACTGAAAGGATTTCTGGAGCAAGGACTTGTTCCTGAAGTATTCCATAGTATATATTTGCTTACAGTCATTTCTGCGCAATTTACATTATTGCTTGAATCAAAAAGGGACTCCGGCGAACGAACTGGCTGCCAGCTAAGGGCTCCGCGATTCCAAAGGGGTTGAGAACCACTTACTTAGGACACACAACTTGTTCGATTCCTGGAACATTGTTTTCTTCTTCCTCTTCAACATTGTTTCCAATGTTTGCGTATCCCCGCCCTGGAACATTTTCGGCAGATGCCAATGGAGACCTACGTGGTGATGGTGGTGCGACTCCTGGGCTCTTTGGAGGACTGCTTCGTGTTATGTCTCAAGTACCGACGTTGCATTGTGCAATAGCTATATGAGCAGATGATTTTATACCCCTAATTACTCAAAGGGTTTGTGTTAATTCTAGGTTCACTTACAACATCAGATGGACTACTGCGACAGTGGCTCCAGGTTAGATCCTGGACCTAGGCGGTAAGTTTCTTCGCAAGAGAGTGGCCGCCATCTACAAATAAAAGAGCCCATACTACCTGGAGTAAAATATGCGTGAAGGTCGGCAAAATTTTCAGGTGTAGGAGCTCGCTCTCCCCTGGCGTCGGTGGAGAAAAATATCCCATTGCAAAGAAAATGGAGTGATGGCGAAAAAATGCCGTTGAACAGATTGCTCGTGTTAAAACGGGACTTCGTTTACGGTTCCAGCGGGACAAATGGTTGCTCTAGACCCTGTCATAGATGAGAAAAGGATGGAAATTGTCTTTCACAGAAAGTATATCGGAGGGGCACAGGTTACCGACAGTGTTTGGGGGGGAGGTAACTAAATTTGCGCGACAGTTTTTGCAAGGGGGCACATTGTTTCAGAAATCCGACGAACCTGTATGTATAAAGACACTTTTTGGTCCTGGGGAAAGGGGGAGTGGTCCATTTGTCCTCCCCGTCGGGACACTACCTGTTTGGTCTACACGAAAATTCCGTACAATGGAATCCAGAGGTCTGTATCGTATTCCTAGTCAATATAATTTTTCTGTGTAGTCATTTTCAGAAGTTGTCTCAAATTTGAGTCATTCTTTGATTTTATTCTGCTGACCATCTGCGACACTTTTTGCAACGTGATTAATCTTTGTACCGTAGCTTCTCTAGTTATATCTCCTAACTCTGTTACTATGCACCTTTTTACAGTTTGAACATCAGTTTGGAACACAGGCGTTACTGACAAATTTCAGGGTCACAAAACTTCAAATAATGCTCACTTCGGTGACTCAGAATTAATGAGCTTGGGTTGAGTCTCCACGTCAATAAGGAAGGGGGTCGCAGCATTATGTCAGTCGGCTGTGTAAACATTCCATCCGACAGTTCGCCCATGTGAACACCACCTTGCTAAAGCTTCCAGGTGGAGTATTGGTGAATAAAATTGCTCCTATAAAAAGTATTAGCTAATGTTAATTAACAATTTTGCAGCATTAGATTGCCAGTCGGCTACCTAAGAGTAATGTCCAGCAATTTGCCCGTGTATTCTAGATTGCTGTTGTTTTAGGGCCCTTCAACTACAAAGGTCATTAGATCCCCGTCCACTGCATAATTCTTATGCAGGACCTGCACAGACACTACACTAATGTGTCTGTACGCGACGAGCAGTACCCAGTTTTCCCAAGCGGCCATCCATGTCAGTACTAGCTGGGATTACGCTGCTTAACTTCAGTGATCAGACGAGAACTGGTGTGTCCAATGCAATTCGCCGCTCCTTTCCAGATTGCGGCGGGATAAATGTGTACGTGGTCTTGCCATGGATGGGAGGGCGGTTGGCGATGATGAAAAAGAAAAGCTGCAATAAGACAGAAAGGTGTTAGACAAGTTTGAATCGAAGTGTGTTAACTTCTTTGGGGCTAGAGAAAAACACCCAGTGGATCTCCCACCATATGGGAAGTAAAGTCGTGGCCCCGTGTGGTCTGTACGATGTTCTTTGCACGTAACAGAACCCTTCCGAAATGAAACTTGGCAGATTCCAGGTGTAGGAGTTCGCCTTCTGGATGTGGTTGAGGAAACGTGCCTTAATACAGAAAAATAGGCCGACGGTAAATAAGCTTACAGTAGGTGTTGCAGCACTTTGTTGCCAGCTGCGCAAAATACCATCAAACAAATTGTCCACGTGTTCCAATGGAACAAAAGTGGCTACCCGACCCTGCCATCGGCGGCAGAAGAATTATAGTGGCCTTGTTTGAATGTGAACTGCTTAAGGCACATGTAGAAGATAACTTTTGAGCAGGAATGAACGGATAGCTCTTCAAGGTTTGTTAATCTCAGGCCCGGGGAACTTCACCAATTCATCATCTCTTCCTGGTTCCGGCCGTCATCTCTAGTCTTAACTCAAGTGCTTTGTTGATAGGTGCAATATTGAGCTGTTGGTTTCAAAATTTCTGTTTTGTGGCGCAAAACTAACGTCTCCTTACATGCTTTCGTTCATTTCCTAAATGTGACAAAGAATGAGCAAATTGCTCTCTAGATGGCAGCACTACATTTCTCAATCCTACATCGTAATGGCATCGTCGGGTTCGGGATTTTAAGTTGAATTCTCTCCCTCATGGACGAGGGGAAGAGACGATTATGTTGTGCGAAAGAGTAGGTTTGGTGTAATGAATTACTGCAAAAAGAGAGAGGCATTGGTACACGCTGCAATTGTTTGACATAATAGTGAAATGAAGGTTTGGAAGTGTTGGCTTGGAGAGTGGGAGAATTGGGGAAGATGGGTGAGCAAGTGTCACTCCATGCGAGAGAATAAGAGAGAAAGAGGGGGAAAGACGAGACATTGACAGGAGTGGAAGAGAAACCAAGGAAGATACACAGTCTCTCGCACAGAAAGAGAAAGAAAGAGACTAGCAGGAAATAAAAAAAATCCCCTGACATTTTGAACGACAAAAAATAGGCAAGGAGAAAAGATGTGAAATTCCCCCTCTACTCGCTTTAGGAGTGGCTTTGGGCTCTCTCTCTCTCTCTCTCTCTCTCTGCCGCTCTGTATATTGGTGGGGTTTGTGAGAAGTGGCATTAACAAGCAAAGGCAGCAGCAGTGGAGGGGTGTGTTGTACATCGAGGCAGTAGGCGGTGCCAAACAGTTCAGGTGCAGATGGTGCATCTGTGTGTCTGTGCAGAGTTGCGAGAGACACTGCAAAGAGCGGGAGTGTGCTCGAAGAAAGAAGAGAGAGAGAGAATAGACCTTGTGAGAGTGAGAGGAGAGTGTGTGTGCCGTGAAGAATCCATAGTCATCAAGTCTTTCAAAGGGTTAAAGGAGTTCATAGAGAAATGACCTACTCCGTCGTCGCCTATAGCAGCACCAATATGCAACAGTGCAACGTAGTGCTTGGAAGATGAAGTGACCTAAAGTTCAAACCCTGAATCTCACCAATCCATTATCTATTTCTATGGAAGGAGGAGCAACAGCATGAGAAAGAGAGTCATTCTTGGAGTTGCATTCCACATTTCACATCACCTTAGCACAGATGAAGGCACAGAACCAAAGATTCTAAACCGAAAACTAGAACTCGAGGTTTACGCACACCACAAATGATAAGCGATCATTTCTGAAAAAAAAAGCAGTAAGAGTTTTGAAAATTTCAAACCGAGGACAGGAGGATATGATGGTCAAGCACTGAAAATATTGAAAGCACATAGAGCCAAACCAAACTATCCCTCAGTGCCTTTTTTTAACAAGAAATAACCGGGATAGCAAAATTCTACTACTTATAAAAATCAAGCACATTTCTGTCTTCGACCTTGGATTTTATCAAATTTGCTCTTCTTATCTCAATGTAATCTGACTTGCCGAAAAATTCATTTTACCGCCGAGTTGACAAGAGCTTTATGCGGTTGAAAACAGAGATGCTCAGCAGGACTTGACCTCTTCACTGAAGTTCATTCATATCCAGTCAGAACACATATTTACAGAATTCTACCTAAGTAGAAAGAGAGCGAGTGTGTTGTGTGCTCGTTTTATTGTATGTATGTGTGTGGGAGCGGAACAGCTTCAAAATATGATTGTGGTATTCACAGCTATTATTATATGAATGAATGTCACTATGCAGCCAGCGGTCCAGCAAGGATGACCTTTGCAGAAACTGCATCATCGAAGACAAAGAAATGAGGAGTGGATCAGTGTGGTGGCGTTGGTGGATGTGGTTTGTTGTTGCTCTTTCTGGTGTCTCTCAAAATCGACCAGTGAACTTTGCAATGTCAGACGTGCCCAATGACCTGCTTTAGAGGACAATCGACAAGTTTAATTCGGCGGCCGAATACAAAACTCTTCAGGGCTGCTTTGGTGGGACATGGCGACTTGGGCTCGTAGGATGCATAGACGAGCAGCAACAATAGGTAACGTGGTTACTTCGTGTGGTCATCCTCCCACCACGGCATTTCCTCGTCGTCTTGAGAAGTAAGTTGTATATTTCATTTATTTTGAATTTGGTCACCCATCTTACCCTCTACCTCCCTCTCAGTTTGATCTTGATGCTCTTGTGTAACCTTATAACTGTTGTATTTTTTTTATTTGGATGTCACTCGCTTCCTTCCTTTCCCCCAATCTCCCCAATTAGTTAATTAAAGTTTGACCTAACGTACTTTTTGTAATTGGAGATGGATTAAGAGTTAAGAGGAACTATTTAGTTTAATTAGTTCCTTTGATCCCAAAATGACTTGTTCAATGTTATGGTTGTGCATTTTTCAGACGTGGAGTTGTGGAAATGTTTGCAATTTTAGCTTTGGCGGGAATAAATGTAATGACGTCATGTGCCAGGCTCATCAGTGATTCAGCTTGTAACGATGTCTTTACTCTCTCCTCTCGCTGTCTGTGTTGACCAAACTTGTACTCTAAAGTCTTTTTAGGGTCTGGTAATATTAAAATTCCTAGTATCTTGACACAGTTTTCCCCCTCTCCTAATTACTGCCAGAATAATATCCCTATTATCCGACAGAATTGCTTATTTTTTTGCTTCCCACCAAGCGCCTCGAACCACAGACTTTTTAATGACTGACTGTTGTCTCGTTTGCCACTGTCGGGTGTTGTCAAGAGTTTGGTATTTGTTGACCAACAACTTTCAGACAGTGTTCTTAGTCTGTTGCCAAACACCAGTTCTTTTGTTGCTTACACAAATAGATCTGCGCTGATGTTTACATGGACAACCCAAAAGTGGTATTACTACCGTATTCATCTCCACAGCCTGGAGATTGAACTCGGGATCACCTGTAATCCAGGTGAATGCCCAACCTACCAACCCAGGAGTTAAGTACTTATTTGCTTCTTTCCGGCAATTTTAGCAGCCTAGTTGGTAGAATGGGCTTGCTTTTTGGACTAAAGCTGTGCACATTGTTGACTGAGATCGGATGGTTTTCTCTCCGTTTGTCAAACAGGACGTTGTGCAGAGCCGCTTTTAGGACTATCCGGGCCCTAGCATGGGGGATCGGCAGAAAATTTTCCACGGGCGGCAACGCTTGGAGATAATGTTCCAGGGAAGGCAAGGCTTGGAGATAATGTACAAGGGAAGTCAAGGCATGGAGATAATGTTCCAGGGAAGGCAAGGCTTGGAGATAATGTTCCAGGGAAGGCAAGGCTTGGAGATAATGTTCCAGGGAAGGCAAGGCTTGGAGATAATGTTCTAGGGAAGGCAAGGCTTGGAGATAATGTTCTAGGGAAGGCAAGGCTTGGAGATAATGTTCCAGGAAAGACAGAACTTGTTGAAAGTGTTCAGGCAAGGCAAAGGTGGTAGACTATGTTGAAAAAAAAGTAGATTGCCTCGTATATCCGAGGTCGGTTTCTTAGGTCCGATCAGGCAGATGCTCTCTTTGCACCCTATCTACGGACGCTCCTGAGCCCTATGCATACGAATGAAAGTCGCAGCCACTTCTTTTCTCGATTCTGCGGTGACCCCTCTTTCTCAGAGTGTCCTAAGTCTATTTTGTGTAGGGCAAACCTGTGCCTGGGTTTTTAGTTTTTGTTTCGTTGGTGTTTTAGGACCCTTCAACTACAAAGGTCATTAGAGCACCGTCCACTACGTCGTTCTAATGCAGAATCTGCACAGACACTACGCTGTTACGACGACTTTGGGGTACTAGCGGTGTTCTCCAACGATCATCCGGGGAGCGGCTGTAACATGGGTGGCCGCTTGGGTAAACTGGGTACTGCTAATGCCCAAAAATCGTCGTCTTAGGGTAGTGCCTGTGCAGTCTCTGCACTAGAACTATACAGTGGATGGGGCTTTAATGGCCTGGTAGTTGAAGGGCCCTAAAACACCAACAAACAACAACTGCGGTCACTGCTAGGGTTGCGTTGCTTAACTTCATTGATCAGATGATAACTGGTGCGTCCAATACAATACAGCCGCTCCTGGGTTATTAAGGTGAGTGCCGCAATTCTGGCTGTCGACGGACTTAGAGCATCCGTATGGGATGTAATCCGGATGTGAATGACGAATACTTGCTTTGTCCTGGTATCTAAACAGAGTCACCTACTACAGGCGTAATCTCGCTTAGGGTCATCTACACTAATTCTGGAGATATATGAAATGCAGTGCTGACCTGAAATTATGAATGTGTCCTCTTGTTTTTGTTATTTCTAACAAGCGGTTGATATTCTTCGGCTACCAGCTGTGGAAAAACACTGTCCAATATATCGCTCTTGTGTCCATTCAGAGGGACAAGATGGGTATACAGCCCTGCCATAGGCGGGAAAAGGGTTAGGAGTTTCAAGCCGTTGTTATTCTGCAAAATTGAAAAATGGGAAAGAAGGCGACGATCAAATCTATGGAGATGAAAATAGCCGTTAAAATATCAAATGAATTACTTTTCTTTTTTTTTTTTTTTCGCGAAAGGGAAATTATATTTTGGTACCTACGCAACCACCTTTCATTTCTTTTTTTTTGTTGATTGCATTTCCGGGATGTAATATCTTTTGTGGTCACTGGACCACTTTATTATGGTCGCATGCATAGTTGCCTTCGCTGCTCGCCATTGTCACTACTAATGATGTTGCGTGACCAATTAAATGACCAAAAGGTAAAACCCATTATTGACTTCACGACACCAGACCTGTCTTTGCATTCATTCATCATTTGAGTAGCGTTGAGACTTTTTGGTTGCTACCAGCCTTTACTATCATTGACGTCATACGACCAGTTGAAATCACATTCACATGACCCGTTTCCCTTTCTGTTTTTCGATTGGTCGTATGCGTCATTAATGGGGACACCTGTCGTTGAACACATAACCTATCATCCTCCTTTTTCTAAGTGCACTTTTACGCGGTCAAACTAGGCCATCGTCACTGTTAACCCTACTCCGAGCCTATGGCATGGCGCGGGTGCCAATCCTTCTCCTCCACCGACACCAGGAGGCCAAGGGCGCGAGGAGCAAGGGGCGAAGGGCGCTACCACTGTTAGAAATCGCTTGCAGTGTCGTGCTGACTTAAGGGCGCAATAGTAGATATTTGCCAAGGGCGCCAAAACCCTTGCTACGTCTCTGACAATGGTCATTAGAGCCCCGTCCACTACGTAGTTCTAATGCAGAGACTGCACAAACACTATGTTGATGCAACGATTTTTAACAGTACTAAGTGTTTCCCATGCGGTCACCCATGCTAGCACTAGCTGGGGTTGCGTTGCTTAACGTCTGTCCAGCGCAATGCAGCCGCTCTACAAGTTCCACGGATCTACGGCTTTACTTCGCATCTGACCGAAGGCGCACTGGGGACCTCTTTCTCGCTTGAAAGAAGGCAACCGTCTCAGACCAGAATCGAACCTGTAGCCAATTATATGGTATTTTTTAAAGCCTACTTTCTATCCTTTATTTTGTGTCCTCCCATATTCCATCGTATTCCATCAGAAAGGGCAACCTCTAACCTGAAAGGAACCGCAGTAGGGAGTAAGCCTGCACACCTCAAAGCGTCATCATGTTTTTCTTCTGAATAGAGGATTTATTTGCAAGTGGTCAGAATGCTACTCTAAATGTAGAAAAATGTTTGGCCTTGCAACCTACTGTCTAGGTAGTTCAGTGGTTACGTCATTGAATAGTGAGTCCACGGCTTCAGGTTCTATCTTGGCCGAGGCCTATGGCAGAAATAATTTCTTCCCTTTCGTCGGTTGTGATGCAAAGTCGCAGTCCCATGTTGTCCATAGCTTGTGTGTCAAGCTGGGGTACCCCAAAGGCCACATTGGTAACATATGCGTTATCATGAGGGTCATACAGTGCCTAGGGAGCTATTGCCCCACTCTCGTTACGCCTCTGAGTGGTAGGCCGCATATGTATATTAAATGGCGTCGATTGTGCGGGCCGCAACTCTTGGTTTCAAGGACCGTCATTTTGACACCCTTGGTGTACAGGGAGCGGCTTATTGCGTTGGACACACCAGTTCTCGTTTGATCACTGAAGTTAAGCAACGCAACCCCAGGTAGTACTGACATGGGTGGCCGCTTGGGAAAACTGGGTACCGCTAATTCCCAAAACTCGTAACATTAGTGTGGTGTCTGTGCAGTCTCTGTTTTAGAACTACGCAGTGGGGGGGCCCTCTGATGAAGTTGAGTTGAAGGGCCCTAAAACACTAGTGAAAAAAAATTGTTTACAGGATGTCACCTACAACAAGTACCCTTGCAACATGGTTGCTCGTTTGTAGTCTAGTCGTTATGTCCCAAGTGTAAGAAGCTCTCCTTGAAAGGATGCCATCACTAGAAAGATTGGCCAATGTTTTGTGTCATTATCGGGAGCCAGCATAGTCAAAACACGGAATAGCGTTTTGTCCCGCGAGTTCCCAGTACCAATGGATATTTGGGGCACCGTCACCTTGCCAAAGGTGTAAAACGGAATGAGTTGATGACGGTGTTTATTTCGTTTAAATATCAACCCGACGTCTAACAAAATGACAGTTCGTTCGTTCATTCCGACGCACTTATTTGGCACCTTGGATTGAGGTGGAAGGCTAGTTCCAAGTGACAGAGGGAGAGAGGCGCTCAGTTCGCTTTACGTCGGACGGTTAGTAACGGCCTGACTCCGTGTGGTGTCTTTAATGTCACTGCAAGTGAAAGAACCCATTCTCGTATATGATCGGCATTCCCAGGTGTAGCCGCTCGCCACCTGGGGTCGGTGGAACAGAAAGTGTCCCAACGAAGAAATATAACTCATTTTGACCATGGGGTCTACAGTAGGATCCGACCCTACCATAGGCGGTAGAATTGTTAATAATAATGAATATATGGATGAGACAGCTTGCCCGCAATAAGATCGCGATATTCATAATTTGGAGGGCGAAGCAGTTGCATGCACCTGTACAAGGGTGGAACAGTCTTCTGAGGTCATTTTCGTAACATTAAGCAGTAAATATTATCCATAAAATGTGACTTGTAATGAGAAAACCTTAAAAATTCGACGAAAAAAAGTCGTAATCTTATAAAGCGTCTGTCATCTCAAGTATTATAGCGCATTAGCGAAAGTTGCCACTTCCGTCCTCAACTTCACACCCTTATCCCTCCTTTGGCAAGATTATAAATGTGAGCTTTTACCCTTTATTTACTTCTTCACGACTGCACCCTACCAGGTGTCCGTCCATCTAAATAGTGCCGTGCCCCGCAGTGCAACCTATTCTCATTGTTGTGTTGATTCACCTCTACCCCATGTGCTTTCTGTAGCCTGCATCATTCCCCTGTTACGCATCTAATCAGGTCCTTCTCTCCATGTCCATACATCCTCAATATCAAGTACCTACCCCTGTCTCCTAGTAATAAAGGGTCCTGAATTTCCTTTGTTGCCCTCCCTATATTATGAACACGCTCTGTTGTGAAAGCAGACTTGTCCCTCTCAAACAGAGCACTGAAGACTGCCTCAGCCGGGATCGATGTTGACGACATTGACTCGCATCAAAGTCCAGCATACCAATCCATGGGTTAAGCTTTCGACAGCATGTATCCTGTAGTGGTCAGTAGTAGTGTTGATGATTTAGACACTCCTTGGTGGCGCAGGGCTACTCACTATGTCAGTGATTCCAGGTTCCATACTGGATCGAGGTGATTAAGTTTCTTTCGGCCGAGAGAAGAGCTCCAGTGCCCCTTCCGTTGAATGAGAAGTACAGTGATGCCTCGGATCCCGAGCGTCTGGGTCCACGAACACCACTTGCTTCTGTTCATAAGGATGCTTCGGTTCACGAACACGCACGCATGGAGCGCACAGAACTCCGCACACAGCAACGCCCCCAGCAGCAACCCAGTTCACCCGTCATGCATGGGTGCAGCAGAGCCCTAGCAACATCATCATCATACCCTTATCCCGCCTGTGGCAGGGTTGGGTCTGCGAATCCACTGAACTGCTCTGACTGGGAGCACCCCAGCCAGGCGTCTGGAACCCGCATGAAACACTGGCTGAGTTGTCTGTGGGGGGATGCCGGCCTACCCCACCAGCAGAGTTCTAACAACAGCTGCTGATATTGTAGTGAAGGCTAAGTAAAATTATTATCCAGAAGTAAAATTTGGTGATTTGGCATTTAAAGTGAGATAAATATTTTTGTGTAATCCAAGCGTACCCAGGTGTTTATTGTATTTTGGAACTGTAACTAGATGTAAATCTTCTCTTTTAAGGTTTGTGGACCAGAGAACTTGAAGTAACTTCAACAAATATTATTTATTAATACATGTATTAAATTTGTAGATTGGCTAAAGTTAAGGCAAATAAAACCGTTTTTTAGAGGAGCTGCAAAACAGCGCGTCTGTCTGACAGCAGTCTGCGCTCCAAGATAGCCAAGCCTGCACTCTAAGTTCGTGCTCCATGTTAACTAGTTGGAGCGCCTAAGAACGACAATTTGCTGAGCTGCATACCTGAGACAAAATCCTGCAGCCACAGGCCATTAGCATATCCTCATTAGTCCAGGTTTGAAGGCTTATTATTATTTACAAGCTACGTATATCAAAATTTTTCATTTTTTTACAGCTTTCCGATGCGATAGTTAAAAAATTCCCCTATCTATTGAAAAAAATGTAACTTTGCAATTTCCTGAAAAAACTACTGCCGAAATTTCCGAACTGTTTTAGGAAATGAATGTCCCCCTCCATCAACTATAAGGGAGCGGCGAATTGCGTTGGACACACCAGTTCTCGTCTGATTACTGAAGTTAAGCAACGCAACCCCAGCTAGTACTGACATGGGTGGTCGCTCGGGAAAACGGGGTACTGCTAATACCCAAAAATCGTCACATTAGTGTAGTGAGAACTATGCAGTGGACAGGTCTCTAATGACCTTGTAGTTGACGGGACCTAAAACACCAACAAACAAACAACTATATGTTTTCCCTAACCATTTTTTTCTATATGGTGTAGTTTTTGAAAATAAAGCCATTGCTTACTTTAAAAATTACACCCTGTATAGACACACCACATATACACCGCAGACAACCCAGCCAATATTCCTGCGTGTTCCAGGCGCCTTGCTGGGCGAATGTTTTTGGCTAGCTTTGGGAATTTATTAAAACATTTGCACCTTTTATTACTTATCAAAGACAGATTTAGCAAATGTCCCAATAAGTAGTGTATTTTTTCTCTTTGATATCCAGATGACACATGAGGAATAGAGTGGAATCTGGACTGTTTTGTTGCAGTGTGCGCGCGTGCATACATTTCAATAAGAAGTCGACAGTCTTAGGACAGACTTGCCCCATGAGAGTTGCAGTGGTTGCTAGACAGTTTTGTCTGTGAGACGCCTTGTTTCAAGTGTGCGGCTACCAATTGGTTTTCATTGCTCAAGCTGAGCACAAAGACTGCGGTGAGACAGTTTTGACTTAGTGTGTGCCTGACCTTAGTGAAGGTGGTGTTAAAAAGTGACCCACCGAGCAATTTTGTTACCCTAGCGGAAATCATATCTAATTTATCGTCTCATTAATAACAGGCATGAGAGCAGGTTGTCCGTACGCAATCCGGCCCTGCCACAAGCGGGATAAGGGTATGATGATGATGATGGTCTCTATTTGCTACGTTAATAAACTTCATTCATTACTAATAATAATTTATTTTTATTTATAAAATTAAACAGCGCTTGCACCTGACCCACGGACAACTTTTTGCCTTTTTTCGTGTTATTGTGACCCGTCTACAAAAAAATAGGTTTGCCACCACTGTCCTAGTCGTCACAAGACACATTCCATGTTTACATTTTGGTTACCATTTCAGATGGCCTCCATTGAAAAGGATTTCAACATTGGAGGGACAGTGGAGAGGGGGACGAAACACTCTCAAGAATGATGACTCCTTACAGTTGTGATAATCTCACCAAGACCCCCTCCTGGTCTGCCACTCCAAACTTGACATTGTTTGTTAGTGTTTTAGGGCCCTTCAACTACACGGTCATTAGAGTCCCGTCCGCAGCATAGTTCTTATGCAGAGACTGCACAGACACTACACTAATGTTACGATTTTTGGGTATTAGCAGTACCCCGTTTTCCCAAGCGGTCACCCAAGTCAGTACTAGCCAGGTTGCGCTGCTTAACTTCAGTGATCAGACGAGAACTGGTGTGTCCAACGAAATTCGCCGCTCCCTCCAAACATGACAGTTGTACACCACCCTGACTGACACCTTTCCAACATAACCACAATGTTACTCATCGTGTAATTAATCTCCAAAACGTTGATTTCACTAGATAACTATTAAGACGTCCCGTCCTGTATAATGACTTCATATTTTGAGTTTTGAATGTGATAGTTTGTTTTTCCCCAAAGCATTATTTTCCAACCTAATAGAATTGTAGCTTGTTATTTGAAAGGTGTCACTTCCTTTTTTTATACGTCATTATCACGTGATGTGTGTTGAAACAATTTCATTGTTCCCTGAACTGTTAAATTGTTTGACGACCGTAGTAGAAATATTAGCAGGACAACGACGTCCATCTGGTTGTTACATGGAAAAATCTAGGAGTTCCTAACATTTTGATCAACCCATGCATTAGGTAGAAAGCCCCAGCTTTGGTGGCGCAGAGGTAGAGTGCTTGTTTCCAGCGCCAGTGGTTCCAGGACAGGTGGAGCGGCTGTATTGCGTTGGACACACTAGTTGTCGTCTGATCACTGAAGTTAAGCAACGGAACCCCAAATAGTAAACATGGGTGGCCGCTTGGGAAAACTGGGTACCGTTAATACTCCAAAATCGGCGCGTTAGCGTAATGTCTGTGCAGTCCCTTGTAGTTGAAGGGCCCTAAAATACCATCAAAACAAACAAAAATCTTGACCACGTTTGATACTTGATCTAGGTAGGCGTGCTTCTTTCGGGTACGAAAGAGGCGACCATCGGATGGGGAATTCACCCATGGCCCCGTGAAGTGTACCATGTCACTGATACGCAAAGAACTCTTCTATGCAATGGGTAGGTCAGGTAAAATTCCTATTTATTTGTTGGTGTTTTAGGACCCTTCAGTTATAGGGGCCTAATAGTCATTAGAGCCCCGTCCATTGCGTAGTTCTGATGCAGAATCTTCACAGACACTACGTTTCGACGTATTAGCAGTACCCAATGTTCCCAAGGGGTCACCCATCCCAGTTTTATCTGAAGTTGCGTTGCTTGACTTCAGTGATCAGACGAAAACTGGTGTGTCCAACGCAGTTCATCCGTTCTGGAAATTCCTAGGGATAGGAGCTCTGTCACAGATGGCGGTGGAGTGCTCCAAGTAGGCCCACGTTAAATAAGATTAGGGGTTGAAACTTAGGCCGGCAAACTGCTGCTTAAAACTGTCGTGGAAAAAAATCGCCCATGTGTCTCAGGAGGGCAAAATTTGGTACATGACCCAACCAAAGGCGAGAAAAGAGTTAGTAATTGCTTTCAATAGAGGCTTATTAGGGAAAAGTGTCTGGTTTGGCGGCGCAGTGGTCGGCGTTCTTCATCTCCAAGCCAAGGTGATGACTTCTTGGGACTCGAACTTTCTCGGTCCGTCTCGGTTCTAGGTCGGCGCCATGCCTTTGACAGGGACGGGTACCCATATTTGTCCCATAGGGACACGTAGGCTATGTGCTGGTCTGTATAGCATTTTTCCTCCACCAAGGGCGGATCCAGAGGCTGGCTCGGGGGGGGTGATTATGATTTGGGGGGGGGGGTTATGATTCTGGGGGGGTGATTATGATTCCGAAGCAAATTGTAAGTTTCAGCCAGTTCGAATTCCCAAAGTAGCCAGGCCGAAGGCCTGGCCACAGGGGGGGTGATCACCCCGATCATCCCCCCCCCGTGGATCCGCCACTGTCCTCCACAGATGCCAGGAAGCGAGCTCCTACACCTGGAAAGTTTGTCGAAATAGCCCCATCTTTCACTGCATTTAGTAATTGTTCGTTCACGTTCTTATGACATCGTATACACCAGGGGTGGCCAACAAGTCGATCGCGATCGACCGGTCGATTACGAAGCCAATTTTGGTCCATCACTCACGATGTGTTGACTTAAGACCCACCTCGGCGACGTAGTGGCTCAGTGTTTCTAGGTCTGCGTCAATGTTTCTAGGTCTGCGTCAGTGGTTCTAGGTCCGATACTGGACCGAGGTGGGTCCAGCATCGAACCTCCCCCTGCCCACTTTGACTACGCCTATGACAACAAGTCGATCGCGACACTTTTTTAAGATAAGAAGTCGATCGCGGCAAATTTTTGAGATAAAAAGATCTCATGTACACAAAAGTTGGCCACCCCTGGTATACACCACACGGGGCTGCGGCTTTATTTCCCATCCGCGGAAGGCGCGCTCTGAGCCTCTCTCTCTCGCCTAAAAGAAACCAAACCACACCAGTCCTGTATCGAACTTACAATCATCTATCGACACAGATTCTGGCACTAAATTCAAAGAAAGCAACAACTAACCCTTTTCCCTCTATGACAGGGTCGGGTACCCATCTTGTCCATCTGATTGGACACAAGGGCGATATACTGCAGAGTGTTTTTCCACAACCAGTTGCCAACCAAAGCTGCAACCTCTATACTTATTTATCGTCCGTCTCCTGCTAGTGGGGCACTCCACCGACGTCAGGGGGCGAGCTCCTACACGTTAAAATGTTGCCTCATCTACCCGTTGCATAGTAGAGATGGTTCGTTTACGTGCAAATGCCATCGTACGCCATACGGACCTCTGTTTTAAATCTCATCCGAAAGAAGGCACACTCGGGGCTTCCTTTTCGCCCGACAGAAGTCAATTCACCTTCATCCAGTATTCAGCCTGGAACCACTGACGCAATAAATCGAGTACGCGACCTAATGCACCATGGGCGGTTCTAGCACTAAATGATGTTCCATAAAATGTTTGAGTTGAAAGTGGAAAATATTACAGAATATTGGGAGCGATTAGGTCCCCATTACTGCCGATGAGCGACTACCAGTGAGGGTTATGATTCGTGCATGCCTAGTGTGATGCTCGTGGGTTACCATCCCACTTCCTTTCCACCAATTTCGTTCATTGATTTCTTAGGGCGCATCATCTACAAGGTCATTAGAGCCCCGTCCACTGCGTAGTACTAATGCAGAGACTGCTCAGACACTTCACTAATGCGACGATTTTTGGGTATCAGCGGTACCCAGTTTTCCCAAGCGGTCACCCATGTCAGTGTAAACTGGGGTTGCGTTGCTTAACTTGTGTCCCCAATGCAATATGTCGTTCCCTTCTTTCCACCAAGACATCCATATGTAAAGCAGTATGACCTACTCTATTGTCACGTGACATGTTAATACTTCCGCTTAATGTTGCCTGCTTGCCATGGAAACTTTAGTCGGACGAGCAAGTCGTTCGAATTGAATTGTACGTAGGAAGTGGTGTGAGTCATTCGTTGTTTGTTTGTTTCAAGGGGACGATATAGGTCCTGTCTTTCTATTCGTTATGGGATTCGTTTTTCCTTTAACGTGAATGGTTAAATGGGCGTGCGTAGGACACGCTCTACGCTCCTGTAATTTTCGGGTGCAGTTTGAGGAACGCGACACCAAAGGATAAAGTTCTGTGACAATAAGCGAAAGGTCAATGTAGTAACCGCAAGAAGGATAAGGAAATGATGGTGATGTGCTCTTTGAAGGCGAGGTAGTGAAAAAAGGTGCAGGGGCTCAAGTACCTAGGATCAGTTGTCTAAAGCAAAGGAGAGATAGATTCAGATGTGACCCGTAGGATCAATGTAGGGTAGATGAAATTAAGACAGGCAAGTGGAGTTCAATTTAACCGGAAGGTCTCAATAAAGGTCAAGGGTGGGGTTTCGCAGAAAAGATGATATAGATTGAGGTGGCATGGGCATGTGATGATTTACTGTATTAGGTCGATTGCAGGGATGCAAGTTATTGGAAACATCCAGGGTAGAGGACACCTAAGCAGAAATGGGATCAGGTTGTACGACAAGATGTGGTATTTGTGGGGTAAATTAGAAACTAGTGGGTAATTGGCGGAAGTGGATGGTCAGAACCGGGATACTCGAGGCTGCCACAGGCAGGATAATGTACGATGATGATGGTGATGAATGTAGTGACATGAGGAGAATACGTTCGTTTACATTAGACCAGCGGTCTTCAAACTGTGTTCCGCAATACATCTCTGGGGGTTCCGTGAGTCAAAATGCAAATTCGTTAGAAGCGGCAAGATATACTTTTCTAAAGGTGGGATGGGGTTCCCCCCAAAACATGTTATAGTTCTAAGGGTTCCGTGAGTCGACAAAGTTTGAAGACCGTTGCTTTAGACCATTTTTAGACTGGGTGACGGTACAAATGTCCACTGGTATTCATCAATCATTCCAAACAGATTGTCATTTGTCCTTTCGGCACCAGGAACACGCGGTTTCACCCTTTCCACGGTAACTCCCCTTTCAAACTTATGGTTGGTACGAATAGCCACTTGGTTGTTCCACCGACGCCAGGGCACGACCTCCCACACAAGGAAATTTCAATGATTTACACTTACAGCGGACATTGCACGCACCACACGGAGCCACTGTTTGATTTGCCATCCGAGGGAGTGCGGAATGGGACCTTCTCTAGCCGTATAGAAGCCATACCATACCGGTCCAGTATTGATTTTGCATGGATCCATGGAATCTAGGATGGATTCGCGATGTCAACTGCCCGAACCCTGAGTGATGGAGACAGGCCAATGCTCTCCAGGCCCACGTTTTCCACTCGCCGGATTAGGCACATGCCTAAGGCCCACTGGCAAAGCGGGCCCTCATAGAGGTATTGGTCACGTCTTCATCAATCGGTGAATGGATGTATTGCGTTGGACACCAGTTCTCGTCTGATCACTAGAGTTAAGCACCGCATGGGTAACCGCTTGGTTGTCGTATCAACAGCATAGTGCCTGTGCAGACTCTGATCCAGAAATACGCAGGGAACGGGGCTCTAATGACCGATGTTGTTGAAAGGCCCGCGACCACCAACGAAGCAAACAAAAAAAGGAACCACTACAAGGTCTGCCTCGACGAAAATAGGTCTATGTGAACTCGGCGAGGAGCTGTAGCATTAGATCAGTAGTGCCAGCGGAGTAAAACTACCGTCCAATAGATCGGCCATGCGTTCCCAGTTCTCATGGGGCAAAGGGATATCCTCGCCTGCCCAGAGACTGAAATTGGGTTAGAAATTCAGATGATTAACGGTAACAATAGCATATGTGTGTCTATTGTCCAAAATAATCAGTTGAATTCACTAAGATAAAGTTCACGTTGAATCATATTGTAAATAATGCGCGTAACACTGAGTGATTAATTAGCCATTTACTCGGATGCCCTACACTAAAACTGACTTAAATTTGATAACAGCCCGTCAGCGTTGCCAAGCTTTCTAAAAAGAAGGGCCCACCCCTACTAATTCCCCACCTCCTTCAAGAATAAAAACTAGGACATAAACTTTGAATTATCTCTTTATTCCATTTTTATCGTTATTCTTATTATCGCACCTAGTCAAAATTGCTTATTAAAAGTCTGTTTGCAATGATCTTCAATTGGCGATATGCTTCTCCCTGTTCTAAAAAGAGGCCCAAAATAAGCACCCCATCAACCAATCAATGTGAAACCACTTCACACATTGCTTGCAACCGGAAACGGAAAAAGCCGTGGTCTGTTAACTTAATTCACCATGATATCGTTGCCGCGCTACAAACATGAGACTGGCAGATGGTGGCTAATAAATATAAAAGGTAGCTCCTAACCCTTTTTACGCCTGTCAGGGTCGGGTACTTAACTTGTCCCTCTGAATGGACAGACGGGTGATATACTGAACGGTATTTTTCTTCAGTCGGTATTTTTATCGTCGGCCAACTGTTCGTTGTGGTAGGCCCTACTCCACCAAGATCCTACACCTGGATTTGATTCGTTGGTGTATTAAGGCCCTTCAACTACAAGGTCATTAGAGCCCCGTCCACTGCCTCGTTCTAATGCACAGACAGTGCAGACACTCCACTAATGCGACGATTTTTCGGTACTACAGATACCAACTACTATCTGGGATTGCGTTGCTTAACTTCAGTGATCAGAGGAGAACTGGTGTGTCCAACGAAATATAGCCGCTCCCCTATACCTGATGAAAACAACCCTGGGTCTGCTCGCTCACCACCTGACATTTACCTGTACTGGAGATCCGGCCCCCTGCACCGTTAGGCCTAATGCTTGGGATTCGAATTCGGGGCACCCGCAACTAGAGTTTTGCCCACTGGAGCTATTTTCTCTCCACTCCAACCATAAAAGGACTTGCTGTTTAAGTGCCACTTAGCAGTTAACCTCTGTCCGTGGAAATAATAATATAATACGACAAAAATGCAACCCCCTAACCCCTTTCCCGCCTATGACAGGGTCGGGTGCCCATCTTGTCCCTCGGAATGGACACAAGGGGGATATACTGGATGATGATTTTCCGCTGCCGGCTGCCGACCAAAGCTGCAACCTCTATGATTATTTATTGCTGGTGTACTGTTCGTTGGTCCCCTCCATCGACGTCTGGGGGCGAGCTCCTAATCCTGGAAACTGTTTAGCAGACTGTTGAAAATAGGTTATGAGGGTCCTCTAGATAGCAGGTTATCCTTTGCAGAATATAGAGGGAGAAATGATCATCTGTTTAAACTGAAGGAGATCAGGCTCCGAACAGACTCATATTACTGGTCCTTTTTTCCAAGGGTCATTCGGCAGTGGAATGCTCTTGATGAGGATAAGGCGAAGAACTTTCTGAAAGAAGGTGCCAATATAAAGGGCAGGCGATGTATGGCAGAATAAATGCAATGCTTCAGGTTCTTTGGGGTTTTAAAATGAGTGAATTTTTAGGAATAAGAGATATTCTGTCCACTGCCAATTTGGCCTATCACGGCTGCTTGCAGTGTATTCAACTAGAACTAGAACTGTTGCCTCATCTACCCATTACGAAGTGGAGAGCCTTCTTTTACGTGAAAATGCCATCGTACTCTTCACGGACGTCGCTTCTACTCGGGGCTTCTCTCTCATGCACATCGCCGATTCCAAGTATGTTGAGATCGTGGTCAAACGCTTGCCTGGTTGATGCCAACTCAAGATGTAATGTTGTTTTGGTGATATGTACAATAATTTTATGTTCATTTGACCTAACTCTGCGGGCAGTGTGCGCCATCCCTGGCGTAGAGTCAGTGCAGACTCTGCATTAGAATTACGCTGTTTACGGGACTCTAATGATTTTTGTAGTTGAAAGGCACTAAAACACCAATGAAAGGAAACAGTCCGGGGAGCGGCTTACTGCTTTGGACACACCAGTTCTCGTCTGATCACTAAAGTTAAGCAACGCAACCCCAGCTAGTAGTAACATGGGTGGCCGCTTGTGGAAACTGGCATTAGTGTAGTGTCTACCTTAGAACCACACAATGGGTGGGGCTCTTATGACCTTGTTGTTCAAGGGCCCTAAAACACTAACGAAACGAAGCAAACCAAAACAAGGTGGAACCATTGACGCAGGACAACCTTCGAAATGCAGTACAGTATTAGGAAATTTAGCACCTCAGTTCGAATCCTCTTCCGCCCTCTTTAATCCTGTCAAATTTTGTCGATAATCTCCAAATTTCACGGTTGGCTTAAGTACACTAATCACGGCATTTATTGAACGGTGACAAAACGAACAATTTTTTTATCAGCAGAATTTAATATTGTGCTTCAGGTATTCCAAATTTTTTTCCGTAGTGGAATTTATTCGTATCACTTGGCTCATTTTCGCCGAAATTTGATAAAGGGATGGGTAGCGTACTTCTTTTTTTTTTCGTTTCTCTTTGGCTTATTGCAGTAATGCTGCCCGTCATATTTGAAATTCTTGGCTTTGCGAAGGGCAGGTGCAAGTCAGAATTCAAAAAGCTCTTTATGTGCATAAATGAATATCAATAAGTAGGCTAAAAGTTAAATGGATGTTAATATTCGACTTTTGGTAAACGGTGTTGTTGTTGCCTTGGCATCCATTTTTTTGTGAATCAGCCAACATCAACTTTTTTGACTTGTGGTTTGTTCCAATGATATATACAGGTGAGATAATCTCTGTCTTACTGAGGGATTTTTTTTTCACAACTATATATGAATTTATCAGTAATGTATGACGATAAATGTTTGATATATTTTTGAAGTCGTCCTCCACTAACCAACATGTGTACTACATTTTCAACACGCTGAATGACTCTTTCACCGAATTGTCTTTTCCCGCCAAATGTGGATATATAGTTTTTTTGGCAAACATTTTTTAAGTGAATAACAAAGACGTAATTTTGTTTCTTCAAAAAATATGTGTGGTGAAATTGGATCATTGTTCCCATTATCAAATAAAACTCAAGCGGAAACCAACAGGTAGGCTACTGCTATTTTATGATTCCTATTTTTGTGGCTTTTTTGCACCTGATCCTAGTAATCAGGAGTGGAATTGTCAAATTTGCGGTTACGCAATTACTTTTTAATAATCCATGGTCTAATCCACCTGATTCCTTGTGTGTCAACAGACTCATCAATTACGCGACATTAATAAGTTACAGTAGATATCACTCTACTCAATTGGTACCTGTTGGCTCTGCCTACCTGTCAGACCGCGTCCTGGCACAGCGACCCTAGGTTCGGTGAATCAGAATGGGCGAGCTCCTGCACATGGGAATTTTACCTCATCTATTCGTTGCATAGTAGAGAGGGTTCTTTGACGTCCAAATGCGCTCGATTTTACTTTTCATCCGAAAGAACCTCGGGACCTGTCGCCCAAAAGACGCCAACCCACTTCGGTCCAGTATTGAACCGGGAACTACTTTCGCAGTTACCGAGCGCGCTACCCATTGCGACACCGAGGCGGGTCCTACTATGCAGAGGGTGGATGAAGCAAAATACCCAGGTGTTGGATTTCGCCCCTATGCAACAGGTAGATAGGCAAAATACCGAGGTGTTGGAATCCCCCTGGCGCCCATGCGGTGCCCCGACGATAAATACGCATAGGTGTTGGAGAATTAGCTGAGGAAATCTGCCTTCCAATATTATCACCCTTACGTCCGTTCGGAGGGACGTGATGAGTAACCTATCCTAGTGCCGTAACGGGGGTATGAAGCACCTGTGGCAGGTGTGTAACGCGTCTCCCCGTAACCCAATAATGGCAAAAAACTTAAAAATTTTGCGATCCAAACCCAGTTGCGCCCGTGGCGGCCGCCTTCTTCGCCACGCCCTCGTTACGCCACTGCCCTACCCTGCCATTGGCGGGAAAAAGGCTACGTAAAAGTACCGTCCAACAGATCGCTCGTGTGTCCTAAAGAGACAGAAATGAGTACCAAACCCTGCCATAGGCGAGAAGGGGGTTATTGATGACGATTAGACCTTTGTTTCTTTTATTCCCTAGCAACTCACTTTATAAAATTGTTTGATTAGAAGTACTTCATCAGTTTTGTGTTGATTTTGTGATTTACAATAGATGACGAATTGCCGTAGAAATTTCTTATATCGATGCCGGTTATGATTATTTCCTTGTTGATGCCTCTTCTGTCAGGTTTGTTTCGGTGGCCTACCATACTTCCCTAGTCCATGATTGCAGGATCAATTCAGGTGGAGCAGCTGTACTGCGTTGGACACGCCAGTTCTCGCCTGATCACCGAAGTTAAGCAACACAACCCCAGCAAGTAGTAACATGGGTGGCCGCCTGGGAAAACATTACCGTAGTGTCTGTGCAGTTTCTGCATTAGAACTATGCAGTGGACGGGGCTTTACTGCCCTAATAGTTGAACGGCCCTAAAACACCAACAAAACAAAAACAAAATCAATCCTGGTCAACGCAGACATGCCCGTGAGGGAATCAGAAAAGACCCCAACCTTCGGATGGAAGTAAAGCCGTGGTCTCTGTATGGTGTACACGAGATCACCACAACTCAGAATAGAACCCTTTATAGGCTTACGTGGAATTAAATATGCTGTGTAGATCCGGGAAAATTCCCGGAGGCAGGAACTCACTCCTCCTTTGGAAATGTTGAACCGAATACCTTGCAGAATGCTGGCAAGTCCGCGGCGTTTTAAAGCAGTGGTTGTGTCATTACGGTCTGACTACTTAAACAACGCCTCCAAAAGTTCAAATGGTACCGGACCCCAAAAATATGTAGTTGTGAATGGCATACCTTCAATTCAACATAATACTGTGCTACATTCAGGAAGCAATAAACCTCGTTTTGCCCCCCCCTCCCCGCCATCTTCCGCAGTCAAGGTCTTTATTTTAATGATTTCTTTTGTATAAGCTAATGAAAAGTATAAACAGTTTACTTTTCTGGCAACAATTTTAAAGTAGCATGCAGCCTTGTGACGTGGCTCCTACGACATCCCCTCACAGGAATAACATTTAAATGTTCACTCCTCATCCATAGATAAGTATCGGGCCCCGGGCAAGTGCCCAGAGGGTCCATGCGTTAAGATGGAACTTACGGAGAGGGATCTTGTCTCTGGGAATGGACACACGCTGGGTGATGCACTGGACGGTACTTTTCCGCAGCGGACTGCCGGCCAAAGCCTCAACTCCTATACTTATTTATCGTTGGTGTGCTGTTCGTTGAGTCACTCGAACTCCTGCATCTGGGAATTTTGCCTCTTTTACGCGTTGCATGGTAGAGAAGGTTCTTTTACGTGCAAGTGCCATCGTACACCACGCGGGACCTCGGTTTTACTTGTCATCCGCAGGAAGGCGCACTCGGAGTCTAGCGCCCGAGCAAAGCCAACCCATCTCTGTACAGTATCGAACCTAGAAGCAAAGGGGTACCTGCCATAGGCTGGAAAATTGATATGTATTATGATAATAGACAAACGATGCAAATTAGGGGTTGTAGTTCAGGTAGGTAGCCAGCTGCCTAAAATTGTATTCCAACAGCTCCAGAGAGACAAAACTGTGTACGTAATCCTGCCATGAAAAGGGCTGTTGCCTCCAACCACTATTCCGTAGCTTGCTCACAAGTTCTTGGGATCACCTTCGCATTTTTTGTTTCTTCCTGTTTTCCACCTTGGGGTGCTTTGTCAAGGGCGAACTCGTACACCTAGAAATTCAGCCGAACTAAACGTAGGCTATATTTACTCCAGGCAGTGGCGTCGCTAGGGTTGGCGTCACCCGGTGCGGTGACATCGTGGTGTCCCCCCTCCCGAAAAAATCCGCTTCTTCTGCTTTGGTGTCACCCCATTTCTCATGGTGCGAGTGGTGTCACCCGGTGCGGCCCTCACCCTCCGCACCCCCTAGTGACGCCACTGACTCCAGGTATTGAACACTGCACGGCGCCACAATTTCACTTTCCACCCGACGGGGAGGGGCTTATTGCTTTGGACCCACCAGCCCTCTTCTGATCACTGAAGTTAAGCAACACAATCCCAGCTAGTACAAACATGGGTGGCTGCTTGGGGAAACTGGGTACTGCTAATGTACCCAAAAATCGTCGCATCAGCATAATGTCGTTGCAGTCATTGCATTAGTAGCTACTACGCGGGATCACGTCAATTTGGCGCATGACAATTTGGCGTACGACAATTTGGCGTACATATACACATTCGGCGTATGACAATTTGGCGTACGGGAAATTTGGCGTACATACAAATTTGGCGTATATACAAATTTGGCGTATATACAAATTTGGCGTACGACAATTTGGCGTACATACCGATCTCTTGGGTGCACACATTTGTTCAAAATTGCAACTGTCATAACCAGTGGCAGATCCAGGATTTTCGTCGGGGGGGGGGGGGGGGGGGCGGGTAACAGGGGGTGGAGCTAAACCTCACATATTATGCAAATATAAGTTTATATGTGCATGGAAGGGGTTGCAACCCCAAAAACCCCATCCTAGATCCACGCGTGGGCATAACAGTCATTGCAACAGTCCCGTATAACACAGTTGGGTTTGTTTGTGTTTTAGGGTCCATCGACTTCAAAGGTCATTAGGGCCCTATAACACAGCTATGGTAGGCATTCATTGTTCTAGGTAGGCATACCTTGCAATGACTGTTGTTATGACTGTTGAAATATGTTGTTATGACCGTTGCAATTTTGAACAAATTTGGGCACCCAAGAGATCGGTATGTACGCCAAATTATATATGCGCCAAATTGACGTAGACCCCTACTACGCGGTGGACGGGTCTATCACACTCCAGCCGTGCAGGATCGTACCCGGTTCCAGATCGACCTGGAGCCTCTACACCTCTATTAGTATCTATTGGAAAATGTCCACTTGATTGAGGCTGGGAAGTACCCTAGCAACAATGCCACGTGGTTGGTCTGAAAGTTGATCAAAAATTGGGTCCTTGGTCCTGGGGAACTGGGTCCCAGTTCCCGTGTTGCATTTTACACATTTGCTTTTCATGCAGCCGACGTGCCTCGGTGGCGCAATGGGTAGCGGGCTCGATTTACTTCGCCAGTGGTTCCAGGTTCGATACTGGGTCGAGGTGGGTTTGTTTCTTTCGGGTGAAAGAAACAATGGATATGTATAACCGGATATGATATGTATATAATCGGATATGTATAACCGAGGTTCCGTGTGGTGGAAGATAGCAGTTGCACGTAAAAGAACCCTTTCTACTATGAAATGGGTAGATGAGGCAAAATTCCCAGGTGTAGGAGTTCCCCCCCCCTTCCCGGAGTGTCCCAATAAACAGTAGACCGACGTTAAATAAGGATAGGGGGTTACAGCTTGGTCGGCAGCCGGCTGCGGAAATACACCGTCCAATATATCTTCTTTGTCTCCATTGTGAGGGACATGATGGGTACCCGACCCTGCCATAAGCAGGAAAAAGGGTTAGAAGTTGCTTTGCATTTAATGCAGCCGTCTGCCGACCTAATGCTGCTTTCTTAAAGACAGTTTCCTCCACCAACGCCGCTGGGAGGGAGGCGAGCTCCTCCACCTGGGAATTTTGCCAATCTCTACTTTACTCGAAGACAGGTTCTTTTATGTGCAAATGACATCGTACACACCTCACATTGCCTCGGCTTTTCTGTCCACCTAATAGAAGACGCACTGGGTACCTGTCTCTCTCCGCAGGAAGCAAACTACCTCGATGCAGCATCGAATCTGAAATCATTGTGTTTGGGAGTGTACAGTAGAATCTCGTTATATCGAACCTCAGGGGACCGTGAAAAATAGTTCGATATATCCGAGATTCGATATATCCAAATCCGGAATTATATGTAAAGCTCAAATTTACATCGGGCGGGACCGGCGCTCAAGCTTCGATATAAGCGGGAATAAGCAGGATTTAGATATAAGCGAGTTCGATATACCGAAGTTCTACTGTATTTGCCACAATAATAATCCTTGAGTGGGTCCAACAGAAATGTTTATGCAATTCGACCTGTTGAAGGTCAAGGCCAAATGACTATATAGTGCCACAAATTAATCTCTTAATTAAAGTGGCTAATAACTCCCTTAGTTTTAAATTGGATGTCATCCAAATACACGTTCTGTTAAATAGTCTCAAACATCCTACATACTATATCTACAGTTCTGTAGGCCCACGTGCATTCGAAAAAAGTTAGACTCAGAATTAACTTTATTTTTAGACGCTCATAGCTGAAATAATGATATCAGATTAGAGGACGTGTTTGTGGATTACGAGTGCAATACATTAATTTAGACAGGGGTGCAGAACACCTTTGTTCATACTTCAAAATCTCCACAATTGGTTTATCAGCCAAGAATTAATTACAATTCGTCAAGGAGTTTTCATGGAAAGATAGATTCGAACTCCTGAATACGGGAGAATTGAAATAAGAAGTAGCAAGCAAGCAACTCCTAACCCTTTTCCCACCTATGGCAGGGTCGAATACCCACCTTGGCCCTCTGAATGACGACAAGGGTGATATATTGGACTGTGTTTTTCCACAGCGATTGTCGACCAAATCTGCAACCCCTATGCTTATTCATTGTTGGTCTGATGATCGTTGGGACATTCCACCGACTTCAAGGGACGAGCTCCTACACCTGGGAGTTTTGCCTAACCTACCCGTTGTTTAGTAGAGAGGGTTCTTTTACGTGCAAATGCCATCATACACTGTACGGGACCTCGGTTTTACTTATCGGAAAAACTGGCGCACACGAGATCTTTCTATGGCTCGAAAGAAGCCAACCCACCTTGGTCCAGCATCGAACTAGGAACTACTCACGCAGTTACCGAGCGTGCTACCCACTGCACCACCAAGGCGTAGAAGTAGAGATGTAAAAGTAGAGACAAGATGGAAGGGAAAAACAGAATTGTGAACCAAAGTGGAATACAATTACTGTACTAAAAGCGGAGTAACAGAGAGGTAAAGGGCAGAATAGAGATGTAAGGGCAGGGTACAGAGGTGAAGGACAGAGTACAGAGCTAGGGGCAGGATAAAGAAGTAAGGAACAGTGTATAGAGGTAAAGGGTAGAGCAGTGGTTTTCAACCTTTTTATTGGAATGGTACCCTTTGGAACATTTAGACTTCTCGCGGAACCCTTTGGAACATTTAGCCCTTTCGCGGAACCCCAGACAGTGACAGAAAAAAGCATTAATTGATACAGGTGTGTGTTTTAACATAAGGAGTTGAATTCGTGGCCTAATGTTTGAGAGACACCCGAAGTTCATCTTCGACAGACAGAAGTCGTTCGCGTTTCTTGTGTTTTCATTGTTATTTTTCTATTTTATCTTGCCATTGGCGGAACCATTGAGTGGACCTCACAGAACCCTTATGGAACCCTGGTTGAAAAACACTGGGGTAGAGCGTAGAGGTGAAGCCCAGTGTAGGCCTTATAGAGGTAATAAAGAGCAGAGGATAAAGGTAAATGGCAGAGTAGGCTATACTGGCAAAGTATAGAGGTATAGAAAGACTATAGAGGTAATGTAGAATAGAAAGATAGAGATAGAATTGAAAAAGGAAAGGCAATGGTAGGGTAGAACCAAGGTAAAGGTATTAGAAGGCTAGAATTAATGCAATGGTTAAGACTGGATAGAACAAGGAAGGCAGAATTATATGGCAAAAGCAAAATTTAATATAATGGTAGGATAGAAAGGTAAAGGAGCAGCGTAAGGACAAAATGGAGAAGTTAAGGCAGAATGGAGAGGGTAAAGCAGAATGAGGAGGTGAAAGCAGATTGGAGAAAACGATTACGGCAGGAGAGAAAGATGAAGATGTAGTCGAAAAATTAAATTCGAATTAGAAATAAAAGGTAGAACCGAAATGATAGGATAAACAGAATAGAAAGTAAACATCTCCTGAAAACCAATTGAGGAAAGCCCTACACGGGAAAAATGATCGTTTTCGAGAATTAAGCATGTTTTTTCATCACCTGCAATCTCGCATCACAAATGGGCCATTTCATCATGAAGGGTTATGGTGGGCTTCCCCAACTTAGAAACTACATTGAGGGATCCAGAGCGGCCCTCGCTGATTAGCAGTGTGTCATGATGGGTAATATATATTTTAACTTTTATTTGGCAACAACGAATGAGTAACAATGAAAAGTTAATAAGCTGTATAATGAAATGGTTTTACCACCTCGGTAACATCGTCAGTGGTTCTTGGTTTGATACTGGACCGAGATGGGTTGGATTCTTTCAGGCGATGAAGATGCCCCGAGTGCACCTGCCTTCCTATCCTAATGAAAAGTTTTCTTAGCCATCTGATTCCTAGGCTAGCCCTAGTTCGATGGAAACTCTGTCTCGGCCTATCGCTCTTTGACCTTTCATTTTGTTAAGGACCCTAAAGGTCCATTTTAACTAGGCTAAGCCTGTAACCCTCACCAACGGCCCTTGATCTATCCCCCTTCCACCTGGTTTTCTGCAGAAATGCTACATTAATCCTTCTACACTTTAAGGTACTAATTCCCCTGTTTTTCCTGTGAGGATCTCCGCATTCCACGTTCCTAATCTAAGATTAGCCCTTATACTTGATGAAACTGCTCTGACTTGGGGCACCCCAGTCAGGGGTTTGGAACCCGCAGGAATATTGGACGTGTAGTGGGGATGCAGGCCTACCCCACCATGTTATGAGCTGGTAAGGTCCGTTACGGGAATGCAGGTTATTGGATGCACCGGGGGGGGAGGGGAGGAAGACGTGAGAGCAGGTTGTACGAAGAGATGTGATAGTGTATGGGATGGATGGTAGATAGGAGAAGTGGAGAGCCAGAAGTAGTAGACCAGACTCTGCCACGGGCGGATTAAGGGTATGATGATGACGAGAATAATCTCTGAAGTCAACTCAACCTTTTCTTCTCTAATACCTAATAACTTTCTCTTCAGTAACGTAGAACGAAGCTAAATATTTCATAGGTTAGGTCAATGCACTTCAAAAATTTTTTGGCAATTATTGAGGCATGTATATGTGGTATGACACAGCATGTTAGTGTACTAGTTAACAGTTGTTTCAACTTGCCGTGCTTGTACTTCTGCTTGCTCCAAAATGAAACACCCCATGATGCAGCCATGTGCATTTTGTCCAGCGGTGTAGGAGGAATTGCAAAAAGATCTCGCGCTGTCTATAAATAATCAAATGGGGAAGGAGAGCCTAACGACGTTTGCATCTACATTATAGGGTGCTGAAGTGACGATTGATATCCTCAGTGCTCGACCTTCTCGAAGAAACCCACATTCCAGAGCAGTTAATAGTTTACCTATTTGCGAAGATCCCTGTCTAGCTAATTCGCCTTTCTCCCCTTCCCCTCAACAATTTTAATGGTTTGTACACTAATTCTAACGAACAGTAGGCCGACGATAAATAATCAGTAGGGGCTGCAGCTTAGGGTGGTTTCCTTCTGCGCAAAACCCCCTCCAACAGATCCACCACGTATCCTACTAGGATAAAGAATGGTTATTCGATCCTGCCATAGGCGGGATAACGGTTAATAGTTTGTTATTTGCTACACTAACCTCCATCTTTCCTATAAATATAAATTTCGCCTTCAATATGTAGTTCCAGTCTCTGAAATTTAATAATTCTTTATTGTTTGCACAGTCCCCTGGAGCAGGGTTGGTGAGCTCGACTACAGTGTGGGTGATTGGAGGATGGAAAACAAAGCTGTAGCCAGGTTCGAGGCTGTTGGCTTCTTTCGAGCGAGAGAATGCCCCCTCCGAGAGCTTTCTGTCAGATGGGTTGTTTGTGTTTGTTGGTGTTTTATAGCCCTTCAACTACGATGCCATTAGAGCCCCGTCCACTGCATAGTTCTAATGCAGAGGCTGCAATTTTGGGTATTAGCGGCACCCAGTTTTTCCAAACAGCCACCCATGTTAGTACTAACTGGGGATTGCGTTGCTTACCTTCCGTGATCAGACGAGAACTGGTGTGTCCAACGCACTAAGCCGCTGTCGATTCAGCGCCCTGATGCCGCTCTACTATGGAACGAGTAGATGAGGCAAAATTCCCAGGGGTAGTAGCTCGCCCCCCCATGGCGTCGGTGGAGTGCCAAAAGCTTTGTGGTTGTAGCTTTGGGCGACTGTCAGCTGCGTAAATCTACTGTCCAACAGATCGTCTATCTGTCGATTCAGAGGGACAAAGATAGGTACCGTAACCCTTCCAAAAGCTGGAAAGGGCAGGGGAAAGGGTTAGTAGTTGCTTGCTTGTTTTGCATTCGAATTTTCCTGTGCATCACTGCATAAACAGAACCTCATTAAACCAACAAACCGATGCAGATATCCACCTGGGACACTGTTGGCCATCGCTTCTGAATTACTAATACAATGGAAGGTTTTGGTCACATTTATGCTTCATCGGATCACACGGATTAGGCAACATTTTCACTTCGCCGGCTTCTGACCTACTATCGCTGCCCTGTTGCTTATTTATCGTCGGCCTATCTTTCTTCTTTGAGTCACATTTCTTCTATCGACATCGATCATTTCAATTTCAACTGAACTGCAACAGACCAGCCAGGGTGGAGCAGAGACGGTTTGACTTCCGTCGAACAAGAGATTGACCCGTAGCTGACATCGTCAAAACCATGGTTTCATATGTGATCATTACGGTGTTATCTGCACGTTTCGTTCGGCAACTTTTTCAGGTTAGGAGCTCGCCCCTCCTTCGCGTAGGTAGATGAAGAGTGCCTCCACTCTCTATAAATAAGCATAGGGTTGCCGCATTAAGTTGGCCTCCGGCTGTCCTAACGTCCAACTCATGTGTCCAAATAACGCAAAAATGGTCACCCAACTTGCGATTAGTGAAAAGAGGGTCCTCACTTTTTATAGTTATGCCATCTTAGGGTCATGGAAGCCCCATCTTTAGAGATCCTTTTCAGAGACTTATTGCGTTGGACACCAGTTCTCGTCTGATCATTGAAATTAAACAGTGCAACCTCAGCTTGGGAACACTCCCAGGCGGGGGAGCAGTTATTGCGTTGGACACACCAGTTCTCGTCTGATCACTGAAGTTTTGCAACGCTAGCGCTGACATGGGTGGCGGCTTGGGGAAACTGGGTACCCTAATACCAAAAAAATCGTTGCATTAGTGTATGTGCAATCTGTGCATTACAACTACGGAGTGGACGGGGATCCAATTACTCTGTAGTTGAAGGGCCCTAAAACACCACCGAACCAACCAACCAACCCAGGCGGGTCTAGTATGTAAGCTTGTTGGATGCCTGTATAAAATAACTTCGCTGTATTTTTTAATATTTGTGAGAAGCCACTAACAAGTTTTTGACGTCAGACCAGTGTGTCCCCATGATAGACAAGAAACAGATTTGAATAGGCTTTCAAAGCAACTCTATTGTGATCTGTGCAGAGAGGTCTTATATCTTATTAGTGTTCATGATGATGATATCCTGTTGGCAAGCAGACATCATTCGTGAATATGAATTTCATTCATCATTTCATTGTGAAAGTGTGTTGAGAGCATCTACTCCATGATTCATTCGAACCGATTAGACGTGTATATGGAATTACAACATTTATTAGGAAATGTAGTGACAAGCACTTTATGCTGACTCTTCACACACCTTTAACAATCAATTTCAATGTTTTACGCTGCTGTAACAAACCTATGAGATGGTTGTTAAGGGGGAATGTAGCGTATCTTTGTGTGAGACTTTTCAATTTTGAACCACAGCCAAACTTTCAGGAGTCTTTCTTTTTTTTAAGAAAGTAATGGGTAGATCATTTCAGACATGTTGATAACTTATTATGAACGGGCTGGACTAAACACTTTTAACGTTTCGACCAGACCTACGATTCCCAGTTTTGCCTAATCATCGACACTAACCCTTCTAATACACTGCAAGCAGTCCTTGTTAGGCGAAATTGGCAGTGGAGCCAATTAATAATAAACTAATGAAAACCCCCAACGAACTTGTTTACAATATTTCGTTGGCGTTGTAGGGCCCTTCAAGTGCGATGGTCAGTAGCGCCCCTTTCACTGAGTAGTTCTGGTGCTGAGTCTGCACAGACACGATGCTGTTACGACGATTTTGGGGTAATAGCAGTAGGCCTACCCAGTGTTCCCAAGCGGTCACCCATGCTAGTACTAGCTGAGGCTGTTGCCTGAGGCTGAGTTGTGTGGCGGAAGATTGAAATTTTTGCAACTGTTGAAAGTTTTATGGTGTTCATTTCCAAGAATAGATAAAATACAAGGAATGTAATATACGCTGTTATAATTGCCATTTCATATTACCAAAGAGAATTTCACATACAGGGTGTATCAGTACAGCAGTTACAAACTTTCAGGAGAGATAGAGTACATCTAGATCAGCGGTCTTCAAACTGTGTTCCGCGACTCAAAATGAAAATTCATTAGTTGCGGCAAGATATACTTTTCTGAAGGTGGAATGGGGTTCCTCCAAAACATCTTATAGTAGTTCTAAGGGTTCCGTAAGTCGACAAAGTCTGAAGACCACTGATCTAGATGATAGGAAATCACATAGCAATGCAAAACAGGGTAAGAAAATATGTTTGTTATTCGTAGTACAGCAAAAAACTAATAAAAATGAACATAGACAACGATCGTTATCAAAGTAGGTGTTCGATATTATGACCCTGGGCCATGATGCAGGCCTCAAATCTCTCACGCATTGAAGATCGAACGTTAGTGGAAATATGAGGCATGTCCCGGACTTCCCCAGCAGCTGCCAGAATGCATGCAACAAGGTTCTCAGCACTGTTAACAGGTGTTTCATACACCAGTGCCTTGACATGCAGAAGTCATCACGGCAAGTGAGGTCTAGCGATTGAGCAGGCCAATGCACTTGACCACCCTACCCGATTAACTGTTGGCCATACGTTGCATTCAGGCAGAGACGTACGTCAATGCTGTAATGTGTGGGAGCCCATCATGCTGAATCAACATGGAAGAGCGCATAAATAAACATGTTTTCTCCTCTTCTTCGTGTCCATTTTTTCTTGTGTTTTGTGTCGTCACTACCACGCCTGGGAAGCGTTTCTGACCATGCAATTGCTATGTGATTTCCCATCCTCCAAGTGTACTCTAGCTCTCCTGAAAGCGTGTAGCCGCTATGCTGATACACCCTGTATTATACAGTGGCGTCACTAGGGGGGTGCGGGCCGCACCGGGTGACACCACTCGCACCATAAGAAAAGGGGGTGATACCAAAGCAGAAGAACCACCTTTTTTCGGGAGAGGGGGGTTTCACCACACCGGGTGACACCAACCCTAGCGACGCCACTGCCTGTATATTAGATGATATAAGATTGTTGATGCTTAGTAATGTGAGATTATCAAATAGCAAGAGATTGACCATGGGACAGATGCAATCAGATGATTAGTCAGGTGCAGTGAGTGCCCCAATAGCATTAGGTGTTCCAGAGAAAGAGGGAGCGGCGAATTGCGTTGGACACACCAGTTCTCGTCTGATCACTGAAGTTAAGCAGCGCCACCCCAGCTAGTACTGAGATGGGTGGTCTTTTGGGAAACCTGGATACTGCTAATACCCAAAAATCGTTGCAGTGTAGTGTAGTGTCTGTGCAGTCTCTGCATAAGAACTATGCTGGGCTTGCGTTCCCTAACGTTGGTGATCGGTTTCTGTTTGTTTTGTGGTGTTTTAAGGCCCTTGAAATACCAAGGCCCGTCCACTGCATAGTTCTTATGCAGTTCTTATGCAGAGACTGTGCAGACACTACACTGATGCGACGATTTTTGGACATTAGCAGTAGCGAGTTTTTCCAAGAGGCCACCCATGTTAGTACTAGCTGCGGTTGCGTTGCTTAACTTCAATTATGGGACGAGAACCAATGTGTCCAACGCAATGCAAAAATTGTAAACTTTGGTGACAATATTCCAGGGACGGTATTTTTGGGAGAAAGTGTGGCAGAAGAGGGCTTAGATGGGAGACAGTGTACCACAGGAGAGGTTACCTGGGAGACAGTTTTCCAGGGGGGGGGGGCGCTTCGATTTTGTTTGGTTCGTTAGAGCCCCATCAACGCGTAGTTATAACGTAGAGTCTACACAGACACTATGGTGTTACAGCGACTTTTAAGTATTAGCAGTACCTACTGTTCCAAAGCGGCCCAAAGCGAGAACTAGTGTGACCAACGAAATACAGACGCTCCTGGGAAATCCTTGGAAAAGTATTTTTCATCTTAATATTGTAAATCAAAGACGGCATGTCCATTAGTTGGAGATCCTTAAAGTAGATTTGTTTTGGAGGAGAATAAAAGCTTCAGGAAGCTTCCTTGGAAACCGTTATGGATTCGATGTCATTGAGCTTTGAACACCATAAATTTTTGATGGGCGACAAATTCCCCCATTTGTTATATATCTGGAGTTCCTATGTTTAGCTTCTGATATACTCGCCAGACCCTTTAAATAGTTCATTTTCTAGTTTGTTGCCATAGCTGTTGCTATTCTGGATTTTAGCTTGTATTTGTTGGCGTGTTGTTAACCTCTGCCTTTTACCGTTTATTCCTCATCAATATGCTTGGAGTTCAACCTAAATAATTTGGAAGGAGCAGGTTATTGCATTGGACACACCAGTTCTCGCCCGATCACTGAAGTTAAGTAACGCAACCCCAACTAGTACAAACATGGCTGGCCGCTTGGGAAAACTGGGCACTGCTAATACCGGCTTATGTTCTTGCCGGCCGTGCCTGCGTTAGGTAGATATTAGGAATTTGTACTCGTCATAAACAAGCAACTCCTAATCCCTTTCCCGCCTATGCCTGAGTCGCGCTTTCGTCTTGTCCCTCGGAACGGACACAAGGGCGAAATATTGCATGGTGTATTTCCGCAGCCTGGTACCGACCAAAACTGCAATTGTTCGTTGACGCTTTTCGGATCCTTCAACTGCGAGGTCATTAGAGCCCTGTCCACTGCGTAATTCAAATGCAGAGACTGCACAGACACTAGACCAATGCTCGATTTTTGGGTATTAGGGGTACCAGTTTCCCCAAACGGCCACCCACGTTAGCACTAGCTAGGGTTGCGTTACTTAACTTCAGTGATGAGACGAGAACTGGTGTATCCAACGCAATAAGCCGCTCCCAACCGAAACTGCAGCCCCCTATGTCGCAAGTCTGCTGTCTGTTGAGGTTCTCCTCCTAGCTCCTACACCTGGTAATTCTGCCTCATCTACGCGTTGCATAGTAGAGAGGGTTCCATTACGTGCAAATGTCATCGTACACCAAATGGGACCTCGGTTTTATTTCTCAGCCGAAAGAACGCGCACTCGGGACCTCTCAATTTGTACTCAATACAAATTCTAAGGAAATGCTTTCTTTCCTTCTGGGTTTATTGAAAGTTTTGCAATAAATCAACTTCCGGCACCATGGCAATTTTAACAGGAATTGTAAACATGACATCTGTTCAGCTGCAGTTTCAAATCCCACCAACGAAAAAAAATATGACTGTTTATAGTTCTTTATATCATAGAATTTCCGGGAATATTTACAATAAATACACTTCAGAGGTTAATGACATTTTATAATGCTTTTTAAGCAGATCACGGGCTTAATAATTTTAAGAATTATTTTAATAAGAATAATATTCATCAATTGCGCACCAAATGCAGTATTTTTTTATTATTTTTTATGCCCTGCTAGACCCGCCTTAGTGGGTGATATAAATCAGGTGATGTACTTGATTTACTGTGCCTATAGTTTTAGGTACTCGATACTAGACCGAAGTAGGTTGACTTCTTCCGGGCGGGAGAGATGCACCGAGTTCGCCCTCCATCGGATGAGGGAGTGAAACACCAAGTTCTCGCCTGATCACTGAAGTTAGGCAACGCAGCAATTGTTGGGTGGCCACTTGGGTCAGTTCTCGTCTGATCACTGAAGTTAAGCAACGCAAGCCCAGTTAGTACTGACATGGGTGGTGGCTCGGGATAGCTGGGTACTGCTAATACCCAATAATCGTCGCATTAGTGTAGTGTCTGTGCAGTATATGCATTAGAACTATACAGTGGACGGGTCTCTAATGACCTTGTAGTTGACGGGACCTTAAACTCCAACAAACAACAAAAAAGTGTCTGTACAGTCTCTGCATTACAACTACGCAGTGGCCGGGGTTTCAATGACCTTGTAGTTGAAGGGCCCTAAAACACCAACAAACGCCAACAAACAACAACAACTCGTCTGTTCACTGAAGTTAGGCAATCCAAACCCAGGTAGTACTAACATGGAAACCTGGTACTGCTAATACCCAATAATCCTCGCATTAGCCCTAGAGTGTGTCCTGTCTCTGTACTAGAATTATGAATAGACGGGGCTGTAATGACCTTGTAGTTGAAGGACCCTAAAACACCAACAAACGAAACGAACCAACCAAAAAAACAAACAAATCCTTCGTATGAGGAGCAAAACTAGGGTCCCGTGTTGTGTACGATGGTATTTCCAGGTAAAGGAACCTTCTGCTATACAACAGGTATAGGACCTCGATGGAGTGCCCCAACGTTCATTAGGCCGACGATAAATACTGTAAGCACAGGGGTTGCAGCCTTTGTTGGCAGCCGGCCACTGTAAAATACCCTCGAATACCGTATATCACCCTCATGTCCATTCAGAGGGCGACAAGATGGGTATCTGACCCTACCAAAGGCGGAGAAAATTGCTAGAAGCCACTGTTCTATACTGCTCCTGCATTTCTGGAGATTTTCATTTCAATTCACAACCTCGCTACAATTCTATACCTAAACAGCAAACATTACGTCATATTTCATAACGTGCATTACGAAATGATAACCAAGTACTGTAAATGTTATTTTGATTCGCTTATTATGAAATGTTGCAAGTTGTGGATGACCTGTTGGCAAGGCATGTCAGGAATTTCACCTCAATGTTGCGTTCTTCAGATGATATAATCACTGACATATTTTACCTTGTCCATTCCGGGGCCGATTTCCATCTATCGGGGCAATCTTTTGAAAGGTTAGTTTTCTGCAGCCGCTTACCCACTTAATGCTATAAGTAACCCCTAACCCCTGTCCCGCCTATGGCAGGGTCAGGTACCCATCTTGTAGCTCTGAATGGACTTACGGACCAGCTATTCGACGGTATTTTGACGCAGCCGTTGCATGACTTCACTCATCAGACGATAGCCGGTGTGTCCAATACAGCTAGTGTGTCTCGCATCGATGAACTGAAGCAACGTGCTGACTACTGCATCAGTGGTTTAAGGTTCAATCCTAGACCAAGGTAGGGCTTCTTTCGGGCTTGCAGTTCGGCAAATTTCTAACTCTTCCCTGGCGTCGGTGGAGGAAAAGTTCCCATATGAAGAGAAATAGACCGGCGATAAATAAGCAAGGGGGTTTCAGCATTAGACTGTGAGCCGGCAACGTAAAATACCACCAGAAACATTGATCATGTGTCCCAGTGGGATATAAAAGGGCTCTCGACCCTTGCCATAGGCATGAAATGAGTTAGATTGTTTGTTAGTGTTTTAGTGCCCTTAAACTACAGCTGTCATGAGAGCCTCGTCCATTGCGAGTTTTCCCAAGCGGCCACCCATGTCAGTACTAGCTAGGGTTTGCGTTGCTTAACTTCAGTCATCAGACGAGAATTTGTGCGGGAGCGGCGAGTTGCGTTGGACACACCAGTTCTCGTCTGATCACTGAAGTTAAGCAACGCACTCCCAGTTAGTACTGACATGGGTGGTCGCTCGGGAAAGCTGGGTACTGCTAAGACCCAATAATCGTCGCATTAGTGTAGTGTCTGTGCAGTATATGCATTAGAACTATGCAGTGGACGGGTCTCTAATGACCTCGTAGTTGATGGGACCTTAAACTCAAACAACCAAACCAAAAACGAGAATTTGTGTGTCCAAAGCAATACAGCAGCTCAGCAAGGTTTGTAAACAGGTTGCTAATGATTTGCAAACAGTTTGCCGAGGTTGGTGTGCATCAAGGGTTGGCACAAAGTCCATACCTATTTACTCTAGTCATGGATGAGCTGCTGGCAGGAAGTGACGTGAAAGGGCCTACCAGCAGTGCAAGAGTTTAGATATTTAGGATCAGTGTTCCAGGGAAATGGTGAAATTAACTCAAATCTGACCCACAGGATCAAGGCAGGATGGCTAACGTGGAGACAGACTAGCAGAGTCCTGTACGACCAGCTATGCCGTAGGGCTCAGAGTGGTGGGCTAGGGAGCGGCGAATTGCGTTGGACACACCGGTTCTCGTCTGATCACTGAAGTTAAGCAGCGCAACCCCAGTTAGTACTGACATGGGTGGCCGCTTGGGAAAACTGGGTACCGCTAAAACCCAAAAATCGTCGGATTAGTGTAGTGTCTGTTCAGTTTCTGCATAAGAGCTATGCTGTGGACGTGGTTCTAATGACCTTTGTAGTTGAAGAGCCCTGAAACACTAATAAACAACAAAACAAACAGCAGTGGTGGGTTAGGCGGAAGAACCAATGAAAGGAGAATGCAAGTGGCTGAGATGCGAATGCTGCGCTTCGTGAGTATAGGGTGTAGGTGTAGTATGGGCAGTATGGGCCGAATTGAGGTAGTATGGGTATGTGATGAGAGGGGAGAGGAACTCATTAGGTCCACCACGGGACTGCAGGTGATTGGGGGCACCAGGGAGAGGGGAAGACCAATGCGGACGTGGGAACACCCCCGCCATGGTGACTGTCTTTCTGGGCCCTAACGACCATTGAAGACGATTGACCGTAAAACACAAACCAACAACAACAACTACAAAAGGACATGGTTGTGTGCGGGGTGGATGTGGGTCTGGTTGGAGATAGGCGGGGGTGGAGAATTGGAACTCGCGGATGATGGTGGGTGATATAATTTCGAAGTTTCCTATTTAGAGTAAACTTTGTAGCTGTTAAAAATAGTTCCACTCATTGATAACTATTTTAACACCACATCTTTTCAAGACTCGATTTCAGTGTACAATTTTCGAAGTTAATATGCGTTGTCTTCATTCATCTGTATTATTGTCAACAGGTAAATTGGCATCATATTGTAACGCCGCAAAAATTGAAACTGCTTGACCTACATTCCCAAAATACATCTGTTTGTTCGTGTTAGTGAGATCGTTCACGCTTTCCACATCATTCGTAACGTCACTCAACTCATGAATCCGCCTTAGCAGCACATCGCAGGTTCGTCCTCAGACGAACTCTTTCAGATGGTTGTGCTTTCCGTCGGATGAGAACTAAAGTCGTGGCCACATGCGTGAGGGATGCCCTTTTTTGTTACGTGCTGTAAATGGGGTACTCGCAGGCCCGGCTCGTGAGTTTCAGGCGCCCCAGGCAGGTGGGTCCATAGCCACCCCCTATTAAATTTAATGCAGCTCTCAATTGTCGAGCGCCTCTCATGCCCTTGGCATTTGTCCCATTGGCAATGCATTGCTATGGCTCTGCAACAACGCGCTGTGAATAAGCCAGCATTTAGCAAAGGTCACACCAATAAGAAAAATTTGGGAATCCCAGGACTGAGAAAGTGTTAAATGAAGGATAGACTGCATGGCAAGGAAGTGCTTCTGACGTTTGCCGTCCCTTTGAAATTTGTCGTCCTAAGCATCAGCCTAGGTTTGCCTGCCCATGAGCCGCCTTTGGGTACTCAATGCACATCCGTGGATTTCCTGTCCCAGACACGTTATGCCAAATTTACAGCACATCTGCAACATAGTCTAACGCAATAAGCAACTCCTAACCCTTTTCCTGCCAGTTGGGTACCCATTATGTCCCTCTTATTGGATACAAGGGAGATGTATTGGACAGTGGTTTTTCACAGCCGGTTGCCGACAAAGCAGCAACCATGATGCTTATTTATCGCCGGTCTACTGTTCGTTGGGGCATTCCATGAGCTCCTACACCTGGAAATTATGCCTCATCTACCCGTTGCATAGTAGAGATGGTTCTTTTACGTGCAAATGCCATCATACACTGCCAAGACCACCTAGAAAACACAGCCTGTTCCAATTACACTTCAAGCTATCTATAAATTAAGCTATACACAAACTATGTAACTATTTAAGATGTATAAATATGTCATGAGTTTTGTTTCAAACGTCTGCATTTTCCGTTTTCTTTTATTATAGCAAATTGAATTATTTCTCAAATTACAATAGTCATTAAAAAAGATATTTGTTGATATTAAGATGAATTTCCTACATATATCCTGAACTAAATGACCATTTAAACAGATGTCAGGAACCCAAAATAACTAACTTAAAATTAAATTAAACATTATTTCATAACCTACACCTTTTTGATTTTTAGACATTTAAAAATTTAATTTCATATTCAGAATAGTTTTTTTACTACAATAAAATAATTGGAGTGCCAACTAGTATTTGGATGGTCCATCTCTCTGATGGTCCATCAGAGAGATTTGTTTGAGAGTTACATTCCAATTAATTGGAGAGCAAACTAGAATAGTTTTACTGTAAGTCTTTCTGGTATCATCTTACTCCAAAAAAAGTCACTATGCCAAGCTATTAGTAAGGTTTCAGGTACCACATTAATTAATTAGTGAAATGTAAAAATAATTTGATTTAAATATATTGCTTTTTAAATTTGGAATAAATAATATAGAGCCTAAATATGCACTACATTACTCAGGGTATAACAATATGGTTTCCAAACCTGTTTATTCCATTCCTGTTTTCTTAAATTTTAATTTTTAGGAAAGTTGAATATATCATAGTTCCCAGTGCATCCAGAAACACAACATTTATTTTGCATTATCAACAAAATATTAAATTTCACTGAAATTAAGTTAATACTGGTAAGTGCACGAAAACGTATAGCACCACGTGTTTAAGCATTTGTCTTCTGAGCCTTCTTTAAATGACGTCACACACCTCTTGACGTCAGAGCGCACAGTACCTTGTTTTCTAGGTGGTCTTGACACTACATTGGGACCTCAATTTTACTTCTCATTCGAAAGAAGGCGCACTCGGGGCTTCTCCTTCCTCTCAGTTCGGTACCGACTTTATGAGCATGCTACCCACTGAACCACCGAGGCGGGTCCAACATAGTCAACCTCAGTAAAACAGTATTGCTGACCCTTTTCTCGCCTATGACAGCATCGTATAATGGGGAGATTGAGCGAATCGTCCTTGTATACGATACACCCGATAGCAGGCAAAAAACCTAAGGCGCATGCTCACCAAATATCGTTTCGTTTGGTAGCTATAGTTGGGTACCATAAATTGGCCATTTATCGTCCTGGTTAGTGTACCCGACGATATTTGGAGAGCATGTTGTTGTTGTCTGCTATCGGGTGTATTGTCTAGGCTCTAGGAGAATTAGAATTATAATTTCCATAGTTGGCCACTGAATGGCGCTAGCTGAATACCATAAACCATCTGCTCAAACTGATTTTTTGATGGCAATCATCCCATGCGAAATCGTCTCTTCCTTATCGTTTTGTCCTCTCAGGACGATTTCCTCAATCTCCCTATTAATGGGACGCATGTAAGATCTGTTGCAAATCATTTTTACTGAGCTTGAGCCGAAATAAGCTGTAACCCCAATGCTTATTTATCGTCGATCAACTGGTCTTTGGGGCACTCTAGGGACTCCAAGGCGTAAGCTCCTACACCTGGAAATTTTGCCTCATCAACTCGTTGCATAGTAGAGAGGGTTCTTTTTCATGCAAATGCCATCATGCACCACACGGGACCTGGGTTTTACTTCTTAACGGAAAGATGGCACTCTGGGCATCTTTCTCGCCCAAAAGAAGTCAACCAACCTCAATTCAGTATCAAACTGTGAACCACTGTAGCAGAAAAACTATGGCAGTCAGTGCGTCAAATTTGGAGTATGCTAATAGGGCCAACAACGGTAGGGTGACTTCCGCCCATCATAAGAATCAAGCTGAACGTGTCTAGATTCATTTAATGGGTTGGGGAGTTAGCCAAGCAGCCATAACAGGGCGGACCTTTAGGAGGCTACTTTCGAGAGATGAGGAGGTAGGTGGTGGACATAGTCATGTGATGCGAATTACTAGTAATGCTAGAGGAGTAAGGGGTGCAGGAGAAATTTAAGGATGGGTTAATGCCACATACTCCCATACTTTACTCATTCCTGCTAGTCTCGTGTTTTCCACTTAAAAAAAGGTTCGCTTGTATGAGTTTGCAAACATGTGTACAGTAGTTATTGAATGAAAGGAGCGATATACCGGTAAGTATATGTCTATTACTATATCCGAAAGATGCCGTCGCGTCGCCTTGTCAGGTGTCAAACTTTGCACCCCATGAGGTCAGTTTCATCTCCTTGGGTAGTGCTTCTGAGGAAGTGGAGAGGGCTCAGTTTTATTTGTGAAAGGAGTTATCCTCTTTTAGGAGGTCGAAAGTTGATGCATTTGAATATCTTTTTTTTTTATCTTAGGATGAACCAGGTCTCCATTCTCTTTTCGGTCACTGTTTTGAAAAGTATACTCCCAGCCTGACCTTTGGATTTCATCATAACTAATCCTTCTACCCCATACGACAGCTTCGAGTGCCCAATTTTGTCCCATTCCAACTCATGAACATAATATATAATTACATTATTACGCAACGAATGCCACGCGAATGCAGCAGCCCCTGTACTTATTTTTCTTCCCTGGGACACCGACGTCAGGGGCAAGCTCAAAAATCAACTTCTAGCGATTTCCTGCAGAGGCGGGAAAAGGGTTAGGAGTTGCGTATCAGAATGTGCAGTTCGTCATAATTTTCATAAGTACAGCTTTGCCCCTCAGCTCGTCCCCTGGCGTCCGTGGAATGCCCCAACGAACAGTGGGCCGACGGTAAATAAGTTTAGGGGTTGCAGCTTTGGACTTCACCCAGCTGCGAAAAAACACGGTCTAATAGAATACACTTTTGTTCATTCAGAGGGACAAGATGGATATCCCACCCTACCATTGGCAGGAAAAGGGTTAAGGTTCTTTTAAATATACCATATGGGAACTACAGCTTTACTTACCATTCGACGGAAGGGGCACCTAGGGCTTCTCCCCCACCTCGGTTCAGGATCGGATCTGGAGCCGCTAACGCAGTACTTCGGCGCCGCCGAGGCGGGCATTCTACGAATTTGGTACTCTAAATTTCTTTCTCCTTCTGAGAGATGTCTTGATGTTTATGATTTGAGCATTCACTCGCGGTGCAGTTGTCTCAAGTTCAATTCCGAGTTGTGATAACATATACTGTGCTGGTTTTTTGACATGATATTTTTCGCTCTAATTTAATTAGAACTGCACCAGCCGTTTATTACTAATATTAAAAAGTAACATTGTTTTTTATAGGGTGAAATTTGGTGCCCCCTTGGAGCAAGTTTGCAAGAATGATATTCCTGGACCCCTATTGGTAAGTTGACCACTTTTTGAATATTTAAAGTACACTCTACAGTTTCCTGTCTTGTACATGACTTATTTTGAGTCTCCACCTACAAAGTAACCTCTGTAGCCTACTCACTAATACTCACTGCACGAAACTTTGAATTCAGCTGTCCTGTACTAATTTTGGAAGCCGTCTCTACCCCCCCCCCCCAACTCCATTGTTATTTCAAAATAGTATTTGTCTTCCGTGTTTTAGTGCTCCACTAAGCAACTGAAATCAATTAGACATTTTGAATTTATACCGTGTGAAACCACCTGGCGCATGAAATATTTGTCATTCTTCAGCTGACACTAGTGTCATGGTGATGCAGTAGTAGTTGGTGCTTGCTACATTAATGACTGACTAGGAGAGCGGTCGTAGAAAAGGGATAAATTACGCCAAGTCGAGGAAAAATAATTTTGGGTGGGAAAGGCGATTAAATAACAATGCAGGTACATTCTGTTAATTCCTTAGTTAGTTTGTTACGCCAACAGGTGTGAGAGTCGGCCAAGCAGACATAACGGGCCGGACCCTGTGGAGGCTGCTTGCGTTCGGTTCGTTGGTGTTTTAGGGCCCTTCAGCTGCAATGTCATTAGAAACACTGCGTATTTTTGTTATTTAGGATCAGTTTTTCAGAGCAATGGGGAGATAGATCCTGACGTGATCCACAGGATTAATTCAGGATGGCAGAAGTGGAGGCAGGCAAGTGGAGTGCTGTGTGACCGCCGGGTGCCAACAAAGTGGAAGGGCAAAGTTTACAGAACTGTCGCCAGGCCCTCCATGCTGTATAGCTCAGAGTGTTGGGCAGCTAGGAAGAACTATGAAAGGTGATTGCAAGTGGCTGAGATGCGAATGCTGCGTTACATGACTGTGGTGTCACGAGCTGACAGAGTCCGAAACGATTACATTAGAGGCAACTTGGGAGTGGGAAACATCACAGAAAGAATGTGGAAGAATAGGCTGCAGTGGTACGGGCATGTGATGAGGAGGGGGAGTAAGAGCTTGTTATATCCATTGTGGGACTGCAGGTGAAGGGGGCACCAAGAGTAGGGGAAGACCAAAACGGACATGGGTGCAGGTGGTGCAAAGGGGCATGAGGGCGTGCGGGGTGGAAATTTAGTGTGGGATAGACGGGAGTGGAGGATAAGTACCGCAGACCCGACCCCACCACAGGCGGGATAAGGGTGAGATGATGATGATGTTGCAGCTTTGGTCGGGAACCGGCTGTGGAATAAGACTGTCCAATATATCGCCCTGCCATGGGCGGGAAAAGGGCTATGAGATGCTAGTTGCTGGAGTTGCTTGCATTCATTAAGGACGAAATTTGATAACGTTCTAGACTTGTACATCAGTGGATCATACTTCGATATTGATCTGAAGGTTTTGGCTTCTGTCCACCAAGAGTGAAGACCATGGTCCACTTTCTGTCAGATGCCAAGTAAAGCCGTGGTCCCGTCTTGTGTGCGCGATGTTACGTGCATGCAAAAGTGAGCCTCCTAAGTGGAATGTGTAAATCGGCAGAATTCCCAAGAGTAGCAGCTCGCCCCAGGCCTGTGCCGTTTTAACCTATGAGCCCGCTGGGTACCTGCTCGAAACCTCATGCTTATCTGTGTATTCAAGTGACCATTTGCATATTACATATTCCTGTGAGTGATTGTCGTAGGGGTGCCGGCACATTTCTTTGCCCAAGGGCCCATAATGGTGTTACGACAGCACTATCCGTGGCTTAGTACAGTGGTTCTCAATCTTTTTGTAGTCGGGGAACACTAAAGTGTAAGATTTTACTAGCACGGAACACTTACAATTCAACATAAACTTTAAAGAGGGTTGTACACCTGCTACACTTGGTACTTACTACATCATCATCATACCCTTAACCCGCCTGTGGCAGGGTCGGGTCTGCGGGTTCTAGCCCTCCACTCCCGTCTATCTCTCCCTCAGTTCACCGTCCATCCCACACACTGTCACATCCTTACGGACAACCTGTTCCCACATTGCTTTGGTCTCCCCCTGCCCCTGGTGCTACCGACCACCTGAATTCCTGGAATTAACCTAACGAGCTCCTCTTCCCCTCTTCCCATGATGTGTCACTACCACCTCAGCCTATTCTCCCCCACTTTTTCTGCGACGTCCACCACCCCAGGCTACCTCTAATATGCTCATTCCTAACTCTGTCAGCTCTCGACACGCCACACATGTGCCACAACATTCGCATCTCGGCTACTCGTATTCTACTTACGTAGCTCTTCCTCACTGCTCAGCACTCTGATCCATATGGCATAGGCCTAGCTGGTCTAACCACTGTCCTGCAGTACTTCCCTTTCAACTAGATCGGGATCCTCCTATCATACAGGACTCCGCTTGCCTGTCTCCACTTCAGTGACCCCCCTCCCCCATTGATTCTGCGGGTCACATCAGAGTATCTCCCCATTGCTTTATTTGTGCATTAAATTTTTTGCGGAACACTTGAAGTGGTTTCACGGAACACGCTTTGAGAACCACTGGCTTAGTAGACTCGGTTTACTAACCGATATGGGACAAACATTAGGATATTTGACAGCATTTATTGGTGCATTGATTAGTGGTCTATCTTAGTACTGTTTACAGCTGCTGATTGCCACAGGATAAGCTGGATTGGGGTGGGAAGGAAGCCTAAAGAAGCAATTATGTTAGGATGCACCTCATTAAGAGGAAATTTCGGTGAAATTTTCAATTAACGTGGATTAAAGTATTTCATTATTATATAAAAAAAGTATCCCAAGGTAGGGCGTTTTTAGGGGAATTTCGTGCTGTAAGATGACAAGATAATCAAAGAGGGTGAGGAAGGGACACGATGAGGCGTGTTGGCTTTGAAGGACGTGTCTGTGAGCGTCGTTGCAATCCATTCTGTTGTATTTCATGGCTGTCATAAGAAAACCGCCAAGCGGTTTCTGAACGACGCGTTGTCTGCATCACCTTAAATATCACCATTATGCCTTTGGCACCTCTAAGAAAAAAATTCAGCCAAAATTATGATTTATCCTGGAGATTAAACACACAATGAACGATCTAAATAATGTACATGTTACTCAGTATGGTTGTTTAATTGAATTCTTGTTTTTATTTTGTATATGACGAAAAACAAAATATATGCTCTCATAATGGAAAGGGGGCCATAATGACGGTTTTGGTGGAGCTTGATGATATTTCTCTCTTTTTTTGTTTCGGCAAAAGAGAGAGTGAGAGGATTCTTGCACCCTAATCAGAAATAAGAGGCGTTTTCTCTCATAATAATAATAATACTAATAAAGCTTATAATGTTTGGGTGACCTACTTCCAAAGTTTATTTAGCAAGGATTAATTTTCTTTTCTGCCCATATTTTGGTGAGTAGATTGAATATAAATATAGAAAATTCAGAAAGCAATGTGGGGGCCCAGGTGGTAGTAGTGCAAGTCTTTTATGTAATTGTGAATGGAATAGTAATACGGTCCACTTCGAGAAAAAGATTATGGCCCTTAAAGAGACATTCATGAAATACGTGGATACTTTATTTTAGAAAGAAATCCACTAAAGATTCAAATGCGAGTACAATTGAATTCAGATATAACGAACTTCAAGGGATCAACGTTCTTTCTCTTTATAAACAGGGCCAGCATTCACAAAAGAGTGCAAAAGTCTATAAATTTGGGGCCTTTGCTGATCGGCCCTGAAGATGTAAGCATACGAAATGAATTGCAGATGATCAAGATGAAAGAAACGAAAAACGGACAACGACATACAGCCCAACTCCAATTATGGTGGGACCTACCATAAGTGTCTTCATTAACCAAGTGATTTCATCATACCGAATGTTCAATTTTAGGTTTAATTGGTGCTCATTTGGCTGGGGCCTTTCCTCACTGCCTTCCTTAGCCAAACAATGTCATTATTGGGGCTGGACTTATACAGTTTTATTGGTCAGTAGACAGTATGGAGAAGTCCAGGCACGTTCCTCTGGACTGCAGTCCTGGGACCATCTGTGTCGCAATTTGCTGAATTAGGAAAGGAAGTGTTTGAGATTGTCTCTCTATCTTGCATCTCCCCAGCTGGGAAGATGGTTCCTGACTAATGACTAATAGCAGGTGACTCATGACAAGGGTGACCGGATGCTGGACTACGATAATGTTGTGGTGTTATCAATGGGTTTGAATTCTGTGGTAACCTACACAACGAAGGGCGGAGTGAGGGACAAGGTCTCTACATGAAGACCTATGGCTAAATTCTACAGCCAGCTTTTGCTCTCTAAACTTTAGTCTATTGTGAATATGGACCCAGGTTTCGTTATATCCAATAAATGCCCAAACAAGACTTTATATGCTGTGCTTGTATATGTACGTTACTATGGTGTTTCAACAAGCAGTTAAAACAACTACTAACCCATTCCCCGCCTATGGCTGGGTGCCCATCTTTGTCCCTCTGGATGGGGGCAAAGGTCATCTGTTGGACAGATTTCGTACACAATCATGTCGATCGAATCTTCAGTCCCCTTTTTTTTGGGTGTTTAAGGTCTCGTCAACTACAAGGTCATTAGAGACCCGTCCACTGCATAGTTCTAGTGCATAGTCTGCACAGACACCACACTAATGCGACGATTATTGGGTATTAGCAGTACCCAGCTTTCCCGAGCGACCACCCATGTCAGTACTAACTGGGCTTGCATTGCTTAACTTCAGTGATCAGACGAGAACTGGTGTGTCCAATGCAACTCGCCGCTCCCCTTCAGTCCCCATGCTTATTCAGTTTATCATTGGCTTACTGTTAATTCGGGCAATCCACCGATGCCAGAGGGCAAGCTCTTACATCTCTTATACTCGCTGTAGAGTAAAAAAAATCCCTCAGTGGTTTGAGGTTCAATACGGGATCGAAGATCAGTGGACTCTGTTGGGTGAGAGATTTAGGAGCCGATTGCGCCGTACGATGTCATTTGTATGTAAAAGACAAGATGTGGCAAAATTCCCAGTTGCTAGATGGGGGTTTCATTCTTAATGGAAACGATTATACCCAGGAGCGGATTTACGATTTCGCTGCCCTTAGGCTACATTGTCCTGCCCCCCCCCCCCCCAATGCAATGCTTAAATACGTCCTACAATGACCATGGCAGCGGCGAATTGCGTTGGACACACCACCTCGTCCGATAACTGAAGTTAAGCAACGCAACCCCAGTTAGTACTGACATGGGTGGTCGCTTGGGAAAACTGGCTACTGCTAATACCCAAAGATCATCGCATTAGTGTAGTGTCTGTGCAGTCTTTGCATAAGAAATACACGGTGGACGGGGCTCTAATGATCTTGTAGTTGAAGGACCCTAAAACAACAACTACTATGACCATGTCCTAAAGAGTTTTTCACTTCGTTTTGTGAGCCCACTAAGTCCCGCTTAGTGGCACAGTGGGTACCGGGCTAGGTAACTGTCATTTCGTTGGATACTGTGGTATATGAGTGGGGTGTTGAGTGCTGAAAGAAATAAGAATGACTGTAATAGAGGTAGCCTGGTGGTGGTGGACATTGCCGAAAAAAATGACTGAGAAATGGTTGAGGTGGTATTGACACGTAAATGAGAAGAGGGGGGAGGAGCTCGTTAGGTCTATTTCAGGAATGCAGGTGGTTGGAAGCACTCGAAGCAAGGGAAGGCCGAAACAGACGTGGAAATCAAGAGAGATAGACGGGAGTGAAGGACTAGAACCCACAGACCCGACCCTGCCGTATTCGGGATAAGAGTGTGATGACGATGATGATGAATTTTCCAGCTCTAGCCTAAAGCGTTTTAGCTTATTCAGTAATCCAACCCTGTTTATACTTATCTTAATTTCTAAGGCTGACTGATTTTTCATCTGTTTACATTTGTCTTCCCCATCCACCACTGAAAGGACCTCAAACTAAAAACAAGCGAAGGAAGAACTGGAAGGGGACATTTCTAAATATGAATTGGTCCCACTTTTTAGTGATTGCCAGCACATGCACATAGACACACCATATGAAAGGAAGAAAAAAGTCATGAACGAAACCTATGAAGCATGACATATAAAAGGTAGATAAATCCACATCTCAAAGAACTCGAGTGGTCCAAAACATATTCGACACTCAAAATATTCCTGAATAAATGATGAACGCAATGGATGGTGTTGTTTACCCGATCTTGTTCTCACTTTTTCTCTCTCATTCTCTCCCTTTTTCATCACAATGAAATGCCAAGCAATAGCCTTGTACTATTTGCCATGTGAACCACGCAAACACAGGATGTATTCAAAACACTTAAGAAGACCTAGAAGTTCAAACTGAATTAAATACAGGGCCATGTAGGAGGAGGAAAATTTGTGATAGGTGCAAATTACTGCGAATCACAATTCATCTGCTAGAAATATCGTCTACCACTAAGTAGAGCATTTCAATTTAAAACAACAAAAAAGTGACCCATTGAAGAAGACAGCATTGTGAATTTTGCTTCCTACACTACACATGCTCTTAATTTGATTTGTTTCTCACTATATAGAATTCTGCCATGTCTTTCCAAAACAAATTTGGAACTGACCTCCTGTTGTCTGTTCATTCGCTAGATGTTATCACCTGCCATATCGGTGTCATTGGAATAATAAACAATATATAAGCTGATCCTATCCTAAGGAAATAACTTGTAGCAGCTGATGTTCAATGATTCAATGTTGCAGCAATGTTGATTCATCACTATTCACGGCAATCTTTAAAGGTTCAGCAGGCAAATTCAACCCTCGTCTCATATATGAGGGAGGGAGAGCTACGGTGTTATATGGCCTTAAAACGAATAAGAATAGAATAATCACAAAGTTGACAGGATGCCTCTTAGAGCTGCATTTGTTTGTTTGTTTGTTGGTGTTTAAGGTCCCATCAACTACGAGGTCATTAGAGACCCGTCCACTGCATAGTTCTAGTGCATAGACTGCATAGACACTACACCAATGCGACGATTATTGGGTATTAGCAGTACCCAGCTTTCCCGAGCGACCATCCATGTCAGTACTAACTGGGCTTGCGTTGCTTAACTTCAGTGATCAGACGAGAACTGGTGTGTCCAACGCAACTCGCCGCTCCCCTTAGAGCTGCAGAGAGGAAGAAAAGGACTAGCAGGGACAAATACTGTATAAAGAAATAAAAACAAAGGAGACACACACACAAAGAGAGTGAGAGAGAGAAAGAGAATGAGCGACAGTGACAAGAAGACTGAAAGTGATACAGAGACCAAAATGCTGAGAGTTATCCAGACAGACAAAAAATTGAGTGTTAGAGATAGACAATGCAACGAGAATGAGACGCAGATCGAGACGGGAGCGCTCAGTTAGACAGGGAGAGATATGAACCCTGACAGTGCGACAGACAGACAGAGACCAGAACACTGAAAGTTAGACAGACGGGCTTGAACACGGTGAGTGCGACAGACAGACAGAGACGAGAACACTGAAAGTTAGACAGACGGGCTTGGACACGGTGAGTGCGACAGACAGACAGAGACGAGAACACTGAAAGTTAGACAGACGGGCTTGAACACGGTGAGTGCGAAAGACGGAGTGAGATAGATAGACATGAACACAGAGTGAAACAGAAGGATGAACAATGAGTGAAACAGACAGAGTAGAGCACTGAGAGTGAAATAGACAGAGAGACAGGAACACAGAGTTAGACAGATAAACATGGGGAAAGAATAGCCATCTTTGCCCACACACTTCTATATCCTTAGGGACAATCTGCTACCACGTCAGCTTCGGTCGCCCCCTCCTCTGAGTGCTTCCAACCACCTGCATTCCTGAAATGTGTCTAACGACCTCCTCCTCCCCGTTTCGCATTACGTGTCCATATCATCTCAACCTACTTTCCCTTGATACCCTCCACCCTCAGGCTGCCTCTAATATACTCATTCAAAACTCTTACCACCTCTCAATACCCCGATCATATAAGGCAGCATTCGCATCTCGGCTACTTACATTCTATCAACGTGGCTCTTGGTGAAAGGATAGAGTTTTTCCTTTACATTTTTGACCTGCCTCGGTGGCGCAGTGGGTAACTTACTCGGTAACTGCGTCAGTAGTTTCAGGTTCGATACTGGATCGAGGTGGGTTGGCTTTCTTTTCCGGCGGGAGAGAGGCCCCGATTACGCCTTCTTTCGGATGAGAAGTAAAACCGAGGTCCCGTGTGGTGTACGTTGGCATTTGCACGTAAAATAACCCTCTACGTTGCAACTAGTAGATGAAGCACAATTTCGATGTGTAGGAGCTAGCCCCCTGGCGTCTATGAAGTGCCCCACCGAACAGTAGACCGACGATAAATTAGCATAGGGTTTGCCGCTTTGGTCGGCAACCGGCTGTGGAAAATCACTGTCCAATATATATCCCTTGTGTTCATTCAGAGGGACAAGATGGGTACCCGACCCTCCCATAGCCGGGAAAAGGGTTAGGAGTTGCCTTATTACCGGTATTGTTTTCGTGTATGTGATTGTTGCAAACAAGCTTTTACTAATATTCAAAATGGGCTTCATTTCTCGTCCACAAGGCATAAGAATCGCTGGTGGACCACTCTGAGAGGTTGAGTTTCAGGTGGTGGGCGTGTGGTAGATACTGAGAAAATGCATTAATTGGTACTATAACTTGTAGTACAATATCCAGTTGCTGTTCATTGTTTGGAATCTTTTGCAGCACCTGTATAACTAATGTCGGGTCCACACCGTTCACACCGCCCAATGCAACAGTGCTCTGATAAAATTGGAACAGAACGGCACAAAACAGCAATGAACAACACAGAACAGAACACGGTGTTTGCAGTTAAGCAGTGTGTTTCACGTGGAGCCCCTACAAGTGTCTTTTCGTTGTATAGAAGAAGCATTAATTAATTAATTTTATTATCAATTATGTTATTAGATGGATTCTTATGGCATCACTTTTTTATTTTTTAAGTACACCAATACCACTGGTATGCCCAGGAACGAACAGATTGCTTTGATATGCCGACGTCAAGTGGATCGTGTTCGTGGGTGCCTGACCAAGCTGGCCTCTCAGCTCAGCACCGCGCGGCTATTAGGCCTACTTGTTTGGCGCACCATAGTGTGGCTAGTGTGGACCCGGCATAATGTGTCACACCTAAAATTATCAAGTCTGTTTCTATCTTTAATATCTATTGCGAATTCACTCTGTTTTTAATTGCGTGCATGCTTTCAAAAATTGTCATACCTTTAAGAGGGCCTTTCGTGAGCATGTGCGTCTTGGACTGTGTTGTTTAATTACCATAGGCGTGCCATTGACGGAAAGAGTGCCCGCCGACCGCAGTTAATTGACACAAATCGATTTAATCAGAATTTAATGAGCTAGTGGCACGAATCTGATACCGAACCTAATAAATTTATTCATGATAAACAGAGGAATGATGTAGGTGTCGCCAAATCTTGCCTGAAAGCTAGTTTCAGTTGTTGCTCACAAGCATTAGTTTATTCATCTTTGCTTTCATGCTGCTGTTAAGGTAAAAAATAAAAATGGCGGTAATAACTCAAGGCAGTGACGAAAGTTACAAGAATATTTCGACAGGTTTCGGCAGCAGACAGAATCGACAAGAAGAATGATGAGTTGGTCAACTCCCGATTTGTGAAGAACCACGTGCTGCTGATATCGCCACCGTTGGGTCACTTTTGTACCCGAAAGCACGCAGGCACCTAGTAATTACAGTAGGTGCCGCTTATTGTGGGACCAGTAATTTTTTAAAACAATAACTGGCTGATAAAATTATCCGTGATTACAAAATACGACATCTGCTGTACTAATACTTTCCCCGTTTGCAAGGTTGGGTACCCTTTTTTTTGCCCCTCTAAATAGACACATGTGCGATCTAGTCGCTGCCGACCAAAGCTACAACCCCTATGTTTGTTTATCGTAGACCTACCTTCGTTGGTGCAGTCCGCCCAATCCAGGGACAAGCTACTACTCCGAGGAATTATGCTGATCCATTCGTTGCATAGTAGAGAGGGTTATTTTACGCGGATCCTGGTGGCTGAGGGGGCGCATGCCCTGCGATGTCCCTGGGCCACCCCACACTGGTGATGTGGATCACAGCCATCAAGGATTAAGGCTGCGACCTACAGTCTCCAACACGTCACTTTGGTTGTGGCTTCCAGGGAACACGGGCGGCCAGACGGATAATCAGTCTGGTCAACTAACCAGGGGCGCATTTTCGAATGCCCCCTAGGGGTACTGTGAGTGGACCGGCAGTTGACCCCAATACCATTGGTCCGGTACTCGAGGGTTATGCCACCCTTGTGGTTAGCTGCCCTAGAAACCTTGGAGACCCGAACAGGCTGGGGTCCTCATCAAATAACCCCACCCTGCTGACTTCTTCTTCTTCCTCTTTCCTTGTGTTCTTTTTAGATGGACAATGGCGGGCATGGTTTGAGCATGGTTTCCAAGTTGGTTCTCGTGAGTATAGTTCTCGCCTATGGTTCAAGCATGGTTCAGGCATGGGGCACGTGTCTTTGGTTTGACGGCCGAGGCTCACTGGCCAACAGCCAAAAGCACTGGCTGGCAGTAATCCCCAACTCGGACACGATGGGGATTCCTCCTTCGAGATGGAGGAGGATGACTCACGTGCCGGTGGCTTTGCAGACACCACTGCAGTCAGTGACGGTCTCATTGCAGCTGAATGTACCCACCACTCGTGTTTCCCTCTACCTGCCCCCTGAGCCTGATATTCTATGGGCAGACCTTTACTCCCTCACAGTCCAGCTTCCCAGACCCTTTCTGATTATGGGTGATTTTAATGCCCATAATCCTCAATGGGGCTCGGATAGTCACAACCCCTGAAGGTTCCTTGTGGAACAATGGGTGTCATACAATGGCCTCATTATTCCAAATACTGGTGCTGACACACATGTGATGACTGCCACTGGTGGTCTGTCGTGTATAGACCTCACCATCTGTTCTCCTGGGTTGGCACCAGGTGTGCAGTGGAAGGTTCTATCTGATCCCTGTAGAAGTGACCACTTCCCCATCAAGATTAACAGTGGAGGTGGGACGCTGCCCCAGCATCCACCATGGTGGTGTTTGCGTCATGCAGACTGGGGGAGTTTGCCCATCATATCTACTTTTAACCACTTGTGGGATTTTGATGGGGTCAATGATCTAGTGAATCACTTCACAGAGGTGGTGGTCTGGGCAGCATTGGCGTCCATCCCCCAGAGCTCATGCAACCTGCCATGGGCACAGGTTCCATGGTGGATGGAGGGTTGTCCGAGTGTGATGCAGACATCCAGGCGGGTCCATTGCATCTTCCAGGCTCATCCTAAAGACTCCAATCTTATCGACTATCTCCAAGCCCAGGTGTATGCATGGTTGGTAATTATGGAGGCCAAATGCTCCTCTTGGAGTCACTAAGTCTCCTCTCTTACCCACCACACATCTTCCTAGAAGGTCTAGGAAAGGTTGAGGAAATTCCAAGGATGACATTTACTTCATGTGGCTCTGGTCTCCTTGTTCAAGGGAGACGCGCTGTACTGGCATGTGAGGTGGCTGAGGAACTGGGTAGGGCGTTTGCAGCCATCTCCAGTTGCCAGCACTACATAGCGGCATTTATTAAACATAAACAGGATGCAGAACGCCTGTTAATTAATTTCTCTGGGGGTCTCTTGGGAGCTGCAGGCAGCTAAATCAAGGACCAGGGACACTGCCCCTGTTCCTGATAACATACGTTGTCAACTGCTATGACATCTACTAGAGAAGGGGTTTACCTACATCCTTGAGGTTTTTAATCATATTTGGCAGCAGTATGAAGTCCCTGCAGGCTGGTAGGAGGCTGTCGTAATTCACCTCCAAAATCCTGGGAAGGGTAGTAGCCTCCTGACGAATTACAGACCCCTTTCTTTGACGAGCTGTCTGTATAAAACCATGGAATGCATGGTTAACTGGCGCCTGGTGTGTTATCTGGAGTGGCACCACCGTCTTGCAGATACCCAATGTGGCTTCTGTGCTGGCCGGTCCCTGGCGGATCTTTTGATCTTGCTGGACATTGCAGTATGTGAATCCTTTCTCCTTAGACAGCACTTGGTGGCTGTGTTTGATGTGGAGAAGGCATACGATACCACCTGGTGCCACAGTATTTTGGTGACCTTGCACCATTGGGGGGCTACGCGGTCGCTTGCCCCTCTCCCTCCAAAGCTTTTTGTCCCACTGGGCCTTCAAAGTGTGTATCAGTAACACCTGCTCCTTGGTCTTTCTGCAGGAGAATGGCATCCCGCAGGGGAGCGACCTCAGTGTGACTCTCTTTGCTGTTGCAGTGAACGGGTTACCCTCCTCTGTTCACCCCTCAGTACAGTTGTCCTTCTTCATGGACGACTTTTTCATCCAGTACTGGGCCACTGCTATGCACAGCATTGAGCATCAACTGCAATTGGCACTCAACAGTGCCAGCGAATTTGCCACCACTCACACATTTACGTTCTCTCTTGCAACACAGTTGCCATGCACTTTTGTCGCAAGTGAAGGCTTCAGCCTGAGCTCCAGCTTACCCTCAATAAACAACCTCCTCTCTTGGTCTCTGGTTTGACAGTCACCCAACATGGGTCCCACATTTGAAGGAGCTGAAGGCTAAGTGCCTTTAGTCCCTCAGTATTCCCCATTGCCGGCAGGGCACTGGCTTTGGGGCAGATTGAACGGTGATGCTTCAGCTTTACAAATCACTTGTTTGATTGCGCTTTGACTATGGCTGTGGCGTCTGTGGCCTTACAGTCCCTTCTTCTCTCCAGATGCTGGATAGTGTTCATCATGCTGAGGCTGGCAAACCTCCACTGACTGTGTGTAGGCAATACTTGGCATCCACATATATGATGCCAAGGCAGAAAATGGTTGTGATAAATTATGATGTAATGAGGATGATGATGGTGACGGTTAGAATTCGTTTACCACCGGTACGTTCTGCACTGACTCTGTCTCCCTTTGCCGTTAGCGAAATATTGCATATCTGTTGATTTTCTTGGTTGGTTCACTGGTATTTTAGGGCCCTTCAATTACAAGGTCATTAGAGCCCCGTCCACTGAGTAGTTCTATTGCAGAGACTGCACATTCACTACGTCCACAAGTGACCACCCATGTTAGTCATAGCTGGGGGTTGCGTTGCTTAACTTCAATGATCAAAAGAGAGCTGGTGTGTGCAACGAAATAAACGGATCCTGACATCTCTTGAAAATTGGATTTAACTTTCTTAGTTCAGAGGGGATTTGAGACGGAGATCTATTGCATTAGTCAAAACCTTTAAGATGGTTGCCAAAGGAACTCCTAACCATTTTTCTCACGTATGGCAGGGTCGGGGACCCATCTTGCCCCTCTGAATGGACACAAGGGTGATATATTGGACGTGGGTTTTCTACTGCCGGTTGCCAACCGAAGGGCGAGCTTCTACAGCTGGGTAGAGCTCCTATGAGCTCCGACGCCAGGGGGCGAGCTCCTACAGCAGGAAATTTTGCCTCAACTACCAGTTGCATAGTAGAGAGGGTTCTTTTACGTTCAAATGCCGTCGTGCACCACACGGGACCTCGGTTTTACTTCACGGGGCCTTTCTCTCTCTTGCCCGAAAGAAGCCAACTCACTTCGGTACAGTATCGAACTAGAGCTACTAACGCTGGACACACCAGCTCTCGTCTGATCACTGAAGTGAAGAAATGCAACCCCAGCTAGTCCTGACATGGGTGGCCACTTGAGAAAATTTGGTACCGCTAATACCCAAAAATCTTTCCATTAGTGTAGTGTCTGTGCAATCTCTGCATTGAAAACTACGCAGTGGATGGGGCTCAAATGACCGTGATACTCACTGCGCCACCGAGACGGTAACCAGAAATTAATAAAAGTACTGTTGTTATAGTTTAAGCAATTTTGTTTATAGGTGTGCCGTTCCGCATTACGTAACAACGGGAATAGTGGCAAGAGTGTTCAGATATTCGCATAGAAGCACATAGTACATTGACGTCTTCCTTCAATGAAAATAAAACGACTTATACTGAATGAAATGTTCAGTTCATTGATCTCTTAGAATCATTCTCCAGACTTCCTCATGGCGTAGTGTGCTGCTCCCGGTGGTAACACATTTCGGTATCGATTGAATGCTTGCTGTGAGTGTGCATTTCATCCCTTTCCTCTCTCTTCCATTTCTGTCGTTATTCAACGATTCGCCGAAGACCTAATCATCATCATCATCATCATCATCACACTCTTATCCTGCATGTGGCAGGGTCGGGTCTGCGAGTTCTAGCCTTCCACTCCCGTCTATTTCCGACCAGGTCCTCGTCCACCACACACTGCCATATCCTTCGGACAACCAGTTCCCACGTCTGCTTCGGTCTCCCCCTGCCCCGGTTGCTACCGATCATCTGCATTCCTGGAATGGACCTAACGAACTCTTCCTCCTCTCTTCTCCTGACGTGACCATAGGGCCTACCACCTCAGCCTATTCTCCACTATATTTTCGGCGATGTCCACCACTCCCCGGGTCTCTAATGACCTTGTAGTTGACGGGACCTTAAACGCCAACAAACAACAACAATCCACTACTCCCAGGCTACCTCTAACGTGACGTGGCTCTTCCTCGCTGCCCAACACTCTGATTCATATAGCATAATCGCCTAACTACTGCCCTGTAGAACTTCCCTTTCAACTTCATTGGGGCCCTATTATCACACAGGACTCCGCTTGCCTCTCTCCACTTCAACCATCCCCCATTGATTCTATTGGTCACATCAGATCACATCAGACCTCATTTTATTGGTCACATCAGACCTAATCACTAAAAAACGTTTTGTTAGCGCTCTCTCTATGAGAAATTGCCCTAATACTGTTATCTATTGGAAAACAAGGAATGGTTCACTTTTGCAACCGTGGAGAAAAAAAAACACAATTTTTGCGTGAGAAAACATGGTCCTCCAAAATGCAATCTCGAATTAATTCGAAAACTAATCCCCATTGGTCCCCGCAAATTTATAATGTTGAAAATGCCAATGAAGACCGGAAGGTAGATAGGGTCTTCGGAAAGACAGGACAATCTCAAAGGTAGAATTGCCGTTGTTTTTTTCGTGCAGTAAAAGTGACGTAATGCACACGCCAGAGCAAGGGCGGATCCAGGAGCAATGCAGCAATTGCTCCCCCCCCTCAGCGCCTCAATGGGGGGGGGCATATTTCAATTGATGCACGATTCAACTTTGCTACTCTTTAAGCATTTTTGCATTTCCTATTCCCACTTCCATACTGCCAGTCCAATCTGCATTTCGCTAAACCACTGAAGATAGAACAATGTCTAAGGGGCAGTTGAGGACCCATTGTAATTGCTAGTATGATATGTATAATAAGGGATTCTGAATATTCAAAAATATTTGGAGCGCACATTTTTTGAAGTGCTCCCCCTTCCCGATCAGCTCCTGGATCCTCCCCTGCGCCAGAGGTATAATTTTATAACTAACCTTAAGGGCAACTTCCACCAGCCCCTACTAGTTTTGCCGAATGACGTTAAATTGACGCTATAATTGCAACTACGAAAAGCAGTCATTTTATCGCAAGAAACTTTTTTCCCGCCTATGACAGGGTCGGGTGCCCATTTTTGTCTCATGAACAGTCGACTGCCATCCTTATACTTCATCAAATATCCATAGGGGGTTATGCTTATTTATCGTCAGACGTTTTATCTTATTGGAGGGCGCTACTTCCTCTACTACGCCAGGGGACGAGCCCCTGCACCTGCACGTTTTGCGAGTGGGGGGGGAGCGCAATAGGCTGCGTGCTCGATTTACTGTGCTAGTGGATCTAGGTTCGATACTGGATCGAGATGGATTGGCTTCTTTCGAACAAGAGAGAGGTCCCGAATGCGCCTTTCTTCGGGTGAAACGTAAAACTAAGGTCCCATGTATTGTACGATGGCATTTGCACGTAAAAGAACCCTTTCTACTATGCAACCGGTAGATGAGGCAAAATTTCGAGGTGTTAAAGCTCGGTGGAGTCCCCCAACGAGCAGTAGACGAACAATAAATAAGCATAGGGGTTGCAGCTTTGGTCGGCAACCTACTGCGAAAAATCACTGTCCAATAATCACCCTTGTGTCCATTCAGAGGGACATGATGGGTACCCGACCCTGCCATATGCGGGAAAAAGGGTAGAAGTTGCTGTTTTGGTGTGTTCATGGGCCCTCCGTAGGTCAGTGCAACTCGGTAGGCCATTGCAACTCCTACATTTTGGCTGTCAGTACTCCTTTGAGAAAATGCAGTTAGAAAGTAAAGTTAATCAGCAAATTTCTGACGGATGTTCCCTTCGCTCTCCTGGAATTGGTTTTTTTTGTTTCCTTGGTGTTTTAGGGTCCGTCACATTTAAGGTCATTAGAGCCCCGTCTACTGCGTAGTTCCAATGCAAAGACTGGACAGACACTACACTAATGCCACGATATTTGGGTATTAGCTGTACTCAGTTTTTCCAAGCGGCTACCGTGTGTCCTGGTGTGTCCAACGCAATAAGCCGCTCCCCTGGATGCGGTGAATAGCCCTTAGATGAAAGACCGACATTTATTAAAACATCACCCAACCATTCACTGAACCAGCTCAAATCAAACAAGAGTCATAGACAGTTCGTACAGAGATCTACGATCTCACCTGTAAAGCACATTAATAAATCATGTTATTATTGAAGTTGCACTTTGAAGTTGATGATTTCATTGTTGATTTCATTCAAGATTTGGCCCTCTAATAACCTAATCGATGCGAATTTCAGATCTAATGTCGGCTTATGTTGAAAACGAGTGAAATGGGCTCATTTATTAAACGACCACCTCCTTTTTTTTCTTTTTTCCACTTCAAACGGGGCCTTTCGGCAGGCGAACCAAACCTTTAGTGCAGATAAATTAGGAAAGATGTAATAGAGAGAGAAAGAAAGGGAGTGGAGGGGAGGCAAGGGAAAATGGGATTTGTGTAAAGGCAGTAAATTAACCGAGATCCATCCCTACGTACACACACGCACAGAGGTTCTGTGCTGTTATGATGAATGACGTCAAATGTAAGATGCAATTTGATGCATTTATGCCAACCAGAGATGCTTTTCCAGGGCCGCCATACAAGTCTCGTTAAGACGAGGGTGGCTTTTGGAGAGGGAAGAAGTGGTGGTGTTGATCTACAATGGGTGTATATAATTCTATGAAGAGGAGGAGGAAAGAAGGTGGCAAGACAGAACTGTTGACAGCTAAGGGACCATTGAAACTAGAATTGTACCCAAATCAAATACGCGGAAGTGATGCTGCTGCTGACCTGGAGAATGCTTTCAGCGAATCCAATTGCACCAAGGAGTCGTTGCTGACGTCAAATTGTGGGTGCTTGCCTTCCTATTCCTCCGTTTCCTCTCCCCTCCGAGTATTCGTCCTCCTCTTCCTCCTCACTAAACCGTTAATCAGGCAGCATCCACGGCAGATCGGGACTGATGGTGGATGCAGGGAAGGAGAAGGAGGAGTGGGGGAGAACTAGAAGCGAAATAAAATATGAAATAGGGTTGGTGGGAGCAGGAGCAGGAGGAGGAAGAGGAGGAGATGGAGAAAGCTCATGGGCAAATAGCAAATTCAAAAGCAAGATAATAGAATGTAGTAGGGATAGTTGTAGTTGGCAGTGATGCCGGTGTCAGTGTAAGTAGTGGCAGTCAGTGCCCAGTTTTCAGATCAATGTTCTGCTACAAATAGCTACAACCTAGACAGCATTTGCCTGGAATCGATTGAAAAGCAGACGAGGGAAATGTACATGAGCTAAATATAGTAACTTCTTTCTCTGTTTCGTGCCCTGGAAATAGTTGTGTGTGTGTGCGTTCACATACACAAGAGCACATCTAGAATATCAGAAAGGGGAGGGGGAGAAGGGATCCTTTTCTTTCTCTCTTGCCACCTCTCTTTGAACCATGTTGTTTTCAGTTCTCCCCCACACCCCATTTTTGCTCCGCCTTCATTCCTCTTCCTCTCCTCCCCTCCCTCCCTCCTTTCAGGACGTTCAGTGGCTATGTAAATATGTTAAGTGCCAATGACTCTGGTCGGTGATGTAATAGGCTGCCACAGTTGCATGCCGGGAGGTAACAAGGCTTGACTAGGAAAGCGGGTCACATACCTCGACCGGTTGACATTTCAAGAGTACTGCTGCTGCCTTGCTCGTTGTACACATCTTCACCAAAGTTGGTATACTGTACCGATTTGACACAGCATCCTAGCTCTACCTCTGATAGTGCGCATGTTCACCCTACACCTGATGTCATCATTTAGACTTGAATAGAAATGAATGAAATAAGATTGCATTGTGGGTGACAGGTTGATACGATGAAACCGGAAGTATGTGTTGAAAGATGAAAATGCATTCATACAAAAGAAACTCAAAGAATGAGCTTCGTGATAGCATGCAGGTCGGAAGAACTAGGCCCTTGCTTGTTCTTTCGCATCAACTCATCTCTCAACAAGTGAGAAAGCTTGTTTATTATGCAGAATTTCGTTCAGAGAACTTGAGCTCATATTGTGCTTCTTATTAAAAAGTATTTCATATATTTTCTTTTATGAAATTAATGTTTAATTTCCCGAATCGTATTCTGAAGCTCTTGCGCATCTTTTAGGTGTTTCAGGTCTTACGAGAGCATAACATGATTGCAGAGTTGTCGGTTCTGGTTCAGAACGACGTGATTTTAATATAAGTGTGCTCCTTCAACCGTCTCCTTTCACCTTCTATGACAAGGGTCTTATGCCTGTTTGACCAGTGTGGAACCGGCAGTTTTTCTCTGATCACTGAAGTTAAGCAACGCAAGCCCAGATAGTACTGACATGGGTGGCCGCGTGGGAAACCTGGGTACCTTTAATACTTTTGGTTGGTTTGTCGGTGTTTTAGATCCCTTCAACTGCAAGGTCATTAGAGCCCCGTCCATTGCATCGTTGTTGTTTGTTAGTGTTTTAGGGCCCTTCAACTTCAAGATCATTGGAGCCTCGTCCACTGCGTAGTTCGCATGCAGAGGCTGCACAGACACCCAGTTTTCCCAAGCGGTCACCCATGCCAGTACTAACTGGGGCTGCGTTGCTTTACTTCAGTGATCAGACGAGAACTGCTGTGCCTCTTAAACAATAAACCACTCACTTCGTCCTCTCCCGTCTTCTCCAATCGTCGTAACTATGTGGCGTCCATACAAGCACCACATTACTATCACTCCATCCTAGGCCCTAATGACCATTGCAGTCGTGGGCCCTAAAACAACACAAAGCAGCAAACTAATTTAGGGAAGTGTTCAATGTTTATTGATAAAGGCACTGTTCTGGGATGGACCGGGTTATTGCGTTGGACACACCAGTTCTCGCAATCCCAGCTAGTACTAACATGCGTGGCCGCTTGCGAAAACTGGCTACCGCTAATATCCAGAAATCGTCGCATTAGCGTAGTGTATGTGCAATCTTTGCATTAGAACTATGCAGTGAATGGCGCTCTCATAACCTGAAAGGCCGTAAGACACCAAAAAAGTATTGTGCTGGGAATCGGATGAACTTGTGGGTCCGAAACCTGTTTTTGATTCTAGGTAGGGATCAAATGCTTTGTGTTACCTCACCTGCAATCACTCATGGCTGCAGGACTGTTTTAAATGCAAAATTCAGCTCGCAAGCTTTGCTCGAGATTGAATATTGACACTTTAGCCGAGCAATTTTGTCGCGTACTACTCTCGTAAATCATCAACAACATATCCATATCTAAATGATGCAGGAGATGATTTCTAGCTTGAGTGTGTCAATCTTTCATTCAGGAATTGTTAGCAGTGCTACTTGGAAGATTTGTTGGAGGATTGCCATCAATGGTAATGGCGGGTTCCAAGATAAATTCAATTGCATAACTGATGCATATGGAAATGGAAATTGTTGCATCCGCCAAAGTGAGCAACAATTTTAATGCTTTAAAAGTAAAAGAAATCGTTTTCGAAATGTTTTTGTTCACTTGGACACAAGGGCGATATCAACATCATCATATACACTTATCCCGCCTGTGGCAGGGTCGTGTCTGAGGGTATTCTAGCCCTCCACTCCCACCTATCTTCCACCAGGTCGCCGTTCACTCCACACACCACCATATCCTTATGGACAACCTGCTCCCACTTCTGCTTCGGTCTCCTCCTGCCCCAAGTGCTTCCGACCACCTACATTCCTGAAATGGACAAAACGAGCTCCTCCTCCGCTCGTCTCATTACGTGCCAATTTCACCTCAATCTATTCTCCCTCATTTTTTCGGCTATGTCCACAACCTCTCCCAGGCTACCTCTAATTCACTTATTCCTAATTCTATCAGTTCTCGACACCCCACTCATGTACTGCACCATTCGCATATCGGCCACTTGCGTTCCATTGACGTGGCTCCTCCTCACTGCTAAACACTCTGATCCATATAGCATAGCGGGTCTAACCACTGTCCGTAAAACTTCTCTTTCAACTTGATTGGGACCCTCCTATCACACGGGACTCCGCTTGCCTGTCTCCAACCGTTATTTTCCTGTCCTTTCCAATTGAAAGCTAACAAGGGCGATATAAGCAGTGTCAAATATATCTCCCTTGTGTCCATTCGGAGGGACAGGATGGGTTCCCGACCCTGCACTAGGGAGGAAAGGGATTAGGGGTGGCTTTCCAAATGCTTTTGTTCCAATCTATGTTGGAAGACGACAACTACTAACCGCTATCCCTCCAAATGAATGGACGGATATCCATTCTTGTCTGAATGGGACACGTGGGCGATCTTTTGGACGGTCTGTTTTACACAGGGGCTGCCGACAACAAAACAAAGCAAACCATAACCATTTCCAGCCCATGGCAGTGTCGGGTACCCATCTTGTTCCTCTGAATGGACACAAGGGTAATATATTGGACTATGTCTTTCTGCAGCCGGTTTCCTACCAAAGCTGCAACCCCTATACTTATTTATAGTCGGACTACTGTTCGTTGGGGAATTGCATAGTTCGATTGCGCCTTCGAAAAGAAGGCGCAATCGAAATATCTCTCTTGCCCTAATGAAGCCAACCCACCTAGGTCCAGTATCGAAGATAGAAACACTGACGCCTATACCGAGCACAGTACCCACAGCGCCAACGATGTGGGATGTTACAGGTGGTTGCCTACCTCATGATATAAACCTTATGGTTATTTATCGCCTGGGTGCGATCTCCTACACCTGGAAATTTTGCCAATCTACACATCACATCTAGAAAGGGTTTTTTTACTTAAGGGTGATAGGATATCGTCCGCACCACAATAGGCCACAGGATTTTTTCACTGGGTGGAAGTCAGCGTCCCTTAGATTTCCCTATCACCCTAAGGAAGAACTGTTTCTCGACAAGGGAAGAGACTCCAGTAGTGGACACATACAGTACATTGGCTACTGTGACCTGCGGTTGTTACTTCAATTCAAGGAATTTCGTTACTAAGAATTAACAAAAGCCTTGAATGAGATACTGAGGGAACCTGATGGCAGCTCGGTGGCTGACCATGCCTTCCGCAGATGCGTTGGTGAAAAACTGACAGGAAATATTTTTGGTAAGCAATGAATTTTGGTATTTTGGAGCTGTTCTCTGTTTCTCATTTCTGTTCTCATATATTATAATATGCTATTGGGATTGCTCCAGACATTCGGGAAACGTACCTGATCCTGACACCCTATCCTGGATTTTTTTGATAGCAACTTTGTGAAAGACGTTCGCAGATGTTTTAAGGCAGCTTTTACGTGTTTTATTCTTCAGTAGGTTTAATTGGTTACCCTTTCTGAAGTGCAACCGAAAATTATTATTAATTACGTCACGAGTTGCAGTTTGTGACCATTTCCTTTTTAACGAAATCGTTTAACTCCCGTGATTCCTTTTGACTTCCATAATTTTTATTTAGGTCAATAGCTCATTCTTTTGCAATCCGGCGAAGACATATCCCAGGCCATCAAATTGTTTACAGCCAATCATTGAATCACTTGCCGGATATTTTTGGCAACAAATTATCACATTGGCCATGTTAAAATATACCATTTCTATCCCGTGGCACGTCATTAAAACGGAGACCCTAACCGTCCTAAAGAATTGAGCTTTTCTACTGTCCAATATTGAGATATACATAGCATGTACCCTTTGTGTCAAAGCACTCCCAGCCCTTTTTCTGTCTATGGCAGGGTCAGGTACCCATCTTGTCCCTCTGGTTGGACACACGAGCGATATTTTGGACTGTATGTTTCCGCAGCCGGCTGCAGACCAGAGCTGCAATCCTCTAAGCTTGTTTATCATCCGTTTACTGTTCGTTTGGGCACTCCACCGACGCCAGGGGCGAGCTCCTACACCTGGAAATTTTGTCTCATCTACCCGTTGCCTAGGCGGCAACTGCGTCAGTAGTTCTAGGTTCGATACTGGACCGTGGTGGGTTGGCTTCTTTCGGGCGAGAGAGAGGCCGCGAGTGTGCCTTTTTTTCGGATGACAAATTAAACCTAGGTCCTGTGTTGTTGTATGATGTCCCTTGCACGTAAAAGAACTCTCTCTACTATGCAACGGGTAGATGAGACAAAATTTCCAGGTGTAGGAGCTCGCCCCTGGCGTCGGAAGAATTCCCCATCGAACACTAGACCGACGATATATAAGCGTAGGGGTGCAGCTTTGGCCGGCAACCGGCTGCAAAATAAACTATGACCAATATGTCGCGCTTGCCATACGCGGGGAAAGGGTTATGAGTTGCTTGCTTTTTGCTTGCTACCCGTTGCTTAGGCGAGAGGGTCCTCGGCCGGGAGGCCGGGACCTCGGTTTTACTTTTCATCCGAAAGAAGGCGCTCTTGGGGCCTTTCCCTCGCTCTAAAGAGGCCAATCCCCGAAAACATCGAACCTGAAACAACTGACGCAGTAAATCGAGTATGCTACCTCCTGCGCCACCTTTAGCGTCAAAAAATTATCAAAGGCTGATTGTAGAGCAATCATAATGTTGGGGGCTGCCCTATGGCGTTAGACACACTAGTTCTCATATGATTACTGAAGTTAAGAAACGAAACTTCAGCTAGTACTAGCATGGTGACCTCTTGGTAACACTGGGTACTGCTAATACCCAAAAATGGTTGTAACAGCGTATTGTCTGTGCAGAGTCACAACTATGCAGTGGACGGGGCTGTAACAACCGTTGTAGTTGAAGGGAGCGGCTTATTGCGTTGGACACATCAGTTCTCATCTGATAACTGAAGTTAAGCAACGCAACCCCAGCTAGTATTGACATGGATGGCCGCTTGGGAAATCTATCTACCGCTAATGCCCCAAAATCGTCGCATTAGTGTAGTGTCTGTGCAGTCCCTGCATTAGGACTACGCAGTGGACGTTGTTCTAATGAGTTTGTAGTTAAAGGTCCCTAAATCACCAACGAACCAAACATGCAATCATATTTTGACTTTCCTATCGGCGTCCTTTTCGGAAATTTATCCGTTTGACATGGAAGTAGAGTTATGGCCCTGTGGAAGAACCGATGCATAAGAGAGAAGCATCAGCATCATTATCATTAACCTTCGCATTCGACAGGGTCGGGTGTCCATATGTGTCCAAGTTGAGACAAATGAGCGATCTGTTAGATGGTATCTTTTGGTAGCCGGCTGCCAATTTACAGTAATGACACAACCTGTATGCTTATTTATCATAAGCTAAATTTTTCTTCATTGGGGCAGTTTTCGTCCCATGAGGTCAGAGTGAGACCTCCTACAATTGGAAAACTTTGGGAGAGAAGTGACAGAGGAGAGAGTGAGAGAGAAAAGAGGGGAGAGGGTTGGAGAGAAAAGAGAGGAGAGGGTGGGGGAGAAAAGAGAGGAGAGGGTGGGGGAGAAAAGAGAGGAGAGAGCGGGTGGGAGAGAATCGACGATTTCATGATGATGCAGAATGGCATTTATTACTGTGTTAAGGATCGGTAGAACGATACCTTGTAGTTGTGGAAAGCAACAAGACGTTTCACATGCTGAAAACAACGATGTATGTCGCAATTAAACCTGTATCCATTACTTCCTCTCAAAATTTGAGCGTTTGCAAAATGCTGTGCGCAGTTTTCAAAGTAGATAGGGTGTCGGAAACGGTGATGACGCACACCTCTACCTCTTCGTAATAAGCTGCACTTAGTATCTCCGAAAAAAAATTACTCGATACTCGTGTCATTTAGCTCATGAAACTAATCTCTACAACAGTGTAATCGAAAGCTGGTTGAAAATGTTGCCAACTGCGCTGATTTGGATTTTGTCACTTCTTCTGTACGCGAACATGCAACAAGGTTGAAGTGTAAAAATGCTCGAATGAAGCTGTTAGGCGAATCACTTTTCTGAAAATAGTCTTGAATATTTCAACGATTTGGATGTAATTCACAGTTGAATTGAAGAAGCCATCAATTTTGAAGATATTTTTTTACCTCTCTCCTCCTCCTCCTCCTGCACACCCTAAGATATTTGGCTGAATAAATGCTGTGAGGTCTTAGATGTAAGTCAAGGGGCTCGGTCATTGACCTTTTCATTGCTGTTTTTATTCAGCATCCTCTTTTCACTACTCCTCTTTCATCTTTTTCTCTGTTGGCCTGCTCCTTTTCCTTTTCCACGATTGCCTTCTGCTCCAGGTCTCGCTCCTCCTGGTTTTAATTCATTATTTGAGATAAGCGAGGGTTTCGCAGGATGAGAGGACAGAAAGGAGGCAGGAGGAGGTGAAAAAAATGCAGGGCATCATCGTCGTCATAATCATTGATTAGAAATAGTATATAGCCAAAGTCAGTTGTTGCGTATTGTTGCAAAAGTAGGGCATTTGTTGCAACCAATCGTCAACTGCGGTTACCATTGACGTCAGAAGAGTAGCAGTGTTAGGACAGTTGGCGTAAAAGTTATAATGAATGCTTTTTCGTGAATAAATCTAGTGCATCTTTTATTGTCTCCCATTAACCTCCCTCCCTCTCTCGCCTCTCTTCTCTTCCTCCCACTCCTTTTGCTGTCCCCCCCTCCTTTTTCCTTAAGAAGAAAATAATGTTGTGAATTAAAATAGCCTTGTTCGTAGATAAGGCACGTCTGAAAAAAAAGATCTCCCCATCTCTCTCGCCCCCCTGCCTTATCTGCACATAATCTGTACTGAAAATGAGCTAAATGGTGAAAAGTGAGATTTATGTTTATGTGGCAGTGTTTGTTGCAAATGTCACTCACATTTATGCAGTAAGCAGATTATTCAGTTGGATTTGAGATGAAATTTCATCAATGAAAATTCATTCTCATCTCCTCGCCCTCTCTCCCTCTCCTCTTCAAATGGCATCTTGTACATTTAATATGATCAGCAAAATATATTTAATGCAGACCCTGTTCCACTCTTCAGTATCGCACCTTTACTTTTGTGAAAGGCACTTCACATTTCCTCTCTAACAGGGCTGGATTTACCAATAGGTCAAGTACGTATAACACTCCTGGGTCACCCCATTGATATATTATTTCAGAGGCTAGAAGAGCGGCTGAATTGCGTTGCACACACCAGTTCTCTTCTGAGCATTGAAGTTAAGCAACGCAAACCCCAGCTAGTACTAGCATGTGTGATCGCTTGGGAACAATGGATACTGCTAATACCCAAAGTCGTGGTAACAGCGTAGTGTCTGCGCAGATTCTGCATTACCGCTACGCAGTGGACGGAGCTCTAATGACTGTTGTAGTCGAAGGGCCGTGAAACACCAGCAAAAAGGGCTGGGGGGGTCTACTAGGAAACGTGCATATCTATAGTTCGGACCGGCCTCATAGGAGAGGTAGCTTGCTTGACTACTGCGTAAGTGGTTTGACTTCTTTCGGGTGACAAAGAGGTAACAAAACCCTGGCCCGCGTAGTGTGCACGATGTCATCTGCTTGTAAATGCACTCTTAATGCATGGAGTGTTTCAACGAAGGAAAATAGGCCGATGATTAGCGAGCGTGGGGTTTGTAGTATTAAATCGGCAGCCGGCTGCTCACAATATTGTTCTACAGATTACTCGCATGTCCCGATGGGACAAAAATGGGCACGCGGCCCTGTGATTGGTCAGTGGTTTGATTGGCAGCTTTTCATAGTTGGGTTATCAGTTGCTGTCAGTTCGGCCTAGGGGTCGTTTGTGATGATGTTGATAGCAGTATAATGAATTATGCAGAATAATTTCACTCCAAACTTTTGTGAGGTCCTCGTGATTAGATGTGAGGTCCAGATGATTTCGGCCTAAGGCTCCTAACAACCATAATCAAGCACTGCTCGTAAATATTTAAAGGAGAGGATGCTCCACCAAAACATAATGTGGTGTGAAGATTCCCAAAACTGAAAGTGAAGATATCCTTGATTAGGAGAGGAAGTCCATATTCATTCTGCTTAGCGACCATTGGAACCTTAATCTAGCACTATTCGTTGTGGCTGTAAAGGGCAGAATCGGTCCTCCAAAATTATCTTTGAGGATTACAGGAAAATGTACTGCACGTTTATGTACTCTCTCATTTTCGCATATTCAAAGTTAAATCTTTCTAAAGCAATTAGTAATTACAATTCTTTCAAATGAGGTAGTTCAAAAGCTAATTTAATTGTTGACTTTTGGCCCTCCTGCACGTACCTCTGCGTGCTCAACAGAAGTGACTAAACGAATTATTTACATACAGTCAGAGAGCAGTAGGCGTTACACAAGTTGTCATCAGAGCTATGAGGTGAGCGATTTGTTGTTAGAAGTGCTCCTACTAACTAACCTCTTGAGATCGTTTCCTGATCACCCCATCTCCTCACACCTCCACGACATTCACGCCCCATCCCTCTCCGCTGTAGATGATTGAGAGAGGTTCCGAGACAGCGTGCTGGACTACTGTCAGTAGCTCCAGGATCGATCCTGAATTGAGGATATTGGCTTCTTGCAGGTGAGATAGAGAGGCGTTCAGTGCACCTTCCAACGGGTGGGAAGTATAGCTGTGGTCCTGTGTGGTGTCTACTGTGTCACCTGCACGTATAATGTATGTGCAGTTCGGCATGTTTTTGACGTAGGAACTCACTCTCTGGCATCGCTAGGGCAAACTTCCTCAGAGAAAAAAATCAATGTCATTTGCACGGAAAACAACTCCCAAATGTAGGAGCTCGCTTCCTTACGTCGGTGGAGTGCTCCACCGAAAATTAGTCCGACTCTAAATAAACATAAGACTGCAGCTTAGATTGACAGCTGGCCGCGTAAAACTGCCGTCCAACAGATCCGTCCTGTGCCCCAATGGGAGAAAAACAGAACCGACCTGACAATAATTGGGAATCCTCATTCATCTCACCATCTTTTAAGTCCTCTGCTATATAGTTTGTTGTTGGGGGACCTAGAGAAAGATGCCAACCCACCTTGGTTCAGTATCGAACCTAGAATATGAATATATAATCCTTTGTGATGGATACCCATATGCCTAGATCTCCACCAGAACCCTAGCAACACCTTTGCCTTTTGAACCCATTCTAGCCGCTCCACCCTAACAACCACCACATCCAGATCCTCTTCCAGTGTTGGGGTTCCTCAACCCCCCCTGCAGTGGGCGACCGTTGGACATGACAGTATTACATGCTTGACGTCTTCCACTTGATCCCCACACAATCCACTGCCGTCCTGTCCACCTGTGATATTTGCCATCCTTTGCTTTGTCTCCAGTGACCCAGCTCTTGCCCGAAACAGAAGTGAGCTCTCCCACGTATTGTCATAAATTACCTCCCTCTCTTTCTTTGCCGCCCTTCCCTCCATTCCTTGTCGCCACTGCCCTGACCCCCCCATTCTTTAAGTTTGCCCTGTACTGATTTTTGTATTGTTGTTGCCCCCTCCTCGCCCTCCCCGGGGAGAAACACTGACTCAGTTACCGATTACGCTAGCCACTGCGCCACTGAGGCTGGTTTTAGAAGTAAATTCTGCGACAGACAAAATTCGGCTTCCCGGCTTTTAAAACTGAATCTGTGAATCGCAGATCACCCTGTAAGAATCAAAGGATTCTAGTATTTTAGTGTAATTCTTGGCATGCCGTGAATTTCATGGTCTATTACTGTATATGATGCATTATGCAGTCTAGAATGTTACACACCCTTTTGCATCATGGATTTTATGAATCATTAATGTCCGCCCAATTTTGGTATGTTTAGCTCGCTGCGAAGCTAAATATTGCCATTGCACAAATATTTGCTAGGGAATTACGTGAAAAAAAAATATAAAACTCCACATGGACTCTTAGCTGACCACAACACTTGAATCTTATTGGTAAAACACACTGTCGTAACAATTACTAATCAGCCAGCCAATTCATTGGTCAATCACCTCAGAGCACCGACGAACAACCTCTTTACTAGGGTATGTGTTCCAAACAGATGTTCCCAAACACCTCCTCCCGAAATGTTTTCAAACGAAATGAGATTTTGGTTTTGTAGGTGTCACGCAAGCGTACATACAAAAAGCATTACTTGACGTTTCTTCATGCTCATAATTAGTGTGCGAACATCGAAGAATGTTTTTGCTTTTAGGGGTTTTTCGGGACATTTGACGGAGGCCAGTGGCGTAGCCAGGATTTTCTAAAGGGGGGGGATCTGACATTGATAGAATGAACCAGAATTTTCTGAGGGGGGGGATAGGACTCGATAGGGTGTATACCGCTTTGTTATATTCGAGGCCCAAGGGGGGTTTAACCTCCCACCCCCGTGGCTACGCCGCAGACGGAGGCTCATGTTCATTCCGACTACTGCTAGAGCGGCTGTAAGCAAAGCAACCTCAAATAATACTAACATCGGTGCCCGCTTGCGAACACTGGTTACTGCAAATACCCAAATCGTTGTATCAGCTCAGTGGCTGTGCAGACTCTGCATTGGAACTATGCAGTGAATGGAGCTCTAATGATCACTATAGTGGAAGGGCCCTAAAACACCAGCGAAACAAAAACAAAGGAGTACTGCTCCCATATCTAATGTATAACCTGAACATTTGTCAGGCAAACACGATATTCACGATCATCTCTTCTCTCTGTCTCGTCTATCTAACGCAAGGCCGGGTGTAGAGTTTCCAAATATTCAGCTTCATCAACTATTCGAATATCGAACTATTCGAACATACTGTATACTCGAATAGTTTGAATTGTGAGAGAACAATGTAAAAGCTCTATTCCATGGTTATTAAAATAGGCACGATAAGATATACTGTATAATAATAAAATGAATAAAATTATTGTAAAATCAATTTATTAAATTAGTTTTACAATATTTTAATTTGAAAAATAAAAAAGCATTAAGTGTTTCAAACTATAACTATAATAAAGTTGAAAAGGATGTTTTATAAGGCAGTGGTTAGGCCTGCTATGCTATATGGAGCAGAGTGTTGGGCAGTGAGGAAGAGCCTTGTAAAAAATAGAATGCAAGTAGCTGAGATGCAAACGCTGTGGTCCATGAGTGGGATTTCAAGAGCTGATAAAATTATGAACGAGTATATTATTAGTAGCTTGGGGCTGGGGGGACAATGTGGTAAAATGAAGGAGGAGCTCGTTAGGTCTATTACAGGAATGCAGGTGGTTGGAAGAACTCGGGGCAGGGGGAGACTTGGGAACAGCTTGCTCGTAACTATTATATATGGTAGCGTGTGGGGCTAGAACCTGCAGACCCGACCCTGCTACAGGCGGGATGCAGGTATGATGATGATATCTATTATGCATCACTTACCTGAAAAATTAGGATAACCCAATTTTAATGTTCCTTGATATTTCAGTGATGGAGTACACTTGATGAAGTACACTTATTTTATTTTGTTGGTAGTCAAAGGATCACCCAGTGGGTAGGTGGAAGTAAAAACTAAAATATCCCATATTTGTTGAGAACTTAATTTATACAAGCAGTTAGTGGATAGCCCCTAACCCTAACACATGCATGAATAAGTCAATAATATTTCTGGAAAATCTAGGTAAATAAGCTGTGCATCAAGCCATCGACTGTACTAACTGCTGAATTTATCCTATAATGGCGACATTTGCAAAATATTTAGTTACAAATGGCCCTAAAATTTTTCCGAATATTATTCGAATAAAGGCTCCCTCACACCAACGCGAAACACCTCAGTCGCAGCGGATCTTTCGTGGCGATTTATTCGCATCAAAACGCTACCCATGACGAGCAATGGTCATGTGTACACCGCAGCGAATTATTTAAATTATTTACAATCGCTGCATGGCACAGCTTCAGTCGTCATCGTTGTTCGAATTTTGATAGAACAAAATGGCGTTCACAGAAAATCTAATAGAATTAATAAGAATGTATCCAACTAAACTGACGCGTTGGTGTGCATATCAAGGCAAATCCACCGCGTCGCAGCACATGCTCCTGTTCGGCGCATGTTCCTGTGGCGAAAAATCCGCTGCGACAGCGATTGTTTCACGTTGGCGTGAGGGAGCCTTAATTTCTAAAATATTCGAATATCAATACAGTCCAACTTACATATAAGAGACTCGGATAAAAGAGAATCTCGGTTATAAGAGAGCAATTTTGAAGTCCCAGCTGCATGTCCTATGCTTTGTGTTAATGTACATGGTTATAAGACACTTGGATAAAAGAGAAACTCTCCTATATAAGAAAGCACATTTTGGAAATTTTGGATTTGTCACTCAAATATAAGAGAATAGTGAGATTGAGTGATCCATGCTGAACAGTGTATGTTATGCAAGGCAGACAGATGACGTCCTGCACAGGCATTTTATGATGTGGATCATATGGTAGAAAGCAAAGCTTTAAAGAAGCAGGTTCAATGCAAAATCACAAATTTATTCAAATGATTTTTTAATATATAGTCATCATCATAATACTGTTATCCCACCTGTAGCTGGGTCAGGTGTACAGGTTCTAGCTCTCCACTCCCATCAATCCCCCACTGGGTCCCTGTCCACCCCACGCACCACCATATCCCTAGAGTGGCTTATTGCATTGGACACATCAGTTCTCGTCTGATCACTGAAGTTAACCAATGCAACCCCAGCTAGTACTGGCACAGGTGACTACTTTGAAAAACTGGGTACCACCAATGCACCCAAATCGTCACATTAGTGTAGTGTCTATGCAGTGGATGTGGCTCAATGACCTCGTAGTTGAAGGGCCCTAAAATGCCAACCGACAAAACTAACCATATCCCTATGGATAAATACTGCTATACTGTAATATACTATATAGTTTTTAATCTGCATGCAGTCTGGAATATCCCTGTTGTGCATTGTTATTGCGCAATAGGTCAGACACAATGCACTATTATAACCAACAAAACATTGATTTACCTACCAAATTTCTATTTTGGTTGTATAATGTGATGCTTGAACTAGTGGGGTAGGCTGGCATCCCCCCACACACTACTCAGCCAATATTCCTGTGGGCTTGAGGCGCCCCCAGTCAGAGCATGTACAGTGAACCTGCAGACCCGACCCTGCCACAAGCGGCATAAGGGTATGATGATGTTGATACTGTATAGTTTTTAAATCTGGATTTCTGAATCTGTTTTGGAATGTTATGAAGTATAATCAACATTAAAATTGAGAATATCAGTACTATACTTAGAAATGTATACCATATTGCAAAATATGGTCGTTTTTACATGGCCTGAATAAAAACAGAAACCCGGATATAAGAGAATATTTTGGATTTCCCAAGGTGTCTCTTATATCCGAGTTCGACTGTATTTGCAAACAGGCCGAATATATCCGGATATCGAATATTCGATTATTCGGATTGGAAACTCTAGTCGGGTGACAATATTTGATCCGTTTGGGACACATGAGCGATCTGCTAAACGGTATTTTCCGCAGCCGGCTGCCATCGAAATGCTGCAACCATATGCTTATCCTTGTCCTCCACCAGGGAGCGCGCTTCTACAACTGGAAAATTTGTCGATCTAGAATAGATGTAGTAAGGATCGTTTTCCATGCATGGGGGCCGAAGCTTTACTTCCTATCTTACGGATGGTGCATGGGGGGGGGTGGGGTTTCCTCGCGTGAAAGATGCCGAACTACAAATGAAAAAGGGGAGCGGCGAGTTGCGTTGGACACACCAGTTCTCGTCTGTTCACTGAAGTTAAGCAACGCAAGCCCAGTTAGTACTGACATGGGTGGTCGCTCGGGAAAGCTGGGTACTGCTAATACCCAATAATCGTCACATTGGTGTAGTGTCTGTGCAGTATATGCATTAGAACTATACAGTGGACGGGTCTCTAATGACCTCGTAGTTGACGGGACCTTAAACACCAACAAACAAAACAAAATACAAATGAAAAGGGCCCTAATGACCTTTGTTGTTGAAGGGCCCTAAAACCCAAACAAACAAAATACTGGTTATCAGGGTGAGCCTGGATCACTCCTTGATCTAGCTCACTCTTCTTTACAGATGTAAGGCAGGGCCGGCCATCGGGGGGGGGGGGGGGGGTTGCAGAGGGTGCATTGCACCCGGGCCCCACGATTGAGGGGGAGCCCCATCATCAGTACCCATCAGGGCCCAGATCATTGCTGGGAGCGGCGAGTTGCGTTGGACACACCAGTTCTCGTCTGATCACTGAAGTTAAGCAACGCAAGCTCAGTTAGTACTGACATGGGTGGTCGCTCGGGAAAGCTGGGTACTGCTAATACCCGATAATCGTCGCATTAGTGTAGTGTCTGTGCAGTATATGCATTAGAACTATACAGTGGACGGGTCTCTAATGACCTTGTAGTTTACGGGACCTTAAAACTCCAACAAACAAACAAACAAACCCAGATCATTGCTAATATTAAATGTTTAATATGTCATTGTAGGGGCAACGTCCCTCATTCGACCCTGCCAATTCAACATAACCTAAACGTAACCTAATAACCCTTCCATTGAACTGTACAGGGTTGTACAACCTTTCTGGTGTGGTATGTCACTTGGCTGCTCCATGAACTGATTGCCAGCCACAGGCTGTCAAAACCAAAACGGGTGAAGATAACGTTAGATGTTACATAGCAGGTAGGCTATAGGCCCTAATGCATAATTAGAAATGATGCACCATGGGCCACATTACAAGCTTCAATGGGCCCACAGGTTGGACAACCCAGAATTATAGGTTACGAGTCAATAAATTAATAATGCTATTATTTTGGGGTTGTTAAAACCAAAATACCTTTAATAATCAGAAGTGTAATAAAAAAATATAATGACACAGGTCCAACTGAAAATGTTCCAAGGTGTGGACGTCCACATAAGCTGTCAGACCAACTCATAAATGCAATGGCGACATATTAGGACACATGGCATCATCCTAAAATGTAATACCTTCCAAAGTTAGGAAGGATCTCAAAATGCGATAGGAGGGCATCTAAGAGGAGTCCTTTTACTCTGAATCCTTTTATTTTTACTTTTGAAAAAATATTTTGGGGCCCCAAAAGCATTTTTGCACCCAGGCCCCTTTATAGAAAAGGCCGGCCCTGATGTAAGGAAGTATGCCTTCTACCTGGCGTGAGACAGTCGGGTGGCCCATCTTCCAATCAAAGCAGTCTTAGTGGAAGAAGCAAAGCAACGCATTTGATTAGTGCAATGTGGGTGCTTTTTAACGGCAGTAACTTCGTCCCCCGCCCCAATGGGCAATCTGGGCCATGTATTGAACACAATTTTTGCGGAGCCTGCTGCCAAATTATTGCTCTAATCCCTCTGCTTGTCCTCCGGGCGAGCTCCTACCCCTGCAAATCTAAACGTTGCGTGTAGAAAGGGTTCCTTCGCGTGCAGGTGACATCGCACAACACACACGAGGCCACGACTTTACTTCCCATCAGACGAAAGGCGTACTGGAGCTTTTTTTTCTCTCCCTCTCTCAACCGACGGACCGACCGATAGAAGTTGGAACGCCTAACGCAGTTGAAGAGCACTCTACCTATACGCCACCGATTGTTTTGTTTCGTTGTTGTTTTAGGGCCCTTCATCTACAACGGTCATTAGAGCCCTGTTCACTGCGTAGTTGTAATGCAGAGCCTGCAGGGAGCTGCAAAGTGCGTTGGACACACCAGTTCTCGTTTGATCACTGAAGTTAAGCAACGCAACCCCAGCTGGTATTGACATGGGTGGCCGCTTGGGAAAACTGGGTACTGCTAATATCCAAAAATCGTCGCATTAGTATAGTGTCTGTGCTGTCTCTGCATTAGAGTTACACAGTGGTTGTAGGGCCCAAAAACACCAACAAGAAACAAAAGACAGAGGCTGTGACGTTCGTTATACTTTCATACGATTGTTCATACTCTGTTACGGTGATTGTTGGCTATTAGAGTAACCAGTGTTCCCAAGCGGTCACCTATGCTAGTACTAGCTAGGGTTGCGTTGCTTGACTTCATTAATCAGACGAGAACTGGTCCCTGCTCCACCACTGAGGTGGCCGTTGCAAATTAATGAATGAAATTGACAAATTAGGAAATTGTCAGTCATAAAGAATTAAAATATGCTGATTAGAGAATGATTATGGCTTCATTTTCATAAAGAAGGAGATGGTGATTGAATTAATTTGATAGTTATATATATTCTCAACATGGGGTGCAACTCCTCAAATCGTGCAACAGTAGAAATTTGAATCTTGTTTCAGCCAAAAGGGAAAGAAAAAAATGGGAAATAGGTCGCTTGATATTCATTTAATGTAGCAGGGCTGCCTTGTACTGAAGTCATGAATGAGCCTGACAAACTGAATGAAATCGATTAATAGTGGTAGTAGAGAGAGAGAGAGAGAGCAGTAGGAGGAGGAACGCGGAAAGCAGAGGGTGAGGAAGTTGGAGGAGGGTAGAAAGCGAGATAGAGTGGTATTAGCATCCTCTCTCTCTTTCATCATTGAAGGAGATGCTAGAGATGAATCAACAGCATCCAGCAATTGAGAAAAATGTGTGAGTGCGTTGAGCGCGCTCTAGCGTGCAGGACACGAGCTAGAGATTTAGGTCATATTGACATGTTTCATTCAAAAAGTTGGGAGCTTGCGAAAGAGCTGGATGCTATTTTTAGAAACTGTGCAATGATGATGGTGACCTGACAAGAGAGGAAGTACGCAAAACGGAAACTTTTATAACTCAACAAACAGCAGCAGCAGCACTGCCTGTGGTGAACTATTGAACTAATCAGTGGGATAATGATGCCGTTTGCTTGCGCACAATAAGAAATTAGTGATGCTGTTTCATACTGGGGACGGAGATGAGAAAGGGCCCTTTCAAAAATGGGGATACTTCGCCGCCAGAGGAAAGAGGAGGACAGAAGGTGGAAGAAGATGAAGAAGAGGGAGAAAGTAGAGTAGAATTGTAACAGGGGCGTTCAATAGTATGTTGCTCTCGCACTCTGTGACGTCATTGTTTCCCGTTCTTCTCCTCCTCCTGCTTTTCCACCTTTTCAAACTTGCATTCTTGAGGGCAATTGGACTTCTTCTTTAAATTAAGAAATAAGGTCTCAAATACAACTAAGATAAAAAAAAAAATAAAAAAGCCCTGAATTGAGCTTTCCTCTTCCCGAATTGTTGTGATGTAATGCTTATGTAGTTGTAGTAGTCAACAGTAATAGAAATAAGCTGCCATTTTGGTACCGATTCAAATATGCTGATTAGATGTCTTTGATGGGCCTTCAAGATTCTCCTCCTGCCCCTTCATTTTCTGAAGCATCCCTTTTGCTGGTTTGAAAGTTGCTATTTTTAACTCCGACCAGAGAGAGGAGAAAAAAAATAAAAGAAATAGTTCAAGATGGGTTTATTTTCTTAAAGCTCGTTAGGGATTGCATGACGCAACACTTGTCCTGATTCTTCCGGAAGTGGAATAAGAAAAAAGTCTTTTGACAGAAAAAAATATTACAGAAGAAATACAATCCTAAATGCATGTGGACACTCTGTAATAATATCCCATTTGAAAATCTAACTACAGAGAAAGAAAATAAATTAAAAAGTGATTTTTACGCATACAAGACCTAATTTTGGTTTTAACAATTAGGTTACAATGGTTACGTTATCAACATTGCTGACTGCATCCTGACTGAATTTTTACCGCAAGGGCAGTTAAGATTGAACTACTCCTTCAGTTCTAAAATAGAAACGCTTAAATTCGAAAACGCTGCTATGTTATAAATTGGACTTTTCGAAATTATTTTTGAGAATCCATTTCTAGAGGAATTACACTATTTGTTTCGTTGGTGTTTTAGAGCCTGCACAGACACCACGCTGTTACGACAATTTTGAGTATTAGTGGCACCCAGTGTTCCCAAGCGGCCATTCATGCTATAGTAGTAGCTGAGGTAGCGTTGTTTAAATTGAGTCATCAGACGAGAACTGGTGTGTCCAACGCAATGCAGCCGCTCTCCCTTGTCCTTTTTGTAATAAAATGTGAATTTTCGCATATTTTATTACTTTCCCTTCTCTGATTTCCTCGAAGGACCTCACGAGTTGACGGAATTTCTGCAAATTTACATTTGCCTCTCCCCTGAAATGATCATTAGCCAAATCACATGTGAAAAGCACCTTAATGTCTTATCTGACTTTGGTTTTGGATTCAGCGCTGACTCTTTGATGGTGGCCTAGTGGTTAGCTTCCTTAAGTCCACGGAAGGAAGTTCAAATCTATTCAAGGCAGGAGACTTCTTTCGGATTAGAAGGCAACCCCACATGCGCCTGCCTTCAGATGGAAATGACCATGGACCCTTGGGGTGTGTAGGATGCCGCCATGGGCCTTCATGATGTATCCGATGGCACCATGGGCCCTTGTGGCGTGTACAATGTCACCACTGCACGTTAAAGAGCCCCTGTTACTTGGATATGTGCAAATCGGTTAAATGATGAGAGAAATTGTTGTGTGCCGACCCTGTGCCTGTCCCGACTGCATTAAAACTACGCAGTGGACGAGGCTCTAATGACCATTGTAGTTGAAGGGCCCTAAAACACCAAGGAAAGAAATGCCTAAATCACTGTTGCGTTGTGTGTTCCCTGTTCTAACGGTTCTTTTGGTTCGTTGGTGTTTTAGGTCCGTTCAACTACAAGGCCATTAGAGCTCCGTCCACTGCTAAGTTCTGAAGCAGATACTGCACATACACTACGCTAATACGCGATCGCCCATTTGTGCATCCTCTTTGGCGAATACCATGCACTGAGGGCCGCATTCCCCTACTCCCGCCAGCAGCCTATCCATTACTAGATTGAATAGATATGGGCTAAGTGCTAACCCTTGATGCACACCTACGTGCACATTGAAGCTTGAAGTATTTCCGCATGCTGTCCTCACCCTAGCGACGGAACCATCATACATATCCTGCCCTATCTTAATTAATATGGCCTTCATCAATCCCTTTCTTTCATAAAGCGCTTCATGCTACCTGTCTAGGGACACTATCATATGCCTTTTCCAGATCAACGAATATTGTATGAAGACCCTTCTTTGCTGCTCTATACCTCTCTATCGTCTGTCGTAGAATAAAGATCGGTTCCACGGTAGACCTACTGGGCATAAACTCAAATTGATTTTCCCCGGACACTAGTTCAGCCTCTGAGGCGACATTCTAACTCTCCCACAGCTTCATAGATGGCTCATCAGTTGTATACCTTTATAGTTTCCGCAATCCTGGGCAGCACCTTTGCCCTTGAACAGTGGGTCTATCAAACTCTCTCCGTGCAGATGGCATCCTATCACCGTTAGCTATCGTATTTAAAAGTTTCCCTAGCCATGTAATTCCTATGGTCCCCAAGGTACGCCAAACATCCATGGGGGATGTCATCAGGACCTACTGCTTTGATTCTACTGCAATGAGTCTCCGGATTGAGTGCTTGTAATTAGGGGATCCGGCAAAAATATACTGCGATTAGGGCAGTGCGGAAGTTAATCTCTGCTGTGAAAGAAAAACTGGACGACGTTGTTGGACGACTACTTGAATCTAGGAGGATCCAAATACGCTCATGAACTTGCACATCACTCATACACGAACCTTAGATTAATTAAGAGAGTAATGCAGGAAGTCTGGTAGTGGTGGCTAATGCACCGTCACCAATGTCGAAGACCTTCCAAGAGGCCTTAAGAAGTTAGCCGGTCATCAATTGTGTCCTTAAGTAAATATCAAGTGTTTGATTAGTTGCTCATTCAGTTTGCTTTGTAATTTGGCGAAAAACGTGACGTCATTAAATGATTAAAAATTGTTATCTCTTCCCTGCTCTGTCATCATCAATCGTTGTCAATGGCCTCCTCCTTCTCTTCGTGTACGTCATCATTTGTTGCCCCAGTGCTGGTCGGAAACGTTACAGCGAATGTTTTTCGTTTGAATTATTGATATCATACGTGCATTATCGGTGTACCTTATTCAGTCGTTTGGGTCATATGGCATTAGCTTGGCAATTAATCCATCCTGCCCAAGTCCTCCCCTCACCCTCCTTTTTCCCGATGAGAAGCGGTCCTTGTGTAGTTATCGACCCTTCCAGCTGTTAATGAAGGCAGAAGCTAGACGCTCTGGTGAAGTTGTTTCGACCCTTACCGGTGCATACTTTGGCCGGCAACCGGCTGCTGAAAAAACTATGACCAATATAGGCCTATCACCCTGTGTCCATTCAGAGGGACAAATGGGTACCCGACCCTGCCATAGGCGGGAAAAGGGTTAGGAGTTGGTAGTACATTACTACCGGTACCATAACATTCTATGCAGCATGTAGGGGAATAGTTGATCAAGTCCATTTTGGATGCTGTCCGATGCCAGTGTTTGAATAGTAGTCGAGACCTGTTGCTTGTCATCGTACGTCATCGGGCTGTCTCGTACGCCAAGGAGAGTACAACCAACCCACAGCAAGATTCGAGTCCGTCTCGGTGGCATAGAAGTATTTTTTGTTTCTTTGGTGTTCTACGGCCCTTCAACTACAACGGTCATTGGAGCCCTGTCCACTTCGTACTTCTAATGCAGAGTCTGCACATACACTACGCTGTTACGACAATGTTTGGGCATTAGCAGTACCCAATGTTACCAAGCGGTCACACATGCTAACACTTTTCGTGTCCTGGGGCTGGGATTGCACAGAAGTAGCTGTATTGGATTAGCACGTCAGTGTTTGCCGGTTCGACTCTTGTTGAAATGGGTAGCTCCTTTCGAACAAGAGAAAGAACAGCCCTCAATGTACCTTCCGTCGCATGTGTAGTCAAGCCGTGGACCCTTATGATGTGCATGTATCAGTTCTCCTCGAGTGTCTCCACCAGACATGCTTAGCTACAAAACGTAAGGAACAACAAGTTATTTCAATGTTCCAATTAATATTGGGGTATCAACATGAACGCAATAGCGTTGTGCGAGGGTGACATTATCTGCCATCAATGCATCAAGTTTGCCATTGTTCGCGAGTGCCATGCGCTACTGGTGAAGATCCGGCTTAAGACTTCAAGGCCCACATGTAGACTACTTCGTTCAGAGGCTTGCGCTCATGCGTCTTGTATGTTACCCCAAGGGGTTGGGGAGTCAACCAAACAGCCATAACGCGCCCGACCCTGTGGAGGCCGCTCGCGGTTGAGGGGGAGGTACAATGTTAGTATGCTACACCAACGATTCGGGGAGTCGGCCAAAGCAGCCATAACGGGCAGAACCTTGTGGATGCTGTTTGGACCTTGTGAAGGCTGCTTGAACCTTGCGGAGGCTATGGGTGGGGGGGGGTGTAGGAGAAGGAAAGTTAGAAGCACCCAATGTTCCCAACCAGCCACCCATGTCACTACTAACTTGGGTTGCGTTGCTTAATTTCAGTGATCTGACGAGAACTGGTGTTTCCAACACAATGTTTTGGAACCCGCAAAATTTTAGAACTGCTCATTCTGCGACTGTTGGTGTTACTTATCATCTGGCCCTCATTTTAAGTTCATTTCCTCTGCTTTTGAAACTGTGTGACCCGTGGCAAGCCTATTGGATTCTGTCACCCTCCCAAATGCGAAATGCACTTCAAGGGTCCTGCAAGAGACGTTCAATTCTGACGGTTTGCTAATGTATACAACGATCAGCGTTACAGTCAGATAGAAAATTCTTCACCGGAACTGTCTTCTAGAGGTCAGTAGGGTAATTTGTTGGCATTCAAATGCTGACTATGGGTGTGTAATTTGGGTATATTCCTTGTGAAGGCAGCCAACCCATCATTTTTTGTATTAAAAAATATTACCAAAAATAATTTCGCGATGTAATAAGATTCAGTGTGCATGTAGGCGAAAGGAGAGGATTCAATTTTTTGTATCTCTAGGACTGGAATTTTGTTTTATTCATAAATGAATGCACCCTAATTAGACATCTGTGGCCAAACCTATTTAACGCTGATGATAACTAGTTCTGAAGACTATATTTCGTGTCCATATATGGCCACGATAATAAATGAATATCTGAATTTGGTCTTCTCCCCACTCCTCTCCCCCTGTTCTTTCTCCCCACAGCTTTTACAATAGACTTCCCTTTTACTCAAGTCATTAGAGATGTCATCTTCCGATTTACACACACACCCTTACCCCAACTACCTAATTTTTTTTAACTATACGATAACATTTCGCGAACTGCACCACTTGATAACTTTGTCATCGTTTTAGTGCTCTTCATGTGTTGAAATTTTTATTACTAGCCTTGTAATTAAATAACTTAGGAAATGTGTATCTCAAAAAAGAACGTGCTTGTCATTTGTAGAGATTGTTAGATTAGAAATAAAAGAATCATCGCCTACCATAACAGAAAAAAATGAAGGAGATTCCTTGAAATAAAAAATGATAAACCCCCACCATCAAATATATTTTCCAACGCATTTCCCAGTTATAAAATTGTCTATCTTCATGGCTCAGGGGTTAACGTGCTCGATGTGCCTGTGCTAACCTGCAGGATCAACTCTGACCAAGTGTAATAGCTTCTTTAGAACGAGAGAGACACTTCAGTGTGTTTGTCGTCCTGTTGAATTTTTGTTTTGTTTCGTTGGTGTTTTAGGGCCCTTCAACTATAAGGCCATTACAGCATTGTTCTAGAACAGAGACTGCACAGACACTACACTAATGCGACGATTATTGGGTATTACCAGTACCCAGTTTTCAGAAGCGGCCACTCATGTTAGTACTAGTCAGGGTTGCGTTGCTTAACTTCAGTGATCAGATGAGAACTGGTGTGTCCAACGCAATAAGCTGCTGCCGAGAATTACTGTGGTTTATTAGATGTCACCACTGCACGGAACCGTGGAGTAGGCCTTGGTTTCGGGAATCCATTTTTGTCCCATTGGACGGTATTTTTTGCAGCCGACCGCCAACGTAATGCAGCTACAACCAAGCAACTCCTTACCCTTCCTGTTCTTCCTATTGTAGGGTCGGCTAGCCATCATCTTCTTCTGCATGGACCCAAGGGTGATATATTGGACAGCGGTTTCCCGCAGCCGGTTGCCGACCAAAGCTCCAGCCCCTTTGCTTACTTAGCATCGGTCTGCTATTCGTTGAGCACTCCACCGACACCAAGGGACCTGTATCTCTCCATTGCTTTGGAATGTTGGATCCTATGTACTTAACCTTTTGCACCTTATTTCCAGTTCGCCCCTAGAGAGTACGTCACCATTAGTATCCACCTCTGAATAGAATTTACAATTTTTCCTATATCGTTGGCAAATACCATGCACTGAGGGACCCATTGTCCTACTCCCGTCAGCAGCTCGTCCATAACTAGAATGACGTTTTGCACCTCAACCTTCGGTATACAACGTCATTTGTATGTAAAGGAACCCTCTCTGCTATACAACGGGTAGATGAAGGAAAATTCTCGAGTGTAGGAGGAGCTCGTCCCCAACAAGTGATAAAAAGTCGTCGAAGGGGAACTTTACTGGCGCACTTAATGCACCTTCGTAGTAGTTTTCGAATTATTTTGAAGTAGCTATACACCGTTTTACTAATTTGAGTTTTTCCTATTGGAATGTCATTTCAGGTATTGGTCTTGAAGCTGAATAAAGAAGCTCCCTACAAGAAGGACATCTTTCGAGCCCCAGGTCACCAAGGAAATATGAAGAAATTAATACACTTTTTACAAAATGGCCGTTTAGTTAATATCGACAATTTCTCCGTTTACACCATTGCTTCAGTATTGAAGGTAATTTAATTGCATTACTTATCATATGAAGTGCGTCGCTCGATGGTTGCAGGATCGATCCTGCCACAGATAGATAGCTTCTTTCGGCGGAAGGGTGTACGATGGTGTGTACAATGTGTACGATGTCACCTTCACGTCAATAAACCCTTTCTGCATGGAACGCGTTGACCCGCAAAATCTGAAGGTTTTTCATCTCGTTGGTGTTTTAGGGCCTTTCAACTGTAAAGATTTTTACATTCCCGTCTACGTCTACTTAGTTCTAATGCAGAGTCTGCACAGACACTACGCTGTTTCTATGTTACACTAACGGGTTGGGGAGTAAGGCAAGCAGCCATAACAGGCCGAACCCTTAAGAGGCTGCTCGCGGGAGAGGAGGAGGCAGGTGTAGCGGATTTAGGGGAGGGGAAATTTGCAGCACCCAATGTTCTCTACTAACCACCCATGTTGGTACTAACGTGGGTTTGCGTTGCTTAACTTCAGTGATCTCACGAGAACTGGTGTGTTCAACGCAATAGAGCCTCCCCCTGCGAAAAAATAGACCGACGCAAAATGGGCAAAGAGTTATGGTCGACAGGACATCGGAAGCCAGCTGCAGGATCAACCCTTGCATCGATAAATTTCTTGTTTTGGCCGTGAAGCTCACAATGCTCCTTCCATCTGACGGCCTCGCCTGATGTGTACAACTTCACCTTACCTGCACGTAAAAGAACCTTTTCTACAGGTGCTCTCCCCCTCCCAAAAAATAGACTGATGTCAAATAAGTAAAGGCTTAATAACACCGTCCAGCAGTTTGCCCATGTGTTCCACGGGGTGGAATGGTACCCGACCCTGTCTTACGCTGGAGGAACGGTTGGGATGATGACGTAGAAGTGAAGCCACCTTACCCAGTGTCCCATTTCAGTAGATGATTTTACCATGACGTCAGATGACACTAATGCCTGCCTAAATCAGACTACTACTGACCCTGAAAAAAAGTAAACATAGAATTAAATAGCTTTGTTAAAAATATTGCGATCTTTAATTGAAACGAATATCATGATTGGGCCAAATTATATGGTGTTATCTGCAGGATATCGACGATTGAAGTGTGGTTTTTTTTTTCAATGGTTAGGACTTTGATTCCCTTTGGGATTGACTGTGCCCCAGGCACCATCCATCAAATAACAATTTCACGAACTCTGTATTAAATATTAAGGAATTCAATTAAGTTTGTTGTTTTTATCTCTTTTTCCCGCGTCATACATTTTGCAGAAATTTCTCCGCAAGCTTCCAGGTGGAATTTTTGGACCAGAAAGAGAAGAAAGGCTCTTTCAGCTGATTGATTCGGATAACCAGGAGGAACAGTGGCATGAAATCCATGAGTAAGTAATGGAACGAAACAGAAACGTATTTTCAAGACATGTGACAAATTATTGCAATGTGTTTTTTCCTATCTTCATACACCTAATGGCAGGACGTGTTGCTAACTACATTCGTACATTGGTTTTCTATTTCTTGCAGACTCATTACCACTATGCCAGTATTTTCTCAACACTTACTGGTCCTCTTGTTTGGCACATTCCGTGTAATTGCTACACATGCTGAGCGTACTCAAACGGGTATGACGTCAGAAGCCCTAGGTGTGAGTGTAGCTCCAAGTTTCTTCCATTCCTGTGTCAGCGACGGCAAACAAGCCAAAATGGAGGATGTTATGAGGTTCAAGGTGAGCTGAAATGATTAACCTTGATTAGTGTTTGTGAAGTATGTGTGGCAGGTAGCCACTTGAGGAGCTTTCTAGGTTTAGGGCCTCTTCTTGACTAGTACTCGATATCCATCCATCCATTTCTCCCTCATTCAATTTCCGCTATACGTTTCTGACCAACACTTTAATTTTAATACGAAAATTTTATTCACCCGAAGAGGTTTGCCAGTCTGAGCTACAAGTAGTGGATTATGCTGTTTTCACAGCTGCATGCTTCCGTTTTTTAAGTTGGGCCACTTAAAAAACGGCGGAGCAGTTGCTACTTTTGGATCCGCTTGAGAACCTTCCATAGGACTACAATTTCATCTCTTGTTTACTTGAAAATTTATTTTCATAACATTTTCGATCAACAGCTAAAATATATAGACAAGGTGAGGTGGTATGAAGACGTCATGAGAAGAGCAGGTTGTCCGTAAGGATATGGTAGTGTCTGGGGTAGACGGGGGCTTGGTGTGAGATAGACTGGAGTTGAGGGCTAGAACCCGCAAACCCGACCCTGTCACAGACGGGATAAGGGTATGATGATGATGAACTAAAATATATAGACAGCTTAAATGAAATGTTTGACAAATTTGTTTAGCGGGTCGTATCCAACAATTTTGGCCCCTGAGGCAAATCATATTAGCGGTGCTCCTCCTTATGGATTCTACTTTTCTAGACCTCTTGTAACTTTTTAGGGCTACAACTCGCTTCTGTTTTATCTGAAAATTTATTTGAAAATGTTTTCGATCAGTAAATAAATTGACAACATTGGTTACATGGCCCTCTAATAAAAATTCTCTCTCTGCCTCACTTTTCGACGTGGCCCTAAGTGTTTATGAATTGCTTATGACACTGTGGTACCGAAATTGCCACGACCTCTGCTTTTTTTTTAGTCTTCCTAATTATTTTAAGCTTAAAAGCATTTTTTGCCCAGTTATTCGTGATATATGGCAACCTTGGGGTGTACTGGTGGGACATCCATTGGGCCACCAAAATTTTATATATAAAAGGCACAATTGGTAGCAGAGTAATTCTCGGCTGCCCCATGTGAACATTCCATATCGTTCACATAACAAAACTGTTTCTGTTCCCGGCATGGCTGGATACCTATTCTTTATTTTGTGGAAAAATGGATAAAGTGGGGAAGAGGCTCTATTTCGTCATATCTTTAATTAAATGTTGTTTTTGTCACAATATATTTTATTCTTTATCAACATAAAACATTTGTTTCATAATTTTTTTCTTCGCTTACCACCAAACAATATATTTTTTTACAGTATTTGTTTACTAAATTCACAATTTAGCAAACAGGTGTTTTACCTATTAGCAACGACTAGGTAATTTTGAAATGTTTAAAAACACTTTTTTTTAGATGAAGACCATGCATGCCTTTTGACTTTCTTGTGTTTCTTTTTACTAATGTATAATACCTTCACATTTTTGACTTCTGTAACACTAGGCTTTAAAATGTTAAAGCATGCTTAAAATTTATTGGTAGTACAAGCATGGTGATACCACTGTAGATTCCTCCTAAGTAGAACATTAGTAGAATTCTTCTAGGATGCATTTATGGGCTTATGGTCATTTCACGGGGAAAGGAAGAGGCGGGAAATGTAAATAGACAGACATTCAGTAGATCTTCTTGTTAAAATCGTTAACTATCAAGGCCCTTTGAGGAGACAGGCAAGTAGACAGGAACCACATAACTTACCTAGCCTAACGAAACAAAATCAAACGTAAGAGATTCTAACATAACATAATCTGATTAGGGAACTAGGGTGGGACACACTAATCCAGCGGCATATATCGCACAGCATTAGTATTTCTATCAGACTGCTGCTGGGGTGCAATGGACCTCTGGTTGGAAGTGTGTCCCTGGCTTAGTATAAGGGGAGAAAGGAACATCCATATAAATTGAAGGAGATTAGGGCACATACAGACTCATACTACTGGTCTTTTTTTTTTTTAACAAGGACCATTCGAAAATGGAATAGCCTTGGAGAGGATAAAGTAGAGGGCTTCCTCAAAGGAAAGCCCACCATTGCTAGTATTGTGTCGGGGAGGCAAAAGAATTATAGCTTAGGGTTTTAAGAGTTTTATGGCATCTTATGTAAGAATGAAAGTTTGTCGCTCCACTGCCATATTGGCCTAAGAAGGCTGCTTGCAACGTAGTGAATTGGAATTAGAAAATAACAGTCAGGAACAGGACAATTTCAGTAACAAACTGTAATCCATTAAAAACAACATGAAAACCCAAAAATTTTTATATTTTCTAAATTGCCTTCATAAAATGTCTGCTGCAGTTGAAAACTATTCCCAAAGGCGACGTTTATACCAGTCGTAATTGCAGAGCTTGATTGAATTTCTTTTTACAATGGGTATTAGAACCCTGTCCACTGCTTAGATTAAATGCACAGGCTCCACAGACACCATGCTATTTTTAAACGATTTTGGTTATTAGCAGTACCCAGTACTCCCAGTAACCCATGCCAGTACTAGCTGTGGTTGCGTTGCCTAACGTCAGTGATCAGACGAGAACTGGTGTGACCAACGCAATACAGGCGCCCCTCCTTTCCTCTGAAATGACCATAGGCCATTCTTTTCCATTCGGGAAATAGAGATCTTCGTCAAGAGGTTAAATTATTGTCAATCAGTCCTATTGAGGTTTTCTTTCACCGTTGTTAATCAGCCATCCACCAGGGCTGGCGTGATGGGTGTGCAAACAGGGCGACGGCACAGGGCCCTGCGCATTCGGATTAATGAACCTATCGATAGAAGGGCCCAGCTTCATGTTTCACGGGGCCCCGCCTAATTAGTTTGCACAGGGCCCCGCAAAATATAACGCCGGCCCTGCATCCACCGTACATGTCCTAACTCAAATGACTGTCTCTCTAACGGCGAAATGAGATTAGGAACACTGGCACGTAGAAACACCACTCTACGTTTCGGTTTCAACTTTTTAGTTTTCTTCCACATCTGACAACATGCATACCATAATAACTTTAGTCAGAGTAACGCATTCTTTACTGACCAAACTTAGTTGAACCATGATGATGGACCCAATTGAGGACCCAAATAACCACATGTATTTGCAACGTTTGACCTTGCATTAATGGACAATGTCGCCATGTAGCGTGTATTCAAATATTTATATTCTCTTTGCGGTGGAATCCAAAGAAATACTACACAATAAATTGTTGGTTATTGGATAATTTATGATCGTCCTATAATTTGTTAAAGGACATGCAAAAATCATCTGTGCTGCCGCAGCCATTCGACATGTTGCCTAGGGTCAGCTAAAATGTGATTTTGGAAAATTGCAGGAATTTGAAAGAAAAGCCGAATATTTTAAATTTTCGTCCATAAAAATCATAACTCGCCTTGATGGCGCAGGGATTTTTTTGCGGGACCACTGCGCCTCCGGATCGAGATACAATCCGACTCGAAGTGGTTTGGCTTCTTTTGAGCGAGATAGAGGCCCCATTCCGCCTTCCTTCCTTTGGATCCTTTAGTGCGTAAGATGACATCTGCTCATAAAAGCAACTCCTAATTCTTTCCTCGTCTATGGCAGGGTCGGGTGTCCATCTTGTCCCTCTGAATGGACACATATGGGTGATATATTGGACAACATTTTTCCACAGCCGGTTGCCTAATAAAAGCACCCTTACTACATGGAGTAAAAATGGTATAGGTGCCGCACTAGGTTGGCAGTTAGTGGAATTGGACAAATATGATCACCCGACTTTGTCATAGGCGGGAAAAGGATTTGTGGCGAATGAATAAAATCCATAAAGTCATATGATGTGTTAAGCTATTAGAGCAGTTTGGAATAATCTTAAATAATTCGGTAACCAACCAATAGACCCAAATGTGACGTCAAGGTTTGATAATCTCATGTGCCGAGGTCGATTCTCATCCTGCCGGGTGTCATTTTCTGGAATGTTTACTGTTGCATATTGTTCCATTACAATAAATTGATAACAAAACCAAAATTGATAACATTCACATTGGTCCATTGTAAATGCAGGGTCAGACCGGTCAGTAAGTTGTCGATATTACCCCAGTTGGTTTCCAAGTTCGCAGGCTTTGGGACTGACTTTCGTCTTATGTGACTAACTGTAGGTGGGATTTTTAGCCTAAATTCTTAGTCGCCCGATATCATTTTTTAAAACGCCATTTAAGTTTTAGGCGAAATAAGAAACAGAGTCAGATTGAACAACGTATCAGAGCCCGGGCAGAAGCTGCCAAAAGGGTCTGCAGTCACTAAAAATAAAATTACTAAATAAGTGCTTTAATTTATTCTTATTTCATGATATAATGCTGGCGTGTTAACCCTCAGACGGCAACGTCCCGCCTGAGCTTGTCCAACCTTACCTTTTATGCTCTGGTCAACATTCCTTTCTTTCCCAAAGTTAGGTGCATCCTGATAGAAATATCATTATACACACTGTTTTATTTCTGCCTTTGATTTTTCTGAATTATTTTTGGTTTTGTTCAAATTTCATTATGCATTCTTGGCTATTGCCGTCATTCTAATAACATTTCTGAAACTTGACTATCGTATTGTGATGATCTAACCCTTCTATTGAAACCCAATCTCTCTTTTTTGTTCTTATTTCTCCCTCATACATAAAGGCAGAAATTGATGTAAGTACATTGTGTCGTCACGTGGTTCAACCTTTATTCTGTAACTGTATTGTTATGTGTTACTGTGTGTATATGAAACAAATAATGATTAAAATGAAGAACATTTTTTTGGGAAAAAAAATCGTCACTGGAAAGAGAGAGAAAGACTTTTACAATACTTTTGTATGTGTGTTTGTGTGAACCTAGAAGTAGCTCAGTATTTGTGTCGTTTCTTATTGTTGTTGCCAGTTAAATATTGTGTTGTTAGTTTTAATCATCATTATATCAATTGTTTGCGTCACCACGTCGTTTAATTATGCGTCATTTAATATTTACTATGATATTATTATTTTAATTAGTTCTTCGCTGTCACCTAATAGTGTCAATTACAATCTATCGTAATTCACTTGCCTTCACGTAAATGCAAAAGAAACACTTTGAGTTCCTTGCTGCACTAACTCATGAAACATTGCACAAACGTAGACGTTCTGTAAGCGCCAATTTACAGTGAGGTATTTGTACACATACATACTTTGCACATCCACCTGGTCTGCAGTCTGAGGCCAACTCCCAGTTGTAAAAACAGAATGGGAGTGTCACAGCTGTTCCTGTCCCTCTCATCCTGGATACAGTATGAATATGTAATCCTTTGTGTCGGATACCTTTCTAGTGAGATTTTTCATGCTGGACCCATATGACTAGATCTCCACCTGCATCCTAGCAACACCTTTGCCTTTCGCGCCCATTCCTGCCGCTTCACCCCAACACTCACCATCCCCAGAACCTCTTCTAATGTTGAGGTTCCCAACCCCTCCTGCACTGATTCAGCGCTGGACATGCTAGTATCACATGCCTGACATCCTCCACTTGATCCCCACATAATCCACATTGTAGCCCACTTCATTGGCACAACGGCTGAGTGCTGTATTGCTCTGTGAGAGACGAAGTTAAATCCTGACCAAGGTTGGTGTGGTTTTTTTAGCTCAGGTGCGACATGAGGGTCATGCATGATTCTGCTGGAGGGAAGTGAGGCTAATCCCCCGGGATGATAGCAGCAAAATATTCTCTAAGAAACGACGAATTTTTTTTCACCCTCGTTTATCTCTTTGCGGAGATGTACTGTATTTTCCTCGCTGCTTAAGTTTTAAGGGGAAAGTAGAAGAAAAGGAAATCAGGTCTACAGGCCGCCAAGCAGTGTCCGTTTCATCTTCAGTTGTAATTATACATTCAAAACTGCACAGAATGTCTTCAGTTGAAACTAAAGACCCACATACACTTTCAATTCCATCCCCAAATACGTGCATTGTACAATTAGAAATTTTGAAATGTGGCTCTTTTGAAGTGGCGAATGATCTAACTGTTCAGTTGAACTTCGCCTTACCGTATGTGTCGTTATTTGAAGAACAAAGCTTAGTTCTCTATTCTAGACAGCTGCAGTAACAACTGGATGTTGTTCACAGCCAATGAAAACAAAGCTCATGGCTACTACGTGTGTGTGTGTGTGTGACACATACTCTCTCAGTTTTAACTGAAGACATTCTGTACAGTTTTGACTGCACAATTACAACTGAAGATGAAGATTTTACAATCTGAGGTCCTTAGGATACTAATGGCTTTTTTACTGATTGTTCTTTTATGACGGGTTGCAACAGACACCTGCCATTTATTAAATCCAGGTGTGTCTGTTCCTTGACAGCTGTCCAACTCATGTGTGTGTTCCTTGACAGCTTGTCCAACTCATCATTCAACCAGTAATAATCACTACATTAACATTATTCGTTTGTTCTGCCCAGCATTTTAAAATTTGAACAACACATTGGTAAAAGGGCAGGTGACATCCCACAAATCCGTGCATGGCACCACTGGCACATCGCCCATATTAGTGATAACTTCAGCATTACAAAAATGGGAATTTGACCCTATGGCTATTTAAGAATTCCTGCAAATTATTTAACGTGCTAGACAAATGACAAAATCCTATGTGCATATAATAAATATTGGAAGAGAACTTTTGAAGAATGGTCATTTGTCCACCATTTCTGTAAATTGCCATTTTACTTGGGGCACAACATTCCCATATGAGCATTATAAAGCAAGTTTGAAGAAGAAGCTTTAACTCTGGGCTCTATGAAGCTTGTACTTTATGGGGGCATGGCAGATTTAGGTAAAGTAGTACAGTGCCTAGAATTGGTATTTCAAATAAATGGTAAAAGAGTTTCAGATGTGACTCATAGGAGAAATGTAGTCTAGATGAACTGGAGGCAAGCAAGTGTACGGCAGTGGTTAGGCCGAATAAATATATGGATCCCAGTGTTGGGGTTGGGCAGTGAAGACGATCATTGGGCAGGATGTTGAGAACAGATATCACTAGAAATGAGTAAATTTGGGGTAGTTTCTGAGTGGTGGACATTGCAGAAAAGATGAGATAATTGATTGAAGTGGTATGGTATCATGCTAAGAAGAGGGGAGAAGGAGGTAGTTAGGTCCTTCACCAGGATGTACGTTATTTGAAAGCATCTGCAGCAAAGGAAGGCCAGAGTAAAGTTGGGATGTGGTTGTACAAAGGGATATGTTAGTGTGTGAGGTGGATGGGGGACCTTGTGGGAGATAGAAGAACCCAAAGATTCAACTCTACCACTAGTGGGATTGGTCTCCACAGCTAGGGACTTGAACTCAAGTTCCCCAGCATGCACATCTTCAAAGACCACGCATGAGGAGCTTGGTATCAAAGGCCAGGAAAGCAAAAATCTGTAATTCAGTAACCATTAGCACATTGACCATTACCTTCAGTAATCTCTCAATACCAATGCAAACAGTCTAGTTCATGCTAGTTCTCCCCAAAATTCTTAGCTAAGAGATTTCTGACATCTGCTAATTTATTCGGATTTACAGGATTAGCCATAGGAATGATCACCCACTTCCATTTTCAGCTATAATTATTAAAGAAATATGAAATTCTTTATGTCAAAAATTACTTTTCACTTGAATTTAGCAGTGCTTTTGTTGTTTGTTTGTTGGTGTTTTAGGGCCCTTCATGCTGATGCAGAAACTGCACAGACACTACACTAATGCGACGATTTTTGGATACTAGCGGAACCCAATCTCAGTACTAGCTGAGGTTGCGCTGCTTAACTTCAGTGATCAGACGAGAACTGGTATGTCGAAAGCAATTCGCGCTCCCTTTAGCAGTGCTGACCACAATTCTCAATGCCCCTAATCTGTCAGCCATATTGGATTTTACAATGCATGCTGGGATAGCGAGGGAACGGCAAATTGCGTTGGACTCACCAGTCCTCGTCTGATCACTGAAGTTAAGCAACGCAATCCCAGTTAGTACTGACATGGGTGGCCGCTTGGGAAAACTAGGTACTGCTAGTATCCAAAAATCGTCACATTAGTGTAATGTCTGTGAGGTCTCTGTATCAGAACTGCACAGTGGGCAGGGCTCCAGGTAATTGAAGGGTCCTAAAGCACCAAAAAACAACAAATGGGATAGCGAGATCAGAATAAGCAGCTGTGATTGGTCGATGAAGGAGTTGTCCATTGTGGAAATGAAATCATGTTGGAGTTGTCCACTTTTTGATTCTTAACGTTTCTGGATTAGTTTCAAGGGTTGAGGAGTAAGCCAGGCAGCCATAACAGGACGAACCCTTAGGAGACTGCCCGCGGGAGATGAGGATGTAGGTGAAAGGACGAAGGAGAGGGTTAATTTGCAGCACCCAACGTTCTTTACCAACCATCTATGTTGGTATTGACGTGGGCTTGTGCAGCTTAACTTCAGAGATCTTACAACGTGATATAAACATGCCTTTTCACGGACTTCAGTTTAAATTTGAAAGCAAATGATATCACCATTGCATTCAACATGAAATCTTATAAAAGAAACAACTTTAATCCCAGTTTTGAAAAAAATAGAGTTGTCCGACCTTGATACCAAGCTCCTCACATGATTTGTTGTTTGTTTTCAAAATTTTACTAGCTTTCAAGGTTGCGACATTGAAATAGAACCCTTTGAGCATATTTTTAACTTAAATGAATAGTATAATAGTTCAATGGTTCTATTGTAAGATTATTTGATAACAATTAAAATAAACTCTTATAATTTGAAATTGAATTCTGCATGTGATATCCTGCAGAGAAATGAACGATCAATGACATTAATCTGCTAAAAATAGAAATTGAAGAACAGAATGGGAAATGTTATCTAAATTTAGAATATGATTATTTTTGAAGTTTTCATTCATCAAAGGGTAAAAAGGAAATGTAATTCTAATATCATTTAAAATTTAATTTTAGGTCTTGGCCTAGCAGGTAGTGTCATATGTCCATCTAGAACTGCTTTGAAAAAATAGCATTCAGGCACATGATAGGGCTCTTAAATTTACTTGAATGTAAAAAAAAATGCAATTTGAATTAAAAATTTAATTTTGCACAAGACCCTTTATATAGTGTCATATGTATCTTGAATTTCTTCCGTTCTTTAGGTGAAATTCAAACAGAATTCAAAAATAGAGTTTCGATATATGATATGACTAGTCTATTATTCTGGTATGTCTATATTTGAAAGCTCGATCTTGGAGATGCATTTTACACAAGTTTATTGTGTTTTACGCAATTTACCACGGTCCCTTTTCTTCTCAAGTGCCCCTTGCTAATTGAACGTTGGCTGACGCCGGCTGGCGAGGCCCTACACCAGGGAAGTTTGCTGATCTACATGTATATTGCTCTCCACATAGAAAGAGTTATTAGGTCTGGAGTGTCATACTCATGGGTCAGTTTTGTACCAATCAAAATTCATGTGGTCGCTCATGAATTGACAGTGGTTACTCACTTTGCCTTTCACTCTGTACCACAACTTTATTTCCCATCCTATAAACGGTGCCCCGAAAGCAATTTTCTTCATAGGGGCACTCTTTTTCCTCCGTCAGAGGACGACCTGCTAAACCTCGATAATTTTCCAACTATATGCATACTTATTCTATTCAAGGAATAAATCTTCGAGGTTCAAGGAGGGTTCTGCCTTACTTTCTTCTCGACAGAATGTGCACTTTTAGGTGGCTTTCACACCAAAGTTGCTGGAGGCATCCAGGAGGCACATGTCTTGGGTGCATGAGTCACATGTGTCTTGAAGACCGATTAGTTGGTTTTATGATTCCTGCCTCTTTGTAATGTTAGCCAGTATGATTCTCCTGTATTAGTAGAGCGGGGGTAATGCGTTGGACACACCAGTTCTGACCTGATCGCTGAAGTTAAGCAATGCAACCCCAGTTAGTGCTAAATGGGTAGAAGATGATGTAGTGGACAGAAGATGATGCAGGCTGCATATGCCTCTTTGATGTGAAGCATGTTTCTTCAAGGAACTAACCTGCATCTAAGGTGCCCCCTGGATGCAGGAGGAACGTGTCTTATCTCTTGTAACTTTGGTGTAAAAGCTGTCTTAAGCTTCTCTTTCGCCTGTGCTTAGTCACATGCCTAGGCCAGGATCGATCTGTCCGCCATGAACTCGAGAAGTAATCAATGAGATACTGAGCCCCAAAATTTCCTCTCCAAATAAGTACATTGCATTCGGAAGAAGGTGGCAGTAAGGTGCGTTTCACTATTATTAGACGACCTATCCACCCTGTTTTAAGGTAGATCGATATTAATTACAGGAGTAGAGACTGTGCCCCGGGCTTTGGTGGCAGAAAATGCAAATCTCCTGGGTGTAGTGAATTCTAAGAGAAATTGTCTTCAAAGTGGTATACCTACCTGAAATAAGTACTATAGTGATTATAGCACTGGGTCAGTAGTGGGTTAAGATACTGATAAACCAGGCATGTCAAACTGAGAGTACCCGGAGGGCCACATTGGTAACATGTGCGTTGTTATGAGGGCCATGCAGTGTTGATTTTTTTCAGTAACTTGTTTTTAAAAGTATAAAGAGGCCCGGCCCGATGGTATTGAGTTTATTTGACGTCACAATTGCCGAAATTGAATTTAATAATAGTTTTAATCAAAATATGGTACATGGCGCCCCCCTTCTAACTGCGTCCAGCGGCAACTGTCCCCCTGGCGTTACGCCTCTCAATAGACACAAATTCCCACAGCCGGTTACTGACCAAAGGTGCAACCCCTATCTACCCGTTGCATAGCAGAGAGTATTCTTTTATGTGCAAATGTCATCATACACCACACAAGACCTCAGTTTTACTTCTAATCCAAAAGAAGGCATACTCTGGATCTCTCTCCACCTCAGTCCAGCATCAAACTTAGCAGTTGCTGAACGTGCTGCCACTGCACCAACGAGGCAGCTGCCCAAAACTCCTTTGCAAACACTTAAATTGTTTGGGATGCTATTTGTGTGCCATAAAATCCCTAACTTGCCGTCCGGGCTCTGTCGGTGGATAGGGGCAATTTTAACTCTATAGCATATAATTTGTAATAAGCTATTGACAGAACTTCAACTGTTGATAGACTACACTAAACCTTTCCCCAGAGGGTGACGACAAGAGCAGAAATGTAGCAATACATTGGCAATGAGACAAATGCCAAGGGCGCGAGGAGCAAGGGGTGCAAGGGTAAGGACCCTCCACGACGCAAACAAAAAAAGTTTGAGGTTAGGTCAGTTTCCTACCATCCTGTGTCATTGCTTTTAAAACAAAAAAATAAATGGATTGCGCTTGGCTACTAATACATGGCGTGTATTATTGAACTAAGGGCAAAATAGTAGATACCGTAAAATCTCACTTAAAGTCCGCACCTCAAATATAGTCCGCACCCGTCTATAGTCAAGACCTCCTAAACAGAAGGCCTTTTCACTCATACGTGACGTCATCCTTAGTAGTGCTAAAACCTACTGCAAATGAATGCTGACGCTTGCCCTTTCACAGCAAAGTAATGATTTATTAATAAAATTTAAAACATTTTAAATGTACATTTAAATATTGGTATGAAAATAACTAATTAATTTCCAAATTTTTGTAAGATACACATGCAAATTAAAAATACACACTACCTATGCCACATACCTAAATACACACTACAGATGTTTTTTTCAATAGCCATAGAAGTGTCTAAACCCTGGTCTAAACTATATGAAAAATTTAACTACCCTAGTGGATTGTAGTGCTCAATTAGCAAATTTATTAAAAATGTTTAAAGCTAATTTCACATTTTGATGTTTTACACTAGTAGTAGATAAAGCTTTTAGTGATAATTTTCAGGGCATGAAGTTTCTTAAATGTACTAATTTTTTCTGCTGTGGCATTAAAAAAATTCTCCAGCTGTAGGAGCTTACCCCAGGGACAGATCCAGAGGCAGATGAGGGGAGCACTTCAAACAAAGTGCACCCCAAATACTTTTAATATTCAGAATCTCTTAGTATAAATGTAGCCTCATAGACACTGCCCCTTAGACAATGTCCTAACTTCAGTGGTTTAGCCAACTGCAGATTGGACTGGCAGTATAGAAATGGGAATAGCAAATGCAGCAGTGCCTCATCAGTTGCAAAGCTGAATCATGCATCAGTTAAAATATGTGCCTCATTGAGGCACTGTAGGGGTAGCAATTTGGCATTGCTCCCCCTCTTGATCCACCCCTGGCTCATCCACTGGCATCAGTGGTGTGCTGCAATGAACAGTATACCAATGATAAACAAGCTTTGTGGAAAACCATGTCCAATATAGCACCATTGTGTGCATTCATGAGGACAAGACTGGTATCTGATCCTACCATAAGTAGGAAAGGGTTAGGAGTTAAACAGTGCAACCCCAGCTAGTACTGACATGGGTGGCCGCTTTTGAAAACTGGATAGTGCTAATACCCAAAAATCGTTACATTAGTGCAGTGTCTGTGGAGTTTCTGCATAAGAACTATGTTGTGAATTGGGCTCTAATGACCTTGTAGTTCAAGGGCCCTAAAACACCAACAAACAAACCTGTCCACCCCACACATTGCCATGTCCTTATGGACCACCTGTTCCCACGTCAGCTTCAGTTTCTCCTACCCTGGGTGCTACCAACCACCTGCCTTCCTGTAATGGAACTAACAAGCTCCTCTTCCCCTCTTCTCATGATGGGTCCATAGCACCTCAGCCTATTTTCCCTCACTTTTTGGCGATATGTTAAAGTATAATACATAAAATTTAAATATATAAGCATATGCCCTAATTTATATAAGCCTAATACCACTCATTAAATATTAAACCTGCTTACCTTGCTATGTTTGGTCAGTGCAAAATCCTTTCTCTTAATAGCTACAGTATAATCCATTTTGGGATGTTTTGGACAACTAAACACGTGAACTTTAGGTCCACTTCTGCAGTTTTCCTTTCATCCAGGCACAACAGAATTATATGGCATTTTGCTTAAGCAAATCCATAATAATTTGATTTAGGTAGGAAAATGATTTAAGTTAAAAACGCGACTGAAATATCACTTAAAAGCCTGCTTGAAATGCAGACAATATGGTCGTTTTCAAGCAGGCTAGCACTACTTTGTGTGACGTCACTAGCTTGTGACGTCATGCTGCAAAGGCCTTGTTATCTAGGAGGTCTTGCTATAGTCCGCATTAGCGATGGGTATGTTTCAAATATAGTCCGCACTTTCAAATTCCTACTGTAGTCAGTGGCGCAACTTGTAGGGGCAATGGGATCAAATGAATTTGAACATGAAATGTCAGATTGCCCTGACAATGAAATTGAAATGTGAAAGATTTTATATTGCATTATCATAGAAATAAGAACGTATTTTGTAAAATCGTGTTGTTAAGTGTAATAAAATGTTCAGAAAATGAAGAGCAGGTTTCATTGAGAACCCTGGGTTTCATTTATAGTCCGCACCCATATATAGTCCGCCCTCGCATATAGTCCGCGCTAAATGACCCTATGTTTCGCGTATGTCACCGAAGTTGTAGTTACCTGGGGCCTCCCACTTCGTAAAGCAAGCGCTGATGAGATACATAGGACTCTTTACATTTAATACACTATTCAACAGTTCTAATATAAACTTCCAAAACACAAAACACTATTTGAATTGTCACAAACCTTTACTCCATATATACAAAACAAGAATCATTTTTTGTCACAAAAGACACATCAAAAACTAGCGCGTTAATAAGAAAATTTTGAAATTGACAGGCAAACTTGTCTAAAAGCTTTTTTATTGGCGGACTAGAAATGGCCAATATTGATTTCAACTCGGTTCATATTTTTCGTATATTTTACTGGGAAAGTTTTATAAGTGTTGTCTGCATTATGTAACCAATTTCTTATTTAATTTACAGATCGCAACAAGAATAATGAAATATTTGATTGATAATTTTGGAGTTACCAATTTATATGGAAGAGAAAATTATGAGTATTATGTCAGGATCACTGGAAGGTTATTAAGAGTAAATGACGAGTGGATATTTGCTTGTCGATATCCTCCAGAAACCACTGCTTCGAGTAAGTAGAGCACAGTTTCTATCCTTTATTAATTTCTACTTCGAATAACAAAAAACAAATTGTTTTTTTTAGGAGAAGAAATTCTAGAGGCTCAACAAAGATGGCTAAAGCGTGAAGCGCACATTCTAGGATTAGCTTATAATTTAAAAGGTTATATACTTAACAATTTTATGAATTTCCTAAAATCATTTTAAAGTCTGCCCACAGGAGTGACTTAATATTAGTGTGGTTGCCTTGGAGCCAATGGATGTAGGCTCAATACTGGTACTGGTTAAGGTGGGCTGGTAAGCAAAAATGGAGAGCAAAAATGGCAGTGGCATGCCGGTAGTGTCTGGCACCTGTATGCAAGACCTTATTTGGCGCCCCTATCCCAGTCCTCTCACCTAATACAAAATCGACATGTAAAACAAAAGTAGCACTAAGAGAAAAGTCATTTATGCAATTTGGAAAGAAGTCATTGTGAATTGCACCTTTGACCGATGTTTAGAATAAATGCAAATATTTTCTTCTCCCCTGACATTTTTGGCGACTTTAATATTCTGGTACCTGTGTACATTTCAAGCATTGCACACTGTGCCAGCACGCCACTGAAAAATGGAAGCCAAAAGTGTGACAGCATTTGAATGGGAGGTAAAGCCATGACCATGTGGTGTGCACAATGTCATCATTACTCATATAATCTTATTTCTACAAGAATTAAATGTACGTGTAAATCGACAAAATTCCCAAGTTTAGGAGTTTGCCCACTGGCGCCCGTAAGTTGTCTTCAGGAGTAATGGAACAAGGGGAGTGACTGCTCCATTGCAGCAGCTTTTCCAAATTTGGCGCCCTTTCCAACACTTTTAAAACTTTTGTTCACTTGGATGACTTATTTTCCTTATTGACTACTATATAACCTGGACTCAGCTTCTATGCAAGGGCAGATCAATGGGAGAGCACTTCAAAAACAGTGCACCCCAAATAATTTTTAATATTCAGAATCCCTTAGTACAGTAGAACTCCAATTATCCGAATGAATTGGGACCGGACACCATTCGAATAATCAAAAATTCGAATAATTGTATTTTTTTTTAAAAAGAGTCTAATTTAATTTATTACTGCTTGTATGTTGAAAGTGGGAGAAACAAAACTATTTTTAAATAAAAGGACCTTTTAATTAATTAAATAAAAAGGCAACACATTTACATATTAAGCTTACTTAATAGGGCTGTACATTGGGCCATATGAATAAAAAAAGTAAACTCTTACAAAGTATTAAGTATAAGTTTAAGCATTTACTTGAAGTAAAAAGTACAAGTAAAAGTAAAGGCTTAAACTAGTATGAATAACCTTTTACTTTTACTTTGCAGTAAAAACTAATACACTCTAAGTACTTAGAGACAAAAAAAAATGGCGGATGGAGACGAAAAGCAACGCATTTTCATCAGGTAGAGGAGAATGAAAACAAACTTGGGACTAGTTTGGAGCTAGGCAGGGGTGGAGAGCTAGAACCAAGGGTGGATCAGAGGGGAAAACTTCAAAATGTGTGCCCCAAATATTTTTAAATATCCAGAATCCTTTGGTATACATCTAGCTAGCAATTGTAATAGGTCCTCTGCTGCCTCTCCGACAGTGTCCTATCTCAGTGGTTTAGCATAGTGGTTCTCAAAGCGTGTTTCTTGAAACCACTTCGTGTTCTGCAAAAAAAAAATAAAAATAATAAATGCCCAAATAAAGGTGTTGGAGAAAATCGATACAATTTAAAATAATTTTTGGATAGGATTGCAATCAGCAAACGCAAATGACATAGTTGTTCGTTTTATAGTTACATAAAGTGGTAGTAAGTACCGAAACGAATATGTTAGAGGTAGTTTGGGGGTGGGAGACATCGCCGAAAAGATGAGAGAGAATAGGTTGAGGTGGTATGGGCATGTGATGAGGAGGAACTTACTAGACTCATTATGGGACTGCAGGTAATTGGGGGCACCAGGAGTAGAGGAAGACCAAAACGGACGTGGGAGCAGGTGGTGCAAAGGGACATGGAGGCATGTGGTGTGGAGGGGGACCTGGTGGTGGATAGGCGGGAGTGGAGGATTGGAACCCGCAGATCCGAACCCACCTCGGGCGGGCTAAGGGTGTGATGATGATGATGAAAGTGGTAGTAAATACCAAGTGTAGAAAGGGTACAACCTGCTTTAAAGTTTATGTTGAATTGTAAGTGTTCTGTAAAGTAAAATGTCACAGTTTAGTGTTCCCTGAGAACCACTGGTTTAGCACACTGGATTGGACAGCAACTGTTGGGCTGGCAGTATAGAAATGGGGATTGCAATGGGAAAATGCATCATCAGATGCGAAATTGAATAATGCATCAGATGAAATATGTGCCCCCATTGAGGCATAGAGGGGGAGCAATTGCTGCATTGCTCCTCCTGGATCTGCCTCTGGCTAGAACCTGCTGACCCGATCCTGCCACAGGCCTGATAAGGATATGATGATGATAATTCCTAAGAGATTAATGTTGTGTGGGACACCAAATGCATGAAACAGGCATATATGAATGTTCAGCACAAAGGGTTTTGGGTTGCTAATGACTGGAAAGGCTATTTACACAAAAGGTTGGCTGCCTATGGTCAAAAGATTTCAGTAGAGCAATGGGTAAAGACCATCTATGGGCCGTCATGCATCAAGAAATATGATAGCTTCAGAAATACAGGCATATGAATAGTGCACACATCCTTTTTCTTCACTTCTATATTGATTACTTGTCGTTTCAAGTTGCTCCCTCACCAGCTTGTTCACTTTGAAGTATTTACTGAAATTAATCAGTAAATACTTGCTTTTATTCATACCGATATAAGTATTTACTAGAAAAATTAAGTACAGTGAAATTCGTTTAAAACGAAACTGACCTGACCAAAATATTTTTTCGTGTTAAAAGAATTTCGTGCTAAGCGATTCATGCAGAAAACCCATCATTGTTTTGTATGTCATCAAATTTTATTAACTGGATTTATTGCTAAAAGTTACACTTGTAATTTTTAGTAGTTTAACCAACAAAGCATTAATTTACCTGCCAAAGTTTCTATTTTGGTTATATAATGCAATGTTGGAACAAATGGGGTAGGCCATCATCCCCCACAGACAACCCGGCCAATGTGCCTGGCTGGGGAGCCCCCAGTCCAGGGCATGTTCAGTGGGCCCACAAATCCGACCATGCTGCAGGTGGGATGAGGGTGGGATGTGGGATTGTGGGCATCATATTAGATTCAATATTTTCAATTTAAATAATGATGTAGGCTACAAATGCATAATTTTAAAAAAGAAGGCTAAAAGAATTATTTTTTTTGGCATAAAATGTGATTTATTTTTCAGTGTCTTTTTGAGCATAAATTGTCAATAAAATGGCCTATCCCCGTAGTTTGAAAGGTTTGTCAATGGCATGCCTCTACCATCCTGAACCCAGGCTGTAATCTAGTAACAGTGACAACCATTGTTATTTGCTTAGTTTAACGAAAACTGTGGTATATGTTGTATATCCAGTATTTTGTTAGCTGAGAAGGAAAATAATTTCGTGTTAAGCGATTTTTGTTTTATGTTAAAAGAAAAAAAATGTATGGAATTACAGAGTATTTTGTCTGGACCGCAGTGTTGTTTCATGTTAACCGTTATTTCGTGTTAAGCATTTTCGTGTTAAACGGATTTCACTGTATTAACTTTTGGACAAGTATTTCCTTTTACTTTAAGTAGAAGCAAAAACTTACTTCTTTATTCATATCACATGTGCAAAACTATCAGTAAAAGCATTTACTTCTCTTTATTCATATGGGCCATTAATACAATATGTACATGTACTATACTGTAAATGAAAGTCATTGCTAGCTGAACATCTCGATCAAAGTAAGCTGTTCGATTGTCAGTATCCGTTTTCTGGCAGCCAAGTCGGACATTATTTTGCAAATCTCAGTACGTTCCCTCTTAATTTCTTTTTCTGAAATTCTGAAAGCCATTTGGATAATCAGCGATTCGGATAGTTGGAGTACGGAAAAGTTTGAGTGTGACTGTATAACTTTAGCTAGCAATTACAATAGGTCCTCTATTACTCCTTAGACGATGTCCCATTTTCAGTTGTTTAGCCAACTGCAGAATGGACTGCAACTGTTAGACAGGCAGTATGGACTGGCCAACCCTGCTTCTTGCAAGGATTTATGGTAATTGTTATCAATGAATGACAGTAGGAGTAAGGAAAAGTTGTGTTGAGATAATGAACATCAACAATGTACTTAAATTCGTGATCACCAATGACCTGTGTCCCATTTATCCTAACCTGTCCACATTGTACTACATTTTTCTGACCTTACCAAAGCTAAAACTCTTGCCACGACAGTTGAAACAGTCATGAGAGGCAATGGATGGGTCCATTTCAAAAATAGGAAAGCATTGAAGTTATACTTGGAATTATTAATTGAATCCTGTAAAAGGGGCATGAAGGGAGAAAGTGTAGCCTAATACTGTAGGTTAAAAGAGGAGTCTAAAATTTATCTTTGGATTTGTTTGAAAAAGATTGTGAACACATTATGGAGTAGATAGAATTTGTTGAATTGTAGATAGAATTTGTTGATTTGTTGAATTTGTTGTCATGTGAACTTTTCTAAACCCATGAGTTTTGGTAGGAACCTTTTTGCAATCATCCTTAATGATTCCTTCAAAGTGACATCAAGTGAACCGTTGTTTGGTGTTTAAGGTCCCATCAACTACAAGGTCATTAGAGACCCGTTCACTGCGTAGTTCTTATGCATATGCTGCACAGACACTACACCAATGCGACAATTATTTGGTATTAGCAGTACCCAGTTTTCCTGAGCGACCACCCACGTCAGTACTAACTGGACTTGCGTTGCTTAACTTCAGTGATCAGATGAGAACTGGTGTGTCCAACACAACTTGCCGCTCCCCAAGTGAACCATGTAAACAGCAAATCATCCAAAGTGATCATCCATGATGATGGATGAACAAAGTTAGATCGGGTTCAACTTTTTGATCACTTTGGATGATTGACTGGGGTAAATTCTCACACGTGAGTGTGAATTTCACTCATGAATGTGAATTTTCAGACATTTACATTGAAGTAAGTAAATGACACGGTTCACTTTGGATGATCCATGTAAACACAAAGTGATTTCACTTTTTGAGTGAAACAATGTGTGAAACCATCGAAAGTGAACCATGTAAACGTGCCTTAAGCTTTCCTACTGTCCATGTTTCATCTTTAGTGGTGAGAGTAAAGGCACATTTACATGGTTCACTTTTGATGGTTTCACTCTTCCTTTCACTCAAAAAGTGAAATAACTTTATGTTTACATGGATCATCCAAAGGGAACCATGTCATTCACTTAGTTCAATGTAAATATGTCCAAAAATTCACATTCATGTGTGAGAATTTACCCCAGTTTTACCCCAGTCAATCATCCAAAGTGATCGAAAAGTTGAACACGATCCAACATTGTTCATCTGTCATCCTGGTTGATTACTTTGGATGATTTCCTGTTTATACAGTTCGCTTGACCATCACTTTGAGGGAATAATCAAGGATGATTGCAAAAAGTGAACCGTATAAACGCACCTTTATAGTGAAGTTGGTGAAGGTGGGTTTACATGGTACACTTTTGTTAATCATCCAGGATGATTCCCTCAAAATCATTGCCCAGTGAACTGTGTAAACAGGAAATCATCCAAAGTGATCATGGAGGATGATGAATCAACAAAGTTGGGTGATGTCCAATTTGCTGCTGTAGGGAGTTTGTACTCATCTGCTGACGCAGTGTGGTGACTGACTGACAGTGCAGACGACACATGCTACACTGCAGCCCGATGGGATTGGCAGAAAATATCACAAGGTTAGACTTAAGCAGCCAAACCCTGCAACAACTTCACCACAACGCCAAACGTGCTAAAACACCCACAGCCCTACTTTTTCCTGGACCTTGGATTAGCCACCTTGAAAAAGGCCGTTTTTATTCCAATGACGTCCTCAGATGTTAAAAAACCAAAAAAAAAATCTGTAACATCACAAAGTAATGCAGCACACTGGACACACACATTCAGTTACCTATTTATTGCTGCAGCCCCTTTCTTTCTTCTTGAAAAGATATCATTTCTCTGACACCTGTAGATATGGTCTGTCATCTGGAAAGTTTACCAATCTATATGCATAGTTTACCCCATGTAAAAAAGGATTCGTCTACTTGCAATTGACGTTATACACACCTATGGAACAATGGCTTTACTTCCCCTACAAAGGCAGGTGCACTCAGGGCTTTCCTATCACTCCAAAGAAGCCATCTGTCTCAGCCAGAATTGATCCTGAAATTATTTACCTACGAAGTAAAGGATGCATCTAAGAAATATTTATTGGCGAATTGGGCTGGAATTTAAAAATATTATATATTATTTTAAAGTGCCATATCAAAGTTTACTAGCCAGTTGGCTTTGGAGCCAGTCAGTCACTGGGTTTATAAGACAGTTCATCACAAATATAACTAGAAAGTGCCATGTGACTTTTCTTTGTCCATTTTAATAATTCAAAGGGATAGTCAGTTATAAAATGTTACTTGATTTGTAAGGAAGTTTTCATTATGATGCTAAGTAGAATATTTTTATCTATTTTTTTTTCTTTAATACAGTATAACTAGCTTTTGCTCATTTTGAATTAATAGCTTTATCAACCCAAGAAGAAAGTCACAGTACTCCAGCTCTAATTCATGCCACAGAGTCAATGATTGATATTGGACAACCAAGTACAAGTGGCCTTGGAGCAACTGCAATTCCTGAGAGTTCATTAAGAGAGTCTCACACAAGGTCTAGTGTATCTCTAGTTGAAAGTGAACTATTCAAGGTAAGGTTTTTGGTGGTTTTTCGTTTCTGAATGAAAAATTCACTGTGCATTTTGTTTTTCATGAAGCAAACTAGTGGATTGCCGAAATGTAGGTAATAATTTTTACCAGTGCCAAATATACGTGCAGATGAAGTTAACCAGGGCCAGTGGTTTAGCTAGAGCTTTTGTCGCCCACGTTGTGCCTCACGTTAAAGGTGTCGCCTGGGACAGACTGGCTCCTAGATATGCCACTGATTAGAGCTTCCCATCCCAAAAGGAGCTATTCTCTACTTGCATATCCAATCATCATGCCACTTTAAAGTCCTTTGTTCTCTAAATAATATAAAGTCTACATACGTAAGAGGTTTGACATTTGGCGCCCCTCGTTTTAAGTCCCTTTTTCATCCTTTCATGAGAATGATAGTGAAACACTGGTATTGACGGCATTGGTCCTATTAAAAAGTCTCAGATCTCATTTGTTAATGCCCCACAGGGCCACTGAGAATTAATCTGCTGATCCTTAAAAATAATTTTCAGTCAAGAGGAGTAAAAGATAATCTTACACTTATGTGCAATGCACGCCTTGCACCCCGCCACTCTGCTCCCTTAGTGGCTCTGGCACTCGTTTGTTCCCAGCTGCATGTCAGAGGGCGAAAAAAATAATTTTCAAATAAATATTTAGCTGCCATTTTGGACAGAGAATAGTCTGAAACCTTAGAGAGTTGACATGAGTGATAAAGTTTGCCAAAAATCGTAACTTGCATACCAATAATCCAATTATTTAATTTCATTTTTGTGAAAATAAATGGCAACGTGTAATAATTTATGCATTCCTGTTGCATTCTCATATAAATAACTCAGGAACTGTTGGACATCAGAAAGAGATACTAATATGTGATTTCTTTTTTAATGTTTCCCTCTTCATATGTAATAATATTCTTCTTACTATAATTAATTATTAACATAATTAATGAAGGGTATTACATAGCACATTCTCGCTTCGGACAAATAACTACGTACTAATAAGTACAATTTACTAAAAATTCAAAACAACCTCGCTGGCAATGCACAGTCAAACCAAACCAGAGATGGAACCGAAACAGAAGCAACTCTCACAATTTTGATCTGATTTGTGATCTTATAAAGAAGCTTATTCCATCTCTGGTATCATATCCAGTAATTGATTTCTAATTCTTATTTTTTAACCTTGAAATTGTCATATCCCTATTTTTATTACCTCTGTTTCTCTCTCTCTCTCTATCTTTTAATTAAACAATTCCTTTACGTGCTGACACCAAGGTTGTGTTTCAGGGAACCTCTTCTTCTTCTTCTTCTTCTTCCTCCTCTTCATCGTCTTCCTCTCACAGCCATAGGATCACTTTGGAAGAGCTGAAGGCTATTAACCGCTATGCGGAGAGCACTAAGAGCTTATCCTACCTTCCACAGGTGCACGAAAGACAAACAGCACGAATGCGCACACGCTCTGAATGGTTCCTGTCATCCCCTGCACCCTCTCGTATCTACGTAGTGCCCATCGAGTTTGAAGACAACGGAGCCAAAGTACTGCGCAGTGAGGGTTCTCTCGCTCATACTAGCGAAAATCATCACCACAACCATCACCAGACATCCCTTGGACGAGAAAATAGCAGTGGTAGTGGTGGTGCTCATGGAAAGCAACCAGTTCGTCGAACTTCCAGCAAAGAGAAGAGACTGTTGAGGAGAAGTTCCAGCAAGAGTAAAAAGGACAAAGAGAATGGTAGCAAGTCGGTCTCTGTCGAAGTTCTTCATCACGAAAAGAGTGGTAGTCCTAGAAGAGGATCTGCTCCTGGGAGTGTTCTTATAGCTCAGGCAACATCGTCTCCTTCCAGAATGCAATCTGCCAAGAGCACTACTACTGAATCGGATTCTCCAGAAAGCGAGACGCAAACCGTCCCAGTGACTTTATCCTATAAACCAAGAATCTAAATGTCCAAAGTTGTTAATTTGCAAGCCTCAAATCGCGGTGTGCAACTCGATTCTAATCATGTTGCAGTTGTGTTTTTCATGTCATCGTCAGTCATTATCAAGTTTGGAACTAATGTTTGCAACCAAAAATGCTAAGAGAAGGAAAGAGTTAAAGGTATCGTGACCAGCTGTATCCATTTCATCCATATGTTAAACAGACTGGTTTTTGTGGTTGTTTGTCTTTTTTGTAAATAGATTTCAGAACAATGCTACTTAATGCCACTAGTCCACTCAGTGGTCAACAAATGTTTCTTTCACTGCCAAATCTAAAGAGTTTTAAGAGTGGCTTCTTCTAAGAGTTGTTGATTGTAACTTGTTGCTTCTTCATACTTTTTATCCAAACAGACAGGAAGAGTGTAGGAACTAAGTGTCATTTGGTCCCACTGCCACTGATCTCAACGTATTTTACAACAGCAGTCTTATGACCTATGACCTCCAGGCCATCATTTTAGAGTTGACACTGTTTTGTATGCACTGTTTTATATTCTATATGTAGGTGTTTCTCGTCTTGTAATAATGACTTTTACTTTTTAGTAGGCAATTTGTACATGTAATAATTTTGGCAGTTCAACAACAAAACTATAATTTTTTGTTAATTTGCATATTTCCTATTTCTAAATAAATTATTTTTTTCTTTTTTTTTTTACCATTTTTTTATGTTTTTTTATAAATTAGCATTTAATTTTTAAAGTTCTTCAACATTTAAAGAGTCCTACTTCAATTTCCATCTATCCAGAGGTGATATTTAAACTGGTTTGATCTGTCTTAAGGTCAAATTCTGCTATGGAATGCTAATAAGGACAAATTGATTCAGTATCCATTTGGTGTGCTGGACTGAGTTCAATTCCCAGCTGTGAAGACCCGCAGTTCTTCTCCACTTTCTCTTACTCCCTACTCCTTGAAAGACATTCCCAGTTGTAATATATTGCAAATGTATTCCTACCATGTATGGCCGTACCGCCTAATATCACCTCTGGATTAATCAATTCGAAGCTAGTAATTAAAATATTAAGAAAGTATAGATGGGTATGGCCGTGGGCGTCTACAGATGCTGTGAATGAACTATTACTTCTCCTCTGGGATCGAAAAATGCATGCCTTTGGATACAAAAGGTCTTGAAACATTGCTTCCCCCAAAACGCTGACTGCAAGCTTTGCCCTTCCCTGTAAAATTATTTACAGTTGCCCATTATTCATCGTTTAAATAGAAAACGTCTACTTTTTCGAAGTTTTGGACAATTTTGTTAAGGGGAGTAATTTCCAATACGTTATTCTGCTCAGCATGAACTGATTTTTAATTTAACAGAAATACTTGAAGCAACTGCATTGTCAGGCTCGAAATCAGGCCGAAAATCTCTCTGATCTTTACTGTGAATTTTCAACGCATGTATAAAATTTTGTATTCATTGTTGTTATATTCACGATCGGTTCTTTAACGCTTTGCTTTTAAGAACCCATCTTTAATTCATATTGTGACTTTTTGATAGCTTTAACGTTGGCACATTTGTTTTTTGACCCGAAGGTTATGCAGGTTCGCGCCTGATTCAGCTCGGTAGTTTTAATGTCGAACACGAAGAGATGACTTTCAAGTGGCCCTATTTTCAGATCTGTGAAACAATGAGCTTTGAACTGTTATTAAAAATGCAGTCAAGGCTGACTGGCAAGATCGCGTTAAGGTTCTCTAAGGTCCTAGACTCTTTCGTAGGCCCTAGACGCATATAAAATACAGTAAAACCTCTGGCTGTTCTGGTGTCTATGTCGGCTCTGAATCCACATAACCAGTTTTGTTTCAATTGCTTGGTGAATAAGCGTCTACTACGTCCAGTTTTAGTAAAATAATTTCTCGTCTTTCAGTTAAAGTCTGGGACAGTTAAGCGCTTGAGATTATTTTAGCAATTTCGACATTTATACCAATAATCTTATCGTCAGTAGAAGGGTTCAAATACCTACTGCAATTTTATTACAGTATTTAACACCTACTGAATTTTGTTGGTCATTACTGTGAAATTCTAGAAATCAGGGTTTGACTGATCATAAAATTAGACGAGAAGGGTAGTATTTCCATATAAAAATTTAAAACGAATTTAGGCCAGGCATGTCAAGCATGCGCCCCTTCACAGATAAACCAGCGGCTCGCAAAGGGTTTCTACAGCAGTTCATGAATAACTACTCGTCCTATAAACAGATGAATTTATATTGCACATGCTCCACAATGTAACCTAACTACAGTATTTCTTACTTTATTAATGAATGTTGTTAAAACAGTAATTTGCACATTAATTAAACAACTTCAAATAGTAAAACAACAAAAGATCAACACTAATCACCATTGCAGCAGTGTGGGTGCGGCCCTTATGGCAAGGTATGTGTTTAAAAAGTAGTCCCCAGGGTGCCCCCAGTTTGACATGCTTGATTTAGATAATTTGATGCTTTGTATAAATTTCTTTTACTATGGTCCATTCGCTGTTGGATAACAACGTGTCACTTGGTATGCCAGTGGGCCAGATCAACCTTTTGAATCCTAAGGCAGCTGGCTGGCACGCACATCCACTAGTGGCAACCACACGTTGCGTTCGGTGCAAACACTGCGTTGACAGTGGCGCTACTGAGCCTGTTGCAGCCTCTGGGAAGCCATGTGCAGCGACTATATAGTGGTCGCCACTTGTGGCTGTGTGTGCGAGTGGTCTAAGTATTGCATTATCTGCTGTGGCGTAGCGTGGATTTCCGCCGCCTGGGGCATAGGCCAAATTCGCCCCTCCCTTATTTAGGTATTTATTTTCTTCCTTAGCTCTTCTTTTATTTTAGTCGGTCCCAATTGTAGGTGCGACGAAAATATGAAGAGAAATGGTTCAGATTTTTGGTTCAAATTACAAGATATTATTATTATCTACTGTGAAATTTTGCTGCCCCCGTCACGCTATGCTACTGATCCTCTGACAACTACAATGCTGTTCAAGGGACAAACAATACTTTATTTATTTTAATTGATGAATTTTAATTCTTTTAGATGACTAACGTAATCTGACAACATCTACTACAGTTCGTATTTTGCAATTCATTTAAATAGTTCAATTTTAGCGAAATTCCTCTATTCTGTGAATTTCGAATTTACCAAAATGTGTGAAGGACGAATTGCGAAATTGCTGTCTGAAAGGTTAAAAGGGTCAACCGTGATGTTGAACACCCACAACGTAATTCTAAATTAATTAAGCTGAGTGCTCACCAAAAATAACGGCCCAAACATTCACAGTAAAGGTTTCCTGTCGCTAATTAACCATGTTTTGGCAATGTTCTCATTGAAGTTTCTTAGCTAACAAATGCTCATGAAGCGGTCTTAGATTTGTAAGAATTTGTTTTAGATTCGTATACTACATTCTGTCAATGTAACTGCTACCTGTTACAAATGTTGCCGAGAAATCCAAAATAGCATCCAAAAAACTCATCCACAGCAAAATAATTAATCTAACATTTTCCGAAAGAAATAAACAAGAGCAGTGGTTTTAAACTGGTGTACACTTTCTAAACTTGGTACTTACTACCACTTTATATAACCATAAAACGATCCCATCCTATCCAAAAATTATTTTAAACTGTATCGATATTTTTTCCAACACCTTTATTTGTGTATTTAATATTTTTGCGGAACATGTATTGAGAACCACTGCCCTAGGGCATAGGTCTCCAACATTTTTGACTCACGGGCCAGATTAGAAATGTTTTTTTTAAAAAAAATTACACAAATGGTAAATACTTATTTAGTGGGCGGGGGAGGAAGGATGTGCCAAGCTCCATAACAGGTTAATACCCAACAGAGGTAGCTTGGGGATGGGTAGTAATGGGTAGAAATTGGGAAGGAAGGGGCGGATAGGTAAAGATAGGAATAGAAATTAAGAAAGAATATTAATGCAGCCAAAAAAAGAATTAAATATCAACATAGAGAATGAATTAAAGTTAAGAATGAAATAATAATAGTTCTGATATATGCTGTGGTATAGTTGACTGGTATGCAAAGTGTCATAAATCAAATATTGTAATGTTGTCATAAATCAAATGCAGGATTCTCCACAGAGGCTAACAATGACATCTGACTGACGAGACTGGCATTTTGTTCTTGCTCGACGCGATAAAATCCACTAGCGGGCCTAAGTTGAAGACCTATGCTCTAGGGCAGTGGTTTTCAATCCGTGTTCCAGGAAACCACTTCAAGTGTTAGGGTGCCTTGTCCAGTGAATGAACAACCCCCAGTAAATGAACATTGTTGAAATAAGGTGCAATATTAAGGACTGTGGAGCTATTTCATGGATGATTTTTGTTCTCTAGTTCTGCTGAATCCTAGCAGATGGCTTCTGGTTGCCAATTTTAACCTTGCACTGAGTTCTCATCATGCCGTTTATGGTGGCATGAGAACTGTTCAACCTACAGAGGGAAGGAAATATTCGTCTGTGGCAAATGTTATTAAACCACTTTTATAAGGGTCATTGTTTCAATCTTTTGAAACAGTTGATAGGTAAATGTTGTCATGATTCTGAAACTGCAGTATCTATCAATCTACTATCGACTAGACTTTGGTGTTCATTAACTGGTTATTTTGCATATCTTCAACTTAAATATCCTTTCAAGAATTTATTTCCATCAAATCTTACAAATGGTGCATATATCTTGTTCTGCACCAAATTACCCAGTAATTCAGCACATCACTTGCGAAAAAAGTGAATACAGAACCACAAAAAATTATTCTTTGACTCAGATAAATACAATCCAAATGCAAAGTGTTCATTCACTGGACAAGTCACCCTATGCAAAAAAATTAAATGCAGCAATAAAGGTGTTGGAAAAAAGTCGATACAATTTAAAATAATTTTTGGATGGGTTTATAATCAGCAAACCGAAATGAAATAGTTTTTCGTTTTATAGTTACTGTATATAAATTGATAGTAAATACCAAGTGTAGAATGTGTACAACCCTTTAAAGTTTATGTTGAATTATACAGTAAGTGTTCTGTGCAAGTAAAATGTCAGTTTAGTGTTTCCTGGCTTCAAAAAGATTGAGAACCACTGCTCTAGGGGACCACGAAGTGGTTTCAAGGTGGGCCATAAAGGGGGGGTCACATACAGTAGTTGAAATTTTGGGTCATTTGCGATTATTGCCATTCTCCCCTCCTATCCTATTGCGTTGGACTCGCTAGTTCTCGTCTCATCACTGAAGTTAAGCAACGCAAGCCCCGATAGTACTAGCACGGGTGATGATGACTGACAAGAGGAAATAACCAATCTGTGTAACCAATGGTTAGTGACTTACCGACAGACGCAGACCTGAACCAGAAAGGCGCCATTTCAAAATTTATGCAACATTATTCAAATTGCGGCCAAGTTGCGTTGGACACACCAATTCCTGTGAGATCACTGAGGTTAAACAGCGCGAACCCACGTCAATATCAACAAGGGTGGTTGGTAAAGGACGTTGGATGCTGCAAATTAGCCCTCTCCTTCGTCCTTTCACCTACCTCCTCATCTCCCGCGGGCAGCCTCCTAAGGGTGCATCTTGTTACGGCTGCCTGGCTTACTCCTCAACCCACGAAAAGTAATCCAATCCAAATTGTGGAGCGGCATTATTTGATATTTCCAGGAGAGCGCTGAAGATCCTAGAACCGTTCCTTGTTACAGATGCGTCTGTCGCTAAAGGACTAGTCAATGGTTACATCGATTGGTTATTAGAGAGTTAGTCCCAGTCTCATGCTCACGAAAAGCAGACCAACAATTGAGCTTGCGCATTTGCCTCATTTGACCTCGTATCGTTCGTATCGTCATTGTCGACGTTCACCACTAACTCTTTATTTCCTCTCGTTAGTCATCACCATACTCATATCCCGCCTTTGACAGAGTCGGGTCTGCAGGTTATAATCATCCACACTCGTCAAGCTCTCACATGCTTCTAATATCCTTGCGAGCAAACTGCTACCACACGTTTCTAATATCCTTGTGAGTAAACTGCTCCCACATCTGCTTTGGTCTCCCCCTGCCTGGGGTGCTTAATTTCCCCATTTTTCCATATTTCCACCGGTTAGTGCTTTATCGAAAAACGTATTCAACTTCCAGCATTGTTAAAAATTCTCACGAATTCCCAATAGTTCAAACCCTTTATCTAGTCCATGAAACAATTTTCTGTAGCCATTTAACACGAACTTAATTTAAACAACTGCTTCAATTTGTCTGCCACATAACTTCTAAAATACATTTTTAACCACCAACTTCGGTGAAATTCGTTTTTCAGGGCAGCTATTGTCAAATGTGATATTTAAATGTTAAATAATTAGTTAATGCATTCACCTTATTATATGATATCCATTAACGATTTAACTATTTATGGCTGTAAATATTTATTGTGTTTTAGCACAATTAGTTTATTACTAAATTAATGACCTGTTGTTCCCCTTCCTCTTAAGTATAACAAGGGCCCTACGTCCTGTTGTCAAAGCTCAAGGCACTAATGTATTGCAAGAGACGTCCCCAAGGCTGTTCATACTACTTAGTGACAAAACCTGGGGCACAACACTACAAAAAGCAAGGCAATGGCAATGTAGAATTTCAAAGAAATATTATTATCTTATTATCTTGTTATATTATTATCTCATTAATTTTAATGACGTTCCAATACCTTTAGGACGTCGACGGCCGTCTGAGGGATGCCCTGGTATTACCTAATGCCAGTCCAATCGTGGATGTCGCATTTGAATTAAAACTAAACTACACATCTGTAACTGTAGCCTATTCATAATCATGCTTCTATTCGTATGCAGTGCCGTCTTGGCAAGCATTATGGGTCCCTGGTCAAACCAGTGGGCGAGGGGCACCTATGACAGCTACTCACAGGAATAAAATGTAAATGGTCGATGGGGCCCATGCATTAAGACGGGAACTAAGATTGCTAGGGGGCCCCATGCATTAAGACGGGAACTAAGATTGCTATGGGGCCCCATGCATTAAGACGGGAACTAAGATTGTTATGGGGCGCCATGCATTAAGACGGGGTTCTGGTTGTACGTTTAAAATGTCAACTTATGTGTTTCAAAAGAAAATCATGAAAATTCACTACTTGTCCTTCATTTATTGAACCCAAGTTCCTTTAGAGCAACAACGCACGGACTGTTTGCCGTAGCGGTTGGTGGGACGCAGTTTTGCAGTTTGTTCATGCGGTTCCCATCGCGGTTTTTGGAATTAACACGTCGACACAACCATAAAACTACTCGGTTGTCGAGTTTACCACGTCCTATTGCAGTGGCCGCACAATTTTTTTGAAAATATTTGGGGCGCGATTGTTTTGAAATGCCTCCCCCCTCCGCCGATCCGTCCCTGGTTCGCCCCTGGTTCACGAACATAATCGGTTTCTTGGTTCTTGGCTCTGCTCGTGAACCAAAACATTCGTGATCCAAATCAGTTTTTGATCCGAATCAAAAAAATGTCACTAGAGATCTGTGACTTCTTGTAAATTACTTATCTGACTTCTAGTTTACCATAGTATTGTTTGGAAGGTCAACATTAATGCGTTTATTTTTAAATAGGTTTACTTTCACCTGGCATATGATGCTGCATAACTTATTTTTTTTTAGTAATATTGGAAACAACGTGATTCGTTTTAGTACTACTGATGCTGCATCAAACTGCTGTAACTCTCTTGAAATAGAGAATTAATCTTTAAATTTAACTATAAATACATTAAAAAGTTTAATATTATTACTGTATGTGTACCTCTGTTCACAAACACAATCAGTTCCTTGTCTTTGTTCATGAACCAAAAAGTTCTGGGTCTGAATCCGAATTGTGCAGCCAAGTTGCGTTGAACATGCCAGCTCTCTTAAGATCACTGAAGTTAAGCAGTGAAAGCCCACGTTAGTACCAACATGGGTGGTTGGTAGAGAACGTTGGATGCTGCGAATTTCCCCTCTCCTGCATTCTCTACCTCATCTCCCATGAGTAGCCTCCTAAGGGTTTGGCCTGCTGTTGCTGCTTGACTTACTCTTCAACCAAGAACCACCTAAAGTAAAAGCCTGGCTGCTTAATTATGACGTCATGGATAGTAGGCCTTCGTTACTTGGTAGTAGATCTGATATTCATTTAAGAAAGCAGACTTACTTGTTTTATTACAATTTTTTTTATAATTGGAAGCCAGAAGGTGCCATTCAATTGATAGAAAATAAGTAAAAACACATCCTTTCCTAGTTTTTTAATAATAATAATTTAGCTAAGGTAATAAACATGTTTTTATTTCTGCATAATTAAAGGAAAAATAGCTTAACTAGCAGTTACAAAATTATAGCTTTATTTACTAAATATAAATGCCATGAGATTTTTTGTTCCTTCTATGAGGTACCTAGTATTGAATGGGTAACTTGGGGTAATAGTCAAATTCTCTCAGTATGGTAAATGCAGTTTTGGGTGCTAGCTTGTGGTAAATGCTAGTTTGTTAACGTAAATTTAAATTTGGGGTCTTTTAGACATCATTAGCATATGGATTTCATTTTACAACAATATGTAATAAATTTCTGTTAACACCTTTTAACCTCAGCTGTCTAATGTTAGGATTTCCAAAATTTGGCAATTCATTTTCTAAAAATAATCATTTATATTCACTTATGAATGCCAGCTATTATATTTAGTTCATGCTGCTTTTAAAGTTTTTCCACTGCGTTGGGAAGTTTATCTTTAAAATAACCTGCTGATATATGTCATTAACATGCCATTCCAAAATTGTAAGAAGTTTTAATGCAACTGAATGCTTGCATTTTTCTTCTTGGGTCCCAAAGACCCCACCAGCACATTGGCATTAGGATAATTGACCAGTACAGATAAGGGTTAATACCCCATTCATTATTTTATTAAAACGTTTTGGTAATAATAAGATTTGGGCTCACCTTTCAATGATTTGTTATTTTATAATCCTTTCAATGAATTGCAGCTATCCACTTTTTACACAAATCCTCATCCTTTGGAAATGAGAAACTTTACTTTGGGACCCTTCCTGGAATAATTTCCCATGCAATTTGGAAATGCTGCACTCCTAAACCAATGTTTTTGATCAAATAAATAAATGTGATCAAAATTATACTTAACTAATTTCTGCAGATGAAACGTTTTGAAAAAAAAAACACACAAGGCTATTTAAAATTGTAATTAACAATTTCACATAACATGAGGCTGTATGTGAAGTCGACACTAGCACTATAGTTATGTAGGCCTGCTGTTGTTGACGTACTGCACATGTTTGTTTTAGCAGCCAGGCTTGTTCTTCAGCCAGGCTTTTTCTCATTGCAATTAATGTAAATCCAAATAATACGTTTTTTTGTCCTAGAAAATTTTTAACATTCTATGATTTCATGTGTGGAAATACAGCAATACAGAATGAAAATAAATATATAGGCAAAGGTAGAAATATGGGACACCAATGTTTTGGCTTGTGCTCACCACTGGTATTTGTAGGAGGAGTTGGGAAGTAGTGATCACAGCACATGGCACATTTGTCTACTACAGGGGGCCATGTTTGTTGGGGGTTGACTGCATAGTGGAAGATTGAAATTTTGGCAACTGCTGAAAGTTTTATGGTGTTCATTTCCAAGACTATATAAATTAACTGGTTCTTTCATTTTCTAAAATACAAGAAAGATAAAATATGCTGTTATAATTGCTATTTCATATTACCAAAGAGAATTTCACACATATTTTGTTTTTCAGTGTGATATATTACAAAAGCAAAAAATAGTAGAATGGTTGTAATATGAGATTGTTGATGGGTACTAATATTGGACTATCAAATAGCATGAGATTGACCATGGCACAGATGCAATCAGATGATTTGTCAGGAGGAGTGAGTGTCCCAATAGCATTAGGTGTTCCAGACAAAGATGACATGTTCTGTGTTTTAACTGTCACATGTGGGCTCACATTAAATGTGCAGATCCAGAGAATGAAATACAGTATACACATGTGACAAAAGATAAAATATTTATGTCGTTGTGTTTGAGCTCCTAGATACTATACTGTAATAAAAACTTTCTTCAGTTTTGATTTTGTGCAGATTCGTTAGTTAATTCCATTAAAGTGGTGCTATCTCATATTACTACCCAAGTATTTATATTTATACAGCATATTTCACATGAAATTATCCATCATTTGTAACATTCTTCTCTTCTTAATGACTATTCTGAAGCTTACTAGGTTCCAAAATGTAATGAATATCTCATATTCCTACCTTCTCCCCCCCTCACACGAACAGCACTTTCATGCTTGGCTATAATTTCCCTTTTTAGCTATAAATTCATTTAGAATTTTTAACACCACCTTCACCAACACTTTCACTTTTAACTTTTTTGTGAGCAATAGTAAGGGATAAATTTAATTAAAGAAAAAGCAATTGTAACAACCGCAGACATTTTAGTCTGCAGTTGTTGTTAGGACTCGACTGCACCCATGCAGTAGGAAACATTACAGGAAACATTATTCCCTGAAGAAGCCAAGATTGTTTGTCTTCACAGTTGATTGTTTGAACTCGAGCTTGGGAATGCTCAACCCATAAGATTCTTCTTTCTGTCACTTTCTCACTCTTTTCCTGTTTCTGTCGCACTGTGGATCTCAAATGCTCAGAAACTCATGCACACTACGCTCTCTTTGATCTTTCTTCAGTAGAGTCGTGGTCCATTGGATGTAACGATCCACAGAAGCATAATTGAATTCAACAATCCATAAGTTTAAAACCAGTGGTGAGATTAAAACTACACTAAAACATCATTGTACTTTTGAATCTTCAAAATGATAATTAAAGACGGCAGGAACTCTTCCCAGTCGGGCCACAAAGCCTCCCTATTGAACTGCAGAGGTTCCCACAATGTTTGGAACATAGACAAACGACTTGATACTCATTTTGCTCCTATGGACATGACGAGTCCGTCAGGGGGTTAAGACCTGACTTTAGTTGAACTAGTAGTTGGAGACAAGCCACAGTATTAAACATGTTGAAGATGTTTTAGACACTGATTGTTGTCATAATAGACACTGTAGATAGTAGAAATAAACAAGCTTTACAAAAATTAAAAACCACCAAAAAAAACGGAAATATTGTTATGGTGCTATAGACTGCATCACTGACATCTTATAAGAACAGTGTGTACGTTAAAGCAGCACTATTGTTAAAAAAATTGTTACTTTAACTTGTAGGTAGTTAGAACTTCCTCTGCAATGCAAAGGATGACGTCACATAGTTTCTAAGCTTTGTCAAAGGTTAGATGAGTGTCTTAGTGAAATGGTTAGGCTGAAGTACATCTTACGTTTTCATTGAGGGATTATAGGTTGTAAGATGTCGTCCATTTCAATGTGGAAAAAATTTTTTATATTATATCAGGGGTGGGTGAACTAAGACCCCCACTAAAGCCTGGTTCAGTGGCATGTGTCATAAGCAACAGTAGATGGGTGACCCCACGAAATGCTGCACAAAGGGGTGATATGGGCTGCCGTTTTGTTGGCAAGGAGGCGAGCAATGGGTGGAAAAGCAGATTTGAGAGGCAGTCAACTGCTTTCCATGTACACCTCTGGTGGTCACATGTGACTGGTTGATTGCATTGCAAACGACACCCATTGCATATTTAAAAAATGGCTGTTGTGTATATGTGCTCTGCATGTCACCTGGCAGGCAGTGGGCTGCAAATTTTATTTCTATATCTGTATGTGGGCTGCAGGCGTTTTCGAAAAGGACTGCAGGCTTTTCCCAAATAGGCTGCAATCAGAATAGTTTGATAAACACTGCTCGAGAAGAATACCGACGTTCACCTGACCCCCTAGTGGGATAAGATGTTTTTGTGGCCTGCTAGAGTTATGCAGGCCTTCGTGGGGTCTAATGAAGTAATGCGGACGTCCACGTAGCCCGTAGAGGAATCAGTTTATTATGTGGCCTTTTGGAGAAAAACACATGTTCTCATTGTCTAATACAGGAATGCAGACTTAAGAATACAGCTCTTGTAGTCCTATAGAAGAAATGGGTTAACTGGAGTAAAACAGACGTCCACTTCGCCCCCTTGAGGAATGCAGACGCTTATGGAAATTCTGTTATTCACCCATTCCTGGCCCATTGACGGGTCACCGACTGCATGATGAGAAACGCTTCTCTGCAGAAAGACAGTATGATGAAAGTTGTTGTCTACTCTCATAGTAAGAAGTTTGTCTACCCCTGTATTATACTGTATAAAAGAAATACCATTTATTTGAAATATCTAATATTGGGTGTCCTGTTTCTTCAAAACGTCTCTAATTTTAATTTATCTCCGCTGCTTTATTTTTTTCCAGCATATGCTTATGATAAGATGTCATATCCAAAAATAGCTGCCAATTTTTGGTGGAATCCATCAGATATGTTCATATCAATATTATTACTGTATTATAACAATCTTAGCCTATTGCTGATAGATCCATAATTCCTCCAGACAATTTTAATAAAGACTTGAAGAACATTTTTCGTTTAGAATATTAAAGACACCCACTGAAGTAATATTAACTTATTATTGAATGAGGTCCTGAAACGGAATCGATGCTTATTAAGGGGTAGAGAATCGATTGTAGGAGTCTTTACTTGTCAAGGAGAGCTAGGGAAAAAGCCAACTAACCCTCTAAGGAAGCAAGTTATATTTGCAGAATTAATTGTAAGTGAACAGAGTCCTAATCCTGCGTGTTCAAAAATTTCATATTTCATGTAATCTTCATCAGTGTCACAGCATAGAGTAGTTGTTCCCAAACTGGGGGTCAGTGGTCATCAAGGGGACCATGAAGTGGTTTCAAGGGAACAATGACGGGATCACTTAGTTGAAATTTTGACCATTTGTGATTAATGCCATACCTCCCGTTGAATGTGTGCTTGATTACTAAGGCTGTGGCCATGGTGGAGTGGAGGGGAGAGAGGCGAGGATGGCAGTGAGGACTGCTAATAAAACGTCACATTTCAATGGAAATGGCCATAGTGGAGAGGGGAGGAAAGAGGTGCACAAAAGCAGAGATGTGGAAACAAAAATGTTTGTTTTCAAAGCAAAGTGACCATTGCTCAATACCCATTTAGTAGTTAAACCTCTTTTCACTTGATGGCGCCAGAAAAAGAAAGTGGTTACCTCACTTCACCATGGTCACGCATTTCTCCACTTTCCTCCTCCTGTTCCTCTCCGTGCCCCCATGCAACAAATTCACAAAATTTTCAGGACCAGTGGTTTAGAGGGAACTATGGTTAAAAGATAGTGAGTGGTATTTCTTCATATTAGTTATAAATTTAGATTTCCACATTTGAAAGTTCAGAAAGAGGTTTTAAATATTGATGACATATTAACCATAAAGTCTACTTTCAATAGGCCCCATCCACTTTATAGCTTTAAATTGTTTGTTGCGAAATGAAATACTACCACCGAATAGCAATCGTTCTGCTCCTATTGAGTCAAATGGGAACTTAGGAATTCAGTATCACCTTAACGTTTCTGTCTAAATCTCCTTAAACAATGTGAGTGTACCCTTCCTCCAGGAAAATTCGAAATACTGTATTTCATATTACTATTCATGACATTCTAGATGACAGTCTCCAAACGTCGTGGAGCTCCACAGTCTCCAAACGTCTCAGAGCCTCCAAAATGTTTGTGATCCAACAAATGGAACCCACTAACCCACTTTTTTCGGTTAAATATTCAGATACTTCAAAGCCCATAATACTAGTATAAAGTTGAGACATTATTGTTGTAAGGAGGCACTCTCTTGGTCACCCAGGGCAACTCATTCACCGCCTTTCATCCTGTTCTAGTGTGGCAATCGTTTCCTAGAGTCAAGTGGTGACGGAGTCATAAAAGCTGCATTTTATACGTATAAGCACATTTCAATAGGATTCCATAGATAAATGCATACAAGAAATACGTTCAGTGCCTACGGGTTGCATCATATCCGGTTGAAGTACCTCCCATAGGAGGAAATCACAAACCAATAAACGTTATTTTTCATTATAACCACCTTACTCCGACGTGTTCATTCAATATTAACAGTGATATCAATTTTAATAATAAGTGCAAATTCATACCGTATATTAATCACTATTTTGAAGATGCTACTCCCTATCACGTAGTAATATTATTTTAATTATTTATAGTCATTTGTAATAACTGTTAATCCGTATGCATTCTGATATAACTTACTGTATATTGAAATCGAAAATATGTTACTGTGTATTTAATTCTGTTTTACTCATCGTGTAGTTGCAATAACGCCAGGCACAGATTTGTTAATAGTCTAAAAGGGCTTTAGCCTAGGGCAGGGGTCGGCAAATTGCGGCACTTTGCAGCTCTTTAGTTAAGAATCAGATTAACAAACAACAATTTACAACCATGCTTATAATTGAAAGTGATTAGTAATTTCCCCGGACATAAAAGAGCTGTCAAAAACGATGCAAGGTCGTCGTTCTAACTAAACTTTAAATAAAAATTCTTGAACTTATCACATTTTTTTTTACTCTAGAAATCCATGTTCATATCCATATATATGGCTATCTGGTACATGTAATATCCTTATTTTTTGACAATTTGGCTGTTCTCACTTGAAAGTCTGCCGACCTAGGGCCTATAGTGGCAAAATTTATGAGGCGGCAAATATTGTTTCTACACTACAGTGTCATGAACAAAATTTAAAAATATTTTTGGGGAATGTTCATAGCAAGAGGTAATTGAGCAACGTTTTTTTTTTGGGGGGGGGGGGAAGGTTAAAACAATTTAGCTAGGAACAGTTCATTTTATATAATTCATAACGAAATTATAAGCGTTAAGCCTGGTTCAGTGGCACCAGCAACAGCGGCAGGTACCGCGTGAGAAGACAAAACAACACAGAAAAGGATGACGTTGGCGAGCGATTATGTTGGGAGGGAGTTGAGGAATGGGTGTAAAAGTGCAGTTGACTAGCAGTCAACTGCTTTCAGCACGCAGCACTCTTGCGCGCATATGATTGGCTGACTGTACTGCAGACGACACCCATTACATATTTAAAAATGGCTTCTACCCTATTTGTTTGCTCATTATACTACCTGGGGGACATTGTCAAAATCAACCAGCACGTGTCCTATCTGCCACCTACCACTGAACGAGTACAGTTACTATTTGTCTTGGTGACAGTACTTTATGTCACCATTTTGCTGGTTGCATGCATGCTGTTTTTGCTTCTTGTGCTTGCCACTGAACTAGGCTTTAAACTGCATTCACAGATTCATGCGAGTGGCAAGGTGAATGGCAAGTGGAATCATGAGACGAATGTACAAACCCCACACTTGTTGTTCACCTCGTGACTCTCCTTGCCATTCATTGTGCTTGTGTTGAAAGCAGGTCGCTCGGGAAAGCTGGGTACTGCTAATACCCAATAATCGTCGCATTAGTGTAGTGTCTGTGCAGACTATGCGCTAGAACTATGCAGTGGACGGGTATCTAATGACCTTGTAGTTGACGGGACCTTAAACACCAACAAACCAAAAAAAAAAAAAAATCAACTGCTGCAGAGTAGCTATGCCACAGAAAAGTTGAGTTGACTGCCAGTCAACTCAAATAGTGTCAAGTAAGTCCTGCTAGATTCTGATTGCCTGATGGTTGAACTGTCTGCTTGGGAAACACAGACTGATGCCTGCTGTCTGCCACGTGTGATGAGACCAGTGGCGGATCCACGGGGGGGGTGAGCGGGGTGATCACCCCCCCTGTGGCCAGGCCGAAGGCCTGGCTACTTTGGGAATTTGGACTGGCTGAAACTTACAATTTGCTTCAGAATCATAATCCCCCCCCCCAGAATCATAACCCCCCCCCCCCCCCGAGCCAGCCTCTGGATCCGCCCTTGGATGAGACTCCAAAAAGTGCAACATTTAAGGAAATGCGCTGGCACTCACATGCTGCATAATCAAAGTGCTAGCACAGTATGTAATCAAAATGTCAACAGCATCAATGCAATTATTGCTTTAAGGCTGCTTCACACTGGGCTAAGTAGCAACTTTCAACCTGCCACGTGTGACCAGGCTAAAAATGGCAAGTCGCGAAGTAAAAACGGCAAGTGAAATGAATAGATTCGCTTCCAATTTTTTGGGGCAAGTAATGTCTTCCCATAATCCCTTACTGCTAAATTGCTGCTTCTGCTTGGTTGCTGTTGTGAACGCAACCGGGTGAAGCAAGGACAGCGGGACTATCAAACTTTTGGTCGGCACCCACCGTTATAAAAGTTCCGTCAAATATTTTTATTTCACCTTTGCGTTTTTCGGTATTGCTTTTCTTTGAATCGGGCTTTTTTGATTCAAATTTTGGCACTTAGTCGGTTCATTTTGGTGGATATCGACAGGTGCAAATTATTTTGCAGTGGTCCTCACAAATTTCGTGGTTTTTAAAATAAAAATGTCGCGTTGGAAAGAGAGGATACAACTGTAGAATTTGGTTCATGGTATTTAGACCCCGAATGTGTGGAATTTCAAATCGCTAAATTGTAAAGATAAAAACATTAGACAATCGGCTTACAATGCATTGGAAATCAGGATGAATATTACTGAATTCAATGAGAAGATTAAAAACGAAAATCAAAAGTATAGGGTTAATGCTGTAGAATTTATTGCTCTCCAAATGCAGTCTCTGTTGTAACCCTGTAGTCTGTTCATCTTAACAGCTACTCACTTATGAACTTGTGTGTGATAACTTTTTTTGATACTTGCCCGCTTGGTGGCAGGTAAGGGTTACTTGACTTGCTACTTCGCCCAGTGTGAAGCAGCCTTTTAGTGTGGTTCTACAGAACTAGGCAGAAGTGATTGCAGAATGACTGTGTGACGAGCAGTCATTCACAACCAAAGTATGAATACAAACGTTTTGTCGAGCAACTTGCTTTGCCATTCACACGAATGTGTAAATACGGTAGTACATTAGTGCTGTAATTTGAATATTTAAATGAACAGTTTACTAATTTTGAAAATTTCAAACCAGTATACTGTTTCAGATTTGAAATTCTCAAACCGTAATTTCAGTATGAAATCTTGTCGTTTGTACTGCTTTAAAAATACAGGATATGATGGTGCTGTACACCCTAGCAAGTGAATATGAAACAAAACCGTACAGTAGCTTTGCTCTGTGTGTACTTTCATTTCTTTGAAGGCAAAATATTCAACTTCAATTTCTTGCATGTGAAATGGAATAATTTTAATGTTTCTGACTGAAATGGCATTGTAAAATCGTGATAGAAGATGGAGAATAAGATCACATTAAGGTTAGAAATTGCGCCAAACTTTCTTATAAGCCAAACACATGTTGGATTTCATTGTTAATGTCGTTTGACTTGTAAACATAATCAGGGCCATCATAATTGCACCGGTCAGAGATTGGAATAAAAAAAATGAATTATTAGTATTAGATTGAATAAGATATTAACTAGTTGTTTGCTTTAGGGCATGCATTCTGATAAACGAATCTTGTTATTTTAATTCTTATTTTTTTAAAACTGACTGATTATTTCAATATTTGCAGAGGAATGAAGTCTTTATTCTTCACAAAGAATGTCGCAAAACTTAATTTTCTAACTCTCAAATACCAATGCCAGTGTGATAATCTCAGTGTGTTTTAGGATAACGGGCATTAGGAGGTTATGCGGCACAACTTGAAAAAGTTATCAGTGGAACTCCAAAATATTACATGTTTCCCAACAAACCGAAAAATGGTTTTAGTCTGGTATCCGCAAAAGCTCGTCCCGGGGAGAGGCGGGTTCAGCGGCTGAATTGCGTTGGACACACGCAGTTCTCGTCAGATCCCTGAAGTTAAGCAACGCAAACCCACGTTAGCACCAACATTGGCGGTTTGTAGGGAACGTTGGGTGCTGCAAATTTCCCCTCTCCTACATCCCCTACACCCGCCTCCGCTCTTCCGCGAGCAGCCTCCTAAGGGTTCGGCCTGTTATGGCTGCTTGGCTTACTCCCCAACCCGTTAATTTAAAATGTAACATAGAAACAGGTTGAAGCACTCTCAGCAGCCGATTTTTAAAAGGTGCTCATGATTACCTCTCTGCATCACCCCCATGTTAACTCTTCCCCCTTTTCCTTTCCAGTAATCAGCTTCACCTAATACAGTTCTAGGAGACAAAGTGAGTGATGGGAAATGGTCCAATTTCAGTTTGCTAAAAACAACGTTGCATATAAATAAAAATTGCCGGATTTCTACTTTTTTAGTCACATTTTAGTTCAAACTTCAAAATAACTTCTGTTAATATATGTATATCTATTAATTCACGAAATATTCGCCTAATTATAACCGCTCGCAATTCTAACAAACATCTACTTCAGAGATGTTGTGGGATTCTTAAGCATTTTTATATTGATAAATTGTTTTTCGTACTGTAGAAAAAATGTTTGTCATCCCTAAATTCATTCGTTGCTGATTTTGTTGCAATATTCAATATAAAAGTTAGACCTTAGAGGGTGATCAGGGTCGCGTTACTATGCTACCAATGTCACACTTTGTCCTATTTCCTGTTTCAAAATGTTTTCTAGTAAGCCGGGTATCCACCAAAAAACAATAAACGATTCACAACCATTGTCGCTGTTCTAAAATGTTCTAAACACTGTTCGCCTCAATTGTCTCTATTTCCCAAATGCTCATGAACCATTTTACATTTATGATCATTTGTTTCCAATTCGTATTGAGGTGTGCATCTACAAATTTATCATATTTATGAACGTCAGGGGCCTTGAATTACACCTTGGAGATTGATTGGCTGCTCCCATGGTATTCATATTGATAATAACTTTAGTCTGTGCAGCCACGCATATTTTTGAACTACAAAGCACAAACAAATTGCGACGGATGATAACCGGAGAGGGAGTGACTCGTTAGCGGTGTGCAGGCAGATTCCTGGTTCTTGGCGTTGGTGGAATTCCCCAAGAAAGACTGATGATAATTAAACATAGGCTTTGCTCCTGTGGTCGGCAACCAGCTGTGGAAAACACTGTCCAGTATATCACCCTTTTGTCCATTCAGAGGGACAATATTATTTATTTATTATTATTATTATTATTTAATTATATGCATGAGGGCACTTTTGATACACCAAAATCAGTTACATTAAGAATCTTTACAATAATAAAGGTCGATTACATTGCAATGACGAGTTTCAATTAACTTGGCGTCTGACACAAGCGTCAATTTAACCTATGTTTAAAAAACATTAGACAAAATGCCATCCCCCAGCTTATGCTTCTCCCACACCAATACGTATGGACTTGTTAAAATGGGTACAAGAATTGCGACATTTATAAGCCGAACACTCAAATATCTTAGCTTGGACTGCGAAAGGAAGACAATTCCATGCTGATAAAGAGTTATATGGAAAGAATTTAGTTGAAGAAGGTGTTGTACAACAGGTTTATGGGTATCCGACCCTGCCATAGGCGGGAAAAGGATAAAGACTTGCTTACTGTAAGTAAGCAAATCAGATGTGTGTGCCAGTATTGCATGATGAAGGTAGTTGACTGCCTCTCAATTCCACTTTTCGACCTATTGCTCGTCCCCTACTAACAAAGTCGCATGCCTGTGACACCACTTTATGTGGCGTGTTGTCTGCTCACACTCAATATTTCTCCTGGCAGGTCTGTGCAGTAGTGGATCGGAAGGGGAACTTCAATTGATCCGGAACATGGGATGAGAGATAATCACCAGTGTGCCAATCCTCATATGGGAAGTAAACAATGGTGGATCAAGGGGGAGCACTTAAAGAAAGTGTGCCGCAAATATTTTTAAATATTCAGAATCCCTTAGTATAAATCTAGCTAGCAATTACAATAGGTCCTCTATTGCCCCTCAAATTATGTCCTATCTTCAGTGGTTTAGCCAACTGCAGATTGGACTGTGACTGTTGGACTTGCAGCATAGAAATGCGGACAGCAATGCGAAAATGCCTAATCAGTTGCAAAGTTGAATCATGCATCAGTTGAAATATGCGCCCCATTGAGGCACTGAGAGGCGGAGTAATTGCCTCATTGCACCCCTAGATCCGCCCCTGTGACTGTCATTAAATTTATATGCTTAATGGTTGGTAACTACTATACACCTGACAGCACAGGCTAAAGTTATTATCATTATGAATACACACATCATATCTAGTATTTCATGACGTTTGTGAGCGTTCTCTTGGCATTTGTTAACATGGTCTTCAAATATTTGGCAAACTTGGTGGAGACCCGGCATTTCAAGTTCATTCATATATGTACTGTATGTATTTCAGAGGAATGGCATGACGTGTGTTGAGGGGGATTCAAGTATATGGTTTCTCTCTAGTAATATGTAGTTAGATCTAGTTAATTTGATAATATAATTGAAGTGTTTTTGCTTTGAAACCAAAATATGACAAGTAATTATGTTTAGTACTGTAGTAGTAGTTGATAGTAATTTATTTCAGCAATTTCAATATGCTGTGAAATTTTGAAAAAAAATCTGGTAATATTTACCGTTAAATATCCCAATTTCATATAGTAGTTAGAAATAATTTATTACTGTGTAATTATTAACTATATCATTATTGAAGCAATTTGTACATTTTTCTGCATACATATACACACAAACTCATCTTTTGAAAACACTTTTAATTAGATTACTAGTTAACTACCGCCGAAAATAACTAGTTATTTTAAGCTCTGCATATGGAAAAATATTTCTTTCCAGTGGTGGTGGTGATGGTGTTGTTGTTGTTTCTTTTTTAACGTTTTCATTATGTGATTCAGTGGATTTGTTACACAACAAATTCTGGAATCATTTCTGTATCCATTATATTGGATTTCTTGTATGGATTTATAACATATTGCGAGTAAGCTGGGCTTAATATCATAACTTGTTCTTGTTATAACAGGGTGACATCAACTAGTTAAGCATTCCAATTAAAAATATTTGTTTTTTAGACTCTTATATTATGTCTTCCGTCAATGTGGTTACTTTACGCCATCTTTTTCTTTCCTAAACTGTAACATTTACTAGTTAGAATTAGACGCTTCATGTGATACCTCATTCGTGACTGAATTACAGTAAGTGTGCATTTCTATTTTGATATCAGTTTCAGCCATGGACTTTCAGTTATTTGGTTGCTTGGATTTAAAATTTCTAAAAATATGTGTGATTAAATTGCATAGCCTTGATCATTTTTTTTTAAAAATGAGGTTAACGTTTTCAATTCTTTTTTTCAAAATTTGTTTCCTTAGCATTTGAATCACGGAATTTTTTTCACTCTTCAATTTGTCATGTATCTCTAGGTTTATTCATACCTGGTTAAATATCACTATCATTCCCTTATTCTGCCTAACGCAGGCATCCAACCTGCTAGTTTTGACCCTCCATTCACTCATGTCCCCCCCCCCCCATGTCCCGCTATGTCCTGATGTACAACCTGCTGCCCTTGGACCTACTTTTACCTTATCTGCTTCCTAGAACTGATATTCCTGTGATAGATCTAACCAATTCCTATTCCCAGATTTCTATTCCTCTACCCTGCTTTCTCGTCTTTCCCCCTCTGCAAGTTGTCCCACTCCGAAATTGTCTATAATCATTCATATCTAACTCTGTCTGCATTTGTCATCTTCTCAAACCCCATATGCCATAGCATCATTGTCAGATTGACGTATAGGCCAAATATTCTCTGGGGGCGTACGACCACTCTACAAGAGTCGCGCTGTTAAGTTGAAACGTTGTTTTAATTTCGTACCCGATTAATTCCTCTTAAATTACTGATGCTTGAATGTATCAGCTCTTGTCTCCCTACCCCGCATGTATCAGATTAAAGTATAGACCAAGTAGAGTCAGGGAACCTAGGACCCCCGAGGTTATCTTATATATTTTTCTATATTTACTTTTCTACATTTGGGCTAACGTCCATCATGCCATCATAAGGTCTTCTGATGTGTATTTTTGGTTTTTGAAGCGCTTCTTTAAGGGCCCAATCTGTATTTTTTTGGCCGTGAACAGCTACGGTTTTAGCATTTGAGAGGCCGCAGGCGCAATTCAAATTTGAGCTCCCCTCTAAATATTTTCACTAGCCCTAAACCCTACAATGTGCATTCTACACAGACGGTTTTTTTACTCTGGCTATTCACTTCTCAATTTAATTTATGAAATACTGCTAAATAATTAATTATTTTTGTTATGAAAGAAAGAATAATTAGATAAAATATATTTTTTTTCATTTTAACAGTTGAATTTTGAGGCCCCCCTGATTTATTGGGTCCCAGACGCTCGCCTCATGCGCCTGTGCGGAAATCCGCCTCTGACCGTGGGCCGACTTAAGGTGATTTAGGCAGTGGGAAATTCAAAGAGAAATTCAGTGAACTTTCTAGTGAGCCCCTTTTAGGACATTAGAAGAGGGCAAATCATAAAATACGGGAAAAACTCATAATTTGTTGCAGAAACAATTACATAAATGTTTTACATTCTACATAAAGAAATCTACCGCGGAAAAAATGTTTAAGCAATTCCTGATGAATGAACACCTAACTTAACCAAACCAGCCCTGTCTTAACCTAAGGTATGCAGTCAGGAATTACAAAAAGGCCTGTGAAAAACGTGACATGCCCTCATCAGATGACCTGAATTACAATTGTGGAACTTGAATGAATTTCTGTCTCTGTTCCGTAGCAGGGTCGTAATTACTCGCAGCCCTTGGGCCCATAAAAAAACTTAATTTGGCACATCCTATTCTGTTGCCTCCTTCGCACTGCCCAAAACTGGTCTAAGCACTGTCCTGCAAGATGTCCGCTTGAATTTCAATCCCAAATCTTGATTTGTTTGTTCTAAGTATTTGATACAGTAAAATAAAATAGTGGTCAGGGATGGATACAGATTTTATAAGAATTTCAAAGCTCAATTTAGCTCAACTTTGAATCTTCAGCAGTGCGTCATGGCTGCTACATTATGATATCCTGACATTCCTACATTTTAACTTTTGACTAATTAATAATAATTTTTTGGAAAAGGGATATAGGTTTGTAATATTATCACAAAATTAATGAAATCAGTTGAGGTAAATTTTCATTCATTTTATTATTCGCTCATATCTGATGAGTTGTCACCCTAGTCTCATCTTCTCATACGTTGTTATCACCTGACATTTAGTTTTCTGTAGCAGAAATGTTCAAAATGTTTACTGTTATTATGTTTCACTTTATTAGAATTAATAGAAAAAAAATCATCTGTCCCAATGGCAAATGAAGGGCCTTTTTTATTCTAGATTGTAGTTATAAAATTATCATTGTATTTGCTCTTTTATTTCTTAATTGTTATTAAAGTACTGTTGCAAAAACAATGCAAATGTTTCAAACATATTGGCAACTTCTATTTCAGAAAGCGCTTATATCACAGGCTGCTTACATCACAAACTGCTCACAGGTTCGTTTGATTTTGATTTATTATTTTAGGACCTCTCAAATGCAATGGTCATTAAAGCCCCGTTCCCTGCATAGTTCTAATGCAGAATCTGCACAGGCACTACGCTGTTACGATGATTTTTGGGTATCAGCAGTACCCAGTGTTCCCAAGCGGCCACCAATGTTATTACTAACTGGGGGTGCGTTGGGAGCGGCGAATTGCGTTTATCACATCAGTTCTCGTCTGATCACTGAAGTTCAAAGTTCAGCAACGCAACCCCAGCTAGTACTGACTTGGGTGGCCGCTTGGGAAAGCTGGACAATGCTAATACCCAAAAACAACACAAAAGGAAAAGGCAAAACCACTAGAAAAGAAAAAGTATCAGTATTGGATTTTGTGAAAGGTGCCAGCCTCTTTCACAGATACAAGCAAGTTCTCAACTCCCTGGGGGTTATCCCCAAGTGAGGTAGAGAGCTATGGACTGACCCCCAGTTGGTATTTTAAGTTCACGGTATCTCTCACAGTGACTTAAGATGTGTACTACTGTGAGAGGCTGCCAGCAGCAGTCACACTATGGTTGATCATCACCCCACAGTATGTAGGAGTGGATGGGGAATGTGTCACCGATTAAAAGAAAGGGAAGCACAACCTCTGCCCTCTGTGATTGGCAGCATGAGGACACCCAGTGCACTGGAGTGTCCTTCAGTGTGTAGAGTTTGTTGGTGGTCTCCTCAAACCACTGGGACTGCCATTGATCATCGACAGCCGGCCACACCATCGGGAGAGCATCAGAGGAGGGGGCAGCAGTGTGGCATACATCTGGCAGGTGGGCCACCTGATGGGCATGGGCATCTGCCCTCTCATTTCCCATGATGCCAACATGCCGTGGACATAACACAGTCTTGCCCTGCTGATAAATCATGAGCAGCAATCTGTGCACATCCCTGGACGATGACATGTCTGCCACAAAGGATGAGCACCAGCTGAAGGGATGATAGGGAGTCAGTTGCACCCACAAAGTGTCTGTGATTCAAACTTTGGCTGAGTTCCAGTGCCCTGTGCAGAGCTGTGAGCTCTGCAGTTAAGACATTGGCATTGCCTGGAAGGTGGCCCCTTATGAGATGACCAGTTGTAAAGACTGACCAACCCACAAAGGTGTCATCCTTCAAACCATCTGTGTAAATAAAATCAGTACTGGATTTGGGGAAAGGTGTGAGCATCCAATTAAAACTTGGCTCTGGCACTGTCCAGGAAGGGCCAGTCCTATAGGTTTGGCCACCCGCATGCAATTATGTCAAGGCCGCCCCCCCTCAAAATATTTTCAGTTATTTTTCTTAATGTCTACTGTGGGAAAGCTTGCATAGTCTATAGAGGAGGCACAAAAGGGCCTACAAGACATCCAGGTGGCTATGGAAAAGTGGGGTCTGAAGGCGACTATGAAAAAGACGGAATACCTAGCTTTCAACTGGAGTGGTAAGGGACCAGAGGGAGAGGTTCGCTCGGGAGGTGAGGTGATATCAGCAGTGCAGGAGTTTAGATACTTAGGATCAGTGTTCCAGGGAACCAGGGAAATAGACTCAGATGTATCCAGTAGGGTCAAAGCAGGTTGGCTGAAGTGGAGATAGGCAAATAGAATCCTATGTGACCTCTGGGCGTCTATAAAGCTAAAAGGAAAAGTCTACAGAACTGTGATTAGGCCAGTTATGCTGTATGGCTTGGAGTTTTGGGCTGTGAGGAAGGACCATGAAGGGAGAATGCAGGCGGCTGAGATGTGAATGATGCACTTCATGAGTGGGGTGTCACGAGCTGACAGTGTCGGGTATCCATCTTGTCCCTCAGAAGGGGCACAAGGATGATCTAGTGGTGGTTTTCCACTGTGGGTTGCCAACCAAAGCTGCAACCATTATGCTTATTTATCGTCGGTCTACTGTTCGTTGGGGCATTCTACCGCAAGCTTCTACGCCTGGACATTTTGCCTCATCTACTCTTTGCATAGTTGAAAGGGTTCTTTTAGGTGGCAATGCCATCGTATGCCACACAGCACCTCGGTTTTATTTCTCCCCGAAAGAAGGCGCACTCGGGGATCTCTCTCGTCCAATACAAGCAAAACCACTTGTTTGTTTGTTGGTGTTTTAGGGTGCCTTCAACTTCAAGGTCATCAACTTCAACTTCAAGTCCGCTGTGTAGTTCTGATGCAGAAACTGCACAGACACCACTAATGCGACGATTTTTTGATACTAGCGGGGTGCGTTGCTTAACTTCAGTGTTCAGACGAAAACTGGTGTGTCGAACGCAATTCGCCGCTCCCTAAGCAAAATCGTATCCCTAACCAATGACCACTGACATAGTTACTTGAGCCGCTATCCACTGCTGCCACCGAGGCAAGATTCTTTTCTGAAGCATCAAAGCATTGAAAGCTTCATGTTACTTTTAAGTAACCATTAGGGCCGCCGCCCACGTTCTTTGCACACTTTGGCCCTGAGTCCATGGCGGCAGTACAGACTGCACCCTAGGCAAAATCACACCCAGGCCAGTGAGACTATCTATCCACTGCATGCCAAATGGAGAGGGAACCCCTGGCTGGCAGTTGAATGGCCATCACAGAGTGCAACTAAAAATGACTGGATGTGTAGGGTGCTGTGGCTGACCTTTCTTTCAGCTGCAAAATATATGCAGCTGCCAAGCACTGCTGTCACACAGTCAGTGGCGGTTCACCAGTCTCAGCACAAAGGCTGAGCACTGGACTGTGAAAGGCCCCAATGGACAACCACATGCCAGCATGATGTACATTGTCCAGCATCTGGAGAGTAGACGGAGTGGCCAGGCCATACACACTGCAGCCATAGTCGGGACGCGATCGAACGAGTGATTGGTTGAGCCAAAGCATCACCCGTTTGATCAGCCCCAAAACCAGTTCCCTGCAGGCACCACAGAATATTCAGGGAGCAAAGACACTTAGTCTTCAGCTCCTTAAAGTGTGGGACCCATGTCAGATGGCTGTCAAAACGGAGACTAAGAAACCGGGCTGCCTCTACAACTCGGAGGAGGAGACCATTTAGGGTAAGCTGAGGCTCAGGGTGAAGCCCTTGCTTATGACAGAGGTGAATGACTGTTTTTTTTTTCAGGGGAGAACTTATAGCCACGTGACTTGGCGAACTCATTGGCACTATTGAGTGCTAGTTGCAGCTGAAGCTCAATGCCATGCATTTTGGCAGCCTGGTACCAGATCAAAAAGTTGTCCACGAATAGGGACGACTTACCTGGGGGCGGGGGGGGGGGGGTGAACGGAGAATGGCAACAAGCAATTCACCACAACAGCAAAGAGCGTCACACTCAGGAAGCTCTCCTGTGAGACGCCATTGTCTTGCAGAAAGGCCAAGGAGTAGACAACGAAGACAAAGAAGACAGCCACCAAGTGCTGTCTGTGGAGAAAGGCGTCACATACTGCAGTTTCCAATGAAATCAAATTATCCACTGGAGACCTGCCAGCATGGAAGCTGCATTGGGCATTGGCAAGAAGGTGGGGCTGTTCCAGATACCACACCAGACGCCAGTTAACCAGTTTGTTTTACACAGACAGCTCATCAACGATATGGGCATGTAATTCGTCAGGAGACTAGTATACTTTCTGGGTTTGGGGAATGATGATAGACTCCTGCCAGCCTGCAGGGACTTCATGCAGCAGCCAAATATAATTAAAAACCTCAAGGAGGTAGAATGGGATGCACATGGGATATCAATCCAATGAGTCATGTAGAGGGAACATTAAGTGGTGGGCACATCCAGTTGCAGTGAGACCACCACTGCTTGGAGAAGCGTCTGCAAAGCTACTGGCATGTGCATGCATCCCTTAAAGGATAAGAATAGCCACGCCTCCCACTGGGTGGCTTCCTTCCTGCCAGGTGTCTGCATACATGGTGTAGCCCCATAATGAAATGGGGGCATCACTATGGCACAGGATCTCCTGGAGGGAGATGCAGACTGGGTTATGCCAAGAGATCAGTATTGTGATCCCGTCCCTCTTGTGGGGAAAAACCTTGACAGTTCTATTGAAGGAGATTGTCCATCAGGTGGGTTTAGGAGGCTTATTTCTATTCCTTTCTTTTCTCCATCCCACTGCAGAAAAGGGAGGGGTGCCTACAATTGGGTCTTCCTCCTCCATCTCAAAGGAGGAATCCCCAGTTAGGGCATGCTGCCACCCAAAGCTTTCTGTCATTGGCCAGAGAGCCTGGGTGGATGAACCAAGGACATGCACTGTGCTGTGGGAGTGGGGATGTCCCCAGTTTCTCCCCTCCTGTCTCACCCATTACCCCCTCTGTGGAAGGGGCAGCTGGGCTGAGCCAGGGAGGGAGGTCTTCAAGGGAGACGCCTCTGTTTGATGAGAGACATCTGTGGCCTCTGAAGAGGCTGGTACTGCCACTGTTGGAGAGCCCATGCATGGGACAGAGGAAAGCTTCAATTTCTGTATGAAGTATTTTGGCCTCTTCAAGTTTGAACTTCCCAGCATTTCGTTCTAATTATTCCTCAGTATTGTCTTTTAGGAGAATTCCACTGGCAGTCACTCCAAATGGAGCTATCTTCATTCTATAAGTAATTATGACATGACGTTGTGTGTTAAGATCATCAATCCATAGGAATCTGAGAGCATCCCTATTATTTTTGGCAATTTCTATTTGCAAATAAGCCTTGGCTGTTTCAGCTAATACAACAATCCTGTGGCTCCAGAATCTTAACAGAAGATTAATCATTTTTTGATTCAGGCTTTGGGCCTTTCTGTAGACCGTCATTCAATGATCAGAATCCGGGTAAGTACCGAAGCAATAGTTAGCATCAACGCATGCAAGCAAAATTATGCCATATGTCCCCTTGTAGTTATAATATAACAATATGTTTTTCATCCATTGCCCCACAACAGTTAGGAAAATTCCATCGACAGTAGTATTCATTTTGAATTCCCTGCCATTCTTCCTAAGTTTGTGGCACCTGTAACAAAACAAAAATGCATTCAGACTTTTAATACAATTTTTAAGACAATTCTATTATTTTAATAAAGTTCTATTTTTTTAGGAATTCCCACAACAAGATGCAATTGAAATTGAAAGTATTGAAAGTGAAGCAGAGAACCCAGGCAAAAATGAATTTCTTGCATCATTTGCACCTGAACCTACCAAAGAAATGATACTCAGGAAGTTACATATGTTGATATGACAGAAACTGGCAATCCATCTGTTTTAAAGCATTCAAAGAGAACAAATTTCTTTCATGCTCCTCAGAATTGTAAACAAAAGGGGGTAGATGATAATATTTCATCAGTAAGTGCAGCAATTGACAAACTCGATAATGTGGTGCTGAAGAATAAACAGGACACTGATGACGAATTTGACATCTTTGCCAAACATGTAGCTGTCCAGCTAAGACAAATGCCACTTTAAACTGCAATCATTTGCCAGGAAGAAATTCAAACTGTCATCAGACAAAAGTGATTGGAAATCTTATCAAGGCAGGCACATTGTCATGCAACTCCATCACCAGCATTTATAATTAAATTCAATGGAGAAAGTTGGGAATCATCATCAGTTTCTAGTGAAGTGGGAGAGGGTTCCGAAAAGGCATGTGGTGTAGTTGCTGAAGCTCTTACTTCTATTTCATCCTAAAATTTAATAATTTTGTTAATAAAATCTTGCAAAGCATTGTATATTGCTGTTCAAACTTCCAACAAGAAATTTGAAATGGTATTTTTAGATATTTAGTATACAGAAGCAAGTCACCCGCCGTGGTGGCGTAGTGGTTAGCTCACTAGGCAACTATGCCAGTAGTTCTAGGTTCGATACTGGACCATGGTGGGTCGGCTTCTTTCGGGCGAGATAGAGGGCGCGAGTGTGCCTTCTTTCGGATGAGAAGTAAAACTGAGGTCCCGTGTGGGTGTACGATGGCGCTTGCACGTAAAAGAACCCTCTCTACTACGCAACGGGTAGATGAGGCAAAATTTCCAGGTGTAGGAGCTCGCCCCCTGGCGTCGGTAGCATTCCCCAACGAACACTAGACCGACGATAAATAAGCGTAGGGGTGCAGCTTTGGCCGGCAACCGGCTGCCGAAAAATACTATGTCCAATATATCACCCTGTGTCCATTCAGAGGGACAAATGGGTACCCGACCCTGCCATAGGTGGGAAAAGGGTTAGGAGTTGCTGGAGTTGCAGTATACAGAAGCAAGTGTTGGAAATGAATGTCCTGTAGCTAAATATCTTAAAGTTACTTGCAGGTTCAACTTTGGTGAGATTGCTTGTCACATCACTATATTTTGTTTCTTAATGAGATCATGAACTTTCTACAGGAGATAATCAAATAAGTGATTTCTGTATCCTTCTTTAACTTCTAATGCCAGTTTCCCCAGCAAGGTTATGATGCTCCCAGTCAATTTCTTCTTAAAATCCATTTCCTAACCCAAAATCAGCATTTACTAGGATATTTGCTCATGTTACATAAAATTCTTTTTAATTCTTCTCCTAACAAAAGTGATAGTATATGTACAAATTCATGCACAACTCCTTTTGACATCATTTTGAAATTGAAACCGTTGATCAGTTTATGTTGCAATGTATGGATGAAACGTGATGCAGGTGTGCAACTTTTGTGGTCAACAATCATGAGAATGCCCCTTTACTGACTCAACTAATAGCCTTAACTGTTGCTTAACTGACTCTGAGATGAAAGTCCACTGACTACCACTATCCATTAGGCATCTAACTATGGCAGAGTTTGTGCCACATTTTAATTTCACAGTGGCAGTTTGAAGGAGTGGAGTGGTTGTCACAACTGATGTGTTTGGACCTCAAATCCCTTGAAAGGGCTCATTTCACTGGACAGCACAGATGCCGAGATTTGTTTACTGTTTTGGCTGTTTACTGCACTCTTTCTACATATTTTGATGGGCCCTAATGGCCATTGAAGTTGATGGGCCCTAAATCACAAACAAACAAATCCACATATTTTGGAGGAATGAAGTCCATTGCATTTGCAGAAATTGTATGTTATTCTTTGGCACTCCTTGGCTCCAGACCTTTCCTGAAGCACTTGAAGCATTTTCTTTTCATCCTTAGAATAGTTTGTTTTTTCAGCAGCTGTTCTATTAGTTCTGCAATTACTAGTCCAGTGTCCATTTTTATCACAGAACACACAGGCTTAATGTCACTGCCTTTAAGCATTGTAAATACAGAAGTAGTTGGGGTTGGAGGCTAGTTTTCTCAGGCTCAGGAGGCTCATTTTTCTCAGTATCCCATTTTTGCCACTGTGTTACCCTGACAGTGAAAAATTGTAGGAGGTCATTGGTCTTTTCATTGGGCTTCTCAACAGAAAATTCATGCAACAATTTCTTTTTTGGAATAACATGCCTGACAGCTGTAAACACAGTTTCTTCATACATCTCCTTACTCACACCAAGCATCTTTAATGTCTTGAACTGTGCCTTCAATTTATCATATACCCTAGTCAGTTCTTCATTTTTCATGGGCAGAATTTTATTAAACTCATGTAGATGTTGTCTTTTTTTTTGCATGATGGTCTCCATATCTTTCATCCAGAGCTTGTAGTGCTACTGAATAGTTTGCAGCTGTGATGGATAAGTCCTTAACAACTTCAGCTGCATTTCCTTTCAGAAGTGTTATTAAGTGAACTTCTCAATGTGAGACAGATAGCTGTTGTGCACTGCACTTTCAAACAATTCCGAGAATGTCTGCCACTCCAAAGGGTCCCATGAGAAGGTTGGAATTCTTGCAGTTGTGGCCTTTGTTTGCAAATGTATTTTCTCCAGTAGCTAAAACTGGTGAAGCAGATACAGATGCATCATGCGAATCCAATTATCTTTCATGATTCTTCAACCAGTCATTTCCCATGACCTTTGCATTTATAACTAATTCTTGATATTTACATTATTTATCAAGTCCTCTTCATCAATCTGATCTAATGGCAATCCCATTAAAATCTCATTGTCTAATTTATTTAACTCTACTGAATGCTAATTTATTAGCATCATTGTTGATGGCAACTTAACTTTGCAGGAGTCTTTTACATCACATTGACAGCACTGGATAATGGTGTTAAAGGCCCAAGTGATCCCTTTCCTGATATTTGCTCTCATCATCTTTAGCCAATCTAGCGATGCCCTATTGGAGCTTGAACCTGAGTCATTTATTTTAATTTGTGGTACTTTTGCAACTCAATATATAGGGTTGTGTCTGGGAGGAAAATCAAATCAGCCTGCTACCTTAATATGCAAGCTATAAATGGAATGATGAGAAGGGAAAAGCCACTATTTGTATCAACTAAATGTTATACTAATCAGTCAAAATGATACAAATGAAATGAAATCAACAAAATCAGGTAAAATGACTTAAAAATTCAAAGGTAGAGTCACAATTCATAAACATGTGGCATAAAAAATAAACAATATATGTTAGGCAAATTCACCACCAGTGGTGATTCAATTTGGGGGTAAATTTGCAAAAAATGGTATGAAACTTGAGAAACAGGAGGTAATTTTATTCAATTGATGTCAGAAATGTAAAAGTTAGGAGGTAAAAAATTGACACTGAAGTTCAAGAACAATGGGAGATTCATGCAAACAACATTAAATGTAAAAACTAAGATGGGATTTCTGAAAAAAGCGTCAATAATCAAAGTGGGGAGGTGTTTTACCAGAAGTAGGCACTACAATTAAAAAGTCAGAAGATAAATTGCAAAAATGGCATTAAACTTCATAAACAGCTGGCAGATTCACTCAATATTGGCATGAAATTTCAAAATTGGAAGGCAATTCACAAAATGGCATTAAATAGTCAAAATGGGATGTAGTTTCATTTATTGTGGCATGAGGTATCAAGATTATGAGATGAAATTACAAGGGTGGCATAAAGATTTAAAATGGGAGGCAGAATCACAAAAAAACAGTAATAAATTTCAAATCAGGAGACAGATTTCCAATGTGGCATCAGGCAAGTTCTCAAATGGCTTCAAAAACTCAAACAGGAGGCAAGTTCTCAAAATAATTTCATGAGGTAGTTGTTTGTGTCCCCACTTTTCATTTCTTCAGCCTGGAACATCCCAATTGTCAGGAGGGTTAGAAAAATTTGCATTCTGCGATTACAAAAAAAAATCACAGCTGTACCAAGCATTGCTGCAAATGAAAAAGAAACATCTGTGGTGAACATATAAAGTACTTTCGTTGTCCAGATTGCTTTGGAAATGAAGAATCATGAAGTTAACAGCTCATGTGTCCTTACCGTTGTCCATGTTTTTGTTAACATTTGTATGGACTAAATTGCCATTAAACTTTATTTCATTGAAAAATTGCATCCTTTTTCAGCATTATAAAATGGGATATTGTTGTCTGCAATCATTCCAACTAATTTTGTGAAAATGTAATTAATTTTGGGTAAGAAAGAAACACATAGCCTTGTCGTTTGAGTGTTAAAAAGAAAAAAGCGTTTCAAAGATTACATCATTGGTCAAAAGGTCGCAGGACCTTTGTCATAAAAATCTCGTTCGGTTAGGTGTCATCCAGATACCATGCCTAAACCTATAATTAATTCAAAGAATAAATGAATCTTGCAATATTTCAAGACAAGTGTGTGGTCATCATCATCATCTCACCCTTCTCCCGCCTGAGGCAGGGTCGGGTCTGTGGGTTCTAATCCTCCACTCCCGCCTATCCCCAACCAAGTCCCGCCTCACCCCACACACCTCCATGTCCCTCTGCACCACCTGCTCCCACGTCCGTTTTGGTCTTCCCCTACCCCTGGTGCCCCCAATTACCTGCAGTCCCACAATGGACCTAGTAAGCTCCTCCTCTCCCCTCCTCATCACATGCCCATACCACCTTAACCTACTCTCTCTCATCTTCTCCGCAATATCTCCCACCCCCAAGCTACCTCTAACATAATCGTTTCTAATTCTGTCAGATCTTGACACCCCACACATGTAGCGCAACATTCGCATCTCAGCCACTTGCATTTGCTTTTCATGGTTCTTCCTAACTGCCCAGCACTCTGAGCCATGTAGCATAGCGGGCCTAACGACGGTTCTGTATACCTTACCCTTCAACTTAACCGGGACCCGGCGGTCGCACAGGACCCCACTTGCCTGCCTCCACTTCAGCCATCCTGCATTAATTCTATGGGTCACATCAGAATCTATTTCCCCATTGCTCTGGAAGACTGATCCTAAATAACGAAATTCTTGCATTGCTGGAATCCCCACTCCCCCACAACGAATCTCTCCCCTTGCCCCTGGTCACTAAAATTGAAAGCTAGGTACTCAGTCTTCTTCATGTTCACCTTAAGGCCCCCTCTTTCTACTGCTGTCTTAAGGTCTTGTAGGCCTTTTTGTGCATCCTCTTTGGACTCTTCCACCCTCCCTACATCATCGGCAAACACCAGGCACTGAGGCGCCCATTCTCCCACTCCCGTCAGCAGCCCGTCCACCTGCACATTGAAACCAGGAGTGTTTCCCCATGCTGTCCTAACCCTAGCAATGGAACCCTCATACATATCCTGCACTATCCTAATATGGCCCTCATCTACCCCTTTCTTTCTTAAAACGCTCCACAGTACCTGTATAGGCCTTCTCCAAGTCAATAAATACTGCATGGAGGTCCTTTTTTGCTGCTCTATGCTTCTCTATCATCTGTCGTAGAATAAAGATTGGTTCCATGGTCGACCTACCAGGTATAAACCCAAATAGGTTTCCCTGGACACTTGTTTGGTCTCTGAGGCGACATTCTATGACACGCTCCCACAGCTTCATAGAATGGCTCATTAGCTATATGCCTCTATAGTTTCCACAGTCCTGTGTATCACCTTTGCCCTTGAACAATGGAACTATCCAACTCTCTCTCCATGCAGATGGCATCCTATCACCATTTACTAACTTAATGAAAACTAAAATAAACTGTAATTCCTGTGGCCCCCAAGGTATGCCAAACCCTTTGGTCAGACAGTATGAATATGAATATGTAGTCCTTTGTGATGGAAACCTTGCTAGGGAGATGTTTCATGCTAGAGCAATTTGTCTAGATCTCCACCAGCACCTTAGAAACACCTTTGCCTTCTGCACCCATTCCAGCCACTCCACCCCAGAACCTCTTCCAAGGTGGGGGTTCCCAACCCCTCCTGCAGTGATCCAGCACTGGACAAGTCAGTATCACGTGCCTAACATCCTCCACTTGGTCCCCACATAATCCACAGCCCTCCTCTCCACCTGTGATCTTTGCCATTCTCTGTTTCGTCTCCAGTGACCCAGCTCTTGCCCAAAACAGAAGTGAACTCTCCCATGTGTTGTCATAAATTACCTCCCTCTCTATTCTAATTATAATATTATACACTGCAAGCAGCCGTATTGGCCAATATGGCAGTGGAGAGACTAACTCTCAGTCCTACTTATGATAACATAATACTCCTAAAACCCTAAGCTATAATTCAGGAGCCTCCCCTAATACAATACCAGCTATTGTTGGATTTCCTTGGATGAAGCCCTCCACCCTATCCTCCCCAAGGCTATTCCATTGTTGAATGACTCTAGGCAAAAATGACCAGTAGTATGAGTCTGTCTGTGCCCTAACCTCTTTCAATTTATATTGATGATCCTTTCTGCCTTTATACTCAGCTGGGGACACCCTTCCAGCCAACGGTCCATTACATCCTAGCAGCAGCAGTCTTATAAAAAGGCTAATGCTGTGAGATATACGCCTCTGCCTTAATGTATCCCACCCTAGTTCCTTAATCATGGCAGATTCACTCTCTGTGTGAGAAAACCTGTTAAGTACTATTCTTGCTGCCCTCCTTTGGATCCTTTCAACCTCCCAAGATAAGCCCTGCCTGAAGGGGAACCAAATTGGACTGCCATACTCCAAAATCGGGTGTACCATAGAAATATATGCTGTTTCCTTTACCTCTTTTGTGCTATCTCTAAGGACCCTATTAATCAGACGGAGGAATTGACCAGCCCTCCCAATCACTTTACCAATGTGATCCTTCCAATTACCCTCACTATTTAAGACAATACCCAGATGTTTATGGGTTATAACCCTATCAACCCTAACTCCACCTACGTGATAATCAAAATCAAGTTGCTTTCTACATTTCGATATTGTTAGGATCCTACACTTCCTCAGGTTTAATGGCAATTCCCATTTTGCACACCAATTGTAAATCCTATCTAGATCCTGTTGTAATTGCACACAGGATGATAACCCATCATCTAATACCCGAGCAGCACATGTGTCATCTGCAAATAGTTCAAGGAAGGAATCAATATCAAGCCCCATGTCGTTCACATAGAGAATGTACAACAAAGGACCCAATACACTTCCCTGAGGGACCCCTGACGTGACTGGTTTCCACTGAGATGCTAAACCCTTGAAAATGACTCTCTGTTTTCTATCAAGCAGATAGGACCTTACCCATTGAACAACATTTCTATGTATCCCTAAGTAGAACATTTCAGAGACCAGCTTATCATGGGGCACCATGACAAAGGCCTGTTCAAAGTCCAAGAATACAATATCAACCTGCTTTCTGCTATCTAAAGCCTTTTCTAATTCTAATTCTAATTCACAACACTGCAAGCAGCCTTATTTGGCCAATATGGCAGTGGAGAGACCAACTCTCATTCTTATATATATTACCAAAAAGCTCCCAAAACCCCAGGCTTAAATTCCTGTGATCCTGCTACAACACTAGTAATGGTAGGGTGGCTTTTTATTAGGCCCTCCACCTTATCCTTTCCAAGGCCATTCCATTGTCGAATAGTCCTTGGTAAGAAAGACCAGTAATATGTGTCTGTCTGTGCCCTAATCTCCTTCAATTTATACAAATGATCCTTTCTCCCTTTGTAATTAGCAGGGGACACACATCCCACCAGAGGTCCATCACACCCCAGCAGCAGCAGTCTGATAAACAGACTTATGCTGTGAGATGTTCGCCGCTGGCTTAGTGTTTCCCAACCTAGTTCCCTGATCATGTCAGACACACTATCCCTGTGAGAAAACCTGTGGAATACAATTCTTGCTGCCCTCCTCTGTATCCTTTCAATCTCCCAAGATAATTCCTGCCTGAAGGGAAACCAAATTGGACTACCATACTCCATAATTGGTCGCACCATTGAAATATATGCTGTTTCCCTCACCTCCCTTGTGCTGTCCCGAAGGACCCTACTAATCAGACGGAGGAATTGACCAGCCCTCCCAACTAATTTATTTATATGATCCTTCCATGTACCTTGGTTATTTAAAATTATTCCAAGATGCTTATGGGTGCCAACTCTCAACCCTAACTCCACCAATATAGTAATCAAAGCTAAGTAGCTTCCTAGATCTAGATATTGTAAGAATCCTACACTTTTTCAGATTCAATGGCAGTTCCCAGTTTACACACCAATTGTAAATCTTATTGAGATCCTGTTGTAATTGTGTACAGGATGATAACCCCTCATCTAACACCCAGGCAGTTCATGTGTCATCTGCAAATAGTTCAAGGAAGGAACTAATGTCAAATCCTATATCATTCACATAGAGAATGTACAACAAAGGACCCAAAACACTTCCCTGAGGTACCCCTGATGTGGCTGGTTTCCATTCAGATGCACTACCCTTGTACATTACCCTCTGTTGCCCATCAAGCAAATATGACCTTACCCACTGAGTAACCTTACTATGTATCCCTAGACTTGACATTTTTGAAATCAGCTTATCATGGGGCACCATGACAAAAGCCTGTTCAAAGTCTAAGAATACAACATCAACCTGCTTTCTGTTATCTAAAGCCCTTTGAATATAATCCATCAAGCAAGCCATTTGGGTGTCACATGACCTCCCTTTCCTAAATCCATGCTGATTGTTGCTAAGGATGCCATTCTTTTCCAGATATCCCATAATAGAGGAGAATATGATGTGTTCAAAAACCTTGGATAAGCACTCGTTAATGAAACTGGTCTATAGCACTTAGGGTCTGCTGTGTCTCCTGACTTGAAAATTGGTACCACATTAGCCAGTTTCCATGATGATGGAACAATACCCATGTCTAATGACTTTCGAAATATTTCCACCAGGTAATAGCTAAGTATCCCTGAAAGTCGCTGCATAATATATGGAGAAATGCCATCAGGACCTGCAGCCTTATGAACCACTGATTTGTTTAGTAGTTGCTCAATTCCCACCCTAGTTATAATAACCTCATCCATTCTCCCTGGAGAATCACTATCAAGTACCAGCTGGAAGTTCCTCCTACTGGTTGCAAAGCTTTTTGCAAATGCATCATTGAAAACATTTGCAATCATAAGACTATCCTTAACTACATTTCCTGAACTATCTTTAACCACTGTATCCCTATAACCCTCTTTCCTACACTTCTTCAGATACCCCCAGAAAGATTTTGGATTTTTCTTAAGCCTGTCTCCCAATATGTTTTCATGAAAATTCTTGTAAGCCTTCTTCATATACACTTTAACCATTTTCCGGGCCTTCTTATAAACTAACTCAGTATTGGCATCCCTCCCTCTCCTAAGTGCATTCCTAGCCTTTCGCTGATTCCGCAAAGCTACCTTCACTTCTTTTGTATACCATTCAGGAAAAGTATTATCCCTTATAATCTTAGTGGGGACAGCTGGATGCTTGCCCTTCTCTAAGAGGGCTAGGAATCGTTGCCAAGATTCCTCAACACCACAGGTATTAACAATGGTATAAAAATCATTTAACTCATATTCTAGATATGATTTAAAATATTCCCAATTTGCCTTATTGTATTGGTATGCCACCCTGTCTGGTGCCACCTTTCTAGGTAACCTTTTAGCTATCTCCAGCCTTACCCCTGCATGGTCACTAACTCCTTCAATGCACTCTACAGTGTTGATAGAGCTTTTGAACATGATTCATCAAGCAAGCCATTTGGGTGTCACATGACCTGCCTTTCCTAAACCCATGTTGGTTATTTCTAAGGATGCCCTTCCTTTCCAGATATCCCATTATGGATGAGAATAAGATGTGCTCAAATCTCTATGTTAAGCTTGTTCCCATATACCCTCAGCGTTTTCTTTGTCATCCTTCCCTCCATCCCCTGTCACCACTGCCCTAACCCCCACTCCTTAACTTTGTCCTGCACAAGTCTTTGCAGTGTTATTGCCCCCTCCATCAACACCACCTTAATAACAAGGCCTTAACACTGTTGCATGACGTCATGCATAGGAGGCAATGTAGGTAATATAGGCTTAATTAGCAATATGATGTCTTGTTGAAGTGGGAATGGAAACATTAAAAATTAACAAATCTGCTGCAAACACACTTTTATCTGATATAACTTCCAAATTATATTAAGCTAGAATTTTTGGAAAAAAAAAACATTACTAAGACAAAACAGATAATAAGACAATTAATAACACAAAACAGATACTTCATACATGTTACTTTACAATTAGGTAGGATTCACTGTTTGCAGTTTCCTATTCCTAGATGTGTGTTTCATATAATCATTTTTTAATTTACAATAGTTGTTCAATAAAATATTTGTTGATGATTTCACAATACATTTTAAAATTATATCCTTTGAATGCATATCACAAAGGGCATTTTGCAAAAATATCTTACTTTTTTTAACATGCCATATAGTTAAATGACACACCAAATTTTGTTGATTTCCATGTTTTAAAAATTGCTTCTCATACTTTTCACAGAGCGAGAGTTTACAACTATGTAATTGTATAAAACTACATTAACAACATCAGGATGAGGAAATAACAAACCACCTCTATCCATATTTATTATTAGGTTATGATTTGGTTCCATGACCAGGGATTTGTCTAATGCTAAATGCTGTGAACATGTTTCACATTTTAATTTTTTTAAAGTTGAGTAAACACAATATCCAGATAAGTATGTTAGAATAGGAAGCAGTGGTTCAGTGTCTATGAAGTTATCAGTTGAAAGATATATATCATATTCCTTTTTTATCATTTCAATACTTTGGTGCTCTTCATCTACTGCAAATAAATCACTGTCATCATCATCATCATACCCTTGTCCCACCTAGGGCGGGGTTGGGTCTGCGGGTTCTAATCCTTCACTCCCATCTATCCCCAACCAGGCTTTCATCCACCCCACACGCCATCATGTCCCTCTGTACCACCTGCTCCCACGTCCGCTTGGGTCTCCCCCTACTCCTGATGCCACCCACCACCTGTTGCCTCATAATATGCCGCATGAGCTCCACCTCCCCCCTTCGCATCACATGCCCATACCACCTCAACCTATATTCTCTCATATTCTCCACAATGTCCCCCACCCCCAAGCTGCCTCTAACATACTCGTTTCAGACTCTATCAGCACGTGACACCCCACTCATGTAATGCAGCATTCGCATCTCGGCCACTTGCATTCTCCTCTCGTGGTTCTTCCTCACTGCCCAGCACTCTGATACGTACAGCATGGCGGGCCGAACTACAGTTTTGTAAACCTTACCTTTCAACTTTATTGGGACTCTGCAGTCACACAACACCCCACTTGCCTGTCTCCACTTTAGCCATCCGGCATTGAATCTGTGGGTAACGTCGGAGTCGATTTCCCCATTGCTCTGAATCACTGATCCTAGATACCTAAATTCACTCACTGCTGGTAGTACCTCATTTCCACAATGAACTACACCCCCTTGGTCCTGGCCGCTCCAATTGAAAGCTAAGTACTCCGTTTCTTCATGTTCACCTTCAGGCCCCCCTTTGCCATAGCTGCTGTAATGTCCTGTAAGCCCTGTTGAACCTCCTCTTGGGACTCCTCTAACCTTCCTACATCGTCAGCAAATACCAAGCACTGGGGGCCCATTCCCCTATTCCTGTCAGCAGATCATCCATTGCCAAATTGTTTGTTTGTTTGTTTGTATTTTAGGGCCCATCGACTACTATGGTCATTAGGGCCCAGAGAGACAATCATCATTGTGGGGGTGTAAATCGCCTTCCCACCATGATGGCAATAAATAACAGCAAAAGCCCACTAAAACTAATGAAAAATAAAAAAGGCAGGAGCCAAATAACTATGAAATATAAATACAGGCTAAAGCCAAAACAGACATTAAAAATAACAACGGCAAAAGCCAAAACAG